>JARHVA010003923.1:0-620000 GCA_037957365.1 Torreya grandis | reverse complement strand
AAATTGTTGCATGGTTAGTGAATGAAGTTTTAGCTGTGAATGACATGTCAGGGAGATCCATTGGTTGAAGAGGACATACAATTAGAAGATGTTTCAAAGGCTAGCAAAGGACAGCTATCAACTAAACGTCTGAGCAGCTATTCTGTTAGAAGAAACACCAGCTGGCAGCAATGACGACCTCCCAATTTCCCTTGGAAAAAATCATTGATCAATACAAAAATCATCTCCACACTTGCCACCAAGACATAGCCAGACAAGTGTATTGCTTCCCTCACCAAATTTTTGACCTCCTCAGTAAACATGGGCTACTCATCCTTATCCTCAACAATCCAATCTGAATAGGGATCGATATCATCTAAGTCAATTGCATCATGACTTTTGCCTCTCCACTAGTCTTATGCAAAGACGAAGACTGTATCATGCAAAAACAAGGTCATTGAGGTGGCATGTTGTTAGTGTGTTGCGATTCTTTGTGTGAATGGCCTCAAACATACTCTAATCACATACACACCCAAAAGAGTTACATGGTTGGCATAAAATGTTGATGGCCGGCCTCTAAAGATTTGGTATTTTTTGCACCATAATCTTCCCACCACAAATTTGCAAATAGGACATTTATAACTTTGTAAGTCAACTAGGCTTGCATTTATTAAACAATTCCAATCTCTACGAGTAACAATACTACAATCAAAAGAATCAATTTGTTTTACCTGGTTGTTGGGTCAATCTCTTTCGACTGCATAGAGGCAAAGAAAAGAGCCTCCCCTTACAATCTTGTAAATCTACAGCACATCAAAAATTGTGTTTCTAGTGGCTTTGTCAATGATCATCCTCTCTATGCATGTATTGAGGCCATCCATACTCATTGACTGAAATGAATTGGAGAAGAAAAACTAAGGTTCAAGTAGTAGGCCGCTACATGTATATGTTGGTCGAGTTGTTTGTTCCATCTCCGATCCATTATGTGTCAAATGGTATTAGAATAAATGCTTATGCTTGTATATTGTTATAGTTTGTTTTATGACTAAACAAACTATTATAGTGGTTATACAGGTCAAACCTATTCCTAGCTTCTCAGTGATTGTTTGTTTTGCCTTCTCATAGATTGTAGGAGTTTTTATATGCTTACTTATGTGAGCCTCTCTTTCAATAATTATTGCTTCTGTCATTGAACGTGTTTTCTAATATGGTATCAAAGCTAAAGGCTGGCAAACCCTGGAGAAAACACTGAGGGGGAGTGAGGAAGGAAATCTTGTTAGGGAGGAAGAGAACCTGGTAATGATCTCCTGTGTGGCATCTCAAGGGTGACGCATCCCAATTGTGTAGTGTTATGTTGTTTTATGGCATGGCAGATGTGAAGAGGGTGTTCCAAGGACGTGGTAGTGTCGTTGAGGTGTTTCAAGTCTAGCTGAGGCGTTTCAAAGGTGGCATGGTGCGCTCCAAGGAAGAATATGTGATTTGAGGGAGGTGTTTTTGGTGATCTGAGTGAGATCAAATTGTTGCTCTGAAAACAAGGAAGAATAAGATGAAAAGGGCACAATTTTGGAGTTGGGTGTAGCTGCGAAGGGAGGCGCCATTTTCTTCTTTTTTGTCTTTTTTATGAGATCGAAAACAACAGAGGGCGCAACTCTTCTTTGGCATTTTAAGCATTTATCAACGATTTATACACTGCACTGTGCATGTTGGAGAAGCAGGGAGGCGCCATTTGAAGGAGTGGAGTGCCATTTTTTATTGTTGTTGCTACATAGGTCATTTTCTATTGGTTGATTAAAACCATTTCATTTTTAAACCAAAGTTTTTATTCACTCATGCAAGTTTAGGGTAAAAAGGATTTATTTTAAAAGTTAATTTAAAAATTGAACTTTTAATTTTTCCTTAGAAACCTATATTTGCCCGAAAAACAGTATGGTTAATTCTGTTGACAGAAAAACATAAGTCAAAATCACCTAAAATTTTGCCACATTGTCTAAATTAAAGTCCTTGTCCACACAAAAGGAATTTTTGCAAAGCAATCTGTAAAAAATGAAATTTAATTGTCTCCATATTTTTTAGACGCTTTTACGAAAATTGGTTAATTAAATTTCTAATAAACTATAAAGAAATTTTCGCTGAAAACTGACAACGTTGTCCAATTTTATGATAAAATCAGTGCAAAATAATTTTTTGTAAAATTCATTATAATTTTTTCATATTTAATTGTTTTAGTGAAAAACTAGGTAAAAATGACTAGTTTATAACCTCTATTATTCCCAGATTCACAAAAACTGACAGAGAAAACTTTAGTTTACAAAGTCATAAGATACAATTTGTCAGTATCAAAATATTGATCAAATAACGTTTGGTAAAGAGACTAGACCAAATGCACAGACTGATGGCTATGATAAACATCATCGTGAAGCCTTGATGCTATTAAAACTCTCAGTAACTGATAATTTAATCCCATAAGTTAGAAATGCAATCGTTGCATCAGATTTGTGGAAACATCTTAGAACAAAATATCAGAGTTCTGAAACCAACAGAGTATTATATTTGAAGAATTTATTGTTTTCCACTAAGATGTAAAGTGGTGGATCCATTTCTAAATTTTTGTTGCAATTGAAGGATATCTATGATCGGTTAAAAGTGATGGAAAGCCATGTGGATGAGCAAGACTTAATTGTTCTTGTCATGCAGAAATTGCTATCGTCATATGATTCCTTTGTAGAGTCATTGCATATAATTGCAAAGACACAAACACTAGATTATGAACAGTTTACACTTCTCATGCAGAAGGAAAAACAAGAAGAACAATTAATTGTGTCGACATCAGCATCTACAAAAGGTGCATTTGTAGAAAGGTCAAAAGGCAAGGGAAGATGGTCGGCAAATAAGGACTATTCCAGGATCAATGTAGGAGTGTCAAAGAAATCAAAATGGAAATGTTTTTATTGCAAGCAACCAAGACATTTTAAAAAAGATTGTCCCCAGTGACAAGAAGATATGGCTGATGCAAACAAGAAGTCTAGACATGCTAACATTGCAAAAGAAGCGGAAGGGGAAACACCTACTGAATTTGTCTTTGCAGCATCACATGCCCAATCCAAATGAGACTCATGCATGGCACTTCGACTCAAGGCTTCACAACACTATATGTGTCATCAATATTGGTATGTTAACTTCATTGAGTACTAGTAGTAATGAAATTGTTTTCTTAGGTGACGGATGTACACATGATATAAAGGCATGTGAAGATGTGCAAATCATATTGAATAATGAGTACAAATACACATTTTCTAATGTTAGATATGGCCCTGATATGAACAAGAATCTTTTATCCATCAGTGAAATCACCAAAAACAAACAACTAGTAGTAAACTTTGAAGGAAACAAATGTAAAGTAACTAAATTCAATGATGAAATAGTTGTTATTGGTATAAGGGAAAGGGGTCTATACAAACTTGTAGATCCTAAAAAAGTAGAACAATATGCTTTAGCAACAGTTGACCAGACCAGTACTCTTTGGCACGAAAGATATGGTCATCTTAGTTACCAGTATTTGATATCTTGAGTAAAAATCAAATGGTGAATGGACTTCCATCCATTCAAAGAAAATCAAAATGTTTGTGTAGGATGTCAGTTGGGTACACTGATAAGGCAACCTTTTCCTACTGGTAAAGCATGGAGAGCAAAAAATGTGTTAGAATTGGTACATGCAAATTTTCATGGTCCTATGAAAACTAACATTGTATCTGGAGCTCTTTATTTATTGTTGATAGTAGATGATTGTTCTCAAAAAATGTGGATATATTTTCTAAAGAAAAAATCAAAATGTCTTGCTAACATTGTTGCATGGAAAGCACTGGTTGAAAATCAAACATGTAAAAAGGTCAAGGAATTCAGATTTGATAATAAGGAGAATTTGCCTCCAAATAGTTCAATGCATATTGCACACAAGAAGATATACACAGGCAATATACAACTCCTTACACTCCAAAGCAAAATTGACTAGTGGAAAGGATAAACAAGACTATCATGGAGATGGCACATTGTATGGTGCAAAGCAGAAAGATACTTTTTGGTACTGGACATACGCTGTCAATGTTATAATGTTCGTCTTAAATAGGGGTCCATGTAAAGTTGTACAAAATATTATTCCAGAAGAAGCATGGCCAGGATGAAACCCTGATGTAAGTGATTTACATATTTTTGGTTGTACTGTTTTTACATTAATTCATAAAGAGAAAAGGAGTAGTTTAGATGTAGAGAGTAACAAGTATATGTTTGTTGTCTACAATGAGAAACCCAAAGCATATAGGTTACCATATATCTCTACAAATAAAGTCCTTGTTAAACCTATTGATACTAGTAATCTTTGAATTCCAAATGATGAATGTCAATCAAGTTCTAGTACTAAAGTGGAATAGGACTTAAAAAGGAAAACACTAGACAAGTCTAACTCCATGGAAAGATATGGTGAAACACAGTAATTCAACTAGTCAACATAAAAGGCCAAAGTGGTTTTATAACACACTACAGGATCTTCGACAAGATTAGCTTCCAAATTTGTTGGACGGTAGATCCACCAAATATGGGAAACAAGAGGTATAGAATCCTAAGTAGGTAAATTATGCTCTCAATTCAGTGATTTCACAAATTTTTGAACCAAATACTTATGCTAATACTAAAGGAAACCCTGAATGGAAATCTGTCATGAAGGTGAAGTATGATGCACTACTAAAAAATGGTACTTGGGTTTTGTTTGATCTACCCCAAGGTAAGAAATCCATTGGTTGCAAATGGATTTATAAAGTAAAATGTAAATCAGATGGTTCCTTAGATACGTATAAAGCTCGTTTTGTTGCTAAGGAATATACACATGGAGTAGATTATGAAGAAACATTTGCTCCTACAGAAAAAATGGTAACATTCAAAATAGTTACTTATATCGATGTCAGTTGGTTGGCAGGGATATCAAATGGATGTAAAGAATGCTTTCATAAACGAAGACTTAGAGAAAGAGGTGTACATGGTACAACTGCAGAGATTTCAAAGTCCTAGAAAAGAGCATCTGATTTGCAGGTTAGAGAAGCCCTTGTATGGACATAAGCAGGCTTCTCGAACCTGGTATTTCAAATTAGATAATAATATCTTAGAGTGGTTTTAAAAGATGTGATGCAAAATCTACTCTCTATGTTAAATTGGTTGGTGATGACATAGTGATTCTAGTTGTATATATTGATGATCTTGTCATCATTGGTAGCAACATTGATTTGATTAAACAAGTGAAAGCCAACATATGTTTTATCTTTCAAATGACCAATCTAGGCTTGCTTCAATATTGTCTAGGTGTAAGGTTTTGGCAATGTTTTGTATCCAAACAAAATATGTCAAATATTCGTTATAAAAATTCAGAATGCATGATTGTAATCCAATAGCTACACTTATGGAAGTTGGAACAACACTCTTAACTAAAACTGATTCACCATTGGTCAATGAAATAGTGTATCAACAATTAGTAGGTTGTTTGATTTATCTCACTACTACTACTAGACCAGATTTGTATTTTGCAGTAAGTTATCTTTCTCGTTTCATGGCTAAACCACGTGAAGAACATTGACAATTTGTGATACGGATTCTTAGATATGTCAAAGGCACTCGACTTTGGCATCTTATATAAGCAATATGTTGATTTTGAGCTAATAAAGTATACTGATTCAAATTGGGTAAGATCAGTTGATTCTAAAAAGTCTACAATAGGTTATGTTTTCACTCTTGGTTCAGGGGCATTTTCATGGCAAAGTAAGTTTTAGAGTATAGTTGTATTGTCTTTTATTGAAAAAGGGTACATAGCAGTTGTTAGTGTAGGTAGAGAATTGATGTGGATTCAGTCAGTATTGGAAGATATTCAACTTGATTCATCAACACCTACACCCAAATTTTGTGAAAACCAGAGTGTACTAAAGTTGGTGAAGTATCCAATTTTTCATGCCAGGATTAAACACATTGAAGTTCATCACCACTACATTTGACAGTCGGTTTCTAATGAAAACATATGTCTTTATTATTGTCCTACCTCTAAACAACCCGCTGATATAATGACTAAATCTATGGAAAGACAAATCTATAAAATTTTGAGATAAGCTTGGAGTTGTTTTTGGTTCAGTCATTAAGGGAGGGCAATAGAATAGATGCTTATGGTTGTAAATTGTTATAGTTTGTTTTATGATTACACAAACTATTATAGTGGTCATACGGGTCAAGGCTATTCCTAGCTTCATGTTGATTGTTTGTTTTGTCTTCCTCCTAGATTGTAGTTGTTATAGGCTTACTTATATAAACCTCTCTTTCAATAATAATGTGTGGATTATTGCTTCTCTCATTGAATGTGTTTTATATAACATTTTCATTTATTTTTCCCAAAAAAATTATTATGGCTTCCTTGGTCCTATCCATGGTCTCATACATATAACCCATTGAATTTTTTTCGTCATCCACCAAGTCTTGAATGCTGACCAAAGGCTCCCAACACCTAAAACAAAATAGTGTACAATTTTAAAATGAAAATTAAAATATATTTGAAACAAAAAAATTTAAAAAATAAACCATAAATTAAAAAAAGTTAGATTAAAGTTAGGATCTCAATGGTATTCTTCACAAAAATATTATCAAAAACAGTGTTCACGACCCTTTCCCTTCCACCTTCCTACTATATGGAGACTCCAACCACTGTGTGTTCATACACATACTTAAGAGGTGTTAGTGAGGTTGCAATGCTCATTTTCATTGGTATGCTCTCTCATCAAACTTAGCACCTAAGGGTGATTGTAGATGTATTTTGTGATATTTATGACTTCATCAACCACACTTTTCACCCATGTAATTTTTCCTATGCCTTCAAGTTGGAGATCAATGCAATGGGTTGCATAAGAGCTCCAACAAAGTGTAGGGTGCCTCTCCTCAAAAACTCTCCTTGTTACATATGCTCTGGCATTATCTGTCACAACTTAAATGACATTCTCCACACCTAGTTTAATGACCACCTCATCCATCATATCACACATTGTCTACATTTTTCACTTGGTGGGAGGATTCAACTGACTTCAAGAACACCAACTTCCCACTTGAAGCCACTAAAAAGTTAATCAATGTGCGGTGCTTTCCATCAGTACACGCATTACACAAAATATTGCAGCACTTTTTGTGTCATTCTTTTTTGCTCGGCTACTATCACTTGCATATTTTCACACTGTCGTCCAACAATGGGCCACTCAAATCATGAGTACCTTCATGGGAATGGTCAATGCAGTTACCAACTTCCACCAATAATACCAAGACATTGCCATAGCTACTCTTGCTTCATTAATCATTTCTCATTTCCAAGAAGTACATTTGAATGAAGGTTGTGCCCCAAGAGAATTTCAAGAAACAAAGAAACCTTGTCCCTGTGAACCCGAACTATCTCCAATAGATAAGCCTCGTCCTTGAACCTTGGAGCAATAGAAAAGGCTACCAAGTCATTAGAATCAGCCCAACTATTCATTACGGATGCAAAGATGCAAGTACTACAACTATCCTCTTTTTTTTCTTTTTTCCTTATAAAGAGCAAACAATAGATATCTCTCTTTGAACCTTAAGCCACACTTTCTCGCATAATCGCACATCTTTCCCTGTGATTCATGCTAGGTGGTATTTGAGGTGATTGATGCCTCCTCTCATCTGAAACCCACAATAATTGTATATGACAGTGTTGTACTCTAGACCCTCCATGCCATACTTCCAAACAATGTCATCAGACTTCCAACTCCTACTACGACTCCTTGAACCGGATGCCATTCTTGTATACGATTACAAATTGAATGCAAATTGCAAGTCCAAACCCCATAAAACAAATAAAAAAGAAGGTTTAGTTTAAAACCCTAGTTGTCAATACCTATCAAATAAAGAACTAGATGAAAACTAAAAAACAAATTTGAAAAAATAAAAAAATTCAAACCCTAGGACCTATAGATCTAAAATGGGAAAAAAAAACTAAAATAAAGACTTACCTCTCAAATCACAGTCAAAATCCTTCAAAGCTTATGGAAATCAGAGACAATCACATTGTAGACGCTGGTAAATGATAAAATTGTCTTACTAGTGTAAAATAGTAGAAAAATAGCTAGCAAATGATAAAAATGACATTTTTTATGTAGCGATTGTTATTAGTGCTCAGCAGCTGAGTTTTTAAGTCGGACTCATTAGTACAAGCTAAAAACTCAGCTTGCAAGAAATTATTCGATTACCCCATGAGCAAAATATGGGCTATAGTACTCACCATTTCCCACGAATTTTGATTCTATGGTTGAAGTTGTAGGTTCAGCAAGAGGACTAGCTATCTTATGGAACCCCAATGTCTTCCCTGCTACATTAATTTCGCAATCTAATTGATCTTTGAATCTCATGATGAATGATTTGAAAGGCAAACTCTTTTTTATTTTTATCAAAAGTGTATGGCCCTATAGGAGTTTAGGAAAAGAGAGAATATTAAAAAGAATTGAAGCATTTTAAGGAGAAATCAACTTGATAGTAACTAGGTTCTGCGAGAGGATTTCAATGCCATTTTGCGGGCTTGTGAAAGAAGAGTGGAGTGATGAATGTCTCACTTACCATAACAAATTTCAGCTCTTTCTATGTAAGCTCAACCCTATTAGATATAGAACCAAACAAGGGGCTCTTTACTTGGACACAGATTCTCGATTAGTTCATAATAGGAAATTGCAAGTATGAAATTTGGATTGGCAATTGATATTTTTGTTGGATCAGACCACTCGAAATTCTCTTTAAAGTTAGAAAATGACCATCAGCTCCATGGAATGCCATTTAAATTTGAATTTATGTGGATGCAAGACCCCTCTTTTGAGGAAAATATTCAAAAGTGGCAAAAAAAATGATCTTAAATATGTATGTCCTTCAAGGTATACTATCGAACCCATTAACTGTCCATGTGATCTTCTTTCAAGGCTTCAATTATAAAAAACGGACTTTCTTCACTTTAAAAACAATAATTGTTCATATCATTCATAGTCAGTCCTTACAATATGTGTTTCTATGCAATCAATAAACTAACGTGCATGACATGTCCTAATGCTACCATGCACTCACCTAATTGCCCACCACATCATGACCACACCAACTAGAGGGCCATATTTCCACTGTTTTCAATACTCATCATGTTAAATTATTAAAATCTCTCTATGTAACATGTATCTAATGTTTTAAAGCCCCATATCCACTTTCTGATTCCATGGCTTTATCCAATCCACTTCAGTTGTCATTTAGGATTAAGCACACAAATTCACTAGGATTCTTGATTAACCTGGTCTTGAACACCTATGTACCTAAGCATATACACCAAAAAGGTGTATCCAAAGCATCTTCATCCAAATAGTAATGTCTTGACCCAACAGAGCACGAGTGCATGAAATGCGAAGTAATCAAAACATTCAATAAGGTAGGCCCTAAACATTATTTGCATTCTAGTGGCTATCAATTGCACGTACAATGCACACAATATTTAATCATGGACATATCTCAAGGCATTCCTCGTCATCACAACAAATGACTATGTCCTGTGGATTAGTAAATTTCATAATGAGTCTTTGGTGACCAATGTAAGCCAAGTTGCAATTATGTAGAGCATTGTTTCCAACTAACAATTATTGGCATCCTATGATCATATAGATGTAGTAAAATTTTAAGAGTCTAAAAATGAGACAGTTGTTTTGACAAGATGGCATGAAACCAACATCTCACCACAAGAAGTCACCTTCTTGTGTCCATCAAACTGAGTTTTGTGAGTCTTTGTAGAATTCACCGTCAAAGAATCCTGTGAAAGGCTTCATATTCAAAATTGAACAAGTCGAAAGATTTGATCAAGCTGGAATTTTAGGTTAATCGTAAGTCAAAAGTGTGATGGCCCATATTGAAGATAAATCAGTTAATGGTGCTTGTTGTTTAATCAAAACAATGACACCAACGAAACACTCAACCATAAGAGAGGCAATACTCTTAAGTGGAACATATTCACTAAAGAGTTAGCCATACATTATGAGAGAATGCATAGCAAGGAAAACTGTTGTAAAATCCTTCAAATCCATAGCAATGGAAAAAAAATCAAAAAATTTAAATTTTAGAAGAAACATTGTTGGCTGGCGAGTTTTAGGCACAGACTAGCAAGATATTTGGTGCCAGAGTCGGCAAGTACTCATTGGCCGAGTCACTAGAGAGTTGTTTGTCAAACCTTATGACTAGCAAGTTCTCATGATTCTTGAGAATTTTGGAAAAATGGATATACCTAAGATGAGTTTTGTACAAATGGAAGCCATTATGAATTTTAGCCATGCCCTCTTGGTTTTACTAATGCACCGTCCACTTTTCAGAATCATGAATTATGTGTTTAAGCCTTTCCTTCCTAAACTTGTGATTGTCTTCTTTGATAATACTCATGTCTAACATAGAACTTGGAAAGAGCACGTGCATCATGTGGATATAGTTTTTAAACTATTAAAGGAACATTAATTTAGAGCCAAGCCCTTTAAATTTTCTTTTGGAGTTAACTTGAATATCTTGATCATATTGTCTCCCTTGTAGTGTAAAAGCAATGGTGGCCTAGCCACTTCCAAATAATACCAAGGGTCTTATAGGATTCTTGGATCTCAATGGATACCATCACAAGTTTGAAAAGAAGTGTGGATGGATTGCAGTTCCCCTTCCAACAGTTGTAAGAGAAGACTATTTTGTTCGGACTGCCAAGGCAACTTGAGCATTTTAGGCCCTAAAGCAGGGTGTGTGTACTACTCATGCTCTTGATACACCTGACTTCAACAAAACTTGCATAGTGGAATGTGATGCTTCAGATAATGGAAGCAGAGTTGTTTTAATGCAGGATGATCGACCAATGGTGAAAGTCAACGATTAAATATAAGACATGCTTCCAAATCAACATATGAAAAAGAAATGACAAGACTCCCCCGATGTAAAGGTGGGAGCGAGATCATGGTTGTAGTTGACCAACAACTCACTAAACATGATATTATGTGCCCTGTTCCATTCTTTCTATGCGAAAATAGTAGCTAATGCCTTCATGGACACAGTATTAAGACTACATGGAATCAAAAAACTATTGTCAGTGATCAAGATCCAATTTTAACAAGCAACTCTTGGACAAACTTGTTCGCAACTCTTGGTTCTCGGTGCACAACTCTTCTTACCACTCACAATCAAATGGGAGAACAAAAAAAAATGCCTCGCAGAATATCTTTGTTGCTTTGCTTTGTTAAGACTTGTTCCAATGTCCTATAGTTCTATAGTTAGCAAATTAATAATGAAAAAAAGGCATGCTTCTTGTAAAAAGACACCCCCTTAATAAGTAAAGTGTTAGTAATTAATGTTCACAGGTATTTTCCTGTAAGTTAGTTGGTTAATTGTAGGTTTGGTTATAGGTGGTTAGAATGCATTACCGATATGGTCAATCCATAAATATTGGTGCATTGGATGTCAAGGGTTAATGGCACAAAGGCTGCACTGTCTTGTATCGTGTTTTGAATGGTAATAAAATGTTTGCTGCCCACCCAATTGGGAGCAAGATACTCTCTATTTGTGTTTGTAATATCAGTGATATTAAAGCCTGATATCCATAAATGAAGGGCTTGATAAAAAGTGTTGAATAATTTTTTATTTAATTTCATTTCCTTACTGTTAAACAAATTTTAAAATTTATTTTTTGCCTGAATTTGAAGAATTGAAGGTGTGATGTGTTTTGCACAAAGAAAGAATGTGCATTGGCAGAAATGATGTAATTTACAGTGTTCTATTGAGTTGAAGCTCTTAAAATTTCTGCAAATTATGTATCGTACAGATATGAAACATGGGTAAACATGTTTTGAAAGAGGTGTTTTGAATTTTCTCACCCTATCAGGAGGAGGGTGTTTCAAATTAGAAGGGCATTTCAAATATTTCCTGGTTTTATTTTTGCTGTTAGCCTGAAGAAAAAGGCTTTGAAATAGGCGACTATTAGCATTTATGTTGTTTCCCTGAAGAAAAAGCATTTAAATAGGCAAAAATACAAGATTAAATACCTGGAACAAGACTGAAACACCAAGTTCTTCCATCTCTACAGTTGTGAGAATAAATAGTAAAAGAATTGATAAGATCATCACTCTTGATGTAAAGTTATTGATAGTGACAAAATTTGGCATGAAGCTGAACTCTTCTACAAAGGTTTGTTGTATAAGGAAGTGTTAAGACAAAGATCATGCATGATCACAACTATTAGCAAATATTACTTGCCTGCTCACATCGGAGGGTAATGATGAGTTGATTAATCCCGTTTTGGAGGAAGCAGTTGACTCACTTGTCTTTGCTCTTGGGATAGATAATGCACCTGGTCCTGATGGTTTACAAGCAGAATTTTTCCAAATATTTGGCATATCATGGGGAATGATGTAGCAGCAGAGGAATGCCCTAGAAAGAAAGCAATATTGAAAGACTGGAATTCAACTTTCTTGGCCCTCATTTTGGGGAAAGAAGATGCAGAGTACTTTATTGCGTGCAAACCAACAGCACTCGGTAACACTATTATAAAATAGTCACTAAAGTCTTTGTCGTGTGTTTTACCCTAATTTGGTTTTGCAACCCTAATAGGATAGAAACTAGTAGAATAATTCAGATATTAAAATATGCAATTCAAACATACATATAAATGTAAAATAGTGAAATTGATTGCAATGATTTTACAAGTGACATATACTAAATATAGTAAGTACAACATAAGGATGAGTACTTAGTTTTTCTGGTTGACTATGACATATACTATGACATTATTCTAAAGATGGAAATCAGACTAAAGTAGGCCCATGATTCGTCCAATTTAGGTGCAATGTTTTTGTCTGCACAAGGTCAGTTCCGTCGATCTTGGTCAGTGTCAACTATCGATACTAATTTGTGTTGGTCAAAATTGCCATGTATGGAAATGAGGGACTATGACCATACAGCCACCTTCACCTAGATCTGTAAGCTTTGTATGTGCGATGTTGAACTCTGATAATGCGCGCAACTCCATAAATCAACCTCTTTCGACTTGAAACCCTAGGTGTGCTTGTGAGGATTAGAAACCTACAAAAATTGAGAAAATGTAATGTGTTGAGTTGTCCCTAATCACCCTTGTTTGATGATTGGCCACTACCTGTGTATCCAATAATCTGAGGGAGGAAATCAAGCAACACGTAGTTCTCCCACTTAGTGGGATTATACAATTGTGCACCTTTGTTATGTGTGTGTGTGTGACTAATGATTTGGCTTTGATACTTAACAATGCTTGATTTGACTTTGATTTGGTATGCATCAGACTTGGCTTGTGGCAGCTCTTAGTGATAGATTCACAATTTATGAAGAATAGGGCAGATTTGCTCAATGTGCAATAGTGTAGAGATGTGTACCAGATAAGTTAAAAGTCCCTATTAAGTGAGACCTCGATTTGTTTATATATGAGTCCAATTGGGTAATTTCTCACGCCATTGGCACGCTAGGCAGATGAGCCAACCCTAAGGAGAGGTTTGATTTTAAAAAGTAGTCATTGTTGGGAGAGGGTCAGTACTGACCAGATCAAGTAATTATTGAATGGCAATATTAACTGAAACTTATGGAACCAACCTATGTACAAGCAGACTAAACTGAAGGATTGGAGATGTTTGTGCTAGACATTAAGCAGGTTTGAAATAGACAGTGAGGTCCAACTCATAAAATAGCATGTAGGTGTGAGAGAATGACATATTAGGGGCATGTTTGTGTGCTCAAATCATGTGGTAAATGTGTCAAGCTTGTCATTGTCAAGTACTTAATACCAAATTTTAATATCTACACCGTGCAACGAAACTCAAGTTTGGAAAAGCTTATTTAGAGAAACGAGGGGGCTTTATGGCAAGGAGATGGATTTTGGATGGCATAGGCACATGAGCCAATCCACTCTCTTCACCATACAAAGAAGGCAGGAATGATTGTAAAGCCCAAAATAAATAAACCCTATGATAGATTCAATTGGGCCTTTCTAGATGGCGTATTGAAGAGATTTGGCTTCTCTAAGGAATGGAGAGACTAGTTAGGGAATTGTACTTCCTCTCCAATATTTTCAATTTTCTTTCCAGGTTCCAAAAGTCTATATGACAAGGCAACATTTTATTCCCATATATTTTTATTATTCTTGAAGAAGTGTTCGGTAAAGCAATTACTAAGGTTGTTCAAGAAGGTGAATTAAGAGATACTTAGATAAATTTGAATTTACAACCGCTATCTCATCTACAATTTGCATATGACGTTGTTTTGGCAAGTTTACCTAGTGAAGAGGCAAATTTTTTAAATAAATTCAAGCAAAATATGAGTTCACAACATGCCAGAAAATTAAAGCATCCAAATCTAAAATATACTCCCTAAATGTCTCCCTTCTCTCGAAAATCAGATTCAAAGAATTTTGGGTTTGGAAGTTGGTTACTTACCAAACTCTTATCTTGGAATGCCTCTACTAGAAGGAAAGGCATCTTTGGAGGTCTAAAGACTAGTGGTAGATCATATTCAGACTAAGCTTTCGACATGCAAAGGGAAGTGGCTATCATATGTTGGTAGAGCTCAATTGATCCAAGCTTCTCTCTGATGCGTTCTCACTTATATGATGTCTCTTTTCAAAGCATCAAGATTATAAGCAATGCCACAACTTTACAATGACATTTTGTCTAGCACGGAACCAACAATAAAAGTAAATTTTGTTTGTTGGCTTGGAAAAAGGCATGTCTACAAAAAGATAAGTATGTGTTTCAAAATCCTTAACTTAATGAATAGAGCTTTAGGATCAAAGCTCTTATGGAAAATATACCAAAAGCAAGGCATATTATGGAGTAGGATCCTACAAACTAAACATATAGATTCTCTGCAGTGCCTTCATCTTTTCACATAACATAGCCTGCCTAAGGGTTCTCCAATATGGAACTTCATAAAAGCATGCAGGTCTTTGGTACTTCCTAAGCTCAAATGGTAAATTGAGGATGGATCTCAAAGTACGCTTCTAGCAAAATTACTAACTAGATAAAATACCTTAATCTAGAAATGAAATAATTATTGGCTTGCAGGTGGATTATGTACTTTGTGGGGTCCAATGGCGAGTAACTATATCTCAAGTGGTTTCAAACACTAGAAAAGCCTCATGTGGCCTGAGAAATTAAGTTCTATCAATACTAATTTGAGGCATGAACCTTTATGTTACCCTCTTCTTTTCCAAGGAGCAAAATATAAATTAGTCTAGGAGGGTAATAGCACTAGTCAGGTGAGCCAAATCTGCATACAAGAAGGCCCTTTTGAAAGTTGACACCTAATTTTGGTACAAGCCATGTGGTCGTAGTATCATTTTCATGTCTTGGTACATTTGGTTCATTTGCTTACATTTGGCACCTTTCCGTATATTTTCCCTTCACATTAGACCCTTCATAGCCTTGTGGCATCCACATGTTCCCATGAACACCTTCATTTTTGTCAATTGTTTGTATCAAGATTCATCTAGTCATCCCTTAGTTTTTCTCAATCTTTGTTTCATGGTCTTTTTCTATCATGAGCATTTTCGGTGATGGTCAAAAGTGGTATGACCATTTTCGATGGTGGCCTTAAGTGGTCAAATGTCATTTATGGGTCCTTTGTGTCACATGTTGATTCCCTTGTCTTGATTGTCTGGTTCTCACTCTTTTCTATGGTTGGCCTTTGTGTGAATATGTTTGACTTTGAATTCAAAGGAGCCTATACGTACACATGCACCCTAAGCTATTTAGGGAACAATCAAGTTATTGAGGTGTACATTGAGTCTATCTATTGCACATTTGTCAAGAAGCCGAATGTTATTCCACTCTCTTTGTTTGTTGAAGTCTTGTGGTTGCATACTTATACCAAAAAAAGGTTGCATTAAGGAGCATAATGATTTATCATTGATTATATTAGGAAGAGAAGGTGAAGTCCTTTCTCACACTTGGGTTGGGTCACTCACATGCATAGAACTACAGAAGTCTTGATTCTGAGTGTGCAACAATCAAGGGGGCCCCAAAACACTAACCTTAAACATTTTATTTAGTTTTGCAATACTGTGACGAATTATGGTTACATCAAGTAGAAGAGATTTGCATGACTATGCACATTCATTTTATTTCGCAAAGACAAATTCCCAGACCTCTGCTTCTAATGAAGGATTCCAAAAAGTTTTAAATATGGAGTATTTACAGTTCCATATTCGTAGTTGCTTTCCAGATTCAACTAGAACTACGATATTTGTTGCTTGCCGAAAGTGGTCGACCACATTCGTTTCCTGTCAAAAGTGGTCCTTGTCAAGAAACACTCTGCTTCTTGGGAGGTCTTATGTATCAATTTCAGAGTCTTTTTTCTAGCATTTCAATCATTCCCAGAATTTGAGTAAGTCATATGCAAGTACGCATCTCTCTTTCAATTTTGCCATTCAATTTACCAATAGTGCAAGTCTGATTTACAGAATTTGCCACATTTAGGTACATTTGCCTTGTGCCCTTGTTTTACTTAATTGGTAGAGTTTTGAACACTTGTGCGACCTTTTTTTAAAACAAAAGCCTACATATATCTCTTAAACTTTCCCTCAGTTAATATATTGATCAACAAGGGTTTGTCGAAAGTTAGTGTCTTCCTTTGGTAAGCATTGAAAGGAAGGATCCTCACTTATGATGGGCTCATTACCAAGAGGTCTCATGGGCCATCGATTCACCTTCGTATGATGAGACAAAAAAGTTTGGCAATCATTTGTGTATTCATGGTCCATATGCCTAGAAAATCTGGAGAGCCTTTTTTGAGAAAATAGAATATTTAATGGTTGTTCCCTCGGCCTATCAAGAACCCAGTTAGCATTGAAAGGAACCTCACTTATGATGGGCTCATTACCAAGATACTTCATGGGCCATGTACTTGCCTTCCGTATGGCAAGGTAGAAAAGTATGGCAATCATTTGCTTATTCATTGTCCCTTTACAAGGAATATTTGGAGAGCCTTTTTTGAAAGATGGAATATGTAACGGTTGCTCTCTCACCCTATAAAAAACCTAGTTGATGAATGGCTTTTTAAGGTTAAAAGTGATCCCCTCAAATTAATTTGGAAAGTACCCCACTTTAAAATTGTGGAATTTTTGGCTAGAACTTTAAGGAGAAATGTTCCCCCCACCAAGAGTTTGGTACAAGATTGATGCAACTATTTTGGAAGTGATCAATGCTTGGTTAATGGATGATTTAAGGATAAATCAAAGTTAGATTCAGCTTTGCAATTGTTGGAAACACATCAATTGGCATGCTCCTTGTTAAGTTTGGATAGGAAAAATAAGCCTAAGGTAGTATCCATATCTATTTATTTTTACCCTTTATCTATTAGCAAATATGAATGTTGAAAGAATGAAGAGAAAACTGGAAGGCACACATTGAAGTGCGTGTGCATCCTTATTTTATTGAGTAAATGGAAGTTACATCAATTGAGGTAGTTTATAACCAACAATTAGTTAATGTATTAACTAATAACTTTAACACTGTCCCTTATTCATTAAACCAGGGACTACTCCTAAGATTGTCCCGAAATTTTACAAAAAAGGTTGGACCAAATAGTTTAGTCATTAGATTTATAGGCTGCTCTTTAGATATCAACATGCAATCTATAGTCCTTTGAAATTTTGTTGTTGTCCAATGTAGGAGTTTTGGTATAGACAAAAACCGAAAAGAATAGCCAACAATAAAACAAAGATCCGATCATGTGGACATAAGATGTATCAGGGTGTCCACCAATTCTCTTTAGGGTGATTCACTGACCAGTGATGAATCATCATTAGCTGATAACTTCAGCGTGACCTCCATAGGTCTGAAACCAAAATCCTGAAGATGGTAAGAAAATAAAATATTCCAGGCTCATGGAGCCTACGTATGTCCATACAGGGACTTACTCAACCTGAAAACCAAATGATCACGACCAAGTACCAAAAATATTCAGTCAACACCATGTAGACCTCCTTATCCATACCTTCGAAGAAAAGCAACCAAAATGTGACCATCTTTATAGTAGGAATAAAAACCAACTCCTTAGTAGTAGTGGTGGGAGTAGAAACCAGCTCCGCAATTGGAGAAGAAACCATCTCCTCATATATTCCCTCCTATTGGGAAAAGCCTTTTGCAACAAAATGAGTCGTGTACTTGTCCAAAGTACCAATTTTGCCCACCTATTTGCAACAAATGGGTAGTGTAATTGGTAGTTCAGGTACCATACAAAGGTCAAAAGCAAGAGCAAAACGACCATGCTCTGTTGAAGTAGCAACCTTGTTTTCAATCCTTTGAGCCAGTGCCTGTGATTGAGGCATATCATCTTCCTGTACAAAAACTCATGCATTTGACTGAGATTGAGGAATTGCATCCCCCAACACATCCATTATAGTGGATATCCCTCCACAACTAGTGCATGTAAGTTGACTAGAGTAGAGTCAACAAACTTGAGGAATGTAATCCTTCAACACACTCTATATGTTGGCGTCTGCTTCCACACGTGCATTTACAATGATTGTAGTAGGGTCAACAACCCTGTACAACCCAACTTGCCCAATACCCAGGGCAGCGACTCTGCCATGTTTTACATCAGAAACTATACATTGTTTCCCAAAAAAATGTACAACAATGTTGGAATTTTTTGTTAACTAACTAATAGACGAGATTTTTATTTACGCTAGGAAGATACCTAACATTCCTTTGATTTTTCTAGCATTATTCAATAATATGCAAATATATCATGTCCCCTCTATTGCATGTGACTGACCATTAGCAAATTAAACCAAATCAAAAAAAATTGTACTTGCAATAAATTTGATATACCAATCATTACATGTGAAATGTTTAGTTGCACCAGAATCAATGAACCAACAACTGGTAGTACTAACGGAGTATAATGCCACGAGAGCATACTCTTCCTCATAATTTTGTTCTTCAACTGCTGCCACATTTCCCGCCTAACTTCTTTGTTGGAAAAATGCATATTGTCACTTCCGGCTATATATTTTGAGATGCACAGCCTTATGGCAGTAAAATTAGTTCCCCTAATATATTGAAGATGAATCAACAGGGTATATTTCCACTTCTCTTTTGACTATGCAGCAAGTGCACTCTTTGTTTGTCCAAAGCTAGACTCACTGATTTGTGTTTGTCTACGTTCTTTTTGCTGCAAATAAGTATTAACATGATCAAATGTTAGATTTGAATTTTTCTCATCAAATGGAGAGCCTCCACAAAAAATTCATAGGAGGGTGTCAAATTGCTCAAAACAAGGGCCACCACGTTGTCATCATCTACCTTTTTATTAATGGATGCAAGCTAGTCTCGGAGATCTTTCATCCAAAGAAGATGTTCTACTAGAGATCCACATTCATTCATCTTTATAGAGAACAACAAATTCCTTAGATACAAGACTCGGCTTTTCTCTAAAGTTTGGTACTTGTTTTTCAAAGTGGTCCACAGTGCACTTGCCTCAGTGGCATTGGCGACCTCATGAATCATGTCATCTAACACAAACATCGTTAACAATTGCAAGGCCTCTTATGACACTTGTCATAATCTGCAAAGTTTGTAACAAGGCTTGCCTCAATGTCGGGAACTATTTTATCACAATTACAATATTCCACAATTCTTAACATCTTATGACTCTAAACATTATAATTATGCACAATTAAATTTTGTGCTTCCGGCAAAACCCAATTTTGAATATTGGCCATTAATCCCACAATATTCTACTTTTGACTCGAAAAAGCAATACAACAAGAAAAGTATAGTTCTGACCCAAAAATTGATGCAGTTGAAAAAGTACATTTTTGACCCAATAATCAATGCGACACAAAGTACAATTCTACCCGAAAATCAATGCAGCTGAGGTACACAGTTTGTATTCTGAATTTGATTATAAACTGAACTTCAAAACATGTACTTAGGCGCTCAAAATTCGTTCAACTGCAATTCAGGATTGTCAAGTGCCATGTGCCCTAGAGGTTTGTAAATATTTTTAAAAAAATTGTGCCCTAATCTATGCGTATGGAGCACTATAAATCGGCGTTTTGTAGGTCTATGCAGCGTTGATTTTCTTCTATGTTTTGTGCTTGCACCTCTCACAACTCTATGCAACAACTTGACTAAAATCGACCCTTGCAACATTGTTCCTTATCTGTTGCAATTTTAGGCTCTCACAATCTGCTCTTGTTCCCATGCATCTAGTTGACATCTTTCTTCACATTGTCTACTCTCTTTCCTCATGTTCTACGTTTTTCTCTTGCTTCATGATCAACCTTTGCCTTCAAAAGTTGACGGAAATCTGATCTGCAACATCTTCTATAATTCCCATGCCCTAACAAGACTACAACAGTGTTTTCACGAATCTTTCTTGACCTCCTCTTCTTCACAATTCATACCCTTTTATAGGGCTTCCCCAAACTTGGCTCTTTTCCATTTGTACCCAACTAGGGCTTCTCCAAACGCTTACAGCTAATGACACTTGTCATAATCCGCAAAGTTTGTAGCAGGGCTTGCTTTAATGCCGAGAACTATTTTATCACAATTAAAATATTCCACAATTGTTAACATCTTATGACTCCAAACATTATAATTATGCATAATTAACTTTTGTGCTTCCAGCAAAACCCGATTTTGAATATTGGCCATTAATCACACAATATTCTACTTTGGACTCGAAAAAGCAATGCAACAAGAAAAGTACAATTCTAACCCAATAATTGATGCAATTGAAAAAGTACAATTCTGACCCAATAATCAATGCAGCAGAAAGAAGTACAGTTCTGACCCAAAAATCAATGCAACTGAGGTACACAGTTTGTATTCTGAATTTGCTTATAAACTGAACTTCAAAACATGTACTTAGAAGCTCAAAATTCGTTCAACAATTGGTTCAAAAATTCGTTCAACTGCAATTCAGGATTGTTGAGTGCCATGTGCCCTAGAGGTTTGTAAATAATTCTAAAAAAATAGTGCCCTAATCTACGCGTATGGAACACAATAAATCGGCATTTTGTAGGTCTATGCAACATTGATTTTCTTCTATGTTTTGTGCTTGCACTTCTCACAACTCTATGCAACAACTTGACTAAAATCGACCCCTGCAACATTGTCCCTTATCTATCACGATTTATGCTCTCACAGTGTGCTCTCGTTCCCATGCGTCTAGTTGACATCTTTCTTCACATTGTCTACTCTCTTTCCTCATGTTCTACGTTTTTCTCTTGCTTCATGATCAACCTTTGCCTTCAAAAAGTGACGGAAATCTGATCTGCAACATCTATAATTCCCATGCCCTAACAAGACTACAACGATCTTTTCACGAATCTTTCTTGACCTCCTCTTCTTCACAATTCATACCCTTTTTCCAGGGCTTCCCCAAACTTGGCTCTGTTTCGTTCGTACCCGACTAGGGCTTCTTCAAACGCTTACAACTTATGACACTTGTCATAATCTGCAAAGTTTGTAGCAGGGCTTGCTTCAATGCCGAGAACTATTTTATCACAATTAAAATATTCCACAATTGTTAACATCTTATGACTCCAAACATTATAATTATGCACAATTAACTTTTGTGTTTCCGGCAAAACCCAATTTTGAATATTGGCCATTAATCACACAATATTCTACTTTTGACTCGAAAAAGCAATACAAGAAAAGTACAATTCTAACCCAATAATCAATGCAATTGAAAAAGTACAATTCTGACCCAATAATCAATGCAACAGAAAGAAGTACAGTTATGACCCAAAAATCAATGCAACTGAGGTACACAATTTGTATTCTGAATTTGCTTATATACTGAACTTCAAAACATGTACTTAGAAGCTCAAAATTCGTTCAACAATTGGTTCAAAAATTCGTTCAGCTGCAATTCAGGATTGTCGAGTGCCATGTGCCCTACAGGTTTGTAAATATTTTTTAAAAAAGCGTGGCCTAATATATGCATATGGTGCACTATAAATCGTCGTTTTGTAGGTCTATGCAGCGTTGATTTTCTTCTATGTTTTGTGCTTTCACCTCTCACAACTCCATGCAACACCCTGACTAAAATCGACCCCTGCAACATTGTTCCTTATCTGTTGCAATTTATGCTCTCACAGTCTGCTCTCGGTCCCATGCTTCTAGTTGATGTCTTTCTTCATGTTGTCTGCTCTCTTTCCACGTGTTCTACATTTTTCTCTTGCTTCACGATCAGCCTTTGCCTTCGAAAAGTGACAGAAATCTTATCTACAACATCTTCTATAATTCCGATTCCCTAACAAGACTGCAGCAGTCTTTTCACAAATCTTTCTTGACCTCTTCTTCTTCACAATTCTTACCCTTTTTCCAGGGCTTCCCCGAACTTGGCTCTTTTCCATTCGTATCCGACTAGGGCTTCCTCAAACATTTACAGCTTGTTGTTCATACCCTTCTCCTAAGGCTTCCTCATATTGTGGCTCTAATAGCAATTCTAGCTAACATGAATGCTGAAAGAATGAAGAGAAAACTGGAAGGCACACATTGAAGTGTGTGTGCATCCTTATTGTATTGAGTAGAGAGATGTTACAACAGTTGAAGTAGTTTATAGCTAACCATTAGTTAATGTACTAACTAATAACTTTAACGTTGCCCATATCTATTTATTTTTAGCATACTAAACTTTATTGATCATGAATTTTATGTGGTGTCACCTTCAGAAAGTAACTTCATTCCGGCTTTTGTCTGCTGCATTGTGGTATGCATTTGTGCCTTTTTCTGCCTCAGATGTGAATTTCAATGTGGGAATTCATTACCTACTTTCTTCTCTCTTTCTGTTGTGTCATCCATGAGAATAGTGATGACCAATTGAGGATTGGGTGGGAGAATTTAAAGCTTAAATTACTTGATGGCTTGTTATCCCCCATTTTTGTCAAATGGGAAAGTATGCCCATAGTAGCCTCCCAAAGCAAACGAGGCCACATTTTCAGAGATGCCATTTCAAATCAATCGCAAACAAGTTTTGTTAAAGAGACAAGAATTTTAATCCCACCCACGTTACTAAGTATATATCACTAATGCCTCCAATATTCATTGAGAATCAAAGTTATCAAGACTTGGCCCATGGTCAAAGTGTCTCTTTCATGTTCCAAACATTTTGAGTGACTAAAAATTTGGTTATGGGAATCTTGGAAGAGAAGCGGAGATCTCAGATCTTCATAGTAGGTGAAACATGCACCCCTAGATCCACCTTCCCGCTGCTCAAATGTTAAATGCAAGAAAACACAAAGTGTCAGTCTCCCTCTAACTTAAGCATGCCGGATATAAAATTAGCACATATTGAACCAGGTGTAATCAAAATTGTGAACATGGTTGTCAATTATGTCATTTTTGTTTCAGTCGGGATGATGTTCAAAAAGGTATAAGGATTAATGAATAATTGGGGAGTTAAAATTATTCCTAGATATGATTGAATTGAAGCCATAAAGTAATACATATTTATTTTACGCAGCGTACATGTTTCACCATGAGTACAAACCAATTCAATCCATAACATTCAGCCCTGAGCCGAATGAAGAAGCTGCATAGTTTTCAGCACTCTACAGTAAAATGAAAACATATAAACGGCGACCACCTACCAACCCCACAGACGAAACAAAAGGACTTGAATTTCAAACTTCCATTTTCTTTGCTTCTTGAGATCCATGTGTAGTCCCATTTGAAAATTTTGAGTTCGAGGATTTAAATGGTTGTCAGTGTGTGCCAAGATAAGTGTGCTGCCCACAAGCAGTTCCATATGTTGCTTGAATTCCTTGCCACTGCTCATGCGAGATAAAGCAACAAGAGAAATACTAACAAAACAAGGTTGGCACAGCCCAACAATAAGAAAACACAACATTCCTTGAGAACATAGGGGCTCCACATGCCAAAACGTAAAGCGATGTGCCAACATGCATCCACGTTAAGTTAAATAAAAATATATGCGTACAAGGATATTCAAGTCATACACACCCATGTTCTCTTGGCACCAAAAGAGTAACAAAAGGGATAATATCAAACTTGGCACCAAAATAGTAACAATTAGGATAATATACAGATGCAGATTAAGCACCTCTAGCCCAGCCCTATAGATCTAGTAGATCAAGAGGCTAAGGATTAACCCACACAAACAAAAGATTAATCTTAGCCCCTCTTGCTCAATCTCACCCAAAAACGTTTATCAAGATGCACTTACAGAACAAATTGTGCATGTATAACAAGACATCACTTGAGCTTACTCCATCTCGTGCTTCTCCACCACTCCTCGTATAACAACACATTACTCAAGTGCTTACCATAGATTAGAGTAGCATTTCAAAAAGTATTATATACCACATAATCAAAAAATAAATAAACATAAAAACAAATAACTAAACAAAAACTTAAAACCATGATTTAATAAAAACCACTCTTTTAAGAAAGGCCATATAGTGGGTTTTAGCAAAACATTAAAAACTAAAGCTAAAACTACCAAAAACCACGGACTTAGTCAAAACAGCAGAATTAAAACAAATACCCAAAACCTAAATGGTAAACTAAAAAAAATACCACCATACAAAACTTAACAAGACTTCTTTTTTTTTTGAAACCATGGGTTGGAGATGGATGGCGGTTTGGCTGGAAAAAAAAAAAGATTTGATGCTAATAACCACGGTCTAATTGAACACTACTCAAACAATGAGCCATCGATGAGATGGAAACCGATGCATCTGCAAAGGATGTTGGATGGCAAAAAAGAGGTATAGAGGCCATTTGGAGGCCTCTGAGCTTCGTCATGCTGAGAGGTGGATGATTGAAGCCCAGGTTAGGGGTGGTTTTGATGCAAAACCTAGCGCTTAATGCCATTATTGGAAAACCTTGACTTTTGAAATAATAGGCACCAAAACCATCTGAGCAGATACACAGTGACAATGAGGTGGTTTGTGCCCAATGCAAAATGGGTGAACACCATGTAGTAGCCAAGCAGAATGCCAAGTCAAAGTTTTGAAGCAGATATTGGATGACACTCTATCATGGAGGAAGAAACCGAACACATCTACATTCAAGGACAGTGAGCCAAACAGGGCTCAATGCAAATCGACAATGCCATGACCCGAGATACTCCAGCCAATGTGATCAATGCAGGACTGTGTTACAAAGTGGATCTGAATGCAGCAAGAAAACTACTAAATACAAGAAAAATACATACATACATATATATATATTGTTTTCAATGTTTGCATACATATGCATTCAATGTAGCAGAACGTGCGATTTAAACATGATTAATCGCGATTAATTCTTATACTTGGCCCAAAATGCTTTTTTCAACCCGATTTTTTGGCGCTTTTTTCAGCAAATCAATATGCAAAGCCGCGTATGACGGGCCACAATTTGAAATGTTGTTTACAATTAAAAAAACTTAAATACACCCAAAACTTAAAAAAACGAACCTAACCCTAACCAATAAACCTAACCCTCCTCTATGGTAAATGTTATATTTGACATTTATTTGAACATATTTAATATTTTTAGCTATGAAATATGGTGGAAATATTTTTCATTATAACTCCTTCATAATCTACCCTTGGATTTGTACCTCGTAGGCCAGATGTAGGTAGGGGAAACATTCATGTCTTCTTTAGCTCTCGCACTACACATGGAGTGCAAACCATGCTAGAGAGTATAGGTTGAAGAAATATTGTTCATGAGCAGGCAAAGAAGGCAATCTCCAAATTTTGGTACAACTCTACAATATGGTGAATGCAATTGCAGTTGCAAGTTTTGGGTTCACTGCCCCATCATACGAGGCTTTGCATATTGATTTGTTGAAGGATGTTATACAGGATGTGAGTGTTCTTTCAAAACATCAGAAGTAATGGAAAAAATCATGGTGCATTATAATGTCAGATGGATGGACAGATGAAGTTGCACACTCATCAACTTCTTTGTGTCATGTGATATTGGCACAATGTTTATTAAGAGTGTCGATGAATCTGAGATGATAAAATCGGGCAAGACACTCTTTCATCTATTTGATAACGTTGTGATTGAGGTGGGGCCACAAAATATGATCCAATTCATTACAAATAATGTTGTCGTTTGCATGGTTGTTGGGAGGCTTCTTAGGACAAATATGGAACTATGTTTTGGACTCCATATGTGGCAAATTGTCTTAATTTCACCTTGGATGACATAGGCAAAATTCCATGGGTCAAAGAGGTTTTGTAAAAAAACCCACACAGTACTTAATATAATGCACACATTCATAGATGGTAAGACACTTATTTAGCGAGGGGTGACAAGGTTTACAACCCATTTCCTTGTGATGCAAACTATTTTTCAACAACAAATGAATTTAATATGAATGTTCATTTCAACTGAGTGGATGGAATCTTCCTTTGTGAAACATATGGAGGGCAAAATAGTAGTTGACTATATTTTATCACTATCTTTTTGGGAAGAGGTAGATAAAATCATGTTATTCTCTGAGCCTTTAGTTCAAATTTTGAGACTTGTCGATAGGGATAAACCCCCATGGATCATCTATATTAGACAATTGATAGGACCAAAGACGATATTAGGAGCATATTGAAGAATGATAGAGCCAAGTACATGTTATGGGAGATAGTTGATAAAAGATGGGAACGATAAATGCATTCTCCCCTCCATACAGCTAGATATTTATTGAATCCAACATTTTTCTTTAACGTCTAATGTCAAGATGATGCAGAGGTCACAAAAAGCTTATTTAAGTGCATGGAGAGAATGTTTCTTAAAGATCTTTTGAGGCAACTATGGGAGAGAATGTTTCATAGGGATCTTTTGAGGCAGCTATGGGAGAGTTTTCGATGTACAAGCAAACAAGGGGTTTCTTCTCTAGTAAGACAAGTATCACAAGGAGAAAAACCTTCAAACGAGATAGACAATTTTTTTACATAAATACAATGAAAATGTTAAATTTTGATTGAAATGTGCATGTTACAATGTTGACAAAAACTATTTTTGCAACACAATGGTGAGATTCATTTGGCAAAGAAATCAAACACCTTCGATGAATGGCAATACACATTTTGAGCCAACCATGCACTTCACCCGCTTGCAAACATAGTTGGAGTGTGTTCAAGCATATATTCCAAAAACCCCAATCGACGCACTCAAGAATGGATGAATGATTTAGTGTTTGTCAACTACAATCGTTACCCGAAAATAAAGAAAGCTCAAGGTTAAGAAATATTGCATTTTTAATTCTCAATTCATATGAAAAGTTGATTTATATTCTTATAAAGTATTATTCTCCAAATCACTAACATATGCATTTTATTTGATAATGTTAGGTATCGTCGAGAAAAATCAACCGAATGAACTTGACAAAATCATCTCAAAATCTGAATGGCTCGACAATAATGATGACCCTATTTATGATGAAGCTAACTTTGTCTTGTTGGAGAAGGTTGGGTACAACAATTTGGTTCTCTCAAATTAGGAGAGGCTCTAACCCTAGAGCTTCAACATCTACACTTGTTGATCCCTAGTCTACCTAGTTGCCATTGGCTCCCTCCCATTTTTTGTTCCTTTGTAAATGACAATAGCATACATTTTGAAATGCAAATTAAATGGTCTAAAAACCTAATGAGAGAAAACAACTGGCTGATTTTTTATGGTGTACAATTTCATTTAACTTCTCATAATTTGTATCTATTCTATATGCAATTGGAATCCCTGATATGTATCTATATGCCTTTAAATTTTAAAAAAATATAGTTTTTCTTCTTTTTTCCACATGTTTTTGACGGTTTTATGTCTATCCGACTTTTCCTCGATTTTTTCTCAGTTAATCACAGTTTTTTGAAAAACACTTGCACTATTGAAAAAATGATTTTTGCTACTATAAACTATAATTTAATCATTCATACAAATAATAACATAGTTGCAGGTGGTCTACATTGCCCTTCTACTATCAGTAAGAATGAAAAGCCTCTCGAATGATAAGACTTTCACACATGGTCTACATTGCTCAGTCTTGTTACGAATAAGACCTGAATTTGCAGAGGTCCCATAGGGAGAACCAGTTCTGATACCAGATATTAAAAAACACCAATATTCAATCAGTCAATTCAACACTTTATTAAAATGAGAGTGTTACATTTATAGGCCTACATAACTCCTTCAGTCATAGAGTGCATGTTCATCTCAATCCCACATCTCTCAATTGAACGTATCCCTGAATCTCTCACAATCTCTACCAAACCTTATAATTACTCACCTAAATAATCTACGTGAATTGTATTATAACTCACATTATTACTTTATTTGCTCCACATATCAATTTCATACACATTACATATTATGGAGCAATAACCTATCCATATGTGATTATTACTCACATAATAATCCCTTACATTATTTTAGTACCACACTCGGTCTAACCTAAACACCATGTGAGCGCTAACTCACGTATTTATGTAACATAGCAAAACAGCCTCCAAATTGGGAAAAAAAACACTTTTTGTTCTTCTACCGCTCTTCTCCAACACCCAAACCTATAGAGCACAAGTTGTTCACACAAGTAAACTCAAACACAAAAAAAAGGAGCTTGTGCACACAATGACGCAAGGAAAAGAACAAATTAGACAATGATTAAAACCCACCAATGACACCACCATAGAGGAGCATGAAACATAACTGAAAACACTACAAGGCTTCAAGGAAATCGATGAAAATGTCTCTACTCATGAAAGCCATAAAAATGTCTTTGTAACATCTCTTTTTTTGTTGCCCAACTTAGCTTCATGCACATCCTTTCTGAATGGATAAATTCTATAATACCCATAAAATCTCAAATCTGCCAAGGTGCATAACATTGCTCGTTGTTCTGCTTAATATTTGCTTGGTTCTCTCTTTGCACCTAGTGGGTTTCCATTCATCCATCTGATCAAGTTTTGATTGTCCAATAAGCCATTGTTTTGCTGCCCAAAGTGAGGTATTGACAAACATGTATGTCATCCTTCAAGGTATCCTATCAAACCCACTGCTTGTCTATGTGATCTTCTTTCAAGGCTTCAATTAGATAAAATGAACTCTCTTCAATTAAAAGCAATGATTGTTTATATCATTCATAGCCAGTCCTTACAATGTGTTTCTATACAAATGATAAACGACCATGCATCACATTTGATGCAAGAGCATCCTAGGTAAAAGAGCAATCTTGCACCACTTAAGTATAGTATTGTGAATAAAGTTCTAAATTAATGTAACCTATATTTGTTTAGCTGAAAAAATTATTGTTCTCTCTCAATAGCCAACTTGTTGGTAATCCCAATCTCGCCATATTCCTTCAACATTTTAATTATAAAGTTTTTCAGCCCTATCATGTCTATCATTTTCTTTTCTTATTTGCTGCTTGACATTTTTCTTTATGAATTTTCTTTGCTTGTCTGACAGTCCTCGTACTACATGTGGCCAATACTTGGCCTCCTCAATTTGGCCTCTCAAGTTATTTTCCTTCACTTCCATCATTATTAGTGTGAACATGATGTCTTTGATTTGTGATACGTCTCTTCCTTTGGCTATATAATGCCCTGTTGAAGTATTTCATTTTATGTATGTGTTTTATAAGAGAACTTTGTTATAAGCAATGAATGATAGGGCCATTCATGAAAGCATTGTGCCATCTCCACCTTCGCCTCTTCACAAGTGGAGCTTTATTCAAAGAGAGTTGAATCGCCCTGCACATGCACATGAATTCATGTGCCTCTCTTGTGGAAAAGTGCACTGAATGGACTATATGATGGAAAAATCAAAACCCTAAACCCTAAGCAAAATAAAAATCAAGTATAGGTTTCCATTGCCACAAATGGACGATATGATGGACTGCTTGAGCAGCGCAAGGTATTTTAGCAAGATTGATTTGAAGAACAAATATCATCAGATTAGGGTCCGCAAAGTGGACGAGTGGAAAACGACGTTCAAGACCAAGGAAGGATTGTACAAATGGTTGGTCATGCCATTTGGGCTGACTAATGCGCCTAGAACTTTTATGAGGTGGATGAATGAAGTGCTGAAGCCATTCCTAGGACATTTTGTCATGGTCTATTTGGATGATTTTTTAGTGTTCAGTAAGATGAGGGAAGATCACATGGCGCACTTGAGGAGTGTATTGCAAAGGTTGCGTGAAGAAAAGTTGTTGATAAATGAGAAGAAATGAAGCTTTACGAAGGAAAAATTGGTATATTTGGGTTTTGTCATCTCCAAGGAAGGAATGAAGATGGACCCTGAGAAGGTGCGGGCGATCCTAGAGTGGCCATCGCCAAGGCGCACATTTAAGGCATGAAGTTTTTGTGGACTAGCGAGCTTCTATAGGAAGTTCATAAAAAAATTCATTGGAATATACGCAACAAATTACAGAGACGTTGCACGGAGATCAAAAGATATTCATATGGACTAAGCAGGAGGAGCGCTGCTTCAAGACTCTAAAGAAGAAGGTGACAGCAGCCAGTATTAGCGCTGCCAAATTTTAACAAAGTCTTCCTAGTGGATTGTGATGCAAGTGGCACAACAATGGGCACAATATTGAGGCAAGAAGGAAGGCCCATAGCCCATTTCAATTAGAAGTTGAACGATGCCAAGTGCAAGTATTCAGTCTATGATCAAGAATTCTATGCCATAGTGCAAGCGCTGAAGAAATGGAGCAATTACTTGTTGCCGAAAGAGTTTGTGTACATAGACCACCAGGTGCTTCAATTTATCAACGGCCAAGGTAAGTTGAATCATATGCATATGAAGTGGGTGGAATACCTATAGAGCTACATGTTCGTGTTGAAGCACAAGAGTGGGAAGTCAGACAAGGTAGTTGACGCGTTGAGCAAGAGAGCACTGATAATGCAATAAATGAGAGTTGAAGTAATAGGTTATGAGGCACTGGTGGAACTCTATGTCAATGATGATGACTTTCGGTATGCATGGAGACCATGCACAAATCCAACAAGCATGCACAGCACGCCATGGTTAGACTATGTGATCAAGGAAAGAATGTTATTCCAATGCGCACAAATTTGTATCCCAAGAGGATCGATGCACAAGAACCTGATCAAGGAAAAGCATAGAGGAGGGTTAACTAGACACTTTGGAGGTGATAAGACATTGGCGCTATTGGCTGAACACTATTACTGGGCCAAGATGAGAGGGCGCATGTGCACATATGTACAAAGATGCAAAATTTGCAGTTGGCAAAGGGAAGGACCTAGACCATGGGTTTGTATCAACCCTTAGCAATTATGGAGAAGCTATGGGACGCCATAAGCATAGACTTTGTACTAGGATTGCCCAAAACACAGAGGAGCAATGAATCTTTTTTTGCATTAATAGATCGATTATCCAAGATGGCACACTTCATTGCGTGCAAGAAGACCAGTGATGCGACAAACATCGCCAATTTATTTTAGAGAGGTAGTGAGGTTGCATGGATCGTTGCGCAACATAGTGTTTGATAAGGATACCAAGTTTGTAGGCCATTTTTGGTGCACATTGTGGAAGAAGCTGGGAACCAGGCTGAACTACAATTCAGCATACCATCCGCAAATTGATGGGCAAACAAAGGTCATTAACAAGAGCCTCGGAGATTTGTTGAGATGTTTAGTAGGTGATAAACCAGCACAGTGGAATATGGTTCTAGCCCAAGCCGAGTTAGCGTACAACAATTTTGTAAATCGAAGCACTGACAGGACACCTGTTCAAACTATTAATGGAGTAAATACAACAGGAGTCACCAAGTTAAGGAAGATAGACGAAGCGCATAGCAAGAGTGTGGAAGCAGACGATTATGCCAAACACATACAACAAATACATGAAGAAGTGAAACATATGTTAGAACAGACTAGCCAAATTTACAAATAGCATGCAGACATGAAACGTAGGAGAAAGGAGTTCAAACTAGAAGACTTAGTGCTCACACATATACGCAAGGAAAGATTTCCACAATGAACCTATAATAAGTTGACGCTGAAGAAGATATGACCGTGCAAGGTGTTGCGAAGTTTTTCTCCTAATGCATACGAGATTGAGCTACAAGAGAAAATGGATATATGGCGTATCTTCAACATATCAGATTTGTATGATTTTCATTAGGCACAGGTAGAAGGCGAAGGGGCAGAGAGGAGCGCACAAGTCCCAAATTGGAGGACGCAAATACCTAAGAAGGAAAGGGAAGAAATAGAGGCCATATTGGACTCCAAGGTTGTGAAGCGCATGCGCAGAAAGGAACACAAAAAGTACTTGGTGAAAAGGAGGAGCCACGCCATAGAAGATGCTACTTGGTTAGACCTGCCAGAGATCGGACGACATGGCTAGGATATCACAAACTTTGACTTGTGAGTCAAAGCTCACATTTCAATTACCCAGGGAGTCTAATGTAGGAACATCCGAGCGCAAAAACATCTTACATCATTTTGAAAGATAAGAGTAGACAAAGCGCACCTAATGAATGATAGCGGCACAAGAGTAGAGTATGAACAAATGTGCACATAAGACTAAGGACGCCAATGTGCAACAGTAGACAAAAGAATCGTGCACAAAGGGAACTAAGGCACAGGGCAACAAGAGTGGTCAAGCTCACTAGACAACAAAACCATTTGACCAAAGATGCCATGTCTACATGGACCGCCAAATTTTGAATTCAACCTACAGAAGGGAGAAGTAATAAATGTGCAGGAATGTTAGTCAAAGAATTTGGAAGACAATTCAAATTCGAATTTCAACCACCAAACACATTTAATAAGGTAGCTGAAACAAAAGGTGGGAATCTTCAAGATCCTTCGAACAAGGGTTATAAATACAAGCTAGCAGAAGAGAGAAAGGAAAGGCAACATAGAGCACAGAGACTCTGCTGAAATTTAGCCACGCAAGAGTGCTAAGTCGAGAAAGGCCAAAAGAGGTGCCTTGAATAGAGAGAAAAAGAGGGAGAGTGTTATAAGCTGCCTGGTGCAATACCAATGTAACTAGTTGAGGCTATGGTTTAGCTCACAAAGCTACATGTATGTTGTTTGCGCAATTAATAAAGTAATATAGTTTTCCTACAAGCCTTTGAGTGCTTCTACAAAGAGTAAGAGTTAGGCTACTTGGGTTGACATCTCTTTGTTGGGATCTTGACCCTTGGTCACTACATCAAATATGAGCATCTTAATTTTCATTCCCTAGTAGATTTACAGATACATGGCATGGTTTATGGTTTACTCACTTTTCAAAGAAGGTGTTTTGTGTGAGTCTTGTGTTTTGGGCAAACAACATAGGGAAATTTTTCCTAAAGAATCTATTTGGAGAGCCAACCGATGTTTGCAATTGGTACACGATGTTTGTGACATGAAGAAGTTCTTGATTGAAGGGTTGGATATTTTCTATTATTTATTGATGATTTTTTGAGGATGACATGGGTCTATTTCCTCAAAAACAAAAATGTCGAAATGGACCTCTCTTAGGTTGAATAACGGTGTGGCGAGTATATTTCATATCACTGTCAAGACTATTGCCGAGAACATGGAATAAAGCGAAAATACAATTCCTATACTCCACAATAAAATGGAGTTTTTGAATGGATGAATAATACATTGGAAGGTATAGTACAAGCCATGTTCTACAACAAACAGTTGCATGATAAATTTTGGGAAAAAGTATTTGTTGTTGCGGTGTATTTGAAAAACCAATCCCCTACAATTGCTCTTTTGGGCAAAACACCTTATGAGGCTTAGCATGGGTTCAAACCCAAGTTATAACACTCGAAAGTTTTTGGATGTACTTGTTATGCTCTAGTTCCTACAGGATGTATGGTCCAACTCTCATCCTTGAAGGCCCAACGTCATGCTCACTAAAATTAACATGGATTCTAAAATCAAAGTCTCATTAGTCTCTACTTGCAATGCCTTCCAGTCTAGAACATGGGTAGTGTCAAGGACATAAAAACGCAAAATAGTAACATGGAACACATGATAGGCTAGGTGGCAAGGCGAACAATAAGCTACAAGGTCTATGGTATTCAAGTTCTCAAACAGCGCAACAAAACGAGGTGCCAACTTCGAACCTTTTCCATAACGAATAGGGCTCTTGTTGGGTCTCACTCTCAAACACACCGTGTTGCCCACTTCGAAGTGTCAATCAATCCTCTTCACATATACATACTTTTTATGCCGCTCTCGCACCTCCTCAAGGCATTGTGTAATCTTAAAAACATGTTGCTCCATGTCCTACAACTTGGCCGAACCAATGATGACTCGATCCTCAATACAATCCCAACTCAAAGGGGTCCTTCACTCTCTACCATATAACACCTCGAAGGGTGCCATTTTGATGGAACTGTGGTAGTTGTTATATGCTAACTCCACAAGGTACAAGTAATCCTCTCTACGGGATTGTTGATCCATGACATACATGCAAATCATGTCCTCCAAAACTTGGTTGACTCGCTCAGTTTGTCCATTTATCTCAGGATGATAGGCAGTACAGAAATTGAGCTAAGTGCCCAATGCCTTCTATAGAGCAGTCCAAAAGTGGCATGTGTACACAAGATCTCAATTAGAAATAATTTTATGGGGAATCTCGTGTAGTCGAACAATGTCATCTAAAAAGACCCTTGCCATGTCATTGCATTGTAAGTGGTGATGTCATATTCCCGTGATGTCAAGGCTAAAACCTTGCCTGGAATAGGATAAACCAAATGGTTGTACGCATACTTGATGTTGTTGACTAGTTATTTGTCAAGTTGTCGCAATAACCCAAGTCTTTAACTGTTGCCTTGTCTTGTGTTAAATGAACTTGAGTGCTTTTGATTTTATGTTTCTTGAACACTGGTCTCGGTATGCTTTATTGACCTTGGTAGTTGTTATTACTATCTCTTGATCTTGGTTAAAACCCAACTAAAGGTTGGTAAGTGTTTGATAAGATTGCCTTGAAAAGCCCATTGAGGAGAGTTTGAAAAAGACTTTTGACTCAAGTCTAAGTCAAACCAATGATTAATCATGATGATTAAGACCGTGATGAAGGTCAAGGGTTAATCATTTTGTTTGAAACTAGACTAGGTCAAGGCAATGGTTAATGATTTGATATGTTTAGACCTTAATTAAGGTCAGGGATTAATCAGGTTTTATGGCAAGTCGACCAAGATTAGGTCAAAGGCCAAGTATGATGAAGCTTTCGTTTTTTTTTAAGTCTTATTTGTTTTGTTGGAGAACGGCTCTCAGTCGAGCCATTGACTTGGGCATGGAAACCCTACGGGAACTATGGCACGTAACAGCTAAAAAGAGAGAGGTGTTGTGGGCTCTTAATTGAGTTCTACGCAAATTTCACCACTTTATGGGAAGCCATTATTGGGCATTACTTATCAACTACATGGCAGTTGCGCACCTAGTATTATAAAGGAGGCCCTAAAAAGAGACAATGCTCAAAAGGGCTCAGTTGAAGAGAGAGAAGAAGCAAGGGACAAGGTGGAGCCATTGCTATCTCAAGGATGTATCTTCTTCAAAACCCTAAGCCATTGTTCTCTTAGTGCTATTTCTTTATTTGAGGCCTTATGGGCTCTGCTAGTTATTGTTTTTCCTTCGATTTTCCTGTATACATAGGTATACATATATGAGTACATGCATGTATTCAAATATATGCATATTACCTTGAAGAAAAGATGTCGAGGGTTTTCCATTTCATATTTTTATTCTTCAGGAAGATGTTGTGCTTAAACATGTTGAGGGTTTTCCCTTTCAGGTAGCTATTGTGCTTAAAAATGTCAAAGGTTTTCCATTTCGTATTTCTTTCCTTCAGGAAGATGTTGTGCTTATCTGATAAAAGTTTGAGCACAGTTAAATTACCTTAATATCTTTTGTTAGTAGAATCCTGGCATTCAATTATGAACATGCTAACCTTTGAGATTTGTGCAAACCCTCATCGGGTTGAAGCAAAGAATTTAGGTTAATCTCTGACCATTTTTAAATGGCAGTATAAAAAGAGGTTTTCTTTGTGTTTGGCAACAAAAAATTCAAGGGTGTTGATTATATTATTTTGCTCTGTATTAAGGTGTTTTCTTTTGGTTGAAAGTTGTGCTTGGCCATTGTAAAATAGAACTTTGATTCGACTTGATAAGAAGGGTTTTGAACTCCACTATATGCAGAATCATTTAATTAGGACCAGTAGACCTCTATGTTAATCTTCTTGTCATATGGTTTTGAAATAAAGTTGTTATAGGCATCAAATACTCAAGTTGACTATAGGCCATCCTCTCAGTTGGCAATTTTCTCAAACACAATTTGAATCCTTCTCTAAAGAAAAATTGGTGATTTTTCTGTTCAGTAAGTACAAGATTTACAGGTTGATTTCTCCTTGAGACTATTGAATAATTGTTATGGTAGATTCCTGGGGACCTCTTCATCATCGCTATTGAATAGTGAGTTATAAGATTTCTTCATTTTGATACCCTTTCTTGTGAATACATGACTGGTAAATGATGATGATCCTACTTGGGGATACTCGTGAGTGTTAATGGTTGTATCTTTCTTTTTTGGGATTTTCTGAATGGCTGCTATATGGCAGGAATCTAAAGAATTATATGGTATCATTTGTTCAATGTGGTTATTATGATAAGTTTGATCTACTTGAACTTGGTACTTCTAGACGCCTGTTGTAGGACTTAGAATAAAATACAATTCCTAGTTTATACTAACTTAACTTTGCTTGATTTTTCTTGTTAAGAACAGGGTGAAGTATTTGTCAGAAAATCTGAGAGGTGTAAAGTTTATTCATTGTTATGAAGCCATTATTATAGTTGGCATGTCAATAGAAGAAGTATTGTATACATATCTAAGTAAATAAGTACCAATGGATCTTGACCTGGCCATTCTGGTCTTGTTTATCCGGAAGGCTGGTGGATAGGGTCTAATTGCTTCTCTTTTAAATTCGGCAGAGATGTCTTGTACGAAAATGTTTTTCCCTATATTCAAGGGCATTACTTCAGTATTTATAGAATCTCTGTTGACTTTAAAAACGAATTTATTGTTCCACTTTGGGTTGAGTTTGGAAAACACATTGGGTCTCCATATCTTATCTCTTGATGAACAGCTTTTGTGTTTTATACTGTTGTAGGTGTCATTTGAGTTATAGTAGCTTTTCCTTCATGAGTCAGACTGAGTATGGCATTGTAGTAATAGAATCAACCAGTCATTAGTTTGATTATATTAAGGAATAAAAAGGATAAAGTGTTATCTTGAGGGCAGTTGATTTGGATCTCTGATAACCTCCTCCTTGGTTTGAGTGAAATACTGTTGTGCATTATTCTATGATTCATCTTGTTTTCTTGCACTGAAATTAAGATTATGCTCTATTGATGATTTTATGATTGACATTTACATAAATAGAACTACTTACTGTACAGAGTTGTATAGAGTTTCTGAGTAGAACCATGTAAAGTCTATCATTCTCTAGTTGTAACTAATATCCCTGGCACATGAGCCCATTTTTGCCAGCTTAGCTCAATTGCTAAGAGATGCTTGGGAGATAGGTGTTGGATGAATTAGCGTGCAATGTTTATCATATATTTTAATGGTTTCATTCGTTGACGAAGCAATTGAGCTTTTGTTTATTGTGTGGTGTTTGGAATGGTTTAATGCAGTTCCATTTAGCAACTCTTGGTTTGAGGATGGTAGCCAAGCCCAGTTCTAAGCATTATCTACAAACTCTGAGTAATGACCCCCTTTTCTGTGCCTTGGATATTTCAGTGGACCCTTTTTAATATCCGGTCAAATTTGAGTTTTGATTGAACTTTCATAAGGTAACTTACATCTGAGTATCAACAGTGCATTTGATTACTTTTGTGCTCTTAATAATAAGGTTGGTATGTCTTAAACTATGTTTCAAGTATCTTGAAACCAAACCCAATTTTGGGTATGACAGTTGATAAAACTTCATGTAGTTTGAACCATCAATGTTGGCAATTATGTTAAAGTATGGCTTGACTATGAAAAGAGGCCTAGGGCTTAAATTACTTGTCTTGTTTTTTCTGTTTTTCCGTAGTGGTTGTGGCTAGTGGAACCAGCGTTCCCATGCCCTCCTACATGGTTATTCTTTGCATAGTAGTAGTGGCTAGCGGAACTGGATTCCCATGCCCTCCTACATGTTTCTTTGGCATAATTGATGGGGCTAAGGTCCTCCCATTGCCAAGAGAAATGGTAGGACATGAGAGAAGCATCCCCACGTTCTCCTTCTCCCTCGGCAGCCTTATTATGTTGGAATGTTTTTGTGGCTGCCTTTGATATTATGTGTTTTGAAATGGTGTTTCTTATGTTCTTGAATGCTTTTGTTTGGGTTATGGAAGTCTCTAATGGAATATGTGTTTGTTATCCATCTAATTGAATAGCCTAGTTGAGTGTTCTAGCCACCAGCCAAATCTTGTCTTGCTAACTTTGACCTACCTCATACCCTTGATATTCACTATGCTCGGAGATGGAAATCCTAGGCTTGGGCGTGCCTAGAGCAGTCGCCTTATGATGGCAAACATATGGGAGGTGAGCCCCTCCTTCGGTTGGGCTTGTCAGTGGTATGTGAAGCATACTTGAAGACTAATGAATCGTAAAAATGTTATTGATTGTTTTGAAAGCCATTATAATGTAATATTCAATTGTAATTACTGTGAAAAGATATGGAAAAAAATATGATGTAAACTGAGTTTTCATGTTTATTGCCTCGTAGTTGTTCTAGCCGAAAGAGAAAGAAGAAAGAACAATAAATTTTGACTGGCATTGCAATGCATAAATCTTGATGAAATAGAATTCTCATGAAATGTTGTTCTGTTGTATATATTTAGTTTTGCAAAGAAATGTGAAAATCTAGATTTACATGCTTCCATTGCCTTCTTCCTAGATATACACTAAAAAGGCTATTCTAGTTTTATAATTTTTATGCATAATTAATGTTACTTAAACCTCTCAAAACTATTTATTCTTAAACTAGACTCCGCCAAGAATCCGTAGAAATTCATGAATTAATTTTTGGAGTTGTGGAAAGAAAGACACGAATTTTTGGAGTTGAAACCCCTAATTCTGACTGGACTCCTTAATAAAACTCACCAACTTCAAGTAGTTTTTTGGCACACAAAACAAAATCTGGGCCCAAAATAATTTTATAATAAAATTAACATTTTTTGGGATCCAACGCTGCTCGTTTCATAATTTTCGGGTCTATGATTTAGCCGTGGTGAATTTTTGAAAATTCGCATTCTAAGGGACACTTTTCTAACACACAAGTCCTTTTGAAGGGCACTTGTTCCTCTGTGTAGGACAACTCTGGAATAAGGATGGCAGTCACACCCATGTAACCGTCTGACAAAGGTTCAAATCCCCTAAGAGGCCAACGCATGTGCTAGACGGTTGACCATCGAGGTCTGCGGCTTGTGGTGTTCACATGGCATGTAGCGGTTGGGAACCGTGTGGCTTGGTGATCCACCACCCGGCTTAAAGCCATGGGGGTCCTCAAACTAGACTACATGGGCAACATAAAGCTAACTAAACTTTGTTTTATTCAATTTTATTTTATTAAAAATACAACCTTACGGTTCTTAAGTGCACCAATACATGGGTAAGTTTAAAACTAGAACATTTTCAAATAGTTATCCCTGATTTGCAAAGCCGATTGCAACTACCTAGAGACCCAGAAGCAAGGGAACCCTAAAAGGACCCCCATCCATTTTTCGTACTCTTCTGCACAAAAGAATTTTCAAGGCATGGAACAATATATTTTCCCAGATATGACCTCTTTCTCAAGCATAAGTACTTTTTGACCTTTTTGGCTAGTGTGGGTTCCTAGAAGCCCCGGAACGAGTTGACTCCAAAAGGGACCCCCAATAATTTTTTGTCTTATATCGTATGAAACAAGATTGATACCCTAACATTAATTTTTACAAATAATTGTACCTTAAACCTAGCTTGGCGGCCATGAATGGCCATAGAGGAGCTTGAAGCTCTCAAGTCGTCATTTCGACAGCCACGAGAGTTTGAAACCACTTAGAAACTTTTTGTCAATCTAGAAACCTACAAATCAATCCCACGCACCTTTGTATCGCATCAAAATTTTGAAAATGAAATAAGTCTAATTGTGATAAATGCTTGGAGACACCATTAATGGCGGTCGTCCAAAGGTGAGGAACGTGGAGAGGGATGACTATACACAAGTCATTCTCCAACACTTCCTCCCCCTTTGATAAATCTGACTTTAAACCTAAAATGAGGGGTTAGCAACCTTTATGGGACCCCATAAGGATTCCTAAAAATTATACACCATCATGATCCGACGATCGTCACTGATAAGATCCGACGATGGAGATGGGTTGCTCCATCTTCAGAGGGCTTAATTGAGATATTTTAGACCCTTTATTTTTAGTTGAGCATTTTCCATGACTTTGACTTAAGTCAAAAATAGATTTTTTACGATTTAAGTGTGAACCAAGCCCTGTGATTGATAAGAATCATCTGAAGATGTTTTTGAGCACCACGAAGAGTTAAATAGAATCGTTCAAGCCAATGGTTGCTCATACCCACCTCGTATTAGTCGAGCGTCCTTTTTTGGGCATTGGGGCCCACTAGGTCAGCTTAGAGAGTATTAGGCTTGTTAAGACCCTATAGGCCGATTTGAGCGAATGAGGCCGACATGGTTGCTTAAGCTACCATGCAGCTGCGTGCATTTGAATCTGTGTCGTTTAGGCATGTATGTTTGTTACATCGCATTGTGTGTCTTGTGCCACGTAATTGGCTAACTGTGGGCAATGCATGTGAGTAGAATGTGCTTTGGACATTCTAAAAAAAAACATGGTCTATTTTTGTGTGTTTTGGGTCTTGTCAATTTTTTGGGCATGACACTTGGCATGGGTTCAAACCCAAGTTATCACACGAGTTTTTGGATGTAGTTGTTCTGCTCTAGTTCCTACAGAACATAAAACTAAGTTGGAACTTACAAGTAGAAAATGCAACATTCTTGGCTATTTAGATGATAAAAAGTGTTATCTTTTGTTTGCACAAGATATAGGTTAATTCTTGGTAAGTAGAGATGTGATATTTGATGAGTTTGGAACCATGAACAACACAGAACTTGATTCAAAAACATCCAAATACTAAGGGGATAAAAAATGAGACAGAATTGAATCAATTGTGGTATAAAGTTGATTTGAACCCACCTAGTTTTCTTCAATCACTCCTAATTCACAAGTGGGAGGTACTACTTCCAATTCATAGGTGGGTGATAAACTACTTCCAATTCATAGGTTGATAGTACTTCATAAATTTCTTTGGAAGATGCAAAGTTAGAAAATAGTACTTCCTCATACTAGTTCTTCCGCACACATTGATAATCAAAATAATTCCCATGATGATTCACAAATGGAGGCTTCTAGGGTACCAGATTTTGAGAACTTACAAAATTATCTGAAGTGGGATCACTAAGAGGATTCTCTCTATTTGTGTGTAGTATCATGCCTTTAAAAAACTATCTCGATTGATCCAATGGTTATCTCTGGTTGGATGCAATACGATACTTCTTTTTCTCATCGCAACCAAAATAACAACCTTTGAAACAATGTACATATATTCATAGTTTTGAAACTTGGACTCGGCAACCCAAATCTAACTCCGACTGGGAAACCAACTCGGCAAATTAAAACATATATAAATTCATAAAATAAACTCAAATCATATGTACAATACCATAAAAAAATAGGAAATAAATGAGATATATTTTAAATTAGTTTTACAACAAAAAAGAGTACAACATTAATTAATGCACCATAATATCATATAAAGATTAATCACCATCATACAAAATTACAAATCCATTAAATATTTTACAAATTTCTCTACCCCTTCCAGCTCCTTGTAGTCATCGACCATGCCCTAGAAGTGGAATGTAAAGACTCCCTCCTCATGAACAAAATTATCCTCAAACATTTTATCATCCTAACCAACCCCCCCTGATGCTTTCTAATGTAGTCGTGGTTAGAGATCCCAATTAAAAGATGTATTCTTCCATGCAGCCCGCAATTACACAGCGGAAATAAAACAACAATAACAGAATTTTATTTCTTCAATGAGAGATTACACAACATCATACCGATCACCAACGATACAGCCTTACACCAATACCACTCCACAAATGTCTACATGGTTACAAACAACAGAGTAACACCGCAGTGTTAGTCAAGTGACTCAACATCAATAGGCCTCCACAGATCTACACACAAATCTCTATCGCAGTACTCCTTTCAACCGCTCACTATTTCTCAATCTAGATCTAGATCGACTCTCTATTGCGGTACTCCTTGCAACCACACTTAGATCCCATGCCTTTGTTAAATTAACAGTATGTGTTTATATAGATCCACAATCCACCCCCTTTACATTAATTGTTTTCCAACCCACTAAGGCCACAAATATTAAATGTTCTTGATAAATTAAGTCGAATTACAATCATTAAATGCACACAAGTCCATACAGACATTAAATACAAGTAATACATTATCAAGAGACGCACATTACTATGCATCACAATTATTAAATGCTCAATACATTCACAATGTCCATAACACATCACAAGTTCCATAACACGTCACCAAGGCTCATCGCTAATTCTAGGATTACTTTTGAATAGGTCACACCTTGTTGGAAATCAACCATGCACAGGTTCCAAATAAAAATCCTTTGCGGGAACAATTGTAACCTTGTGCAATAAACTAATTTCACATATGGGCTCAAAATGATGTCAACATGCTTTTTACAGAACCACAAGTTACTACGACGCCTGTAGCATCTTTTGTAATTTCCAAGCAAAACGTGATAGTTTTCTAAGATCTGCTTTGACAAATGGCTTAAGAATGATTGTAAGAATGTCCCGATAAAATCTCACGTTATTGCAAGGTTTGTAGCTAAATTGTGGTGATGTTCAACTTTAGATTTGGTTTTCAGGTGCTACACTAGTTTGAAGAGCAAAGGTTTATTGCAAATCCACAAAATTGTTTCCAATTTACCGCAAATATTCTATCATCAAAGATATGTAAACTCGCTTATTACTAGCTATATTATTCATATTTTTGGTTGATGCAAGATTACGTGTGAACCCGAATGCTCCTGCATCACTTTCACTTATGCTTGCACCTTTATTGTCGTTGCCCCTTCCATTGCTTCCCTCTAAAAATTTGTGACCTCCTTGGTAACCATGGGCTCCACATCCTCAACAATCCAATATGAAAGGATCAATGTCATCCAAGTCAGTTGCATATGACTCTTCTTCTCCTACCTGTTTGACGCGAAGATGAAGATTGTATCACACAAAAACAAAGGTCATTGAGGCATTGACCTGTCATCATTTTACACTTCATCATGTTAATGGCCTCAAACATCCTCCAATTGCATTCACACCCAAAAGCACTACAAAGTTGGCAAAAAATATATATGACAAGTGTTCTTGCACCACAAATTTGCAAATAAGACATTTACTACTTTGTAAGTCAACTAGGCTTGCATTTACTAAAGAATTCTAGTATTGATGAGACTACAATCAAATGACTCAATTTATTTTTACCAAGTTGTTGGGTCATTCTCCTTTAAATGCATAGCACTGAAGAAACAAGCCTCCCCTTTGCACCCATGTAAATCTGTAACTCAACAAGAATTTTGTTTCTAAGGACTTCGTCAGGCATCATCCCCTCTATGCATTTGATGAAGCCATCAATAACCAATTTGTCGACCTTCAAGGAATCAAAAAAGAAAATTTTGGGGTTCAAATAGTCAGAGGATGAATGTATGTATTGGTGGAGCTATTTGTTCCATCTCTAATCAATTATGCACCAAATGATTTAATATTTTCTATTTTTCCCATAATAATGTGTTATAGCCTTCTTGACCTTGTCCATGGCTTCATACAAATAGACCATTGAATTTTTCACCATCCACCAAGCATAGAACACTAACCAAAGGCTTGTCCCCTAAACAAAATACGAAATTTTAAAATTTAAATTAAGAAAAATTTTGACCCAAAAAAATTTTTAAATGTGTAGACATTAACTTCTAAGAATTTTAAATTTATAAGTTGCACAAACTTAATAAGTAATCAATTTTACTACTTTGTAAGTTTGTAATATTTAAGTTTAAAGTTCCCTTAAGGATTTCATTTATGTTCTTCACAAACACACAAAAACGGTCTTCAAACCCTTTTCCCTTCATCATTCCTACAATATGGAGACTCACCACCGCGTGCTCACAAATATCTAGTTAAGAGTCTCCCTACTACTACGTAGTTGTTGCACTATCAGCAACAACTTGGATGACATTCTCTACACCCACTTCCATCACCACCTCCTCCAACATATCACAATCTCTGCATTTTTCACTTGGTGGGAGGCATCAATGGACTTCAAGAACACCAACTACCCACCTGAAGCCATTAGAAGTTTATCAAAGTGTTCCTTCCAGCCATCAGACCAAATACTGCAGCCATTTTTGCAACAAATTATTTTTCGATCATCTACTATCACCTGCATATTTTTTATGGCTTTCTCCATCAAGTACCCATTCAAATTATGAGAACTAGGTGCCTTGAACCCCTTCCTGACAACAGTCAATGCAATTACCAATGTCTCTCAATATGGACTTCTCGCCACACTGAATTGTATTTTGTTATCATACCACACAATTGAAGTAGCTATCCTTGCTTCATTATGTTTCTCTAGATTCAAGGCAATATTTTCAAGTGAAGGTTGTGCACCAGGGGTATTGTGAGATACAAAAAAAACTTGTGAATCTGAAGGCATTTGGCTTGACCTATCTCCAGTGGAAGAACCTCGAATCTTTGGGCCAAGACAAGAGCCTACTAATTCATCTAAATCAAGGGGAATCCATCACAAATGCAACTACAACAAATGTCCTCTTCCTTTCCATTTTTTTCTCCACAAATGAAGAAAGGAAAGCATTCATATCTTGTGTAACTTGAGGGTCCACTTTTAGGTACATTCAAACAATTTGGCCAAGGAATCTTGCAAGATGTATTTGAGACGATTAATACCTCCTCTCATCAAAAAACCACAATCGTTGCACATCACAATTCCATACCCCAGACCTTTTGTGCCATACATCCAAGCAAGGTAATCGAACTTCAGCTTCCTACTCCCACTACCTGAAACTAAGGATGCCACTCTTGTATATCAGTGCTAGTGTGAGCTGTAAACCTTCTCAAACAAAGGAAAAAAAACTAGTGAAGATGGAAACCCTAGCTGCCTAAAAAAGAAAGAGAAGAAAATGCGAGAAAAAAAAAAAAAACATTAAAAACAACTTTTCTAAACCTAACAACAAATCTAAAATGTCAAATAGAACTTCCAAAACATAAAATAAAAAACAAAAAAAACGAGCTCATACATCTCAAAATCCTTTGAAATGGACTGAAATCACTACAGAAACTAGAAAATGATCAAATGTGTTTTAGCATGGAAAAGAGCAAAGCAAAAAACAACATGACAAGGAGGTAAAAGTGAAAAATTACATTTTTGTTGATTGGTTGTTATTATGCAGAGTTTGGAGACAATTTAATACAGACTCAAGAGCTTTTACCACTTTACAGACTCACGAGTTTTTACTACTTTGGATTCCGTGCTAAAAACTCGCTATGTGAGTTAGTGGCAAGTTACTAACCAAGTTATGTAACTCACAAGTCCAGCAAGTTTTAGGACTATGGTATATCTCCCATCATCCACTACTTTGAAGAAGTATAAGATCACATTCAACATCAGCAAGATGTGTTACAAATTCTCATGGAAAACATGATCAAACATCAAGCAGATCAGCATAGAAGCGAGGCCCATTTTGACAAAGGGAACTAGAGATTTCTCCATTTGCAACCATACAAACAAGTCTTTGTGCCAACCAAAGCTAATCAAATTGGCTCCCAAATCCTATGTCAAGTACAAGGTCCTTTTGAAAGTTGAAATCCTCACTTACAAGTTGGACCTACCTCTATCCTCAAGGACCCATCTAGTTTTTCATGTGTTTTCCCTGAAGGTGATCAGCCACAAAATCCTTGTACCAACAAAGTTACCAAACTTGGATGATAAGGTCCAAACAGATTGGAACCATAAAAAGTGATTCACAATTAAGTTAAGCAACCGCATACCACTACCATTGAAGTATCATCTCAAGTGGAAGAACTTATCGATGAGAGATCCGAATGGCAATTCAAGATAGACTGAACACCTAAATTTTCAATAATTTCAACATTTTTTTTTGCATTTTTGAGGACCTTCGGAGTGGAATTTTCCTTCAAAATTCTGGTCAGATGCCCTAGGGAATCTATACTAGTTTGCTTCTTGAGCTTTCCAACACATATAAGAGTTTCAAATTTTTATTAACGGTCAAAAATACACATGTTGGACCCCTAACCCGTTAGTAGAGGATTCGTGCCAACATGAAATCCACCTAGACACGAGAGGATCATTTTGTCAAGTGGTTAGCCTTTGGGCTTTTTGTAGCCAACTGGAGGTTGGAGCGCTTATCTTGCGCCAACTGGCAAGGGCCTAACCATCTTCCGGAATTTCAAGGCATCATCGAAGATTTGGAGAGATGTGGTAGGGGCATCGAGAGTTCGCAGAGTCATGGAGCCAACGATTATGATGGTAGAATTCCTGCTTGACACTCAACGTGCAACTTCCACCCTGGCAAAGATGCCCCTGAAGGCTTATTTAAGGAGCTCAAGCCAGAGGAGGCGAGGGAGACGAAGGACTGCAGCAAAGCTCTGGCGAAATGCTCTTGAAGCTCTATAAACATTGCTCCAACGACAATTTAGGCTTAGGAATAGTACGAAGGTCATTTTGGCTCCGATTGTATGTGCCCAAGCTCGTCTCTGAACTTCTGGGTTGTTAAAATTGCGATATAAATATACACATGGACTTTGATTAATGGCGAAGACTAGTGCATTAAAAATATGCTATGTGTTGGATTTTCATATCCTATGGTGTTATGAATGTGGTGCGACGAATTGTGATGTTATACTTTGATTCAACTATGTTAATATTCATGCATTTTACTGGTTCGCTTCTTTAATGGAGTCCCTATAATGAATCGTGACATCATCATTATTTTGCATAAAGAATGAGTATAGATACTACACCAGTAACCCAACCTTATTTAAATCGCATGTCTAGTATGAGTAAAGCGAATGAAAGCAGCCTTATGCCCCTTCAAGCACCTATGTGACCCCAGGCTTGATCCAAGAAAGACCTGCACCTATGAATCTGCCTTCAGTTTCATTGAAGTACTTAAGCTCCCTAATTGAAGCCTCGCGCCATGGCACAACTAACCCAACGCGAGCCCCGGTTCCTTCTCAACTACACTTCGGGTGAGCGCATAAGGTCTGTGCCTTATGCGAATTGATGCCAGCCCAGTCGAGTGTTAAATGTTGAGCGCAAAGGGAACATCCCATGCTTGCACCTGGACGTAGTAAACCGAGAACTAACTAGACGAGTTTTTAACAACATTTTGGTTCCGTTGCCAGGACCCGTGTTGAATTTTGTTGCTACGATGGTGCAACAAAACAATGTACCTACTTTCTCTCAAAAACATTGAGCGTTGACTACAACAAGAGGAAGATAGTTTTGCGTTGAAGCATCCAACTTGCAAAGGACAAAAGCCAAGAAAATGGGTTCAGGACAACCTATATGATGCTTTGTACAAGGTCTTTTTCTGTGAGTTACCTAAGCATGTATACAAGTGGTTGGTTGCATATTCAACCCACAAAAGACGCAGCTATAGACGGCGCTACGAGTGAACGAAAGAGCACCTAGAGAGACTTGAGACCTTGGATATTACTTGGACTAGAGCAGTAGATAAATGGTGGCAAGGAGCTTTAAACAGCCACATACTTGAGTTTGCGGTATCAACATATTCGTGCCCTGAGAAAGCGGAGTACTAGTTTTTGTGAGACCCGAGAGGCACATTCGTGAAGGAGTTCGGCGCAGAGCTCAAAAAGCTAATGGTTGACTACGGTTTTGAAATTCTAGGAATGGAAGGCTAAAATCCGTTCACGTATGAGTTGCACAAAGGGGGAGAAGGGGATGTGTAGGTGAGTTGTAATGAAAGGGGATGAGCAAATTGACACCCAAGAGCTCACAAGACAGACCTATAATAAGAGACGGCGCCAACTGATGGAGGATCTGGACCCTGGGATTGCCAAGGACCAGTCGCGAACGGGAAGGGCATGGGAAAGGATCTCTTGGAAGAGAGCAGCGCGAAGATGAGAGGTATAATGAAGTAATGAATCGAGCTCAACACTTGACAGGGGTGAAATTCACTGGGTTCCTACAAGATTTGGTGACTACGAGATACGCTTGATGCACCTGCCCCCTTTGAACCTGCGGTGCATACTCGCGCGCTAGATCCCCCACTTGAAGAAAGTACAGAAGTAATTATTGACGCTGTTAACGACTCAGATCTTAGACATTTTGCAAACTTGGATTGCAACTTTGTGATTGAACAGATTATTCCATACAAGGAGGTGAGCGCAACTACCTCTAGACCATTGAGCGCTAGCTCACCACAACAGAACTTGAACACGAGCGTACCAACTCAGTCGATGTCAGTTATGCAAGGTGGGCAACAGCGTGCAAAAAGTGGTCCAGCGCCACAAGCAAGTAGCACAGCACCAACGACATTAACTATGCAAGCAGTAACGACGGGACTGATGCCTAACCCCGGGGCTGGAGACATTGGAGGACCACTGCCAAGACAAGCGTCGAGGGGACAAGCACCTCAAGTACTAGTTCCCCCCCCCGCAACAGATTTACTACGAAATGGCTATGCACCTGCCAGAGTATCGCGGCATGGAAAATGTCGTAGAACATGTGCTGAAGTGTGAACTACAGTGGCGCACACGAGGCATAACCCAGTCGGAGTGCAAGGCTACTCAATTTAGGACCACTTTACCTGATCGCGCTCACACTTAGTGCAGAAAATTTGATCCCAACCAGGCCATGGTCGACTATGATACCCTGAAGGATGCATTCCTAAAGGAATTTGACATTCCGAGGTTTGAGAAACAAAGCATCATTGTGCTAAAATAAATTACCCAACGACTCTTAGAGAGTGTGCGCTTGTACGATGCAAGGTTCAAAACTCTCCTATCGAAGCTCCCATATGATATTCACCCTTCCCAGCATGCACAGTGGTTCATTGGGGGGTTGCTCGTGCCATTCCGAAGATTGCTTTCCATGAAGACTTTTACCGACCCTCGAGAAGCGCTTGAAGCCGCGCTCAGAGCCGAGGCAGTCGCAAGCGCAGACACCAGGATCATCCCATTTATGAAAGCGTAAATTGCATCTATGGCCTCCCAGCTCCAAAAGCTTACCGCCAGCGCTTCGTATGACATTTGAAGTGGACTATAGTGCACTGACTGTGAAGTAGAAGGCCATAATAGAACTAACTACCCTCAAAGGAATGTGTGCACCGTGCTTCTAAGCTACAAATTCTGTCAAGAAGCGCATGACATCAAAAAACGTCCTTTGTTACAACGCACCAGCCAAGTCAACACAACCATCTATTGTCGGTTGTGCGACACCTACACTAATACCACTATTGATTGCATGGTGATTGACGAGATGTGCGAAAACATGGAGAAAGGCACACGACAGGCTACTGCAATAGTCGAAGGGCAAGTAAACCAAGGGAACGATGGCTATGACCAACAAAACACAGACTTTGGAATGCAATGAGGCGGAGGACGCGGTGGAGAAAGGTTCCCACCACACTCATGTTATAAGTGTGGCTCAACCGAGCATTATCAATGCGACTGCCCTACACATCCCATGTGTAGGTATTGTCGAGGGGCCCACAAAGTTGAAGAATGCCCTGACTTGTACAAAAAGTTGACCCAAGGCAGGGCTGGCGCAGACAAGGGCACAAGAATGATCAGGTAACCTACGTGCACAGAGGCAGTTAAGGTACAACCAACTACGCGAAGTGGATTCACCATTAAGACGCCAGTTGCGCCAATACCTAAGTTACGCCTTGAATATGGGGATAAGGGTCACAATGAATGCATAACGCGCCCTGAACCAAACGTTGCTCCATACCCAGACCCAACACGCCAGTAAGACGTCTTACAAGCTATGACTGTAATCCAAAACCTACAAGGGGAGATCCAATTAGCGCGAGACCTAGAAGCGCAAGCTGTCACCTCTCATAAAAAATAGGATAGCCAGGACGCTGAAGTATAAGAATTAACTGAGATATTGCGCCTCCTACAAACAGAGGGAATGTTGCCCCTATTGAAGAACTTGCTCCTGAAGCATGCAAGTCAAAAGCAATTTGAGGTCACCGCACCACATATGGAGAGGGTGCGAGAAATTCAAAATAAACAAAACGTTGAGTATGACCAAGAAATCCTGGTGGATGCCACTATTCACGGATGCTCTGTCTATGAAGTTCTTGTGGACACAGACATCGAGGTCAACATCGTGACCAAGAATGCTTGGGAGAAAACGAGTAGACCGGCCCTGAGACCCTCCCCTCATTTACTTTTCATGGCCAATAAGACCCAGGCACACCCTATCAAAATGCTGAAGAGCACAGTTATAGATATCATGGGCGTTGAATTTCGTGTTGACTTTGAAGTAATAGAGTTGGCAGAGCAGGACAACTACCCAACGCTTCTAGGAAGGCCATGGTGTTATGCAAACAATGCAGATATGCGCTTCAAAAGGCGCTACATGACATTTAAGAATAGCAAGGAGAGGGTAGTTATCCCTCTCTCAAATGACCAAGGACCCCCCTATGTCGAGAGCGTGGACATCAAGGATGAGATCAACCATATCTATAACATCACGGCGCAAGGTGTCGAGACTCTAGACCCAAATGATCAAGGAATCCTCTCTTGGGAACGCGGACAATCAACCTCACACACCATCGATGTTGTTTGCGACCAATGGGTCGAGGAAGCATATGAGACCACAGGTCGACAATGCCGCTTGGTGCGCACAAAGGCAGCAAAACCAATAAAGACAGGCTGGGTACAGATTGATCGCACTTCCAAAAGATGGGTCCCTTGAGCCAAGAAAAGGGGAAAAAGAGTTTTTTGCCTCGGTAAGGGAAAACTTGCAGCACTCCTAAGATATGAAGGTAGTAATCCAGTGGAAGACTATGTCCGTGGTCTTGAGTCGTGTGTCCCAAAAGAGGTCGATAGAATGGGCGCACTAGTGTGCACATTGAAGAGCATTGTCGCTCGTTGGTGGGCATTGCAAAAGCCTAGCTTGCCAACTTGGCAAGATGTGAAGGTAGCTATTTGCACTAGATTCAAAAAAAGCAATGATGACCTAGACATCTCAGCCTACTCTGAGGACTCCGACCCTATTGCACATGTACGTCTCTGCGAAGAAACATGAACTGTTTGTGGTGAAAACGCCCCAAGGAATCTATGGGTGCACGCCTTCTATAGGACCTTGAAGACTTGGGCGCGCGCAAGATACGTAGTTGAAGAGACACCTCGCAAAACAGCCAACTGGAATGCCCTTAAGGAGCGGTGTGTTCATACCTTCTCCTTTTCTTCGCAAAATCTTGAATTGATTGAGCCATTACAGGTACTACTGAGGTCAATGTTTGAGGATACTATTATATTGGAGGAGTGCCTAAAGGACATGTTCAACGAAAAAGGGTTAGTTTTCCCAACCTTCTTCGAGGAGCAAACTCTCAACAGTGACTCTAGTGATGAAAATGATGACACATGGAGGGCACGCAACTTGAAGAATTTGACAGGGAAAAGGAAGTTAGTGCACCAAGTTGAGGATAGCGCCCTAGAAGAAGACGACCCTACCCATCTTCGAATAGAAACATCCAAGGGCAGCGGACAAGTTGAGGATTCACACCAGGAGAAGAATAAACCCTATCGTGCGCCATTAAGAACTATCAAGGTAGCTATCAGTGCAGAGGGGGAACCCAAAATTGCCACTTTGGGCGCCTATTGGTCTAACACGGAACTAGCGCATATTGTTGATCTCCTAAAGGAATTTCAAGGCTTGTTCCCGCAAAACTACAAGGATATGAAAGGAGCCCACCCATCCCTCAAAAAGATGAGCATCAAACTAGTCAATGGTGCAAGACCCATCAAGAAACGACCTTACAGGATGAACCCAAACCTTCGCGCCAAGGTCAAGACTAAGATCGCCGACATGCTAGCCGTAGGTGTCTACCCGTGCAAGAATCTGAATGGGTTAGCCCCATGGTCATCAGCATCAAAAAGGACGGGCGCATCCAAATTTGTGTTGATTACAGGCTGTTGAACGCTGCCTGCGTAACCGACCCCTTTCCAACTCCATTCACTGACGAAGTATTGGATGGCATCACATGTTGCGAGATATTCACCTTTACTGATGGGTTCTCAGAAGACCATCAAGTCCAAATCAAGGAGGACAGGCCCAAAACCACCTTTGCGACTAAATGGGGTTGTTTCGCATATAACGTGATGCCCTTTGGGGTAAAGAATGCGTCAGACGTGTTCTCTCGAGTGGTGATCACTACTTTCAAAGACTTCATTCACAAGTTCCTCCAAGTATACTTAGACGATTCGACAGTGTATGGGTTAGTGAAGGATCACTATGACAATTTGCGCCTAAAGTTTGAAAGGTGCAGGCAGTTTCAAATTTCTTAGAATCTCAAGAAGAGTGTTTTCGCAACAACGTTTGGCACATTACTCAGACACATCGTCTACAAGGATGGTTTGCTCGTTGATCCGGCCAAAATTGCAATCATCCTTCAACTTCAAACACCATCAATGCAAAAAGACATTCGCGCCTTTCTTGGACATTGCAGGTACTACAGTAAGTTCATAAGAAAGTACGCCAAGATTGCGACGCCACTAGAACTCTTGCAAAAGGTTGGCCCATTCTTTTGGGGCGCAGTTCAAGTAGATGCTTTTGAGACCCTGAAGCTCAAACTCGCAAGTGCGTCGATATTGCAATTTCCTAACTAGGCGACTCCCTTCCATGTCCACATTGATGCTTCTAGGACCGCAATCGACGCCATTCTCGTGCAAACAAACGAAAGGAAAATGGATCATCCTATTTCTTTCGCAAGCAAGAAACTAACCAAGGCAGAACAAAACTACACCACAACTGAGCGCAAGGCACTTGCCATGGTCTATGCCCTGCAGAAGTTCAGACAATACTTATTGGTAGCCCCCTTTATTTTCTTCACTAATCACGACGTGCTTAAGTACCTAGTGAACAAGCCCGTTTTGCACAAATGCATTTCCTGATGGATTGTTTTGTTTCAAGAATTCCAAATCTCTGTTGTAGTGAACCCTGAAAAACAAAACTTGGGCCCCAACCATCTGTCCTACATCAACTCTGGTGATGTGGCAGTGCCAATTAAAGATGATATGCCTGACACGCAACTTTATAGGATCCAACCAGAAATCACTGCATTTCTGACCTCCAGATCTATGCCTCAAACCATGACCACTAAAGAGAAGCATATTGTACAAGTTGAGCCGCTACAAAATCATGTCGTTTCCTAGAGCACGAGCGGGACTCAATACTGCAAGAGGCACATGAAGGGATTGTTGGAGGCCATTGCGCTGGAGACGCTATGGCACACAAAGTGCTACAATCGAGCTTATGGTGGCCAACTTTGTTTCATGACGCAAAAGAATACGCCAAAGCATGTGATGTCTGCCAGCGCACTGGAAAACCAAACCACAGGGACAAGATGTCTCTCATCCCCATTCTTGCCCAGGCACCATTTGAAAAATGGGCAATTGATTTTGTTGGGCCTATTATTCCCACTGCCAGGCGCACAAACGCACGGTAACATTCTGATGGCCACAGATTACTTCACCAAATGGGCCAAAGCAGAGCCAACAAAAGACTTACAGCTATCACAGTAGCATGATTCATTTGGGAGAATATTATCATCCGATATGGATGCCCGTTTAGCTTGACTAGCGACCGTGGCACGCACTTCATCAAAAAAATAGTTCAAATCTTGTTGGCTGAATACATGGTGGCGCACCATTTAACAACACCCTACCATCCCCAAGCTAATGGTACCGCAAAGGCATCCAATAAGATATTGGGGACATGCTTCACAAAAATTTGCGACGTTGGTCACAAGGATTGGAATGACTGTGTGTCAGCAATGTTATGGGCCTATCGCACAACATACAATCCCCTGAACAAGGCTACACCATTCCAACTAGTATTTGTCACAAAGGTCATTTTACCTATGGAATTCCTAGTGCTCTCATTGCGCATCGTGCATATTGGTCGATTGAATGACGACGAATCTTTAAGCGCACCCCTGGAAGAATTGGAGCGCCTAGACGAGACATGCATCCAAGCACGATGGAGCCAGCAAATAGAAAAGGCATGCCAAAAGGTATGGCATGATAAGCACATCAAGCGCAAGGTATTTACAGAAGGTTCACTGGTCTTGTTATATGACTAAGTACCTCAGGCAACCAACAAGTTACAGATTAGGTGGATGAGACCTTATGTCATCCACAGTATATTGGAGATTGGCGCATGCAAGATGCACACGTTGACTGGTGAAATGCTCCCTGGGCATTTCAACGACAATAGATTGAAGCTATACAATCACTAGGATGGTGCTTGCGCCATTTGACACCAACCTCCCGATCACAAGTCAATTGCTTGGTTTTGACCATAATAAAATTGATGTAAGCCAAATCTTTCCTTATGTTTGTTTCTTTTGTGTTGAGTGAATAAGCGTGGCACTTTCAAGCCCGCAAGAGAACTCTTCTAGAGCTTACACGCTTAAATCTAGTCGGGTGAGTCAAAAACAGTCGCTTTTTAAGCCCCTGAGGCCAGACACCTAAGTTTTTGGGTGCGTGTGAAGTTTGCCAGGTTCAGAAAAATGTAGGTACGAATTGACAAAGGAAAGCGCACAAGATGTTCGTGCGCAAGAAATCGAGAGACAATGAGGCACTGGAGGACCAACGCAAGGATTTGTATGGGGTAGGGAAGGCCAAAGCAAGAGACATGAAAGCGTAGAGAAATTGATCAAGAAAGAGAGGCGCGCTTGAAAGGAAGAGCAGTACTGAGAAGAGATGGAACCAAGGACGCTGAATCACGCGCATGTGAAGTGCTACGCCCAAGTTGCCATAAGAAGGACGAAGGTCACACCAAATTGAACAAAGTGCAAGATAATGACCGTCGTAATAGTTGGCACCCACTCAACGGTCGACGGGAAGTGACCATTTGAATTACCTGTCACTTCACCGAGTAAACCGTTAGAAAAGTTAATGCTTCGGCGGTGGAAGAACAAAGATTTGCAATAAATGAGCAGTTGGTGGCAGATTTTAGTGGATTTCGCGGGTTTAGCAGCTTTCAAGAATCTAAACGTTGCCAGCCATTAATGTGGTAGTTGAGAACATCATATAAAAGAGCAAATGGCAGAGGTAGCAGGGTAACTGTCATTTTCAAGAGTTCAAAGCAGAGCAAAGCTCTGAAGCGATTAAACCTGAAAGACGCTACCAGATAGAAAACCAATCACCCACAACCTCCCCATGCGAGAAGGGGAGAACAACGAGAAGATTGTGTTCTGCCCTGTGGAGAAAAGGAGGGGAGTGGAGAGAAGTTGGCAGGGAAGCAGGGGAGCAAGATTCTAGCAAAATACCAAGCCGCCATTAACGGGGCATGAAGCTCGATAGCCGAACGCACAGTCGCATTTCTCGCGACTATGAAGTAGCGCCAAGTACAATTTCGGGCTTCGATAGAATCAACCAGCCACATTTCAACAACAGCAGGTTTAGGATGGACAAGAAAAAGGCTAAGCACAGGTCCGCCACAAGTGCAAAAGGATGCGAAGAAAGCGCAGGGGATGAGAGAAGCAGCGGTCGCGAAACTAGAGGCGCAAATGGTGGAAGGAGTGAGCATCGCAAAAATAGATCCAAGCTTGCCTATAGGGAAAAGGAATAGCCCCTAGAGGTCATGGTGGGGGAGAAGTGGGTGTCATTTGCGCATATGTGCAAACTTAAGGACTACAACCACAGGACAAGCAGCAACGCGCAAGAGTTAAACAAGGACTAGATGGTAGACACTGGGAAGAAGACCAAGGCAAGCACCACGCTCTTCGATGTCTCCATCAGAGACTAATTGGTAACCACGGGCGCCACACAACTATTTGAGCTACCAAACTTTGGCAAAGTCGGAAGACTTGGTCCATTTCCTCCTCTCGCGAGTACATGGCAACCAGTTTTACTTTCCTGGACGGTGCATGAGGATCTCAACAAGCCTCACTAGCAGAATCACGGAGCTACATAGCGCAGGAGCAGACCTACGTGAGATGATGGAGGACGAGGTGGAGGAAGAAAGGGTCGCAAAACTCCTAGGCCACTATAAGTTAGGGTTTGCATTCCCCATCAAGGACATTTAAGACCCCGGCACAAGGGCAGCAACGCACCTTGTTAGCGCCAAACGTTACCCCAGCGGCCGATGGTCCGATATTAGTAAGACCTTCCTGTGCATTTCCCACCACATGGGGCAAGGAGTGAGATTCAACATCTCCAAGTTCATTGCAGAGAAGATAGTCAAAAACACGCAAGAGTGCCATCGAGCACGCAAAACCTTCGGATGGGGGTACAGGCTAACCTTGATAGTAATGGAGGAAATAGGTGTGCCAGATAGCGGTGACGACCACCTATGGGTGTTCCCACCCAACCACGAGTCCCCTGGAATAAAGTACCAGGACTTCATTTGCCCACCTAGCTTCTTGCACAAGTATACGACTAGGGTGCAAGGGTGGTTTGAGAGGTACATATAAGCCTTTGGGAAGGAGTGGAGCATCCCTCGGGAACTTCCCCAACAACTGGTGGGAACGACAACCTTTGTCGTGATGCAGAACTTTCGTGTGGTGCACCTAGCGCTCACAGATGGGAATCTATCATGATGGCTCCGATTGCCTTACGCATAATCAGCCAAGTACTTCGTGGCGGTGCTAAGGAGAATCCCCAACGTGCAACAGCTTGAGATCCCGATAAAGGCCATGGATCGCAATAGAAGCATGATGAGGCACCAATTTGTGCACCCCGGAGCCAAGGCCAACAAAGATGAGGAAGATGACACCGACAGGACGGACATCCATCCCCTCCAAAGGGTAATCATAAATGGAAGGATCTTTAACCTTTACTACGAGATAAAGCCACGCAAGGACAGAGACCCTAGAAAGGATGACAATCACCCCCTCCTAGTCAGTGATGAAGGGAAGGCTACACCAAAGCAATAGGCGAAGGCACTACAAAGGAAACGGGGTGAGAAGTTAAAAGAAATCACGGAGCGCATTCAATTATTTGCCTCCGAAGAACCAATTGCATCCCTCGCTCCAAAGAAGCACGTGACCACGCAAGAAAGTTCTTCCAACAAGAAGCCAAAGAAAAAGACCAAGGGACCTATAACATTCCCTACTATAACTCTTGCAAATATGGAGAGAGGTGACCCTCGCACCCATAATAGAGGAGGAAACTGAGGAAGACCGAGTAGGGACCTATATCCTGCAAATAGGGGAAGGAGAAGAGGAGCTCAATGCTGAAAATGTGCAGAAGGCCCTGCAAAGCGGCATGACCGACGCGCTACAAGTAACAAAGGAAACGACAAACCTCACATCCAACACCACCTCACTAATAAGCCCTCCAAGGAAACCAACACCGGCATCCAACGAGGAGGCCTCGCCACCGACTCCTCAAACAGTCGAGGAGAAAAGAGTGGCTTGGAAGAAGATGGGATTGAGCGAAGAGGATGTCAACAAGGCTTGGTGCTTGAAGAGAAGCGGAAGCTTGACCGGGAGAAGAAAAAGGCCAAGTTAGAAAAAAGGGCCCCGATGGTTCCCGCAAGCACAGGACCAGTAGTTGAAGTGGTTAGGCAAGCGCCAAGTGACCACACCAAGAAAGCAGAAGAAGCTGCGCAAAAGGCACACCCAAGAAGTGAAAGGGTGTCTGAACAAAAAGAAGGCAATACTGATGCCTTAGAACAATAAATAGAGATGGCGGAGGAGCCCCAGCAGCAACAAGGCAACACTGGCCCGAAGGAATTACCCTCAAGGTAAGTATTGAAAAGCCCCAGGATGAGGAAACGAACAAGGGGGAGAAGTCTGAAGAAGCAACCCCCAAGGACCAAACAAGTGAATCCTCAGAGAACACCGAAGAGAGCAATGGCGCCAATGAAGAGGCGGAAGTACAGACAGAAAAGGCCGTCATCGAGAAGGATGACAAGGCATTGAATATAAGGAAAACCGCACAGAAGAATTGGGTGGATGAAGATCTCTACATGTATGAAACTATGCCCCCCATGCTGCCACAACCAAAACCCACAAACAACTCTCGTTTGCACTAGACCACTATAAGGACAAGCCCCAATTTGAGGTGCCTAGAGTGGCTACTTCGAGCCTAGAAGATCTTGAAGAAGGGCAAGCTCCCTCCTTATTGACCCTCGTGCCATGAACCCACTCCAATCTGGGAATGCACTAAAAAAGATGGCCACAGAAGTTGAGCGCCGGAACATCATCAATGACGTCAAGGTGAGAAAATGAAAAAGGCTCCCCAAAGAAGCCAAGGATGAGGCACAAGCCAACAGATTCAAGTTGCAACTACTTTGTGAGCACGTGGAGGTGGCTGAACCATATCTTTTGGTCGATATCAACACTTCAGTCCTTTCAAAGGTCAACAAAATTTGTGTGCTGGTGGAGCAAAGATGCTCCCAAGGCTATAGCCCGAGCTGGCACTGGAAGAAGAGGAAGAGGACGACCCCAACGTCACACTGCAGAAGGAGCTATCTAACAAACTCCAAGAGGTAGACCTCTTCGCAAAATTGAAGGAGGGCGCGAGGCAGCAAACACCATTTTCTTAAGCTTCTCCAACCAAGCCTTAGTAATAGATGCGTGCCTAAAGCAGGCGAAGGAAGAGAATGAGAAGTTGATGGCAGGGCAGAGCGGACGCAAATCACAAGCAGCATGAACACGCTAAATAACCAAATCAAGGACCAGGAGCAAACCTTGGAAGCACTCTTCCGTGCTCTACAGACTAAGCACTGTGAGCAAGGAGAGATCTTAGATGGAAGTGTGGAAAAGGCAAAAGCCAATGTCGAGGCTTTCCATAAGGAAATGGAAAAAATGGATGTGCTTGCGCTCATTGCTGCATCCTCCGAGATAGATAGCATCGCAGAAGAAATCAAGCTACCCATTAAAGGCTTTAAAGACTTCAACGCCAAACTCAAGGAGAATGCGCCAGAGTTCTTGCTCCCAAGAGTTTAATGGCTTAGTCTGTGGGCAGACTACACTTTTTGTATGGGGTAATGTTGGGCCCCTAACACGTTAGTAGAGGATTCGCGCCAATATGACATGCACTTAGACACGAGAGAATCATTTTGTCAAGTGGTTAGCCTTTGGGCTTTTTGTAGCCAGCTAGAGGTTGTAGCGCTTATCTTGCGCCAGCTGCCAGGGGGCTAACCATCTTCCGGAATTTCAGGGCGTCATCAAAGATTTGGAGAGACGTGGTAGGTGCAAAGCGAAGTTCACAAAGTCATGGCGCCAGCGATTATGATGGCAAAATTCCAACTCGACACTCAGCGTGCAACTTCCACCATGGTGAAGATGCTCTTTAAGGCTTATTTGAGGAGCTTGAGCTAGAGGAGGCGAGGCAAACGAAGAACTACAGCAAAGCTCTGGCGAAATGCTCTTGAAGCTCTGTAAACGTTGCTCTGGCGGCCATTTAGGCTTAGGAATAGTATGGAGGCCATTATGGCTCCGATATTATGTGCCCAAGCTCGTCTGTGAGCCTCTGGGTCATTAAAATTGCAATATGAATATACACTCTAATATGGACTTTGATTAATGGCGAAGACTAGTGCATTAAAAATATGTTGTGTTGGATTTTCACATCCTATGGTGTTATTAATGTGGTCAAAGAATTGTGATGTTATACTTTGATTTAACTATGTTAATATTTGTGCACTATACTAGTTCACTTCTTTAATGGAGTCCCTGTAATAAATCGCGACATCATCATCTTGCATAAAGAATGAGTATAGATCATGCGCATGTAACCAAATTCTTATTTAAAACGCATGTCTAGAATGAGTAAAGCAAATGAGAGTAGCCTTATGACCCTTCAAGTGCCTATGTGACCCCAGACTTATTTCAAGAAAGGCCTGCACCTATGAATCTGCCTTAAGTTTCGTTGAAGTACTTAACCTCCCTAATTGAAGCCTCACACCATGGCACAACTAGCCCAATGTGAGCCCCGATTCCTTCTCAGCTAAGCTTCGAGTGAGCGCATAAGGTCTATGCCTTATGCAGATTGATGCGAGCACAGTCGAGTGTTAAATGTTGAGTGCAAAGGGAACATCCCATGCTTGCGCCTGGACGTAGTAAACTGAGAACTAACTAGACAAGTTTTTAACAACACAACTCCGACAAATAACAGTACCTAAAGAGTAACGTCATCTTCCAAAATTTGGCTACATGTCATCCCCTTGTAGGGTGGCCCTTTGCTTCCCATTCAAAACCCTTCATTTACTATTTTTAGTAACTTTTGAGTTTCAATGAATATTATGGAATGAAGAACAGAGTTCAAAGCATACATATCTCATACTCTCACTTGAAAACAAATACCATTGTTTCTACAATTTCAATTTTGTTTTCATAACACACTAAATTTTGTAACTAACACATTGTCCACCTAGTTGAACTTGTAGTCTGGATTTAGTTGTATCAGAGCAGTTTGTTACATCCTTACATGTCCCATCGAACAAGGCCATAATACAAGAAGCACAATCTCTAGACATGCAACCCTTCGGATTATCTCCCTTGCTGGTTCAAACAGTCTCAGATAGCAAAAGAGGAAATAGGAATACCTTTCAAAGAATTGCTTGATGAAGCCCTCGAGGCAAAGTAGGGAACTGATAGGACAGCTTGCTAAAATTCTGTCATGACTCGTGCTTGAGGCTGCAACCACAACATCATCAAGCAAGGCTTTTGGAGGTCCAATACCCTTCAAGGCACATGTTAATTTTGATACTCATTTGTTTTAAGGAAAATTTGATGTTGATGAATTGGATAACTAGAATCATATCTCTGTGAATAATTTATCTAACAATGAAAAGATAATATTTGCACTCTTGAAACCTTCCTTGGTGGGAATAATATTGTCTTCAAGATGAAGGCAAGATGTTATCTATCAAGGTGGCACCACAATGAAAGTTGGATGATTGTGTGGAACATATCAGCGAAAAATACTGCCCAATAAATAATTAAGGAGGTCAGTTCAAAAAGTTGCATTGGGTCGAAGCTAGATAGTGCAAGACTATACCAATGAATTTCATGCTTTGTCGGCAAAAGTTGGTACACATTATAGTGAGAAACATCGAACTCTCAAATGTTGTAGTGGCTTGTGGTATTACTTCCAAGAAGAGATCGAGTTTGAAGACATCAAGAGACTGGGAGAAGCCTACCAGTACACAATCAAGATCGAGGAAAAGTTCAAACATGAGGGAAAGAAAGAATCTTCTTCTAGCAACAAGTCAAATCTAAAGAAAGGAAACGCTGACACCAAGTCTGACAAGAAGCAGCAAGGCAAAGATGAACTACAGCAGAAGCAAATGTCGAAGAAGAAGCCACAAAAAGACACTAGCAAGTGGTGCGAGAACCACAAGAGCGAGTGGCACAACACAAGCAAATGTCGGGCTAGGAAGGCTCTTCTGACATAGTCACAATAGCCAAACATATCGCAAGCCTCTAACTCAACTCCGTGTGTACGAAGAGACCAAAAGTATATTATAAAAGCATCTTATGGATGCAAATTCATATTCAATATACTCTTGGCTTAGGTTCTTTCGAGCTTGTGCGCGTGACTTCAACCCAAAACTTTTGCATCATTTCTCTTCACTAGGAGCACTCAAGTCCTTAGCAAAACAATAATTAGTCTTCAAAATGATGCAAGATAACTTATGCGCCCGAATGCTTCTGCATCACATGGCAATTTGATAGGAGAGTCGTGCATGATGGAATAGCAAACAACTACACCATAATGAAGGATGGCAAGAGATTCACATTGAGCCCATTGAAAGATAGAGGAGATGAGGTGGACAACAGTTCCAAACTGATGTTGGTTTTCGATAAAGAGTTTTTGGAGGTGGCAAGGGAGAAAGAAACATGTTCTTTAGTTTCAAAGCCTTTGCAAGTTGTAACAGCCACTAAGGTAAGTGATCTTTCTATGGAAATTCAGAATATGTTGGAAGATTGTGTTGATATTGTATCAAGTGAGTTACCAGAGGGACTACCGCCTATGAGAAGCATTAGCCATCACACGGATCTAGTGTTTGGAGCAAGTTTGCCAAATAAGCCAGCCTATAGACTAACTCCGATGGAGAATGAAGAGATAAAAAGGCAAGTGCAAGAGTTGTTGGAAAGAGGATTAATCTGAGAGAGTTTGAGCCCATGTGCAGTCCCAGTTGTATTAGCACCCAAAAAAGGTGAAGATGGAGAATGTGTACAGATTCACATGCAATCAATTAGATCACCATTAAGGACAGGTTTCCATTACCAAGAATGGATGACTTAATGGATTGTTTGAGGAGAACTAGGTACTTCACCAAAATAGATTTGAAGAGCAGGTATCACCAAATCCGCATAAGAGAAGGTGATGAGTGAAAGACCACATTCAATACAAACAACGGGTTGTATGAGTGGCTAGCCATATGATTCAATTTGTCAAATGCACCAAGTTCATTCATGGGACTCATGAATGAATTATTGCAGCCTTTCATGAGTAAGTTTGTGATAGTTTATTTGGATGACATTCTGATTTTCAATCATTCTAACAAGAAGCATTTGAAACATTTGAAGTTGGTTTTGGATAAGTCGAAAGAAGAGAAATTGCTAATGAACTTGAAAAAATGCAGCTTCATGCAAGAGGAACTGATATATTTGGGGTTTGTAATCTCAAAGGATGGGTTAAGGATGGACCCTGAGAAGGTGAGAGAAATTGTGGAGTGGCCTTTGCCGAATAGTATATTTGGGTCAAGAAATTTCCATGGATTGGCAAGTTTTTATAGAAAGTTCACCAAAAACTTCAGCAGTCTATGTACACTCATTACAAAGACTATGAAGGGAGACAAGAAAAAGTTTCATTTGATTGTTGCAGCAGAGAATAGCTTTCAATTTTTGAAAAGAAAAGTGATAGAACAGCGGGTGTTAGCCTTACCGGATATTGAAAAAGTACTTCACGTCGATTGTGACGCAAGTAGGACAGCCATAGGAGTAGTGTTAAGTCAAGAAGGTAAGCTCATTGCTTATTTTAGTGAAAAGTTGAATGACGCCAAAAAAAAGTATTCAATCTATGACCAAGAGTTCTATGCAATGGTACAAGCTCTCAAGAAATGGCAGCACTACTTGTTGCCAAAGGAATTCGTTTTGTAGACGGACAATCATGGTTTGCAATTCATAAACAGCCAAAGTAAGCTCAAACAAAGACATGAAATGGGTGAAATTTCTTCAAAGCTATTATTTTGTTTTGAAAGATAGAAGTGGGAAGTCCAATAGAGTTGTGAATGTCTTGAGTAAGTGAGTTGTTGTAGTGAATGAGCTCAAGATAGAGGTCATTGAGTTTGACTCAATGGAGTTGTATGAAGAAGACTTCGATTTTCAAGATGCATGGACAACGATTAGAAATCCAACAAATACGGACAGAACTATATGGTTAGAGTACATTATTTTAGCTGGATTGTTGTTTAAAGGGAGGAGGTTATGCATTCCTCAAGGTTCCATGAGAGAGAACCTATTGAAAGTAAAACACAGAGGAGGTTTAGCTAGTCATTTTGGATATGATAAGACTTTAGCACAGCTGAGTGACAAATACTATTGGCCCTAGATGAGTGCAAATGTGAAAATGTTTGTACAGAAGTGTAGAGTTTGCCAACATGCTAAAGGTGAAAGTCAAAATGTTGGATTGTATCAACCATTGCCCATTCCGGATAGACCATGGGAAGCATTGAGTAGGGACTTTGTTCTTTGGATTGCCAAGAACATAGCGAGGTAATGACTCCACATTTGTTGTTGTTGATAGATTTTTTAAAATGGCTTACTTTTTAGTATGCAAGAAGACTAGTGATGCCACACATGTTCCAAATTTGTTCTTTCAAGAACTTGTAAGATTGCATGGGTTGCCAAGAAGTATTGTATCAGATAGAGAAACAAAAGTTGTTGGACGCTTTTGTAAGATGTTATGGAAGAAGTCAGGGACAAGATTAGACTTCACTTCAGCCTATCACCCTCAAACAGATGAGCAAAAGGAGGTTGTGAAGAGTCTTGGAAATCTGCTGAGATGTAAGGTTGGAGACAAGCCCAAACAATGGGATTTGATGTTGGCACAAGCTGAGTTTGCTTACAATAATTCGATCAACCAAAACACAGGTGTATGGGAGTAGCCCTAGAGGTGTATGTGAGTTGAGAAGTACAATTGAGCTGAGTAGGAGAAGTGCTTAAGGTGAAGACTATGTTGAAGCTATGCACGATGTGCATCAAGTAGTCAAGAGAAGACTTAAATAGAGTGCTGGAAAATACCAGGAACATTGTGATATGCGAAGGAGAAAGTTGAATTTTGAGGATGGGGCCTTGGTTTTGGCACATTTGCACAAGGAAAGGTTTTCGAAAGGTGAGTACAACAAACTTAAGTGGAAGACGATTGAGCCTTGCAAGATTTTGAGAAAGTTCTCGGTTAATACTTATGAATTGGAATTGCCGGATGGAGTAAGCATCTCGTCTATCTTCAATGAAGCATATTTGTACCCATATGCTGAGGGACAAACAAATAACAGCATGGATTTTTCAGTCATGGATTAGAAAGAACAGTTGTCGTTAGCAGCCAAAGAGGAAATGGAAGCTATTCTAGACATTCGGATTGGCAAGAAGACAAGGCGCAACGAATACTACAAAAACTTAGTCAAGTGGAAGGATGAAGCAGCCGAATATGCGATTTGGACAAATGCACCCGGAGTTGCAAAACATGGTAAGACTGTAAAAGAGCTCACAGCGAGTTAATGAGCAAAAGCTCATTGACATTTTCATTACCCTGGGTATCTGATGCAGGGGCATCCAAGGTGAAAGGCAATCTTGCATCAACCAAAGATATGTTAGCTTAGGTTTTTGTTTTGTGTTGTGTATGTGGCCTTGTTTGTATAAGCTAGTAAACTTTTGAGAATGATGTTGTAAATTTATTCCTTTGCCACATGACAGTGCAGAGGTCTTTTGTATGTTTCTATCAGTTTGCGTTGACTCTTAAGTCTCAGAGATTTGGCAAGATGATTCTTCAACGTAGTGACAAACTAGTACGAGAGACTTCATGAGATGATAGCATATGAATGTCAAGATCTGTGCGTCAAGTTTCAGCTCATTTGGAGAAACAGCACTAACATACAATGAGTTATGCCATTTGTCGTTCAATTTGGAATGTCACTTGACCATCAAGGACTCAACAATTTAGTTACTCAACACAATAGCACAAGATTAGTAGAGATTTTTGGAGGTGTTTGGAGCCTCATTGTTCAACGTACAAGTCGAGTTTCTAATTGTGTGGAGGTACTGCATTATTTTAAGACAGTTGTGTGCAACTATTTGATTTTGTGATGTGTGGAAGGCGTTGCTATTGACAGTTTGGCATTTAATCCCAAAAGTTATGGAAACTAGAAGCCACCAAACTCTTGTGCATTTGTTGATGAGATCAAGGACGCTGAAGAGACACCCCACAAACCTAGCGATGTCAAGGAATATTCAGGTTGGTCAGAGAAGTCAATATAAAGAAGTGAGCAAGCTGATGTAGAGAGTGGTAGAACAAAGTAGGGAGCAGTTTTGTTTTCATGTTTTAGTCTGGAAAATAAGCTTGTTAGACATGGGTAGTGTATGTTACATTGTCCAACCATTGTAATGTTTTGAATTAATGAAACCCAAATGTTTGAAGTGCTCATCTCTGTGTAATTGACTTGGGTTGTACACCTTGATCTAACTGAGTAACTAAGTATCACAGATCTAGAGGTTGTTCTTAAGTGGATACTTTATCTATGCTAGCACCATTAAAAATCTATGATATAAGCCATACACCATTGTCAAATAAGTGGGATAAAATGCATTTGAGCTCAGCTTGTCACCCTACCTCAGAGGTTGCATCCAATGTTCAATGTAGTTGCTCTGCACATACTTTCCACCACTCTTTGACACAAAACGTTGGTGAGCACTTGCAGAACACAAAATTGAACGCAGATTGTGCGACACTAGTGAGTACTAATCAAATCATTGATATAGTGCTAAAATAAATGAAGCGTCAATAAATCCCGCTCTTTCAAGTGGTGAAAGCAAGGTAGTTGGCACAGCGAGGAAAGTGGTTCACTAGGAACTAGATAAAGTGGAAAAATCCACCCTTAGTCTAGAAACTAGAAACAATGGGACCCATAATTCTCAAGGAGGAACAAGTGATCCCAATGGTCATTCCAAGCAGAATTCTAAAAATTGCCAAAAGCCTAAATTTTAGGATTTTTCTACATTTTCGTCTTTTGTGTTTTCATGCCCTTTCAAGGTAGAGTTTGACCTCAAAGCTTAGCTTAGGTCAAATGCACTACATGTTTGTGAAAAATATATCCTTAGGGCATTAAAACTAGTTGACTTTGTGAGCTTTCCAGCCCATATTACAATTTCAAATTCTAATCAATAGTCAAGGGGTATGGCCTTGACAAGTGGCACTACCTAAATTGTAACATCGTCGACCAAAATTTAGCTATTTGTCAAATTTCAGTTGTTCATTTCCACTTCTAAGGTGGATACGTGTCATCCCCATGTGGGGTCACCCTTCGGTTCCCATATGGAACACTTCATTTGATATGTTTAGTAAATTTCCAATTTTTGCATTTGTCGATAATATGGAATGAAGAACACAGGGTTAAAGGCATACATATTTCCCATAGAGATTGCCCTCTTTGTATGCACTCTCATTTGCAATAAAATGCTATTGTTTTTGCAATTTGAGTTTTGCCTTTTTCAATTTTGTATTCCTAACACTTAAATTTTGTAACTAGTGTGTTGTCCACCAAATTGCACCTATAACTCAAATCAATGGAGGATTCAACATGAGAATGAGTATTACATAAAGAGGCACCAGCAACTAGAAAGCGTTGAGGGCAGCACATTTTTTAAGAGAGGCATATTACACTCGTTGTACACATATATCTAGGATGGGTTATGATGTACCCTACAAGTGGGGCATGCACAACCCTTCCTCTTAGTTAAGTTTATATATTATAATACTTTGCCTCATTTGGGTTATAGGAATGTCGGACCTAATTGAGCTATTAATAGTGATTAGATATTCACAACCCTCTAGATTCTAGTAGTTTGCCTCATTAAGGTTTATGAGAATGTCTGGCCTAATTGAGCTATAAATAATGGTTAGATATTGATTTAAGCATCATTAGTTGTTAGAATTCATATTTGGTTAAAACATTTGCTATGCCCTTAACCTATAGCGTGTCTAAGGATATGTGTGGCTAGTTTGTGGCCTACATCACCTTTTATCTTATCTTGTCACATTTCTCTATGTTCTCATATTATTGGTAGGGTTGGCCTATGGAGTACCCATAGCTTAAGGTATATATAGGAAGTAGTGGTTACTACTTGAGGATCATATTACAAATTCTATTCTTATTGCATCTTTGTAGAGGTTGCCCCCTCGAAGTGGCTCTGTCTTTATCAAGTGTTCTACTTTGTTGCCAATTACTGTTGTGGATCTACTCATTTTATTCTCATTCTTGCGCTATATTGTTGTTAATTTGCTCGTGGTGTTTACATTTATATCCATTGTTGTGAATATCTTGATCCAAGTATTTTTATTACAAGTGGTATCAGAGCTTCAATTTGGGCAAGGTTCTGCAACGCAGTTTTTGCGTTCTAGATTTAGCGTCTTTGAGCTTAAGGATAGAAAAAACATAACTTGCAATCCAAGAAGAATTTATTTTTTCCATCAGTGCAATGATGCTTGAGGTCTTTTTAAGAAAAAATAAACCAATAAAAAAATTTTAAAAAAAAATCTAGAAATTTTTTTGCACCCTTGTGCAAATCTACAGTGATTGGATTCATCTCAACAAGACAATCGCAACAGTATAAGCCTTCGGTACACTTTCTTTTCCAGCCTCGAATCCCTCCACTGTAAATTGTTGAAAAACCCTAGAGTTTGTGCATGGCCAACCCCAACACTCAAGGCCGCAGAAAAGGGCAAGCCACTCTAAGAAAAACACATAGCAAGGAGGACATGGAGTCCGAAACATTTGAATCAGGGGTTTCTATCTTGGTTACCCAACTCCATGCAAATATGCAAAACACGGAGAAAACAGATGACCTAGATATGGTCAAAGGGGACATAGATGTAATTAAGTCAAAGTTGATCACCATGAGTCAAGGATTGGCAACTCTCATGGCTCGTTTTCCAACAATGCCAATGTCCAATAATTCTCCACCAGGCCACTCGGGTTCTCCCAACCAAAACAATCAAAACTCAAATATTGGTTCGAGAAACACAACCAAAAGTGGAAATGCACAAATTTGATGAAAAGGATCTAGACAACCGGATCAATCAAATGGAAAAATTATTTGATCTACAACAAACTCCATGTGCATAGAAGGTGGTCAGGCACAACTGTATCAAAATCATAGTCATTCATTTGGTATAGATGGTTATGCACTCAAAAGAAAAAGAAGAGCCCCACTATTACTTGGTCAATTTTTACGAGCAGCAAATGTACTACCACAATAGTGTTATAGAAAACTATTTCAGCCAGTTAATAAGATTGAGACAACTATGTGCTCAAAAGAAAAAGGGCCTCACTATTACTTGGTCAATTTTTACCAATGAGCAGCAAATGCACTACCACAATAGTGTTACAGAAAATTATTTCAGCAAGTTATTAAGATTGAGACGCTTAGGGATTGTTAAAGATTATATTCAGCAATTCCATAACCTATCTTTGTATGTGGATGACATCACAAAAGACAAATTGAATGACCTATTCTTAGGTGGGATCAAGGATAGCATCCAACTTGATGTTCGCACGTTAAATCCAAGTTTAGTATTAGAGTCCATGGTCTTCGCACGCAAGGCAAAGGAAAGAGATTTAGTCAAATAATGAGCTTCCACAACCAACACAGAGCGCATTACTCCAGCACAATTGTTCCCATAGCATACCAAATTGACTCCCCACCAAATTGAAGAAAAATGAGCAAAAGGGTTATGTTTCAACTATAATAGAAAATATTGCAAAGGACATAAACGTGTTGCGAAGACAGTTTTACATTGAAGGGGCCAATAATGATGAAGACGAAAATAAAACATCAGATAAGGGTGAGGAGCCAGAGGAGAAATCTGAAGATTCCCAACCAACTATTTCACCCCATGCACTTTCAGGTCTTAGCACTCCACAAACCCTCAAGGTTGTGGGTTTCCTCAAGAAACAGAAGGTGACAATATTGATTGACTCAAGGAGTATACATAATGTCATCAACAATAAGTTGATGGCATGCTTGAATTGTTTTGTTTATCCAGCTCCAAAATTTCAAGTCATGATTACAGTTGAAGGCATAATCAATTGTTCAGGGAAATGCCACAGTACCAAAATTGCCATGGGAGATTACAGGCTAGACTCTCCTATGTTTGATATTCCCATGGGTAGGGTTGACATAGTTTTTGGAGTCCAGTAGCTCACAACCTTGGACACGATAGAGATGAATTTCCAAGAATTGTTCATACGATTTCATTCTAAAAGCAAAACATTTGAACTGCGAGGATTGCGTACAAAGTCTCCACGGTGGATTAGTTCTTATCAAATGCAAAAGATTCTCAAAAAGAGGGCAAATAGATTTGTAGCTTAGTTGTTTTCCTTAGATGTACAACCAACAAATATGTCTACACAACTTGATCTTCAAAATATTACTGGAGAACATCCAGTTGTTTTTGGAGCAATGCCAAAAGGACTACCACCACCAAGGGAACATGATCATGCCATTCGATTCGTCCCACGGAGTCAACCGCCAAACATTAGAGCATATAGGTACCCATATGTCCAGAAGAGTGAGACTGAAAAGATGGTACAAGAAATGTAAATGGCTGGTATCATCAAGGATAGCCAAAGTGCATAACCATCCCCTTTGGTGATGGTGTGTAATAAGGATGATCCCTGAAGGATGTGCTCAAATTATAAAGATCTCAATAAGCACACCATCAAAGATAAGTTTTTTATTCCGATTAATAATGATTTGCTAGATAAATTGCATGGTGTTGTCTACTTTAAAAATTTGAATCTTCGTTCAGGGTATCATCAAATTTGGATCAAAGATGGGGATATACATAAGACAACTTTCAGAACTCATGAAGGCCATTATGAGTTTTTGTACGTGACTCAGGTAATGATAATTTAAGAACATCAACTTTACGCCAAGCCTTCCAAGTGTGCTTTAGGAGTATAGGAGGTAGAATACTTGGGTCCTATTGAGTTGCATGAAGGTGTCAAAGTCGACCCTTACAAGATCAAGGCCATGACAAAATGGCAAGTTTCAAAAACCCTCAAGAACCTCCATGTTTTTTTAGCGCTAACATGTTACTATTGTTGATTTATGAAAAATAACGGAAGCATAGCAACACCACTCACAACTTTGTTGAAGGACTGCTTCCATTAAAACGAAATTGTCACCAAGGCATTTGAGAAATTGAAGGAGGCCATGTGCTCTACTCCAACTTTGGCCACCCCAAATTTTTCAAAGACCATTGTTGAATGTGATGCATCAGGATATGGAATGAGGGCACTACTCAAGCAAGAAGGGTAATTATTGGCCATTTTTTGGCCCACATACCAATTTTTGCCTAAGTGTGAGAAAATAGACTTTCAAGCAGGGAATGCAAGTCTTTAGAAGACGTCGGACTTTCGGCAGCCCATGACTTAAATGGTTTTATAAGTTGCAGAGTTACAAAGCTTCGAAGTAGTAACAAAGTGTTAAAGACCCAAAATGGTCTTGGACAAAAGGCTTCGCATTATCTCATTGGGAAGTCTTCGGGTTTTCCAAAAGAGACAACTTCGGGTTTCCTGGGCAGCACAACTTATTTCACTTCATGAGTAATCAGTAATGATAAGTCCGAAGTAAGTAGTGGGGCTTGAAAAGCCCGATTTGGTATGGGCAATGTATTTCGGGTTCTCCAATGAGCACTACTTATTTACTTCATAAGTTGTGAGCAGTCAGAAACCCGAAATAAGTAATGAGACATCAAAAGCCCGATTTGGTCTTAAAAGTGCTTCTCGGGTTCTCAAAAAAACAAGCCAAGGCAAAAAATCTGGAGAAATAACTTCGGAAAAGTGGCAGAGAAAAGGCCCGAGGAAATTGTTGAGGGAAGATAGTCCGCGGAAAAAAGAGCCAAGGAAAGCAAAAAAGCCGAGGAACGTTAAAGTCAAATGGTCAACAAATCCGAAGGCCTAACCGATCAAGGACAAGTGGCACAAGGGCATCCAACTAGTAAAAGACCGATGGCTCACGGGAATCCAGGGTCAGTAGATCAATGGATAAGAAAAGGTCAAGTTTTCAAAGGGTCCTGGTGGGATTTCGACGGCCAATCAGCAAAAAAGGACAAGGATTTTTCCTTTCGAGTCTGATGATGTGGTCAATAGCCTACACGCAGGACACACAAGTGAAAGGAACATGCCGTTTTTATTGCAGGGATCAACTCAATCGTGCCAAGCGAAGACATCCAGCTACCCGCGACGTGGCTTCTCAATATCCACCAAAGAAAGAATTGAATGCGGAAGGGATTCGAGAAGATTTTGCGGCGATCCTGAGCAACGCATTTCATGGTCAAGGCAGTGGGGACGGCAGTTATCAACAGTTATCAACGACTCAACGACTTCTTCCCTCTTCTCGTCTTCTCATGCGGCCTTTTCTCTCTCTCCCCCTTTCTCTATAAATATCTCGCGATTTGCCATTGTAAGGTCCTCAATTTTTTAGAATTTTGTCATCTTGTTGGGATACAATTGCTCATTGAGACATTTGCAAAAACGTGCTACTTCGACCAGGCTAAACCCTGTCGAGATATTATAAAAAATACCTCTTGAATGTAATAAGACGATTTCTTTGCCTATTTCTTGTCTTCGATTAGTGCTTTAGTATGCTTGTGCTTGATGGATTCGTGAATGAGTGTATTCCTAGTCCATTAGCCTTCTGCTTGCCTCTTTGAATTATTTTCAAGCTTTTGCAGGTCTAAATTAGTGTTCTGCATGAACCTCTTCCAGCGTGTGTTTACTTGATCTTGAGTTAGTGCAAATCCAAATTGTCTCATGACTGATCTAGTGTGGGTTCAAGCATAGATGAGTGGTCATTTAAATCTGGTGCATCCCCTGGTTAGCCCTTATGTCCCTTCTAACTCTTTTTCCCGTGAAGTTTCATTTCAGCATTAGTTTTAGGTGATCCACCAAGAGGAACTATCCTCTTTAAAAACCCTAGAGGCTCAACCTCACCATAGGACATCCACCCACATCCTGAGGTTGTTCCCATGCTTATAGCCGGAAGTGAGAAGCCTGAAGAACTCTCTCACAAGGGTGCAATTCCAAGCTATAACAGCAACTCCTTGCATTTGAGAGTTGTCAGCTCAAAGGTAAAAATCTATTAAAGCCTATATATGAGAAAGAGATAATGGCTATTCTTCATGCAGTCAAACAATAGAGATCTTATCTAATGGGCGAACACTTTAAGGTGAAAACTGATCATGATAGTCTAAAATACTTCTTGGAACAGAGATTGTCGTCCGAAAAACAGCAAAAATGGGTGACCAAAATGTTGGGGTATAACTTTGAAATCATAATTAAGAAAGGAAAGGATAATGTAGTCGCAGATTCACTATCCCAAAGAGATGAATCCACAAAGGCATTGTTATGCACAATGTCCATAAGCGAGCAGATTGGGGGGATGAAACAAGATCAAAATGGGAAAATAACAGTAATATAGAAATTTTGGTTCAGCAGCTCTAGCAGGATTCTAATGTCTCAAACAAGTTTGAGTGGAAAGGGAATGCCTTATGGTATAAAGATATGTAGTGCATGTGCAAGAATTTTGCCCCTCATACACAAGATCCTTATAGAGCTTCATGCATCTCCAGTAAAGGGGCATTCAAGGTTTTCAAAAACATATCATATAGAATCAAGCAATATTTCTTTTGAGAGGAACTTAAATGGGATAGCCAAAAATTTGTGGCAGAGTGCATGGTGTTTCAGCAAAACAAGGGTGAGACTATTAAGACACTTGGTCTTTTGTAACCCTTATCTATTCATTGCTAAAGGTGGAAGGAGGTTTCCATGGATTTCATAAAAGATTTGCCTAGGTCAGAGGGTAAAAATGTTATCGTGGTATTGTGGATAAGCTCACAAAATACGCTCATTTTTGTGCCTTGTCTCAGCTATTTGTAAGTGTAGTATCCCTTTCTCAAACTGACTTTGAAATGCTAATTAGAGGCTCAAGGAACATCGTCGAACACCTTTCATACAATCTCTTTACTTGTTTTTGTATTTCAGTCTGATTGGTTCTTGCTTGAATAAGTTTTGAATGCTGCAATTAGTGTTTTGAATGCTTCTAACAATGCAAGATGGATTGACAATGTTATAGGAATGATATATTAATTGTTCTTGAACTTCCTCATACATATAGGTGACTGAAATTGACTTGTACAGCTAGTAGACATAATATCAAACACTTGGCATCAATCCTAAGTGACTTGGAAATGTTTCAAAGAATAACTACAGGGCATTGACATTCAAACAAACAATTCTTATGCAAATTTCATATGCCAATAATCACCTACAGCTGCAAGGTATTTTCACAAGCAATTGTCCCACAAACTGAATATGCAATAAAATCATCTACAGCCAATGACAAATTGTCAAACAATTGGCATGCATCATAAAATGATAATCAAATGCATTTGATATAAGCATTACATCTAACAATTATTATGTAACTTATTTCCCCAAAGTTGGTAATCTATCTCAATACCATAGAATGAAGAGCCAAGTCACTTGGCATTACAATGTAATACAGTCCCTAGTGTTTGAGATAAAAAATTGTAGCTACAATCTCATTCAAAATGCCTATATGTAATGTGATTATCATAGGAGAACCTGGTCACATGAAGCGCCAATGCTGGAGAAGGTGCAGCCTCAATGAAATAGAACCAAACGTCCTCTCCACAAGCCAAATCGAACCCTTAATGGTGTTGCCCCTGTTTCAGACCTTAAGTTGCAGAGAATAAGAATATTCACACCTTATTCACCTCCAAATATGCATCATATATCATTGTCCCATCCTTAGGAAGGGAGCGCCCAAGATCATAGGAGAAATTGATGAGTATTAAACTCCCAATCTGCAAATATGTGACGTCTGATATGCCAATCGATGGCTGCCAATGTGCCTCTAAAACCCACGATTTTTTCCACAATAAATATGAATATTTTAAGCCACCAAATGCCTTCAAAGTGAATCTCAATAATCTGCTTATTCCTTTCACATTGCTTCAATTACTGTAGCGATCACTGTTCATGTGCACTATAGCGTTCACTGTAGCGATCACTGTTCATGTGCACTGTAGCAGTCACTGTTCACGTGCACTGTAGCGGGTACTGTAGCACAACACTATTCACAGCACTATTCATGTCATCAACAATTTTCAGATCTACAAATGATTAACCTTTAGAACCCTTGTGAAACTTAATGTATTCTCCAATTTAAGCAAACAGATTGGACTCCTAGATGAAGCCCACAATGAAGCAATAATTTGGAAGATATTCCACAACCTCAAAATCGCATTACCAATTGAGAGTCTTCGTTCCCAATGGCTGAAGTAATGGTAGAAACCCTAGCTGGTCTCATCACCAACAATCTCAAAATCAAATATCAATTCTTGGATGATATGAAACTTGGGTGACCCTCTTAATATACTTTTTTTTTCTCCTCATCAAGTCAGCCCATCTAGAAGCTTCCTTCTTATGATATTTTAGTTGCACTTTTAATAATATTAAAATATAACTTTATAACTAATAAATTGAAATGGCCCCCTTTTTATGCTACATGACCCCTCAAGTCATAAAGTGCAAATATAATGTTAAAATATAATATTAAAATATTAATTATTATTAAAGTGACCTTTAATAATAATTAAACATCATAACTTAGGCCAAACACCTTATTTTTCTAAGCCAACTGAATATCGGAATCGACATTGTTGAAATAACCCATTCAGGGACACTGCTATAAATAGTAAGTATGAGAGAAAGAGTCATGAAACCCTTGCAAAGGCCAACCCTGAAACTTACTGAACTCTGAAAAAAAAATAAACCATCCATTAACTAGGTTTCTGTCACAAAAGACCCTCTAACCATCTGAGTTAGCCTACGAGGGCCAATGATAGGCTAAACCATCATAAAACAGGATCACGCTAAAAAGGGGACATTACAGTAAGCAGTACAATAGCAAATGTTTTTCGGAATACTATTCAAAAGCTACATGGTATCCGTGGGTTCATAGTAAGTGATTGTGATCCTATCTTTACCAATAATTTTTAGACTGATTTATTCTCATGTTTGGGTACTCGGTTGGCTCATAACTCGTCATATCATCCTCAATCTGAGGGGCAAACAGAGGTGGTCAACAAATGCCTAGAAGGCTATCTCTATTGTTTTGCATCGGATAAACAAGAAAGACGAGTTCATTGACTACCACTAAGAGAATGGTGGTATAACACTTCCATACGTATTTGAAAATGTCTCCATTTGTAGCACTGTATAGATATCAACCCCCATCCATCACTTCATCCTTGAGGGTTCAACCAAGGGTTCAAGTTGTACACCAACAAACCTTCAACAGCAACAGAAGATACTAGCTAGTATAACAGATAATTTGGCAATGGCACAGAACCCAATGAAGCAGCAAGTGGATCAGCACCGTAGCGAGAGGCAGTTTAAAGTAGATGATTGTGTCTTTATGCACCGACAACCATACAATAAAATGTCTTTGAAGCAACAAAAAAAGATGACAAACTTTCTCATAAGTATTTGGGACCTTATCAGATCCTACAAAAAATCAGCAACATCAAGTTACCTCATTTTACATGCATACAACATACACAATGTTTTCACTCTTCACTTTACTAATGCTTTCTTTTGTAGCAGTTTGTCAACTCATCAATCTCCCTAAGTGCACAGCTTAAACAGTGCACGCAGTGGGATCGGCTTGTGGTACTGTGCGAGAGATGTTGGCATTCTATCCTATTACACCATCACTACTATCAATATGACCTCCTCCAAGTCTCTATATGTCTATCCCTTCCATCTACTTCCTATCCAGATTTGCTAGCTTCCTTATATCCTACGATATTAGGCCTAGTCGATACTGTCTATTTTGTACCTTTATCCTTCCTGTATTGTATCAACTAGCCCGATACAATTATGTGTATGTCTTCAAACATTTGTATTGTATCCCTCCCACCTACTTCCTATCCAAATTTTCTAGCTTCCTTATATCCTACGATATCAACCTAGCCAATACCGTCTATTTTGTACCTTTATATTTCCTGTATTGTGTCAGCGAGCCCGATATTGTTCTAAGTCTATCTTTAGACATTTGTACTCCATCGGGAAGCCAATAGCGTATTGTGCCAACCGATATCTTCCAACTATATCTACATAGTTGATATAATCGGCTTAGAGTTTAAGGTTGGCTTTGGGTAATGGAATAATATATATAGGGGTCATATTTCATTCCTAATAAGATATATCACATTCAAACACTCTGCTTGCAATCACATCTTTGCTCCTAAAGAAGTATTTGGGAGAGTTACAGTGGTTCAGAGCCTTATTTTGAAGGTCTTATCTTGTGGTGTCATTGAAACTCAATAGGAGAGGTCATTGAAAATTCTTAACTAATCATATCTAGGCCTTCATCCAACCATTTGAGGTATTCAACCTACAACATCTCTTGCAAAGTGCCACTTGGGCCAAAGGAAGAGATTGAAGCGTCGACAAGTCCACCCCAAAGTAATTATTTCTATCCCTATACTGTTTCCTTTACTTGGCAAATTAGATGTTGCTTATTGCTTTGTGGATGTATGTGTGCATCCTTGCTTAGGCTCTTATATTGAATAAATTGGTGTAGATACAGAGTTTGTTTAAACTTGCCATTTATCACCTTAGATAACATAAGCCCCCATTTGGTTGACCATTGCACCTTACCTTTTTTACGATAACTAACCCATCATTTATTGTATTTGTAACCCTTTACAGCCATTTTATTAGCATCTTTACAATCACAATTACAACCATTTACCTTTGTTGAGGTCTAATGAGAACTATATCCTTGCGTCATAGGCTTAGGCATTGGAACCCTTTCCTCTTAACATTTGGGTTGTAGGTCACCCTCTGCTAGATCTACGGATATCATTGGTCCTTACCCGATCATTCAGATATACGCAGGCTCTATTTGATTGACTTTATTAGAGTCCTAGACTATTGAGAAGAAGAAGATAGTTGCAGGTCATCCTAGCCCGTGCATACATTCTAGTGAACCCGACATGAATCTTATCCCTCCTTTGATTAGATCAATTTCATATTTGTCTTTTTAGCATTTTAATGATATCATCAAAACCATAATATATCTTTTACTCTAATTGTATTGGCCAGCGCGATACCATTGAATAGTTTTAGCAATTGTATCAACCAACCCAATACCGTTTTCTAACTGTCTGCCAACTATATCAACTAGCCTGAGACTATTTTGTGTGTTGCAAACTATATCGTCCAAATCGATACAGTTTTGTTAGATTAGTTTATGTTTTTGACTGTATCGACCAGCCCAATACAATTGTGTTTGCTTGTTTAATTCATTGCATGCGGCAAATCTAGCTCTCGACTTATATCATTTTCAAATTTACTTTTTATTTCTTCCTAAAAACTGTGTTTAATCAGTGTCAAAACTAATAGGAGTTTTCGTTTTGGGCCAAGCAGTTATCAATTTTCCCTGAGCCATGGTGCAAGGGGTACTGCCCCAATACTCAAACCATTAAACAACACTATATATGAATTTTAATTTTCATGTACCTCACGGTATATCAAAAAATCCTAAGATTTTTGTTTGTCAGCATTTAAAAAACCTCCGAGAGATTTGAATTTGTAATGCACCGGTAAGCGGTCAGCCTGATAAATTACTCTTAACATACCTCAGAAACAGGGAAGTGCGGCTACGGGAACGTTGGAATCCTCTATAGTTAGTGTCTTCGCACCCGTTTTGTCTAGTTATACCTCCCTGCTTTGGTTTTGCCACTAGTTGGTTAAATTTTTAGCTTGCTTGTTTTCCAAATTGTATCGACCAACCCAATACCATTATGTGTCGTGTGATAACTACACTAGCTAGCCCAATATAAATGTGTCTTACCAATTGCATCGGTCAACCCAATACAATTCTAATTTTTTGTCCAACTACATCGACAAATTTACCCAATTTATTTCCTATTGTATCGGCCACATCAATACAGTCAGTGTTTTTACCAAACTACATCAGCTAGTCTAGTACACTTTGTTTTCAGCACATAACTATACCAACCAACGTGATACAATCTATTCTTCAGAGCCAATGCCTAATTGCATCGACCTGCATGATACCATCAGTTTCTTTTTGCATTAGACTTTCAGTCTCTTTCACCATGATGCATCTCTTAGAATCTTCCTTGCAAACCTTAACCCATTCAGATTTTATATGGGTTACTCTTTCATTCCCACCTTGTTCATCATTGAGTACAATTCCTCATGGTGCTATTTCTCTCAACATCACTCTAGATATTTAAAGTAACATGATTGCAATCAACCAAATTGATGATTTAGAGGATTTGCCCAATTTATTAAGAACCTTGATGACAATACAATCTATATACGACAATACACTCTATACTCCAAACAAGAATAGAAGTCTTAACAAACTTCCCTCATCCGCTACAGCGATCGGGGCAGCCAACACCAACATCGGGAACCTTCATCCCAAGACTAATGTTAGGAAACCCCCACCTAATCCACCATCATCTTCCAATTCTCCAACCAATTCTAGTAAAAATCCCAATCTCAATCCTCCTCTAGATTCATCACAAGTCCTTGCACAAATGGTCCAATACATGGCCCTTATGCAAGCTTCTAGTAGCAATCAAATGCTCCAAATGCAAAACCACATCTTGCAAATAGCTGATCAACCTCCTCAAATCATCATGAACCAACCAAATCAGAAATATATCCCCCCTCCTCTTAGAAATGCCAACGGAAAAATCACTCTTCAACCAACAATGAATAATAAGATGCTTTTAAATCTTCAAATGAACCTTTAGCTCCATTCATTGTGTTTATAAACATAAGAAACATTTCTCCAAATATCACATATGATGGGACGAAAGATCCTGCCTTACATTTTAAAGACTTTGGCAATCTCTATAAGGAATGGGTTCAAACCAACACTTATGCTACTACCAAGCTTCTAGCACTACAATGGTACTATTATCACTCTGGAGGTGCACCCTGTTTGAAGATGTGCAAAGCACAACTTCTCTCCAGCTAATACAATGGGAACTTCTCGGAGGGTGGGTGCCTCTATGTTAAGAAGAACCTCCAGAGAGGGTTGGTTCCCTTATGATTTTGCAATTAAACCTGAAACTATGACTTTTGGGGTGAAAAGAGTAAAGGAAATCTTTGAAAGAAAATCTAAGGGAGGTGATACACCTGAATTGATTAGATCCTCTGAAGTTACTGAAATCAATGTACACATATAACCAAAATGCAAATTATATTATGTCCCTAAGCAAAAGTGTTTCAAAGGAAGTGTTGAAAACCTCTTCAAATGACCTTAAAAAAGGGTGAGATAGCGAGACAGGTGAAGAAGGGACCTGCAAAAGGAAAAAAATTCTTTCTTATACGCTGATGCACAATCAAATACACACTATGCTGCTATCAAAAATAAGATTTAGAAAAATAAACTCATTATTGATCACTAGTCCAGCTTCTAATTTCTTTTTCAAACTTCAACGCCTTTCTCTATAGCTCGATTCAGCCAATAAATAAGCTTTGAAAAATAGTCTAAATCAGTGTAAGTGTAGTCCAAAAAAGGGAAAAGGTCAGTCTTGGTTAATTAACTCAGGGCCTCACCTCTTTTACAATGCTTTGAATATTCAATAAAATTATTCTCCTTTACAAAAATCTACATGCTTCTCCAAACTTTGGCGTAGAATATAGATAATGGAGCCAAGTTTGGAAAATGATTCTTAAAACAAACAAAACTCTCCACGAAAACTCCAAACATGCATGACCAAGATGGCGTGGAAGTGGGCAAAGAAACTCAGTTATGAGCAGTCAACTTCTCCTTTGCATGAAATGTTACGCAAAAACCCAGTAGATGAACTCCTTACGAACTGTTGGAACGTTTGAAACATTTGGACGCATGAGAAAAGCATTTGGCACGGTGAAACAGTCAACAGTAGTTTTGACCAGTCCAATAACACATTTGCATAGATAAGAATCTATTTTTGACCTTTTCCATTTACAACATTTAATTCTTATGCATGTATAATCTCGAACTTCTCTATTTATGACTTTTCCAATTGTGTGTGTTCCTTGTTTATCCAAAGAAAAGTCTAAGCCTTTCATTGTTCATTCTCTCAGATTTCCCTATGTATTTCTTCGGCAATTTTCCCCTTGGTTTTCTACATAGCCAAATCCCTTAGAAATTCTTCGAGATTATTTCTTTCGGGTTTATTTGCACAGTCAAATTTTTTGGATCTTTTCCCTATCTTATGCTTTATATTGGGCTTATTTGTCTCAGGATTTACTTAACAATTTTCCCGCGGATTTATCTTCCGAAAGAATTCTTTCAGACTTTTGTTTATTTCCTTTTCTCCTTCGGCTTTTCCTCGGACTTTTAGATTTCAATTTTCCCCAAGGAATCCTTCGCACAAAAAGTCCGAAGGAATTCCTTCTTTATTTTCTTTCCTTTGCCTTGTTTATAATTTCTTCGGGCTTTTTGAAGGGCACCCAGGATTTTTGAAAGGACCTTCTCGAAGGGCTATTTCCCTTCAGCGCTTTGAAAGAGTCTTTTGTAATTTTCCCGCCAAAGAACTGTCCCTTTGAGTTTTTTTGGATTTATTGTCAAGCACCTTGGTTTTTGTAAACCCGACGGCACCTTTTTCGAAGGTAGTCCTTCGAACAAAATGTTCAAAGGAATCCTTCGGACCTTTTCTCTCTTTACATTTTCCCGCAATGTATCTTCCCGAAGGGCAGGTGCCCTTCGGGCTTTTTGAAGGAGTCCTTTACCCGCTTGAAATGATCCTTCCAACTGTCCCGAAGTATATATTCCCAAAGAACAGGTGCCCTTCGAGACTTTTGAAAACGTCCCTCCAATTTTTCCTTTGGACTAAAAGTCCGAAGGAACAACCTGTCTTAGTCCAGTTGCAAAGACTTCCATTTATGAAATGACCCTTCCGAAGGGCAAGTGCCCTTCAGAAATCTTGTAAGTAACCCCCGTTCCTTAAGAAAAGCCCTTTGGACTTGTGCAATTGGTCCTTCGGATAGCCAAGTGACTTTTCCGAACTTTGAAGATGTCATTTTTCCGAAGGGTAGTGTGAACCTTCACAAAGGGGTACATACCCTTCAGGATTCCTGGAATGTACCTTCCCGAAGGGTGCCTACCCTTCGGTACTTTGAAAGACCTTTCCCTTTGTAATTTTCTCGGCTTTATTGCAAAGTACATAGGGTTTTTGTAAATCCCTTGAAATCCTCTATCCCTTGACTGAAAAAAACCCGAGATAATAAACATATGCATGATGTTGCCTTTAACTCCGTGCTTCCAATGAAAGTGAACAAGAGATGTGGCCTTTGAACTTGATGTAGGTGTCTTTCCCTCGAACGGACTGCATGCTCTATATGGTGGTTGTAGGTCTTCACCCAACTTTTCTTAATACCTTTGGTGTAAGTGCATTCATGCTTTTAGACCACAGATTGACCAACTGAAAAGGGGGTTGGACCGTTGTAGGAAAGTTTAAAATAATAGGGGTAATAACTTGGCTTTGACAAGCCAAATTACTAACAATTCTGGCGACTCACAGGGTTTGACCAGCCTGCTAGTCAAAGAACTCAGAAAAATTAATTGTAACAAGCTTGAACATGACTGAAAATTGAAAAGCTGGAGACCAATACAATTAAGAGAACTGACTCAACAACAACAACATCGTGCACATGTGCACTTAGAGGAAAGAACAACAAAACTGAAAGGGAAAGCAACCTAGACAAAAAACATGTGCTAAAAGCACTTAGAGGAATGAAACTATGACTATGTACAAAGGAGTGACTCTCCTAATAGCAATATTTAAAAAACATCCCATTCTTCTTACAATTAGTAATAATATAAGGTCCACTCCAAAGGCTATCAAATTTGGAGTGCTTACCTGGCTTTGCACGTTCCTCATCCTATTTAAGAACTGTCTCCTTGTTGGAATAATTTTGATGAAGCTCTCATGTCAAATGTCTTCTTGATTTGTTGTTGATTTAGTCCATATGATATGCATAGCATCATCTCTAGTTTCTTCTAACTCTCTCAATTCATTCATTCTTACCTCCATGGCATCATTTTCCAGAAGCTCTAGCTGGTGTGCAAGCTCTAAAGATGGAAGCTCCAATGAAATAGACAGCCTTGCTTCTCTTCCATAAACTAGAAGATAAGGTGAATGACCAATAGCCTTCTTAGGGGTGATCCTATCAGCGCATAAAGCAGTTTTCAATTTTGTATGCCAAGATCTTTGATCATCTTCCATTGTTCTTTTGATGATCCGAATCAAATTTTTATTAGTAGATTCAGCTAGCCCAATACCCTGTGAATTGTAATTAGATGATGAAGACAAATACTGTGTTCAAGAGCCCATTCACATACCTTAGTACTGTTGAATGCAAAACCGTTATCTGATATAATAGTAGATGGAGCTCCAAAACGAGTGACTAGGCTCTCATAAAACTCAAGCACGGAATTCTCATTTGCCTCTCTCAAAGGTACTGCTTCCACCCACCTGGTGAAATAATCTGTCGCTGTCAAAACCCACTTATAACCAGCACTAGATGAGGGGTGAATCACGCCAATGAAGTCCAAACCCCATTGCATGAATGGTTGTTCAGCCTGAATTGGCTTTAATGGCATCGCTGCTAGTCTCTATTTTCCTACAAAAATTGCACATTTTGAACATTTCCTAACCCACACATGTGCATCTCTGTATAAATTAAGCCAAAAATACCCAGCTCTAATAATTTTTGTAGCTATAGTCTTGGCTGCAAAATGACCTCCAAAAAGACTATCATGAAATTGCTCAAAAAGTTTGTCAAATTGACTAGTTTCTACACACCTTAAAAACATACCTTCAATGTCCTTTTTGAAAATAACTCCATCAATCAGGTTATAGGGCACTAATTGCACCCTGAAGTGTCTTCTTTGTGATGCATTCAAACCCCTTGAACATTCTCCAATTTAAAGAAACCTAGCAATATTCTGTGTCCAACTTGTAGGAGGTGTACCTTCAGCTTGATGTTGAGTGTCTTGAATTGCCAAAATTGTTTTTTTCTCTTCTTTTACATCTTCTGCAAGATGTTCACATAATCTTTTACCTCGAACCAACTTTGTAACTTTGATTTTCAATGTCGTATTCCATGCATTTAGTAACCTAATCAGCTCTCTTTTCGCTCAAGTCTCTATTGAGAATTAAGTCCTTTGTTAAGCACGAAATATACTGAAAGGGGGGGTGAATCAGTATATTATATATCTTATTTTTTAATCAAATTCCTTTTCTTTAACCACTTAACCACACATTCAAGATATGCAATAAAATTGAAACAATAATATGCACACCACAAGAGAGAGAGAGACACTAGATTTTTACGTGGAAACCCAAAATGAGAAAAACCACGAAGAACAATCTCAAGTATATGAATGAGCACCAGCTCAAATTACAAAGTTCGCAAGCACCAACTTGCAGGAGCACCAACCCCTTGCAAAGATTTGTGAGCACCAACCCACAGGAGCACCAACCCCTCTTGTGTATCAAACACAACTATCTCTCAATGTTGTTTACTCAACAAATGATAGAACTCTACAATATCCCATGTTTTTCTCTCTTCAAAAACAAATACAAACCATGCACTCTCTTGCATATTACAAATAGCTTCTCAAATCTTTATTTATAGCTTTCCAAATGACCTTTGGCATTTACTCTTTGTGACCCTTCAATCCTCATGGAAAATAACGCCAAACTTGGATGACCCTTCATATCCTTGCATTTGAAAAGTCATATGGTGACCATTCATAAGCAAAAACATCATTTCCTCTTTTGTCTTTATCTTGGTAACTTTTCGTATTCCTCAAAGTGTCCATGAAAAAATGCATCATACTCTCTTTTGTATTCACATGGTGACTCTTGGAATTCCTCAATATGACTCTTCATGAGAAAATACGTCCCATTCCTCTTTCGTCTTTTACCCTGTGACTATTTGACTTCTCCATGGGCCCTCTTTTAACTTATATGCAATCAAAAATATATTCATTAATATTAAATAAATATTAACACACATTAGCCAAAATATGAATATTAAAAACACCATTAAATGCAATGGGGCCTTTATCACCAATAATGCTAGTCCTTTGACATAAATGACAATATTTCCAACAATCTCCCCCTTTGTCATTGATGGCAACATCAAATTGAAACTGTCACAACCTGAAACTTGCACATATTGCCATCTGAAAAACATACAGTAACTCCCCCTTACTGTAACAACCTGTATCTGTTCCATGTACCTGTTTCTGCACCTGTACTTGTACCCGTTATTCTCTCTCTTTGACATCAATGGCAAAGGGCCTACCTGAAGCTAACACTTAGCTCCCCCTCAACTAATGTTGAACCTCAATGACAGGTAGTAAAAGAAATTACTCCCAACTTCTCTCGCAGATACTCAAATTGTCCTTTGATAGTGCCTTTGTGAAAATATCTGCAATCTACTCTGTAGTACTGATATACTCCATCTTACCTTGTTGATTTGCAACCTACTCTCTCAAAAAGTGATATCTAATGGGAATATGTTTTGTTCTTGAATGCATCACTGGATTCTTCGAAATATTAATAGCACTTGTGTTGTCACAAAAAATAGAAATATGTTCATCATATTTTACCTTGATATCTTTCAAAGTTGGTTTCACCCAAAGCACTTAAATACAACATAATACCTTCGCAATATATTTTGCTTCCGCTATAGAAAGTGATACTGAATTCCGCTTCTTGCTTAGCCATGATACTAAGCTATCACCAAGGAAGAAAGTTCTTCCACTTGTACTCTTTTTGTCATCCAAGCACCCTGCCCAATCTGAATTTGTATAAGCAACCAAAGTGAAGTTTCTCCTTGTGATATCCCACAATCCATAATCCAATGTCGCCTTGATATATCTGAATATTCTCTTCACCAACTGAACATGACTATCTTTTGGAAATGATTGATATCTTGCAACCATACCTACTACATGCATGATGTCTGGCCTCAATGCTGTCAAATATAAAAGACTACCAATCATAAATCTATACAAAGATTGATCTGCAACAGATGAATCTTCATCCATGCTCACTTTATTTCCTATACACATTGGTGTGCCAACTAGTGCACAATCCTCAAAACCAAATTTTTTCAACATTTCTTTAGCATATTTATTTTGATATATGAAAATTCCTTTATCTGACTGAAATATTTGCAATCCTAAGAAAAATGACAATTCTCCAAGCATAGACATCTCAAATTCTTTTTGCATATTATTAGAAAATTCTTTTGTCATCTTTTCAATGTTTTCTCCAAAAATGATGTCAACATATATCATAACAATCAATTGATGTTCACATTCTGTTTTGATATAAAGATTACCGTCAGCAAATCCTCTCTTGAAACCTTGATCCTGCAAGTACTTATCAAGTCTTGCATACCAAGCTCTGGGAGCTTGTTTCAATCCATACAATGTTTTCTTCAATTTGCAAACATAGCTACTAATATTTGAGATAATAAATCCCTCAAACTGCTCAATATAGACCTCTTCTTCTAGATTCTCGTTCAGGAAGGCAGATTTGACATCCCTCTGAAACACTTTAAAATTTTTAAACACTGCATATGCAAGAAACATTTTAATAGCCTCTAACCTTGCCACTGGTGCAAAAGTTTTTTCAAAATCTATTCCCTCAATTTGAGCATATCCTTTACATATTAATCTTGTTTTATTCTTGGTCACTTCTCCATTTTCATTCAACTTATTTCTATAAACCCATTTTGTTCCTATCACATTGTGATCTTTTGGTCTAGGCACTAATTCCCAAGTATCATTCTTTTCTATCTAATTTAATTCTTCATCCATAGCCTTAACCCAATGCTTATCATGTTTAGCTTCTGAAAAAGTTTTAGGCTGAATTTTGGATAACAAAGAGAAATTAACTTGCTCAGATTCACTTACCATCATTCTTCTGGTGTGAATTCTTTTATTTGTCTCCGATGATATCACTTTCATTATGATTTCTCTGAATATATTTGAATGGAGTTTTTGTGTCTTTTTTCTCGTCATTTTCATCTAATTCTTCAAAATCTTCCTCTTCAATGATTTTAGGAATGTCTACTAGATCATTGATTCTTTGTGTTTCATCTTCTATCCTGACAATTGTTAAGCACGAAATATACGAAGAGGGGGGATGAATCAGTATATTATATATCTTATTTCTTAATCAAATTCTTTTTATTTAACCACTTAACCACACATTCAAGATATGCAATAAAACTGAAACAATAATATGCACTACACAAGAGGGAGAGAGAGACCCCAGATTTTTAAGTGAAAACCCAAAGTAAGAAAAACCACGGAGAACAATCTCAAGTATATGAATGAGCACCAACTCAAATTACAAAGTTCGCAAATACCAACTTGCAGGAGCACCAACCCCTTTACCGAGCACCAACCCACAATACTCAACAAATGATAGAACTCTATAATATCCCCTGCTTTTCTCTCTTCAAAAACAAATACAAACCATGCACTCTCTTGCATATTACAAATGACTTTTCAAGCCTTTATTTATAGCTTTTCAAATGACTTTTGGCATTCACCCTTTGTAACCCTTCAATCCTCATGAAAAATGACACCGAACTTGCATGACCCTTCTTATCCTTGCATTTAAAAAGTCATATGGTGACCCTTCATAAGCAAAAGCGTCATTTCCTCTTTTGTCTTTATCTTGGTGATTTTTCGTATTCCTCAAAGTGTCCCTTCATGGAAAAATGCGTCATACCCTCTTTTGTCTTCACATGGTCACTCTTGGAATTCCTCAAGATGACTCTTCATAAGAAAATGCGTCCCATTCCTCTTTCGTCTTTTACCTTGTGACTCTGACTTCTCCATGGGCCCTCTTTTGACTTACATGCAATCAAAAATATATTCATTAATATTAAATAAATATTAACACACATTAGCGAAGATATGAATATTAAAAACACTATTAAATGCAATGGGGCCTTTATCACCAATAATGCTAGTCATTTGACATCAATGACAATATTTCCAACATTTTTCACACTTGGATGAACAACCATTAGTATAATTTTGTTATTTGAAATCAAATGTCTGAATTTTTCAGACCTCTTATTATAGCAAGAACATATTTTTCTACGAAAGAATATCTCTCTTCATAATCTTCTAAAGCTTGACTAAATAAACCAATGGACTGTTCCAAAACTTCATCATTCTATTACATAAGCATCGCTGAAATAGTGCTGAAAGTAGAGAAAGCATACAACAAAAAATCCTTACTAAAATCCGGATTGAGCAAAGTAGGAGCTTCGCTGATTGCTTCTTTGATAGCTTCAAAACTTCTCTTACCTTCCTTATCCCAAGTGAACTCTTTGTGTTTCTTAAGCATTTGAGTGGGTGGTTTTACTAGTTTTGTAAAACTAGGAATGAATCTTCTAATAAAGTTAATCTTACCCAATAAGCTTTACAAACCTTTCTTGTGTTTAGGCAATGATAGAGCAAGGATTGCTTCTATTCTTTCTAGATCAATTGGAAGACCAACTTTGAAAACCACATGCCCAAGAAGTCTCCCTTCATGTACTGAAAAAATACATTTCTTTGGATTCAAAGACACTCCAAATTCTCTACATCTATCAAAAACAATTTTCAAAAGAGTTAGATGATCATTAGGATTCTTTGAAAATACAGTAATGTCATCTAGATATACCAAAACCATTTCACTCAAAAGACCATGAAAAACGTTCATTGCCCTTTGGAAGGTAGCTCCAGCATTGGAGAGTGCAAAAGGCATCTTCTTGTAAGCAAAGGTACCCCACTTGATGGTGAAAGCGCTTTTATATTGGTCTTGCTCCTTCACCAATATCTGATTGTATCCTGAATACCCATCCAATAAAGAAAATCTCTGTGAACCTGAAACTCGGCAAAATTTGATCCATAGACGGAAGTAAATAATGACCTTTCAATGACACCTTATTTAAATCTCTGAAATCTACACAAAGCCTTATTTCTTCGTTTTTTTCCTTACAAAAACAAGATTTGCAACCCATGTTAAATGCTTAATAGAAAAAATAATGCTTTGTAAGTTCTTTCCTCATAAAAATCTCAACCTTGGGGTTGATTGGCCTTTGCCTTTGTCTTACCGATTTTGCATCATTTTTCAATTCAATAGTATGATGTGCTAATCTGGGATCAAAACCTTTCAAATCATGGTACTCCCAAACAAAAACATCCATATGCTCTTAGCATAATGAAATGAAAGCTACTCTCTCAGAATCTGAATTTACTTTACCCAACTTAAGTTGTTTACTTTCAGCTATGCTAATTGGCTAATAATGCTCTTTCTTGGAAGAAATACTCACCTTGTCTCTCCTTAGTTGATCATCTTCATTGAATATGTTTTCTAAAGTCACCAAACCTTTAGGCATCTTGTTTGATTTTAATTGCACAATCTGATTTTCATATTGATCCTGCAATTTGTCATGATTTCTTTGGCAAAATTCTGCCTCATTCTGTAAAAAATATGCTATTTGTTTATCAGAATCAAAAACTAGTCAACTTACATCATTATTTGGAATTGAAGGTCTGCATACCACTTTGATTTGAGTCTGATTTTTATTGTCCTTTATCTGATCCGAAATATCATACTATGCACCTATTGCAACAAGTCTATCAGCATGTTGATTTGCTCCTCTAGGAATGGAGCGAATGTCAAATGCAAGGAAATCTTCAATGAGATCCCAAACTCTATGTTTGTATGCCTTCAGAAGAGGATTTTTTGATGTACTTAAACTTTTTATTTGTTGTACTACTAATTCACTATCCCCTTTTACCTATAAGATCTTAATACCCCTCTTTTTAGCCCACTGAAGACCATAAATAAGAGCTTCATATTCTGCAGTATTGAAAGTACAACTAAACTGAAATTTAGCAAAAAAATAATACCTTTGATCTTGTGGTGAAACCAACATAACTCTTACGCCACTATCATTCTTTGTTCCAAATCCATAAAAAAATAGATTCCAAACTCCTTGATCCCGTAATGAGCTAGTGAGACTAGGCAACAAGTCACCTTCTTTGTGCATGCAATAAACTCCAAAACCAGCATCTTCAATACTTTTGTAGGGGTCATGTCCATGATTATCAACAGCGCATTCGTCAAGGAGAAGCTCTGGAATGCTTTCAAGAGGCTTAGAAGGCTCTTGATCAATGGTGTTATCTTCTTCTGTAATACTGCAATTCACATTTGCCATATTCGACATATATGGCTCAAGGTGAAATCTGAAAATAGGCTCTAACCTAATTGTTACTTTTGTCCCATACTTGGTTCTAAAGACCATGTATGACCAATCTGAAGAAAGATAACCTCCTATTTTGCCAGTAAAATCTCTTGATAGGCACAGTGCAAAATATGGAGGCAGATCAACAACCTGTAAGATGATGAAATTTGGACAAGCAGCAAATATAATTTTCAGATCTTTCAACACACCCACAGTGTTGGTAGAACCATCTAATTGCAAGACACCTTTCTCATGGGGTTCATCCTACAAACCTAACTTATCAGCTATTGATTTGGGCATACCAGAAGTACTAGCCCCACTATCAATCATACAATTATGAACTAGACTATCTGCAATGATCACAAACAAGTAAAATGAAGGAGGTTTAGTTACCTTTTGAGGCTCAACAGTTGAATTAGAATTAATTAGGACAGCACTTCCTCTTTCTTTTTCTTGTGTCTTCTCAGAGATAGTGAGCTTTAAAAGCTCTTCTTGTAAATATTCATTTTGTCCTGGGATTAGTAGAGTGTCCCACATCGAAATTGATACTGAAGTCTTATTCATTTGATCCACGATACTAAGTGAAGAAGTAGCTGTTTTTTACTGTGATTTAAGAGCAACTCCCAAATTTTGTGTAAATTAAGGAATGTAAGGCCCTCTCACATTCTTATCTTTTGGATCTTGAAATTGTGGTTTGAACTTTTTTGAGGCAGCGCATGTGTAATTGTCTCTTGTTGTGGCTGAGAAGAAGGGACTGCCCTTTCAGAACCTAAATCTTCTCCAATTGCTCTTTTTTGGATCTAATATAAGTTGCAATTGGATTATCAACACTAGATAAATTTTGATTCTGATTTACAACCAAATATTCAAAAGAATTCTCACCTTCCTGGAAATTGACAAATGTAGTTTCAGTAGAAGCTTTACCCCTACCTTCTCCTCGCTGATTTGAAGCTTCTGTTTTAGGGAATGAAGGAATGTCCCCATTGGGTAGAGAGGCTTCCTTATTTTGAGAAGATGGTTCGTTTTCAAAAGAATGTTGAACTGAACTTTGTTGCATAAAAGATTGATGGGAACTCTCACCAGTTGGAGCCATTGCCATGTTGCTTGATTGATCCCATTGATTGTTCCATCGTCCTTCTTGAACGTAATTGCTTTGAGTCGGCACCATTGCTCTTGAATTGTTTGGAGCATTAGGATTATATTGTCTTAATTGAGAATTCTGCCCTTGACCTTGCTAATTGGATTGATAAGATGGCCTATTGGGCTGATAATTCTGGTTAGTATTCTGATAAGGCCTATATGGTGGAATTGTTTGTCTCTCAATTGCAACCAACTTGTTGGTTTGAGCTTTAAGAAGACTCTCTATCTTTCCCAATCTATCAGTTTGTTCACCTTCTATTTGGTGGAACTTTGATGACTCTAGAATTGAAGCAATAGTTGGACCAGGAGGATGAACTTCTGAAAAAAAAGGCATTAGAGGCCTTGGAGATAACTTGTCTGCTTGTATAAGACAATTTTCAGCCTTAATTGCTATTTCAAAAGCTTGAAGTATTACCTCCCATAGATTGAATCATGACAGTCACATCTCAATTAAGAGCCTTCAAATAATACAAAAAAGCATAATTGAGGGTAGGCTTGATCCCTGCTGGAATTCTGTCTCAATGTCTTTTGGAATTTGTGATTGAAATCGACCATGAACTCATGATTGAATCTCTTAATTGTCGTAAGTTGCTCCACAAGTGAAAGATGATCACTTTTATCTTTGAAAAGTTTACACAGAAGTACTCCAAATTCATTCAATTTGTTGATTAATGCAGGAGTTAAACTTCTGTACCACTGAAGTGTTTTTCCTTAAAAGAAGTTGCTAACAACCTCATTGCTACATTCCCCTATGTCACATGATGAACTAAACAAAGATTAGCAATATCTGTAATATGTTCTATAGGAGTTGTTGAATTTTCTCTTGTATAATAAGAAAGGGCCTTTAGAGCTGAAACTGGAATATCATCACATGTAGTGATATTTAGAGGACTACCACCATTGAATGAAACAAAATACTGTGTTTTGGGAACGGCCATCTAAGAAATAGGATTTATAACAATATTACGCTGAACAATATTAGCTTTGAACAACAGGATTTTGTGCAATAGAATGGATAACTGAGGGTGTAGGATTTGGATTTGACTGAGAAGTTCTCATTTTCTTTCGCTGATAAGACAACTCAGAAAAATCTGCCTCTTTCCCTTTTACAGCTGATCTTGTGACAACTTTTGGTGGCATGAAAAAACATACAAATCTGAAAATGAAATCTGGAAATGAATAAAATACTCAGATACACAAATAACAATTCGAAAATGTGAATAAAGCTATCCCACAAGGCGTGCCAGAAACAGTTATCACTCTGAAGTTGCACTCTGCTTGAAGATGTGCAAAGCACTTCTCTCTAGCTTATACAATGGGAACTTCTCAGAGAGTGGGTGCCTCTATGTTGAGAAGAACCTCCAGAAAACGTTGATTCCCTTATCATTTTGCAATTAACCCTGAAACTATGATTTTTGGGGTAAAAAGAGTAAGATCCTTTGAAGTTACTGAAATCACTGGACACATATAACCAAAATGCAATTTATATTCTGCCCCTAAGCAAAAATGTTTCAGAGGAAGGGTTGAAAACCTCTTCAAATGACCTGCAAAAAAGGTGAGATAGTGAGACAAGTGAAAAGACCTGCAAAAGGAGAAAAATTCTCTCTTATATGCTGATGCACAATCAAATACTCACTATGTTGCTGTCAAAAATCAGATTCAGAAAAATAAACTCCTTATTGATCACTGGTCTAGCTTACAATTTCTTTTCCAAACTTCAACGCCTTTCTCTATGGCTCGATTCAGCTAATACGATTCAGCCAATAAATAAGCTTTGAAAAATAGTCTAAATCAGTCTAAGTGTAGTCCAAAAAAGGGAAAAGGTCAGTCTTGGTTAGTTAACTCAAGACCTCACCTCTTTTACAATGCTTTGAATATTCAATAAAATTATTCTCCTTTACAAAAATCTACATGCTTCTCCAAACTTTGGCGTAGAATATAGATAATGGAGCCAAGTTTGGAAAATGATTCTTAAAATAAACAAAAATCTCCAAGAAAACTCCAAACATGCATGACCAAGATGGAGTGGAAGTGGGTGAAGGAACTCAGTCTGACCAGTCAACTTCTCCTTTGCATGAAATGTTACACAAAAAGCCAGTAGATGAACTCCTTATGAACTACTGAACGTTTAAAACATTTGGACGCATGAGACAAGCATGTGGCACGGTGAAACAGTCAACAACAGTTTTGACCAATTCAATAACACGTTTGCATAGATAAGAATCTATTTTTGGCCTTTTCCATTTACAACTTTTAATTCCTGTGCATGTATATTCTGTCTTGCTTGCTTCCCTGCCTTATAATCTCGGACTTCTCTATTTATGACTTTTCCGACTATGTGCTCCTTGTTTATCCAGACAAAAGTCTAAGCCTTTCATTGTTCATTATCTCGTATTTTCCTGTGTATTTCTTCGGCAATTTTCCCCTTGGTTTTCTACACAATCAAATCCCTTAGAAATTCTTCGGGATTATTTCCTTCGGGTTTATTTGCATAATATCACATCTCCACCATTTCTCATATCAGTAGTCCTCTTCTTGAGTTTGTCAATATGCACCCTAATCTCCAAGTAACTCTTGTAGATTCTGATGACGACAAATCCAATGAATTACAAATTATTTGCAATACCACTAGATTACCTCCTCATATAGCAGAATGGCTTGCCCCATCCCTCTTACCACAAGATAAGACCCTTCCCTTGATCAAGGATGATACTAAAAGTCCTCTTGCATGTAATGCTAATGAAGCTTCCTATGCAAAAGACTTACTCTATATGCAATGATTTTGGGGTGGCAAAATTATTTCAGGGTCCTATATCTTATGTCCTCGCACTTTCAGTAACATTGGTGTATCTACTAGAGATACTTCCACTGAGACTTCTCAACAAACCATAATGCTTGTAAAATCTCTCCATCATATGATGATGATTATGTAGTTGCCCAAGCCCAATCACAGCACTTGGATGTAATTCATTATCAGAAAACTCTTGCTAAATATGCATGCTTTTAACCAAGATGTTTATTTAGTTCACATCTCCTCCTATTTTAGCAACGATGAGAATGACCGAGAACCTCAAGGTTACGTTCCTCTTGTTAACCCACCACCGGAAAATAATCCATAGGTTGTTCAGCAGCTTTTTGGTTTCCCAACATCCCTGATAGCATCGCCAAGCCCAATACCATTTAAAATTCCTTCAACCCTACTGATTGTATCAACCAGACTGATACAATTCAACCTATCACTTAGCTTTTCAATTGTACTAGCCAAACCGATACAGTTCAATCTTCAGTTCACAACTACACCGACCAGTCATTACCAAGTGTAGATACAGTTCTCTTATCATCCCCAAATCCAACTCACTAACTGGGCAAGCCAACACAATTACAGTCAATATTGCTTCCGCTAACAATACCGACCATGTTTATACAGTTCAATGTTGTTCTTTTGTACCAAACTATATCGGCTAGGCCGATATTGTACAACAAAAATCATCACTTTCTCCTCAAGATCCAAAAATCACTTTAGATGCGAAAGCAATTGCTATAAGACAAATCCATTTAGAGTTTGACAGCAAAGGTAATCGGCTTGTTGATTTTCAGGTAGACATCAAATATTATGGCCCATTACCCACACTCCTTAGCAACAAAACTATCTTAGAATTACTTCATTCCAAAGACCCTCAACTTCCCTGCGACATCACATGCTTGGCCAATTTGAGAAAAAGGCTCCTCGCTTCGATAATTTCATTGTCAGTGTTAATCCGAAGACTGATCCTATTTCCAAGTTTCCTTTGGCTCCATATCATTTTCAAGACAGAAACACAATGCTTATCAAAAAAACTCAAGCAGTTAACTTCGGTACAATTGCAAATCCTACGTCAATTCTTATCTCTTAGGAAATTCGCCCTGCAAAGAAAGACAATTACAACATATTTTTTGACAAATATCACAAAGTCTTTGCATGGTCATATGAGAACATGCCCAACATAGACCCTAGCATAATTGTCCACAATATAGTGACATATCCAAATACAAAACACATGCGCCAAAAGCAAAAGAAGTTTCCTCTTGAGGTTTTCACCTCAAGTCACAAAGAAGTTATCAAGCTCCTAGATGCTAAGTTCATTCAATCTGTAGATTACTCAAAATGGGTATCCAACATGGTACTTATTCGCAAGAAAGTCACTATGGTTATTCACGTTTCTATCGACTTTTGTAATCCCAACTTAGCATGTCCTAAGGATAACTTCTCATTACCTTTGATCAATGTTATTGTTGATTCTATAGCCGGCTATGAGATGCTTTCCCTCATGGATGGCTTCTCGGGGTATAATCAAATTCATATCACCCCCAAGGATCAACATAAAACCACCTTTACTACCGAGTAAGGAACCTATTACTATGTTAAGATTAAGATGTCCTTTGGCCTTAAAAACGTTGGAGCAACTTATCAACACACAATGACCAACATCTTTCATGATCTCATCCATAAAATAGTCAAAACCTATGTGGATGACCTTATAGCTAAATCAAAGCATCATGAAAACCATCTTCACGGCTTAGTTATCATTTTCAATCGCCTTATTAAGTACAAAGTTAAACTCAATCCTCACAAGTGTGTTTTCAGTGTTACCTTTGAAAAACTCTTCTGATTCTTGGTCTCACTATGAGGGAATCAACTTGCTGCCACACCCATACCAGCTAGGCAACAACTTCAAGATACTCTTCCTAACAAAGATGTTCACTTGATCGAAGGTATCGATCAAATTGTTTTGCTGAAAGACTACTTCCACAATTTCATGGCCAACCTCGAGGTTCAAGTCCTTGAAGAACCGGAAATAGCAGTCTCTAAGCCTAAATTATCTCCAAAAGCTACCTTAGAAGAAAAGCCCAAACTCACCATTGACCTGCATGAAGAAACTTGGACACTCCACTTCGACAAAGCCAAGTACCTTCAAGGAGCTAGGGCAGGATATGTCCTGGGCGACCCTTACGACACAATCATCCCTCTAGCTTTTTGATTAAACTTCGATATCACTAATAACATGGCTGAATATGAAGCTCTCATCCTTGGGATGCAAGCAGACAGATCTAGACATTCCATAGTTACATGTCTTAGGAGATTCAAAACTTATATGTCGCCAAATCAATGGCACTTATCAACAAAAACGTGAAAATTTTATTGCATATTATCAACTCGCCTCTACTCTTGCTAAAGAGTTTGCATCTCTCACAATTCAAGCAATTCCAAGAGAGCAAAATGTTATTGTAAACTATTGCTTCCTTAGTCTCTATTTTCCATCTTCATCGGGCATTGCATGACTCGTAGTTCCTCGTCCACATAAGGAATTCTCCATCTACGCTAACACCTAAGGATGACTCTCCTACTTGCCACATCAAGCAGTCAACACTCGACAAAGCCCGTAATACAAAGATATCATCTAATCCATTGAGCATCGTACTTATCCTCCTCCCACGGTTGATTCTCGTGTAAAGACAGACAAAATTCATCCTTAAACATAAAATTCTTTATTATTGTAACATCGAAGGTACCCTACTCCTCTATGTCACTTAAGATGAAGTCCCTTCCTTCTTGAGCAAGCGCATTGGAGCATTTGCGATGGCCATTGTAGCGAACATGCTACAGCTCACAAATGCCTACAGATAAGATACCACTGGCCTACTCTTGAAAAAGACACTATCACAATTGCAAAGAAGTGTAATCCTTGCCAACTTTTTGATTGAGAAAACGTCAAAAACAGGTTGTTAGGGCTAGAATGCCAAGAATACCTGCAAACCCCTGGTTCAGGTCAGAACAAGTCTGAGGGTTTTTGAAGATCAAAACATGAATAGGTGTCTGGAGATCTAGAGGAAGGTGTTCCAGACCTCACTCAAGCATTTCCAAACCAAAATGTACAGTTTGAAGGCATTTTTGAGCAAACAATACCTTTCTCGGTCTCGACACACAGGTCTGCCGACCTGAGAAGACCTTTCTTCTATTCACTTGTACGTTGACCTTGTGCATGGGGGCAAATGGTTTTCAGAGATGTTGAAGGGGTCTGTGTAGGTCTGTGTACTTCACTTTCCTTTATGAATGATTGTTAAGAAGACAGACACCTCTAAACCCTCCTAGAACCCTTCTAAGGACCCGATGACTGTGTCTTGCTATTTAAGTGACCCTAATGCATTTAATTGACCTTGGAAGTACCCTAACAATCTTCGTGAGTCTCAGGAGCATCTAGTTGAGCTATTGTTTGGCACGTGTGAGAGAGAAAGGTACAGAAAAGTGGTCTGAAACTGCACTTTTGGACAAATTTGCATAGTGTTTGAAGATATAGGAGTCTCTTAGCCATTGAAGGAGACCCTCCAAACCTGGGCAGAGGTTCAATACTCTTCTACAAACCTTCCAAGGGGCTTCTCTTCTACAAACCTTTCAAGGGGTTTTCATGATGATGCATCAGGGTGCCAAAACCAAGGGTCAGTTCTAATGAAGAATATGTCTTTGCTTTGCATGGGATATGAGCTTGCAAACCTCTTTAGAGTCAATCAAGGACATGAACACCTTAAGGCATCCTTCTAAACATCTCATACCATCCCTAGAAGGCTCTGCAAGCTGTGAACAAGTCATTCTAATGACTAAATGCAATCTTGAAGTGTTTAATCTACAGGCAGATTGAGCATGATCCTTCAAGTATGTCATTGAAGATCTTTAAGGGAGAGTTGTAATAAAGTTGTAGGGTTTCAAGACACCTACGAGAGTATGATTACCCCTGCAACATCAGTATGAAAGTTCTCAAGCAGGTGCAAGGTGTCAAAGAGATCAAATGGCAGCTCAAGAACTGTTAGATGAACAAGAAGACAACTTGTCATTTCTCATAAAAGAGGAGGTCAGTTCCATAAAGGAATGATGAGTCATTCAAGGAGTTGAAGAGTCTCTCCTACGCCAACTCTCTAGAAGATCATGATCACACCATGCCAACATATGAGAATTATGAGTTATATGACTATTTCTTGCTCGAGTTCTTGTGTTGTAACTAAATTGTGAAGGATGACACCTATCATGGACTCTCTCAACATCCTTTCCTCTCTCCTCTCTCATTTCGTCTATATGTACTACCTTGTTTGGCTTGTAATGGATCCTCAACCTGAGTATGGCAAAGCCCTTTTCATGTAAACATTTGTACTTGCCTTTGAGATGAATATAAGCTGATTTCCAGCCTTCTTAATGCTGCAATTAGTGTATACTTCATGATTAGTTGATGAGTGTTAGTAGTAGTGTCATATCTCTCTTTCATTTGTCCTATCTCATTACCTACTTGCAGGTTGTTAGTCATCTTAACAAGTCATATGGAGTGTGGTACATAATCTTGCATTGGCTAAGTGTGGAGATTGCTTCATTAGTGTCTCCTATGAGACCTCTTGACCATCCCCTCTTAGTTATTGTCTTGATTTTCACCTTCATACTGAAATATTGATGCTTAGAGACTCATGTTGAGCTAGTGTGATAGATTTCAGTCTTTGTTCATTGTTCTCAGTGCAATATAGGCAAGTGGAGGGTGTTAAGTTTGGTGCATCACCTCCCATTTACTTGTTTTCAGTCATTGTTGTCCCTTTTCCCATTAAAAAATAGGTTTAGTAGTAGTTTCACGGTGAAGCATCAAAGGAGCTAGCCCAATCTAGAGATTCACCTCATTGATTAGGCCACCCACAGCCGAGAGGTGTCTCCATGCTATCACCTAAGTGAAGAGGCTTGTACAACCTCCTCACAGGTGCAATTTAATGTAATAACATTAATGTCACTACTGTAACTATATCAAAATTCATCCCCAATTAAATCATGTCGCTTTGGAATTCCTCATATTATCATATCTGACAATGGTGGGAATTTCAAAAACAAAGACACAAAGTAGTTGTGTGAGAAATTTAAAATTAAGCGCAAATTTTCTACACCCTATCATCCTTAGTGCAATGGCCAAACAGAGTCTACCAATAAAATCCTTAACAAGATCTTGCAAGAGACTATTAGGGATTCTCGTTCGAACTAGCATCTCAAGATGCTCGTCTAGTGTTTGTATGTAGTTGGAAATAGAACTACTATACCAAAATGCATCATGTCCTATACCACGCACTTTGGGCCTATCATACTAGCATCCGTACTGCCACCAAGGTAACTTTATTCTCCTTAGTTTATGGCTCAAAAGCCATCTTACCACTAGACGTAGAGTTACCCTCCTTGTGCATCTCTTTTCATGGCACCATTCCTGATGAAGAGTTTTGTGAAGCAAGCCTACACGCTTTAGACCTACTTGATGAGCAACGCATGAGTGCCTTACAACACAACCGTCAATGCAAAAATCGCATAGCTAAACAACATAACAAGAAATTCAAAGTCTTTACTTTTAATGTTGGAGACCTAGAGTTGAAACTGGATTACACCTACAACAAAGAAGGCGAGTATGCCCAAGAGTGGTGGGGTCCCTATCATGCCCAAAATTTGCAAACTGAATCCACACAAAAACAAACCAATTATTTTTTAAGAATGTACAATGCACTTTCTACACACTCCACTGCCAACAGTTGGCCAACTACGTGACACGAGATGCACAAAGCATCCAATCACCCACAGTCCCTACCTAATCAAAGACATCCTTGGACCTAACACTTATAGATTGCAAACAAATGAAGGGATCGTCTTCAAAGAACCGACTAATGATCAGTTTTTGAAGTATTTTTCTTAAATCATGTTCCTCCTAGTTTCATTTTATGTATGTTTTTCTATTTCTTGTACATTTTATTTGCATGCTTATAGTTAGTTCTATATACACTATGAAGCTAGCAATTTTTTGCAAGTTCTACTTTGACTCTCTTATATTGCAACTTAGCATTACTTTCTCTACACACCTTTGGGTTTCTTTTTCACATTAGCCCTAGTACCTATCTTTGGTCCTTAGGTATTTTGTCATTTTTACCTCTTATTTTTTCATTTTATTAATTGCATTGTAACACCGTCAGGAATACAACCATGCTTTCCTCATAAACACTCGTCCTCTATCTACAATTAGTTGCTTTTTACAGTCAACCATTGTTTCCTTTGTGATTCTTTGGTCCTTTTTACCACTATATGTGTCATTCAAGTCTTTGTTATCATTTTTATGCTTCATTACTCTATCTTAATTGCGCCTCTTGGCTTTTTTAGTTTAAGAGTTGCACAGTAAGACCTGGAGAATCAACAAGCCCTCGTCATAAACCCTCATCATTTTTGCTACATAGATTGTTTTTGCTCCCAACCTTAGCTAGGTGTTATTTCAGAAATATAAGGCAATGGTCAAAAGTAGTGTTTTCCTCACTTAAAGTCAATCATATTCTCTTATGGTAAACCTATAGCAGTCTATCTACATGTCCTCATCCACATTTTACCCTCTTTTATGATGATATTTCATACCTACCTATCATTGTACCATCTTCCTTTACACATTTTTTGCCATTAAGGCAACCAATCGTTCTATGATCATTTTCATGATTTCCATATTTTTCATTTCCTTTTGGGCTCACCAATGTCGGTTTCAAGATTGCATTCTTTCCTAAGGTGCAAGTCTAAGAGTCTTTGGGCACCATAGTCTTTAGGTTATCTCCTTAGTGGCTAAAGTGTAACCTCTCTTGTGATAGTCATCTATATCACCCATGTTTGGCTTTTCTAAATCCGTATGGAGGTGGAAACTAGAAAAAGCCAAAAGAGTTAAAAATCGTATCTTGAGAAAAGGCAATGTTAAAAGACAAATCAAATCTTAAAAATCAAATCACACTAAAAGACGTGATCTTTTTGGCACATCTTCTATTTCTAGTCAAAGCTCAAACTCAACAGTCAGCCTCATAATAGAGTCGAAGTCCATTGGATACGGTAGGCCAATAGACTAGGATAGAAGATCTCATTTTATCATTTTTTTTAATGCCACCTACTTTCTCATGCAAGTAACCAAACTTCACAGTAGACTAATGACTCTGTAAGGGGTCCTGTGGAGTAGGGAACACTTTGTGGGAAGGCAGGATCCTTTTATTTCTCATGCATGCTAGCCTTCATAAGATGATATTTATACTTCACTACTTAGCCCAAACTTATGTTAAAAAGCAAGGGTTCTCTGGGACCATTGATGTTGAAAACTCTTATCTTGCCAACATGATTAGAGTGTCTTGTTTTCAGTAACAACCATGTTTTTGCCTTGGTGACACCCTCTTCTCCCTCCCTCCATTTTCCTTCTTGACAAGCATGTTTGTTTTTAAATCTTTCCCGTCTTCTTTACTTCCTATTCTCCATCTCTTTCAGACATGGTAGCAATATGGCAGTTTTTTCATCTTTAAAATAGAAGTTGCATCTTTGAGTTGTTGTGACATGCTTTCTTAGTCATTCCCTTATCTTCCTAGGATTTTTCTTAGCTATGTTTGGGACTTTGAGTCTTTTGTTCGCTTTTTTCGGACCATTCGGCCCCCTATTTTCCTTTCATGCTTTCATCTTTCTTTGAGTTTAGTTTGCTACTCCTCTTACATCAATGTTTTTATCATAAATCAGTTCTATGTGTCCTTTGTTTGATTTGAATTGTTATTTATCTTACTTTTTTGGGGTTTTTTTGTCCTGAGTAGCCTTAATGTTTCGGCTTACAAATTTTCCTTTGTTTTTATTTGCTTCCTTGGACCTTTTTGGTTCTAACCTAGCCTTATCGATCTTGACTTGCCAATTTTTCTAAGTGTTTTAATCATTTCTAAGAGTTTTTTCTTTTATATCCATTTATTCACCATCCTACGTATGCACGCATCGCATTTATCTGTTTTTAGTCTTCTATCCTTAAGGTTTCTCAAATACAGTTGATGCATCCTCCGTGATCAAGACTATGGTATTTGCATGCTATCATTCATGAAAAGTTAAGTCAAGGTATGTATATGTTACTTTTAGTCAGTCATTTCTCAACATTTCCTTTCAATTATGCTCTTTAGTGTTATTATGTTTCTTTCCCAAAGCACCATCCCACATTACATTATTGTGACACATGATGAGTTTCGAATGTGGAAAATGTATATCAGCTCGTTGTACTTTGCGAGAGATGTTGGCATTCTATCATGTTACACCATCACTACTATTAATCTAACTTCCTCCAAGTCTCTATTCATCTATCCCTTTCGTCTACTTCCCATCCAGATTTGCTAGCTTCCTTATATCCTACAGTATCGGCCTAGTTGATACCATTTGTTTTGTACCTTTATCCTTCTTGTACTCTAACGGCCAGCCCAATACAGTTTTGAGTCTATCTTCTAATATTTGAACTGTATTGACACTTGATATTGTATCGTGCTAGACGACATCTTCCAACTATATCGGACTGGCCGATTCTGTCGACTTAGAGTTTTGGGTTGGTTTTGGGTATCGAAACAGTATATATAGTCATATTTCATTCCTAATAAAACATATCACATTCATACACTTTGTTTGTGCTTGCATTTCCGCCCCTAAAGAAGTATTTGGGAGAGTTAGTGGTTCAAAACATTACCTTGCAGGTTTTATCTTGCGGAGTCATTGAAGCTCAATATGAAAGGTCAATGGGAGTTCCTAACTAAAGATATCTAGGTCTTCGTCCAATTATCTGAGGTCTTCAAACTACAACATCTCTTGCAAAGTGCCACTTGAACCAAAGTGAGAGATTGAAGTGTCAACAGGTCCACCCCAAGGTAAGTATTCCTATCCCTATACTCTTTTCTTGACTTAGTAGATTAGATGTTGTTTATTGCTTTGTGGATGTATGTGTGTATCCTTGCTTAGGCTCTTCCTTATACCAAATAAGTTGGTGTAGATATAAGATTGTTTAAACTTGTCATTTAACACTTTAAAGTGCATAGACCCCCATTTGGTTGACCATTGCACCTTACCCATTTTACAATCACTAACCCATCATTTACTTTATTTGTCCCCTTTACAACCATTTACTTTGCTTTCATCTTTACAATCATAGTTACAACCATTTACCTTTGTTGAGGTCTAGTGAAAGCTCTATCCTTGTGTCAAAGGCTTGGGCTTTGGAACCCTTTTCTCTCGACATTTGATTTGAATGTCACCCTCTACTAGATTAACAAATATCATTGGTCCTTACCCTATTGTTCAAGTATATGCAAGCTCTATTCAATTAACCTTATTCGATTGCTAGTTTATTGAGCAAATGAGGATAGTTGTAGGTCATCCTAGCCCATGCTTACACATAAATCCAATAATTCATGTCTCTTGCTTAAAGAAGGTAATTGGACAACTATCCACCCAAATTGAGTTACTAGAGATGTATGGGAAGGTAGAATCATTTTGGAACCCAAGGAGATACTTCAAACATGCACTAAACGACTACAAACAAGGGAGATTAAAGAGTATCTAATCAAGCAAAAGAATCTAACGAGCGAAGATGTAACATGGGAGGATGAAACATTCCTACAGCAGCACCCTGAGTTATTATCATTGAAGGCAACATTGGTTTGAAGGGGAAGGACATGCTACACCATTTACCTACAATGTATCTAGGGATGTGTGGCTAATTTGTGGCCTACATCACCTTTTATCTTATCTTGTCACATTTCTCTATGTTATCGTATTGTTAGTAGAGTTAGGCTATGGAGTGACCATAGCCTAAGTAGGGTGTATAAAGGAAGTAGTGGTTAGTACTTTAGTATCATATTACGAATCATGTTCTTATTGCATGGTTGTGGAGGTTGCCCCCTCGAAGTAACTCAATCTTATTTATCAAATATTTTGCTCTGTTGTCAATTATTGTTGTGGATCTACTCATTCTTGAACTATATTGTTGTTAGTTTGCTCGTGGAGTTTACATTTAAATCCGTTGTTGTGAAGTGTATTGCTCTAAGTAATTTCATTGCATCATTTAGGGGATTTCCCCCTCAATGACACTACTTTCTTATTCTAGTATGAGGTAGTCTTGGGATCTAACTCTACAATTATGTGCCATTTCACGGATATGTGGTGAAAGATATTGTTTATCTTTTATCTATTGTATTTCTTGTGCTCGTATCCTAACATTTAACCACGCTAATGAAGGGTGTACGACATCGGTTTTTTTGCTATCGTCTATCTTTCTAGATTTTCATTTGTTTTATTTGTTGAGTTTTATGGGAAGTTCATATCAAAACTTGATCTATCGATATCAAATTCCACACTCATATCAATGCCCGTATCTGCATCCATGCCATTTTGGGGATAACCAGTCCCCAATATGAATAACCAACCCCCAATATCTATCTCATATCTTATGGATAAAAATTGGGGTTTAACATAACTCATACAACATGTGCAAAAGGGCACTTAAAAATCAATTTGAACGGTAGCCGAATTCGAGTATAATATTATCTATAGAACTCATCTGCCATGGGTTAGCCAAAAAAATATTTAAATAGATGCACATCCAATTCATTGGTGGGCCTTGTATTAAACATGGCACAAGGTACATTATGCATCTCTTAAATATTTTTAGACTAAACCATTTTTTGTATTGAACTAAAATTTGATGAATATATCTCTTTGTATTCAATTTATTGCGTATATTCTTGGACAAGATGCAGACCCATGATCTATACTTAATAGTCCTTTTGATATATTTGTAGCATGAAAAAAATAATGAAATTAATATTGGTTTTGAATTGATATTTTATTGGGTCAACACAATAGATGTCAAAGACTTCAAGTCATTTTGTGTGTACATACATTCAAAATTTGACTCTTTTGTTTTGGAAGCAATGTCCCAAAGGAAAAAAAATAGGATTAAAGGATAATTTCCTTGACCTTCTCCCATTAAACAGGAAGGCCTTAAAAGGTTTAGGATAAAATCTCATATGGGTTGGTCATCTTCATTGAGAGAAAGATGTGTGTGCAAAAGCAATGTCTAGTGAAACTAGAACAATTTTAACCTTGCAAATTGGTTAAGTGGTTCCCATATACAACTAGGGTTTGGCCTTAAAGATCATATTTTCTACATCAAACATCTCCCATTTAATGATAATACTAGTTTCTTACTATTGTAGACCCACTTTTGTAAGACACAAATACCTAAGCATAAGGCTATGCCTTATACAACCTAGTTGCTATTTTAATGCATATTTCACATGTAACGAAACATCTCCTTTACCATTAAAATGTCGTGTTCCTATAAATCAAATATAAAAACAATTCAAGATGCGCTATTCATCTACCATGTCTTACAAAACTTGCTTTCTACTTACTTGCATTTTTCCGATGTAATAAAACCTCACCTTTACAACAAAAGAAGACACGCCTCTCCTTCACAACAAAAGAAGACACGTTTGAATGAATAGATGTTTAAATCACTCAAGATATGCCATTAATCTAAAGTTGTGGTTACTGGCATCATGCTTGTTTCAAAATTTGTCAAATATCTAGGAGCAAAAAGTCTTGGTGGCTATTCAAACTCCATTAAGGAAGAACACTATTGTGGCTAAACCCTGACCATAAAAATAGAACAGCAAATAACAGTCCAGCAAAGCAAGAGAAATTGTTCTGGAAGAAATAAGCCACCGACCTTTTCTTGAGCTACAGTCAATAACACAAAAGCGTCAATGTTTCTATTTTAAATTGCATACCCGCTAAATTAATAATTGGCCTCAATGACCAATTTGAAACGTAACTCTAAAAATCATGTGGTTGTACGTCTGTTGGATTATGATTTGCCTTGTAGTGTGCCATTTTAAAGAGTAAATCCAGAAAATAAGTTAGGATTCTCAGTAGAACATTTTCAAGTTTTACACCTTTGGAAGCATGTGGAAGTTTATGGGGTCGCAGTCAAGTGTTGAAAGGTTTACAATGCATTTTAAAACCAAAAAAGCAGTCAGCTACTCAAAGAAGGAATTGAAACAAGAAAGAAAGGGAGCACGCATACTTGCGGAGCGCAGGTGCCATCTTGTTGGTGAGAGTACCAGCAACAATCATACAGTCGGACTGCCTGGGGCTCGGCCTGAAAATGATTCCGAACCTATCCAAGTCGTAGCGAGCTGCCCCAGTGTGCATCATCTCCACCGCGCAACATGCCAGACCGAACGTCATCGGCCACAGCGATCCCTTACGAGCCCAGTTGACCAGCGCATCAATCTTCGATATCACATATTCTGCTGCCGCCGCCTTCGGTGTAGCAGAAGGCAACAAAGAAGAGGACCCATTGCCCGCCGTGTGTACCATTCTACCCATTGCCATTGCCACTCGCGCATTTCTCGGAAGGAATGCCATTCTCCTCTTCCCCCTACCAAAACTCTGCCCTAATATATTTTTCACTGCTCCTAAACTCTACATATATTAGCGATGCTACAAAAGAATAGAACGGCATTAAGGTTTGCCCAAAAAAAAAAATCCTCCTCCCCTATTTTTTTAAAGAACAATTATGAATTAGCCTTTACCAAATATAAGGGAGAAAACTAAATAGTTAGTTTGGAGAGTCAATATTTGTTGCAAAAGAATTAAAAATAGGTGTATAATTTATATGTAATTGAACAACTTTGATAGATTAGTAATGTACAATAGTTAATGATATGATGACACATCAGTTGTATAAGTATAGGATATCCCAATGCTCATGTATTGATCATATTTTTTTAAAAGTACTTTAATTACACTTTGCAGGGTAATCATTGTGTTGGCATCGTACTGAAATGTCACAACCTGAAAATCTAGAATTAAGTAGTAGACTCTTCAAGTTATCTATCAATATAATTTTTAAATGTTGATGTGACACGGTTTGGGTACCACGTAGGTGTGAAGTTAAGGTACACAACTACTAGGTCTTTTTCCTTAAATATCTCTAACATTATTATTATTTTTTTTTTCCCTTGAAATAGATCTTATAATATAAGTTAATATAATAAATATTTAAGACTATTCACAAAAGAAAAAGTATGTGGTATGAGAGCACATCACAGCACCAAACTAGGCAAGGTTTAGGAACAACACAACAAAAGACTAGGTCAAACCTTAAACAAATCTATAACATCAAAAAAGGAGCCACCACAAGACTAAGTAGCCATAGCAAAAATCCCAATGGAAGGGGAGTTTTTATCATGGGGATCACCTCAACCAAAGCCTGGCAGGTCATTCCCCCCAAGAACTAGTCCCAGCTAGAAGTAGTAGTGGTATGTTCTCTTTCCTCAACTTCTTCATCATGAATGGAGTGGTAGGGGATATTTTTAGCATGAGCCTACGAAACTTGTTATCATGTGGGAGTTGTCAACCACCTTCTGAGCTCATTGGCAGAGAATTCCATTTGTGTTGCCCTATAGAAAGTATAGAGGCCCACCTCTATGTGCGTGGAGGAAGTGGAGGCAAACAACCCCACCCTTCGTGATAAACTAGGGGGAGAATGGTGGCATTGAGGTAATCTTTGGACCTAGCTGTGAAAGTGATAATGAGAACAGCTACATCGATACCCTACTCTCAGAGTGCCATTATTGATTCTCAATGGAGCATTCCTAGGAAGGGAAGGCAGGATGTGAGCCACGTTACATAGGGCATCACCCTAATGATGGAGCAATCTATGCATATGCTTGAGCTCTATATCAACTTTATTAGTTTGAGCTTGAATTTAAGAGAGAATGTTAGATATAACCATGGACTTGTTATAAATAGAAAAGTGATGATCAACATCAGACTTAGAAAACAACGCTAAATTATGTTCTTTCCATATCCAAAATAAAATTTCCACTCTGAAAGTATGTCAAACTTGGGTGTACTTTAGTGGCATTCTAAGACTGTTATTGAGGAGAATGTGATGCCAGTTGAAAGGCTCTGGATGAAAAGGGTTGAAGAAATCATGAATCTAACAACACACATTTTGGGCCTTAGGGCAAAACTAAAATAAGTGCATAACAGTCTCTAAATGCTTAAAAAATGAGCATGATGGATGAACTACCCCTAATTACCCTAGATGTCTTCCAAGCAGTAGCCCTTGGCAGAGCAAACACTAATCAAAGTGAGCTAGCTTATATTCAACACAAGAATTCCAAACAATTTGGTAAAAATCTACCTAAAGTATATAGGGTGGACTGAACAACTCATTTGGCATTGAGCTTGTCAACCATCAAAAGATGAGGGGATAACCATTTGTGGCCCTTACAAGCGATATAATTAATTAAAGGGGTGTCAACATACCATTTCCAGTCCTTCCACCAAGGGTGAGAAGAGGTTACAATTATTTTATGTAGCATATCTACAGGGATGGCAACAATGATCTCCTCATAAAAAATTTATCTATAGAGGAAAATTTATATTTAGATTTTACATCCACCCAAGGCAGCCAGAATTAAGTTTGTTTACAAAATAAGTCTTACACAATTATGTGTGTATATTAGGAATTTAAAGAGGGTCGATTAATTATTAGTGAATACACATCAAAAATAATTGCATGAGACTAACACCCTAAGCCCAATCCCTGTGATTGAGAAAGACTAAACAAATGATGAATCAAATAGAAGATAAAACACAAACATTTATACCTTCCTTGAAATACTTCTTTTTCTTTTCAGTCCGAAGAGGTATGTGCTCAGTTGGTAGAACTAGAGGTATTTGGCAATGTCAACTTTGCATGTGGGCAACATCTACCCTTGTTTACACTTGGTTTGGCTTGAGAATTGGCATGAAAAAGGTGAAGCTTCTTATGTATTTTGACAGAGTAAGTTTAAGTCCAAGAAGCTTGTTTATAATGGAGGGGGGACCTTCAATTTATAGACTTATTCAATCAATGAAGATTGTCCATCTTGATCTCCAAATAGAGGGATAGGAATGAGTCCTCACCTTCATTAATGTTGGAGGTTGAAAATGTAAGAGTGTCCATTCAAGGAAATTTGGAGTGTGGAAGAGATTTGAAATAAAAGTGCAATCATGACCCCTTTTGGAGTGTGTAATGGGATGTAAGAAGGAGTGTGTCAGAAGGTGTAAGAGAGTGTAAGAACTTACTTTCATTCCTCTTCTTTCCCATTGACTTTCCCATGTGATGTCTCCAAGATGAGGTAATAAAAGGATTTTTTATTTAAACAAATTAAAATTTCCAAAAAACATGGAATTTTGCATTAAAGAATGTTTAGGTTAATTAATTAGGGAATTAATTAACCATTGGAGGAATATAGTATTTGCAATGTTATTTGTCCAATTAATATCTTGTTCATTTGACTTAGTAATAACCTTTGTAGAGCACTGATTCAATTTGTATAAAAAATAGATGATGTGAAATAGTGTATTGCCCCTAACCAGAGATGCAACAATGTGATTTAGAATGCACATGTCAAGTGTGCAGATGAATTGGGTTGATTTGGTGATTTCTAGTTAAATTTACATGTGATTAAGAAAAATCACTATGATTACAGTTTAGACATGGATGTGGTGAAAGTGAAGTGTCTACATTTTGAAACTGTTTGAGAAGGCATTGTAAGATACCAAGTAAAGTAACATCTTTTCAAATATTGAAAAATTCATTGAAGAATATATTTTAAAAATTAAAGAATAATGTGTTAACAATCTATAAATTTATAGGCCAACAAGTTCATATTGATGCCCTAGAGGGCGCTTTATAAGCCATGGATGCCCTCTCGAAGGAATGATCAGAAAATGATTTAAACTGGTGGGCCCTTGAAAAGAAAAATGAAAATGGATAACAAGAGTGAAATTAACCCATGGACGAGATTTGCCCGTTTTCTTTTTTCCATTTTCACTATTCGATTTGCCCCAAAAAGGACAAAAGTTATGAGTTTGGAATTAGAAGAAAGATCGATTGATCAAATTACCCCAAAGAGGGGAGAATTGATTGACCAATAAATTATCCTAGTAGGGCATATTTTATCATTGATTAATTGATTTGCCCCAACATAGTGGATTTGATCGTTGATCGGTCTAATTGATTGGCAAGCATAGTTCAAGTATTGCATATGTTAGACAAATTAAAGATGATGTGATTGATGCAAACATATTTATGATGGTATAATGACTTTGAAAATATTGAAGAAGTCACAAAATAAAACTAGGCACACGAGAATACTCAAAGGTAATGAAAGAGATGATTGGAAGAAGATAATGATGGTTAAAGAATAATGATATAATTGTGGTCGAGTTGACCCTAGAAACTAAACGTAATTGAGCATTTGGAAATGGATCTCAAGCCAATGTAGTTCTCCCAAGACACAAAAGAAAATAATGAAGAAAATATGTGAAAATAGATAAATAAGAATGAGAAGAATGGTATCTAAGCTGACCCTAGATACGTCATGTATCTAAGCATTGCCTGCATAGTCCAAAATGGACCTCAAGCTAATGTAATTCTCATAGAAATTGGGAGAGAATATGATGAGGAATAGGCTAGATGACAATCCAATGTTGACAAATGTGTATGACTCTATTTGATATGCTTAGTTGTAGATGCACATCCTGATTAGCATATATGTAGCCATAATGCTTAGTTATTTTGATTTGGTCATGGAAAATGTGATGCGATCAAAAATGATCGATGTGATGAGATTAGATAATAGATGATTCTGCAAGGAAATAAATTACTTCTATGGCATTGTCATATAAGTTCTTAGTACTTAATTTTTAATATAGCACAAACTGGTGTGCATCATGATATAAAACACCATGATGACTTGGTCATAGTGTGTGTAAGGACTAACTCTTGATCCACTACAAAAATGGAAACAACACACCAATGATATGAAAAACCATGATGATAATGTTGGTGTATGCCAGTGGATGGACTTGAGTATAAGTGCATGACAAGGAACACCATGATGATGACCTCATTGGCACAATGGACTAAGTCAATGTGACAACATAGAAATCAAACAAATAATCGAATAAGCAAACACACAAATAAGAAAACAAAAGGCAATATGAAACATCATGTCGTGAATCGAGTTAAAAGCCATGCGTGAAGGCGCAATGATATGGTGCAAAATCGTCTAAGTTGTGAGCCTTTAATTCTATTTGTTTTCATCTTTTACATTGATCATGCATTGTTTGCTCTTTAATGTAATTGAATCCTAAAGATAGCTTCGCTATGCTTAGTATTAAGGAACGAATCATACTCAGGCGCATCGCCATAGTTAAATTTTCTTTCATTGCATTAGTGATTTCATTAATTTTTATCCCTTTTTCCCATAATACATTTGAGATAAAGAAGAGCTAGCTTCTTTAAAATCTGGAGGTCGTTTCAAGTCGCAAGTCCCATATTCCTGAAACTTCCCATGTTGGTGTTGGAAACAGTGCAATTTTAAGCATCAACAACCCCCAAGGCAAGGATACATGCAAGTGGGGATAAAGTGGGAAGAAAACATCCCAAAATAAGCTATGAACTTGACTTGCCCAAAACATAACAAAAGTTATGAGCTTGAATTGGATTGATCTGATTTGTTCTAAATAGGGCAAATTTGGGAAGGATACACCCCAACAATGTTTTAGAATTTGATTGGATTTTCAATTATATAGGGTTTTGTGGATTTATATCTATTATGGAGATTTGAAGCCCTTCTTCTTAACAAGGTATTTACAAGAAGAGTTGGCAAGAAAAATACACAAGGGGATATAAACAAATAAATAAGGGAATTGTCTATCAAAGGAAAAAGTATCCTTAGGAACGGGTTTAAATGGCTAACTCATAAAATAGTGAGAGTGTGGTTAAAATGGCTCAAAAATGGTGAGAATTTGGCATAAAATGTTTATGAAATGATGAGAGTGTGGCTTAAAATACCCATAAGATTATGAGAGGATAACTTTAAATGCTCACAAAATAGCTAGAGCATGGCTTAAAATATTCGTAAAACAAGGATATCATGGTGTAGGGATTGGACAAGCTGACCTCATAAATTGAGCATTATCTACGTAGTTTGAATGAACCTCAAGCCATTGTAGTTCAAACAAAATGGGAGATAATGAATGAAGGATGAATGGATAATGTTGGATAATAACAGATGATAATGAGGGAAGGGACTAGGAGTCTTCAAAGACTATGTTACATGAAAACCAAATGTGTTTAGTTGTCAAAGTGTCATCTAGATAATATGTCAAAACGCTTCCCAAATAGTTCTCAATACACCTTTTACTTTTGTAACAACATTAAGATGGGAAGATTGATGGTCATGATAAGATGGGTTAGGCTAAATAGGATTGAATGGCCAAAATGGTTGGAATGGAATGGTCTATAATGCAAATGAGGTTGGCCCCAAGTGTCAAGGTTCTTATAGACAATAAATTATTTATGCATGACACCAAAAACTTAGTTTTCATCATGGTTCTTGCTCAAAACACCACAAGTATGGTTTTCATCATTGGATAAATTATTTATCTCTTTTGCTTATTTTGTATATTTAATTGATTTTTTGATTCATAACATCTCAACTCCACAGAGGATTATGAAATGCATAATGTGAACCCTTTGTTGTCTAACAATACCTTATCACAATAGTTGCTCTACTAGGATGCTACTATGGATGTGAACTACATTGTTACCATTATGATCATCATTGGTTATTAATTCTACTTCCTCTAAACCTCTAAACAAGATGTCTTTGTAGCCTCTATAAAAAGGAGTGCCATTAGGAAGGGTAAATAAGGATAGGCATTAGAATAAGGATTTGATTAGATAATGGAATATAGGTCTTGAGTAAATAATAGAATCATAATGGAATGTATAATTATTGGGGGACAAATGAAGATTGAGATTTTCAGTCTCACACATTGTTTTTGATTCCAAATTCAACATAATTTTGGTTATGATGGGGCCAAATACCTCTATAAATTCTATCAACAAGGTCATAAGATCATTTTGTTATTTAGGCCTGAGAGAGGCTAAAATTTGAATATGATACATATTATTGGTTGTGTCATTAGCAGAGGTTCCTAGTTCAACATAACATGCTAAAGACAAGGAATGCTAAGTTTTATTAGTCTGCACAAGATAGTACAAGGAATTTATATTTACCACAAGCATGATAAAGATGAGGTATTATGAAATTGAAAGGAATTAAGATTAACTAGAGTTTCCTTTACAGTTACATAACATTTGGATTGCTTTAAGACAAATTAAACTAAAAATTAAACATGATAACACATACAAGGAATGACATAAGAAATATGACAGGTAACCATAAACCAGAAAGTCTATATTGATCTCAAAAAAGGTCATCAACTTGTTCATACAAACATACATATTTATAGTCACTACAGTTCCTAACTATTCATATTCTTCTTCATACATTGGCACCAAAATGAGGAGACTATTCATCTTTTATCCTTTCACAAGCCGAGAGGATAGGACAAAATACATATAGCCAATAATTTCATATATAACACACGAATATTCAAACAATATCCTGCTCAACTTTTCATATCTGGTTTTCTTCTCCCAACACTTTCCCAAACTTAAAGTCTTGTCTTGTCTTGAGACAATGTCATAGGTTCATTTGACTGTGTACTGAGGGTAGAAGTTGAAATTTTGAGTAGACTAGCAAGAGTCACAATAATCATCGAAGGTGCTATTTTTAGTTTTCACCTCTTGTGCACTACTTAGCCACCCTTTTGAGTTTTCATCTAAGCAGCGTACCAACCTACCACCCTTTTGGGTTTTCAATAGGCTAGTGTAACCAGGTGGCTGCCCTTTATGGGTTTTCAACCATCCTAGCCCTGCTTGTCTCATTAGTCATCCCAATGTAATAAATTATTCCAAATTTTACAAAACTTTCCAAAATTTGCACATTACGCAACACTTAATTGCAAGGAGGTGGTGTTTATGAGGAAGAAGGTTGGCTAACAGGGTATTTGGTCTTTGTTTGAATAGTTATGCACTATGTGAGCTCTTGTTGGAGTTCTGATGGTGGCTTGTATAGAGGAACTTTGAGCATCGATGTCACCTCACTATAAAATGGAGATAGGTCAGTCTTGAATACATCCCAATCAAGCATCACTTTTTGGACCATGTAGATCAAGATGCACATTGGTGCATAACATCTGATGAGTTCCTTTAGGGTCGTGTTCTGAGTGGTACTTAGGTCTTCCCTTGTATTATTGACCTTTTATTTAATCTCTATGCTCGACTGCTCTAGCTTTTTTGCATGTTCTCCTATAAATGCACTATGTTGTAGGTCATGTTGCTAGCTGAGAAGTTGGTCATGCACATTATCCCTAGCATTGAAGGATTGCTAGAGAGCAAGTTTAGTTTCATCAATCGATATAATTGGGGTGTGCATGGTTGTGTAGGTTGTGGCAGCTGCAGTGAATTCTACATTGAAGCTAGCTAGGGAATCGACAAGATGTTACTTCTAATCTAGAAGACTGCATGTGAGATGATGGACTTGAAGGGATACAATGTCAAGCATACTTTGATACTCCTCCAATGGAGTAATCAAAGTCATGGTGTCAGTGTTTAAGTTGTAACCAAAGTTACTGAGTGCATGAAGTTATTGTGTTGTGCACTAGTCTTTTGTGAGCTCCATGACCAAGGTCTTGAGTTAGTTGTGGTCCAACATGACTTGTTCCCTTATGAATTGAGAGGCCAAGGTTGGACAAGTGTCTTCAATTATCTTCACTACTTCACACATGTGAGCCCTGAGTTCCATGTTCTCTGCCTTTGATTGATCCTACTCTTACTTTAAGGAGGTAGCCTTTTGTGCGATATACTCCTGGAATGTTATGGCACCTTCCAATTATTTCTTCAAAGGTAGTCGAGAGATGTCCAACGAGGCCTCTTGCATAACTAGAAGAGTGGCTAGTGTGTTTGTCATTGCTATAAGATCTTGGCATGGTTTGATGGCTAAAGAGAGGGAAAAGGTAGTACATTGAACAGTGATTGATGGAAAATCTTAGAGCTATACACCTCCTAGTAGAAGATATGGTGACTATGATTATGCCTGTATTATGGATGATACTTGTTGTTGCATTGTGGCCTCTACTATCATCTTAGCTTGCTGTGCAATGTTCTTAGTCATTTTCTATTTGGCCTCTTCCTCTTGTTTCTTCTTGCTGTCCTTTTTCTTTTTTCCTCCTCTTCTTCTTACTTCTTTTTTTCTACTTCTTGTCTTCTCTTCTCCTCTTCCTCTTTCTTGGTCTTCTCTTCCTCTTCCTTCTTTTTATCTGTGACTTCCTCTCTCTCTTCTTCTTTCTACTTCTTTTTTGGTCTTCATTCTTCCTATATTCATCTTCTTCTTTTTTCTTTTATTATTGTTCTTGCGTAGCTTGGGCTTGTGCTTGTGTCTATGCTTATTATTGACACAGGGCTTCATCATGTTCCTCCTCCTTCTTGGTAGTTTCCTTTGCCTGTTGTTGCACCTAGTCTATTGTATCTTGTTGCCATTTTTCTTCTTTCTCTTTTTCCTTCTTCTCCTTCTCCTATTGTACTTGTTATTGTGTGACGACTGATTCTTAGGCTTGTTGGGCCATTTTTTGAGCCTTTTGTATGTCTACTACCTCTACATCCTTGGCCTTTTTGGAGGCCTCTGCTTCCTCAGTTTGCTATGCTACTTATTGGTTTTGTGTTTTTTCTTTATTTCTCTTCTTTTCTTCCTTCCTCGCCTGCATTCAGCTACATGAGCAGTTTCTTCTCTTCAAGCATATTGTTTTTCAGTTGTGATCTACTTTGGTGCAATTTATTCAATGTCTTATTCCTGTGGTGATTATGAGGAGTCCTTTGGTTACACTTCTAAATTCAAAACTAGTTGCTTCTTTCTATCAATGTTGACCAGTATATGCCATGGTAGTGGAGTAGAAGATTCAAGAGCTGATTATGATTCTTGTGTAATGATTGGCCTACCAAATGTGTATTCCTCCAGGGTAGGGGAGAATCTAGTCTCCCATCTTATTCTTAGCCTATGCACCAATTATTCTAGTGGACTCTCCAGTAGGGGTGCAAAGATGATGTCAGGAGTAAATGTTGGAACAGTCGATGGTTGGAAGAATTCCATTCTACATCAAAGTTGCTCCTCCTCTTCTTTGACTATATCAACAATAATAAAAGGTGGATGGGTTGGGAGTTATACCCATAGCTCAGGTGGAACCTGCTTGCAGATTTTCATTATTTGCAATGCCTTCCAAGAAAATAACTCTTTTTCATTCTCCTTCTCATAATAATCTCTATCCATGTCTTCTAACATGACTTGGTAAACTTCACGTGCATCAGTTCCTATCTCCATGAGATCGCATGAGCTAGCTATCTAGGGCACCTTTGGGTCATCTTTCCATGTTGTTGTGTTGCATGTTGTGCACTTTAGAGGAGGAGACATCAAATGAGGGTCTATTTTTTACTTCCCCTTCTATTGTTGTGAACTAGATATTGGCTCTAATGGTTACACAACATGAATATCTACGCCCAGTGGTATCAACTGTAGTGGTGTTGCTTGTTTAGCTACTTTCTCTTTTTATCTAGCCACCTTGAACTATACCATATCCATCATGATGAAGAATGGAATTGGTTTGAAAGGTGAGCATGACAATTCATGAATTGTGATGAAAACTACCTGAGGCAGTAGCGTGACTATGGCATGCTATCCCAAATACTATAGGATATCTAGTAGGACTCTGGGGTATGTGATAACAAGGTCTAGACATTCCTCTTACCAAGCTTTGAACTTCCCCTCATGTGCAAGGGATCCACCTTCTTGATTCCATATGATGTTGTGAAACTATTGTGCTAGTCAATAGTCTATATCAGTCAGTAGTCTGTATCTGGGTGCACTTTCCCCTCAGGTGATTTCCATTGTGTGAAACAAAGGAAAAGGATTAGTAACTGATATTATAAGGTCTAATTTGGAGTGGTGTAACACTTATTGATGTTTATGAGTAACTATTTTATAAAGTATTCAGGCCAGTTGAATTATTCACCTTGATGGATCATCCTATGAGTGATGTCCACAATGCCCTTAGGAATTTATTTGGTAGAGTTGGTTATCTGCCAAAAGCATTTGGTGATGCATTAGACAAGAATATGCACAAGTTCATCTAGAATTTCACAATCAAGATCTCTTAATTTTTTCACACATACAGGTCCCAAACTTCTTTCAAAATAGGAGGCATTTTAGTCTTGTAGGGTAACAAGGAGTCTTCATGCATAGGCATACCCAATGTTTGGGCCATAACTTGTGTATTGATGACCACCATCTGATCTAGTCCCAAATAGATAACACCATCATTATATCATCCAAGTAATACTTGAACAATCTCTCCCATGTCACCAAAGGTTGGCATTCACAGCAGACACTCAATGTTTATGTTCTAAAATCTATAGGGAACTACGAGGGTGAGTGGTTATACAACATAAATAAAGTCAGGCCTAAAGATCTTTTGTTTGACTTCATGTAGATATTGAAATGGCTCCTAATCACTGTATTTAGTCTACCAAAGTGTTATGTCAACACCCATGGCTTCCTTTTATGCTTCAGAGAAGGGTTGGATTAGTGGCATGGTATCCATGGCGGTGTGAGAATAACTTTGACTGCTTCTAAATGCTCTATACAATAGAATTGGTTTAGCTCTTGATAGTTGTAGCTCTTCAAAAATATGCTAAAGATGAAATGCAAGCATGGAATTCAAACTTAGCTTTTATAGATTTCACACCTCTTGGCTTCCTCATCCAGGTCATGCCTAGTTGTCCACTCATCTTGAATACAATGGTGAATGTGGACAATCCATTTTTGATTTGGCCACTAACATAGTTAGTCATTGGTGCATGTGTGGAGTTACACCGTTATTCCCCTAGGTGTCTGTATGAGGGGTACAAGTTGTTGATGTTGACTAGCCATCAATTTATTGAAGATGACATTCATCAACCCTTGGCTCCTGCATTTACTTCTAGTGGATGACCATTATCTGATGGATATCTTATTGATGTGATGTTTTAGCATCTTTCCCAGACTTATATTTTTTGATTACTCATCTTTGAATTTTTTGATGGTACACGTGGATCTTCCTGTGCACGTCTGGTGCATGTGATGCTTGGTATTTGTACTTCACCAATGTTAATGCTGAGATCATCTAAAAAAAAAACTATAAAAAAAACACACAAAGAAAAACTTGCAAAATAAAAAAATCCTAATTTAAATGATGCTACTCAACACCCACTCAGCTTGCAAAATGAAATCAATAGATTATTGATGGTAGGGTTTAATCCTGCAACCATTTACTCACCCTGACAATACGGTTCCTTATAGATCCATTAAAACTATCATTCCTTGCTACGTTAATTCATGTATAATGTAAATCCCTTTCCATCTTATTTGTAGTTTGCTTGGGAATGCTCTAAACTGACTATCATACAACAAAATTGGTTGATCTTTATGAAATTCTTTGTGGTATAGGTTCCTATCGTGCCATGCTTTCTAACTGTGCTTATGTACTTCTTATATCCATGATAATATTCATCTAAAATCACCCATCCTATTTAGTTCTAGGAGTTGATTGGTAAGAGATTCTTGATCTCCTAAATGCATGATTATAGCCATACGCAGGTTGAGTACTAGATACTCCATTGGCATGACTGCTTCTTGACCATACACCAACTAAAATAATATTAATCTTATAGCCTTTTTATAATTTGTGTGATATGCCCATAAGATCATAAGAATGCAATCTTCCCAGTCATCCTGCTTGACATCACAAATTTTTGTGAGCATTTTCCCCAGTACCTTATTTGAAGCTTCAACTTGGCCAGTCATCTATAGATGATAGGTAATGCTTTTATGATGAGAGATCATAAACTCTTAAATCAAGGCCTTGATGGTGTTGTTTAGGAAGTGTGTTCCTCTATTTCTAACTAATTTGATCAGACATCTGAACTTGGTAATGATATTTTCATATAAAAACTCCATTGCATCCTTCACACCGTAGCTAGGTGTGGTAGCAACTTCAACCCACTTAGTGAAATAATATATCATAGTAATGATTTATCTAGCTTTACTATGCTTTCTTGGTGGGTTGATTGGTCCTAAAAAATCAATACCCCACTATTCAAATGGTTGCTCTGCTAATAGATGTTACAAGGGCATCTCATCTTTTTGGAGTGGTTTTCCCATACATTGGCAGACATCACAATGTTTTTTAACTCTATGTGCATCCTAAAACAAATTTGGCCACTATAGTCCGATATGTAAAATCTTTCTAGTTGTAGCCTCTCCTACAAAATGTCCTTGTTCGAGGATAACCTTGCATAGAACTTTATCCTTTCCCAAATGATACTGTATGGTATTACTCTAGTCACAAACTACTTTTTGTCTTGTTCTTGAAAGTGAATAAGGAAGATTCCTTGTTCGAGGAAGTTGGAAATAGCTTCAAAGTTTTTAGAAATCATAGAGACATGAAAGATGTGTGCATTAGGTGAGTCTTTTTGTAGTTCTTTTGGCTCTTCACCATTCATAATATGACTGAGGTGGTCAAGTCCAATATTTTCTATACCTAGTTTTACATTTATACAGAATTGAAATTCCTAAAACAATATCAACCAATGATATATTCATCCTCCTAATATCAATTTGTTTACTAGATACTGTAGGGCTTGATGGTTAGTGAAAACTTTGAATAGTGTCACCAAAAAATAGTGCCAAATCTTTTGAAGTGTGAATACAATGTCCAATGCTTTTCATTTCATAGTTGTATAATTTTTCTTTGCATTTGATAATATTTGGATAACAAAGTGGATAGGATGATCAAGCACACCATCTTTAAGATGCACAAGTGCAATATCAACCATGATGCCTGAAGCATCTACATGTACATGAAATGGCTTACTCCATTCTAGGAAAACAAGTATGGGTACAATGAGCAGTTGTTATTTCAGCTCAATGAAAGTTGCTTGGCATTCATATGTCCATACAAACTTAACATTATTGTATAATAAGGCTTCCAATGGAGATGAAATTTTTGTATAGCTTTTATAAATTTTGGTAGTAACTTGTGTGCCTGAGAAAGGAGTGCACTTCAGTGGAAATAACAAGTGGTGGCATACTCAAGATTACTACGATTTTAGCCTAATCCACCAAGATGTCATTGTTGCAAACAATATGTCCAAGTAAATCACCAAAAAGTGTAAAGAATAAACATTTCTTCAAATTTAAAATGATGCATAGAGCTCAACATCATTCTAACATAAAATGCAACTTGGACAAATGCTCTTTAAATAGGGAGAAGATTGCCCAATCATCTAGGTAAACTTCTAGGAAATCATGGATGAAATCTTTAAATGTTGTAACTACTACATGTGAGAACACCACAGGTGCATTTTTCAAGCCAAACAACATGACTTTATATGCAAAAGTACCTTACTCTATTGCAAAAGTTATTTTAGCTCGATCCTCCTCTACGATCAAAATCTGATGGTATCCATTGAACCCATCTATTAAAAAATATACTTCATGTCCTGTGATAGACTCCAAAGCTTTGTTTATAATTGTATGGGGAATGGAACATTTACACAAGCATCGTTCAGAATGCGGTAGTCCCCATATACCTAGATTTTGCCTATTTTTTTAGGCTGGACTACTATTGGGCTTACCCAATCAGCTTTTTCTACTGGATAGATTATCCATGCATATTGTATTCTATCCAATTTTGCCTTTACTTTTAGCTTCATATTAGGATTGATTTTATATGGACACTTCTTGATCAGACATACACACTCCTTTAATTCAATGTGCATCTCACTAAGAGATGGGTCGACTCCTTGAACCTCTAGGAATTTTGTGGGTAAGATGTCTTAGTAATCCCTCAGAAGTTGTAGGGATTCCAAAATTTTAGTCTTCATCCAATAGTCATCTACATTTGTCAGTTTTGGAACCTCTTCTAATCTAATGTTAGCGACATGCTTCTTGAGAGGCTACTAATAAATATTACATTTTCCTTCATCCATAGATTCTTAGATCTTTCTTTTCCCTTCTTGTTATGGGATTTGGATGTTGCATAGCTTATCTTCTTCAGTTAGTGCTGCATCAATGTCCTTGAGTAGTTTTATAGGCCGCTCAAGTCCAAATAAATCATTCAAATCTAAATAAACATCAGAATCAAAATCTTCACTATCTTCTGCCTCATCCTGGATTTGGTGATAAGGTTGTGTCAAAGCTTGTTCTTCAGTCTTAATAGATTTATACCTTTGAAGTGTTGAATTAAGATAGGAGGCTACACTTTTTTGCATAGTTGATTATGTTTTGGTGCTCACATCTTCCATGCACCCATGACATAGAAAGTACTTGAGTTTTTGTAGTGCATTATGAACTGGATATTTTCATCTTCAAAGAGAAAAGTTTTTATGAAATCACTCTACACTTGTGCCTAGTGCTTGGTTTCTCTCCTGTGCATATGGTGTATATACCATGTTGTGGGTAGTGGAGCAAGTGTATAGTGGAAAATGTGAACCCAATACTTGGGTACTACTCATTCCTCATTACAAACTTCAACACATTTATGTACATGAATCTTAGAGTACTCACCTTCTTGAAAAAATAACTAGTTAGTGCAGATGAATTATAGCAACTAAAATCTATTGATCATGAGTTCACAAGCATCATCCCACTCAAGCTGATTATTTTGATGAGTTGCCCACCAGGTTGCAACAACTCCATTCAAGGCATAGTTTATTGTGTTAACCCATTGATTGATAGTCAGAATATGGACTTGTAAGCATATAATAAAATCATTGATGTCCTCTATTGTGTAGTATATAGGTAGTTAACATTCATGCACAAAGACTATCCTCATGGGTCAGAGTTCATGGTCATCATCGGCCCAGTTAAGGAGATGAGTATCTAAATCACCATTGATAGATCAAACTACTTCCCAAGAAAAGTGCCTTCCATTATTGATTCTATGTAAGCCTACATGTGATCATCAGTTTGATACAAGAAATCAACTTCTGAGTGAGTGGGAGATTTTGCAGACATGGAGGTGTAGTCTTCAATAACAAATTGATTCAAAATTGGCTACGTAGCTACTAGTTTTGGTCTCCATTATTTTAATGTGTTCAATTACTAGGTGAACAATGACTATAGTTGAGGTTTGGCCTATTGGTACAAGAAGTTGTATTGTGTTACGTGCAAAGCTATTTGCTTCTTCTTAGTATTGACCTTCATCCAACTAGTTTCTTGTGGAACATGTGGAGAGTCTAGTGTAGTAGGAATTATATATAGTTTATGTGCTCTTTTGAGAGGAATGACCATAATCTTATCACCTTGATGTGCCTCAAGCTAGTTGTGTACTATATTGACAGTCATCTGACTATTATACACCCATTTTTTTCCTATCAACATAGGGTAGTGCATTGCTATAGTTTCCATGTCTATGATCTCACAATCCCCTGATAGAGATAAGTCTACAACTTTGATCTCAACATCCTCCAATTTTATAATAGGCTCAACTTTTTTGTAGTCAACCAAGCTCAAAGTTACTAGGTTGTAGCTAAGATTTAGTCATCCAATTGCTTCCCATGTTGATCTGGGAATCATATTTACTATGCTATCAAAATCAAAGACAACATTTGGGATCTCGTATCTAGTAACCTCAATATCAATCCAAACATCAACATCCCATGGCTTCTTTGTCTTAACATACTATACCATTTTTTTTGTCTTTTACTGCCCACATTGTGCACATTCCAAAATATTGTTTAATAGTTTCAAGATGTTCTACAATATGTCTTCATTGCGTAAAGTACTCAAAAGTTTCAATAGATCCATGAGTGCAGTGACAACTTTATCTTATCGTATGATACACACAATTTGGCCATACATTTGCATGTTGATTGTTGTAGCATCATCATCAATAGTTTCCTGTTGTTGAATGTTTTTCAACAACTATGCAGCTTCATTCATAAGACTCTTTTCTGTAGCTAGATCTGGGTATTTATCTTGTCTAACCATTCTGATGCCCTGATCTTGAGGCATCTCAAGTGGAGGAAATCCTTTTTTTGCATGCTGTTACCATGTCACAACATTTATAAATGCATTTTTTTAGGTTCAACACTTACCATGTTTACATTTTGAACAACATTGTCCTTCCTCTCTTTCTCTAGAACAGGGCCATCTTTTGTATCATGTTGATCAAAGACTCTACAATATGCATAATATGATTGTCTCTATGGATTCATTAAGAAATTTCTTTGGACATGATTTTACTCTCCACATAGATAACATTGTAGGGGAGGCCAATGATAGTTATTTCCTCTATCGCCTTGGTATCCTCCTCTGTAACCACCTCAACCTCCTATATTAGATTGATATCCCCCTTGGTATCCTCTTTGTGGCTATGTAGAATTCCAATGTCGGTATTGCTAATTACTATCTCTCATACTGAATTATTGTTGCATAATTAGAGCATTCCAATTCGATTGTTGTGGTTGCATTATGGATGAACTCTAAGGTGTTTCATGCTGGTATTGAGGGGATGAGGGTGTCCAACCCAATGAAGAAGGGGTCCATCTAGCCAGCCTCACCAGCTAGCCAGACCATGAGGCTGGTACTATGGTAAACTTAAAATCCAATATGAACCTATTTGGGTCAAACAATTCTTACCAACCTTTGAGGTTGGGATTGTTTGGTTCATCAAGGAGATTTTACACGTTATAATGACAAACACATTTTTGGAGATACCCTCTTTAAGTTCCTACATAGATATATAATTATTCTCATCATGGTTAGTTGATTTATAGAAATTACAATATAGTTTCTAAGGATTTTTGATATATTACTGTAAAATATGGCATTGTGTTATGGCATGCCATACTACCCGACAAAGTTTGCAAAATTATGTCTTTACTTTAGTACAATCATTTCAATGGTGTCCCTCTTTTTTGTACTTTATACACCACAGGTTCAATTTAGGTTTTTTTATTTCATGATATTGATCCATTCTTTTCATGAAATATTGCAACGTGTTTTTAAATTTTGAGTTAGTAACAGGAGCTTCTCCATAATTTTTGATTTGTTCTACACGTAGTGCAACAACTCTAGCTTCTACTTTTGTCTCATATTACGATTGCGTAGTGGCAAACTGAATCCTAACTCATAGTCCTTCAATGAAACATGTTGCTTTGTCTTTATCTATCAAAGCAAATTCTATTTTGTTCATTACATCAAAAAATCTATGATCATAGTCATAAATTGACTCTCCAAACTTTTGCCTTATCTCTTAAGTCCTATATTATCTAGCTAGTACATTTCTTAATTTTAAATTCTATGACAAGCCAATCTTGCATGTCTTTTAGACTTGCTTGTTGTATATCTCTTTTGTATATGAAATATAATGCTCTCCTAGCTAGAGCCCCTATTAATTCACACTTTTGTAAATTTTCATTAGTGACACCCTTAACTTGCCATTTCATGTTACAAGTTAGCAGGTACTATTCAAGGTCCGTAGATCCATCATAAATGGCCAATTTTAATAATCATCTTAACTAATTCATCATAGTGATTGGTATAGATGGATTCTTCTATGCAAATATTATTTGAGGTGGCTATGTCCTAAGTGCTCTTGCCTGCATACTACTCTATGCACCAAAGGAATTTTTGTGTGCACTCTGCTTGTTTACGCTTTTTTGTTATTGTTGTTGTTGTTTAACTTCAATAAATCCTATAAAATTCAAAGCCTTCCTAATTGATTTTTTTAATCTTCATGCCCCAATTATTCACATGCTCTATAAATTGTTTTTCCCAACTCTTCTCCTCTTACTTGGCTAGCTGAAAACTTCTACTAGGATATATAAGATTGGGCTGCAAAGATGCATACTCTTTTCATGAATAATCCTTTTTAATGATTTCTTTCTCTATTGTGATTGAGTTTATGATTAACTTGAAACTAATTTTTATTTCTCTTTGTAATTCTTCTTCTATCAATACCCTTTCCTATGGTTGCGCACTCCTTCTATCTTCTATCTGTTTTACTCTTAAACTACTCTCATCTTCCTTTTTGCATGTCTCTTCTTTTTCTTGTTCTTCATCTTCTCGATATTTTTGCTAGCATCGATCATCTTTCTCTTTATTAAACCCCCACTCATCATCTTGATCATCACTTCTATATACATAATCATCATCTACTCTACTACTATTCTTACTTCTATTCATAACTACTTGGGTATTCATTTGTTTATTTCATCTGTTCTATTGTTGCAATTCCCTTTCTGAATCTAGAGTTTTCTTCTTACTATTCTTCCCTTGTGTTTCCATTCTAGTTCAGGCTCAAGCTCTAGTCACTCATCTATCCATCATTCACCATCATGCACACACATCCCCATACTCTCAAAATAACTACTCCATACTGGCTAGAGTAGGCACCATGGCTTTTTCCACCACCAACATCTTCAATAGGAGAGGTAGTCACTGTAAAAAATTTCCTCTAATTCCTCAAATGAATCAATCCTACATAGCTTCAAATGTTTTATAGCCTTATATTATGAACTCAGTAGTGTATTCATCTATAGTGATGGTAACCCAGTAGTCTATCGCTCTCATCCAATTAGTTTCTAGTTTCACTAACTGGTCCATCTTTTCTTCAATCTAGACAATGGTTTCTTCTACTTTGGGATGGAAATAATAGTACTCTAGTCTTATCAACCACTTATTCAACAATTTAGGTAGTTCACACCAAAAATTTTCGTATATTTTTCCATATATATGTTCTTGAATGATTTCACTTGTGGTGAGACCCATCCTTTTGGATTCTTCTTCTACAAAGAGGCATATTTTTTGGTATAGTCAAGTTTCAATATCTCATTGTCTTGGTAACCATCTTAGCATAGCTTCTTACAAAAGGAGTGTTTCCATGCTTACTTCACTATATTAGTAGAAGTTCTTCATTCAACAGAACATGCTAAGGATGAGGATAACTAAGTTTTATTAGTCTATACATGATAGTACAGGGAATTCATATTTATCAAAAACATGACAGAGAGGAGGTATTATGTGATTGGAAGGAATTAAGATTAACTAGAGTTTCCTTTAGGGTTATAGAGCATTTAGATTACTTTGAGATGGATTAAACCAAACATTAAACATGATAACACATACAAAGAATAACATAAGAAGTATGATAGGTAATCATAAACTAGAAAGTCTATATTGATCTTAGAAAAGGTCATCAACTTGTTCATACAAGCATACTTATTTATAGTCACTATAGTTCTTGACTATTCATATTCTTATTCATACATTGGCATCAAAATGAGGATACTGTTCATCTTCTATCCTTTCACAAGCTTAGAGGATAAGACAAAATACATATAGTTGACAATTTCATATATAATGCAAGAATATTCAAAGAATGCATCTTTTCTTATATGGTTTTCTTCTCCTAATAGTGTCTATATTGATTTAAATAATGTCTTCATCAAGAAATGAAGAACTAATTGGCTCAATTACTGGTGCCTTAAAGAGTTTTTCACCAACAAAATCTTATTCATTTTGATTATCCTATTACACCTCAAACAAGGTTTCACTAATAGACGTTGACTTTTGATTTTTATTATGATCTAATGCCTCAAACAAAGTATTATTAGAAGTTGTTGAGTTTAGAATTCGATTGTCCCCTAGTGCCTCAAACAAGGTTTCATCAAGAGATTATTATTCTATCTAAATGTCATTTTGGATCCCCGAAAATTCTACCACTGAGATGTCACCATAGAAAAAGTTCAACAGTGTGTGATTTTGTCAGTCCTAATCGACATTTATGGGTAGTGAAATATCAATATAATGGCTAGATTGGTTAATGTTAAAGGCATGTGTAATGTCAATGGAAGGGTAAAAGGCAACACAATCCTTGTAAAGGCTACTAGGAGAACTTGTGTCAATACTGAAGAAAACATCCTCAACAACCATTGAAGGTGTTGGTTCCCAGTTGTACACCCCTAACTTTCAACCTCGCATTATTGAGAAGAATGGTAAACTAAAATGAGAAACCATTGAATATGTTATTATGGTCAGGGAAGGGTTTAACATTGATAGAGGACTAAATGTAGGAAATGATTAGGAGACACCTACAAAGAATATGGTTAATTCCTTACTACTTTTGGCTTTGCCTGAACAAAAGTGAGAGAACCTACTGAGGTAGAGTTCTCACATGAAGGATTTTAGCATGTCAATATTCATGAGGATCATAGGTACAAAATGAAGATATGAACAAAGTATAACCAGACTTATACACTTCACCTATGAAGGGTTGTCACATAAAATGCACAAATGCTTTATGTCATACATAAGCTACTAAAGATAGATGATGATATGACTATAATTTTTATTTTGTAAAATATTTGACAATAGGGTTCAAATGAAAAAATATAGTAATAGTGTTTCAAACACAAACTATAATCACGTTTTAAGTACACAAGATTTCATGTGTCTGCAATACAAATAACACTTATGATATGCAAATAGAGTGTTATCTATAGGTTTAGAATAGAGTGAAATGGTATTTTCTTAAATGATAAATATAGATTTAGACAGCTACTAAGTGAGCACAAAGGAGTTCACAAGATAACTACACTATTTTCATTAACAAATGCTATTCAGTTTAAAAACTAGTAAAAATAAAATCATGCATAAATGATCCTCAAAATATTATAACCAATACTACAAATCACCCTTCAATAACTCCCTCTAGCTGAATTCATGAGCCTAGGACTACCCCTAAGAAGGCTATCAATGCTCTTTTTTCAAATCTTGAACTAGAAAGGATTTTATATTTTGATTGCAGACCGCATATTACTACCATAAAGAAGAATACATTAGACAACCAATCTATCGAACATGTAAGACAAAACATTGTATTTCAACAACAAGAAGGAATGATAAACCATGAAAATTTTCATTTAACAACTGAATTAAAACTAAATACAATTTGTCTTGAATATTATGTAATAGAGCACTATGTAAAACAATTTTGTAACAAGGGAAACATCTTGAATGTTCTCAAAGCTTGCCAATGATTTTATAACATAAATCAATTTGGCATCAAAAAATCACATAGGGAGGACTCTCCAAGCTATAACTTCAATCTCAAAAATTTAACCAACCCTTGTAAAGGGACATACCCCCTTTACTTATATAATTCAAGCTATGCTTGGCATATTCCTAAAGATGTTCTAGCAAGAAAATTCTTTCATGGACTTGGAATCTACTTAATGGTATGAAAAATACGATTCCTTAGATTATGCTCGTGCCTATGTGATGATGAAAAACTTGATACTCCACCATAGTAGAATAGTTTTAGTTACATACGTAGAGATCATTCCTATAAAGGACAAAATAAACCTTTGTCCGCTTGTGCAACAAACCAATATGTCATTTCCTTAATCAAAACAACCCTAAAAAGGACATGCCACTAATGGCCAAGGCTATAATGGTTTCCCAATGCAAAACAAGAAAAAGAATATAGAAAAGAGAGAGAAGAAAAGGAGGAACGACATAATGCTAGCTTAGAAGAAACAAAAACATTTTGTCATGTCATAAAATCAATGTTGATGACTAAATTATGGTGGCAAGAATCCTTTGGTTTGGGCCTGCTTGGTATTTGAATTTAACACTATATTCCTTAAGCTAATTCATGTCCCTTTGGAGCATCACCCGCCTTTTCTTGACTAATGTTTTTAACTGGTCACAATACTTTTCAAGTGACATGAGCTTTATAATCTTTTAGACATCGAAGGATCCTTGAGGTGTATAAATGAGGCTTTTCAAGGCAATATCTAATGCCTCCTCCGTCATGTCACATGTACCATCAAGGTTCACCATCTGCTCTAGGGCAGCTTTAATCTCCTTATCTACTTTTGAGAGAGATTTCTTTTCTCCCTTTAAATCAAAAATGCCATCCTTAAGCATTGTCAACTGATGCTTAATCACTAGCTGAAACTCTTTGGGCTGCTTGTGATCATCTAAAGAGATGATATTTTTTGGAATTAAAATGTCGATGCCCATATTACAAATCTCATCAAGCTTCAACCTAAAATTTTCCCAATTCTTGATGTCTTCATCATAAATGAACATATGGGAATCACGTTCCCCTTGTTTATTTAGTATGTCATCTAGACATTCTAGTGCCAAGTGGATTATTTCTCTGGCTTGGGTGGTCAGATCCTTTTGCCAGTCTTGTATGGCCTAGCCTCTGGTCTTCAAATTTTCATCATGGCTAAAATCAAGTGCACCTAAGGAAGTTATAAGAGTATCTTGGGCCTAAAAAGATGCCCTTAATCAAAACAACCCTAAAAAGGACATGTCACTAATGGGCGAGGTACAATGGTTTCCCAACACAAAATAAGAAGAAAATAGAAAAGAGAGAGAAGAAAAGAAGGTAAGGAGGAATGACATAATGATAGCTTAGAAGAAACAAAAACATATAGTCATGTCATAGAATCAATGTTGATAACTGAATCCTTTGCCAACCTATTTTGTATGTGGTGTGCCCTTCAATTATGGTGGTAAGAATCCTTTGGTCTAGGCTTTCTTGGTTTTTTAATTTAAGACTATATTACTCAAGCCAATTCGTGACCCTTTGGAGCATTAACCGTCTTTTCTTGATGATTATTTTTAATTGGTCATAAGACTTTTCAAGTGACACCAACTCTCTAATCTTTTGGACATCTAAGGATCCTTGAGGTGCATCAATGAGGCTTTTCAGGGCAGTATATAATGCCTCCTTTGTCATGTCACATGCATCGTCAAGGTTCACCATCTACCTCAAGGTGGCTTTAATCTCCTTATCTACATTTGAGAGAGATTTCTTTTCTCCCTTTAAATCAAAAATGCCATCCTTAAGCACTATCAACCGATGCTTAATCACTAACTGAAACTCTTTTGGCTACTTGTGATCATCTAAGGAGATGATCTTTTATATAATTAAAATGTCGATGCCTATATTACAAATCTCATCCACCTTCAACCTAAAATTTTCCTAATTCTTGATGTTTTCATCGTAAATGAACATCTAGGAATCACATTCACCTTGTTTATATAGTATATCATCTAGACATTCTAGTGCTGAGTGGATTATTTCTCTACTCGTGTGGTCATATCCTTTTGCCAATCTTCTATGGCCAAACCTCTGGTCTTCAAATTTTCATCATAGCCAAAATCAAGTGCACCTAAGGAAGTTATAAGAGCATCTGGGTCCTTTCTCACGATTGGGGTTACTGCTCTGGGCTCACTCAGTAACTTTTGTAAGTAGTAGATCATGGCCTAGTTCTATGCCTTCAACTCCTCCACTAAAGCTTTATCCTTGTCAATTCGGTGCACCACCATGCTTACTAAGACTTTTGAGCTATGTTTTATCTCATTCCTTGATGGTTCTCCTAGATCACACCTATACACTACATAGCTTTCAAGGGGAGCATCCTTCTTTGTAGCCACTAGTGGAAGAATGGCTATTTCCTATGTTCTTTCCCCTTTATTATTAAAAGTGGTTTGTGAGTGCATTTTGGCCTTCTTAGGGTGCTTAGCCTTGTATGCATGGGCAATATTTATTATATATATATACATATCCCCTAGTTTTCTCATAAGTTCCTTTTTATCCTTAACTTGCTCTTCGATCCAAAGAAGAGGTCTAGTCTAGAATCCCATCAGAGTTATGGATCTTGATGCTAGTTTTGACAAATTAAATAAGGGTGTCACTAGTACGCTGGTTAATGGGATTATCACTAGAGTGGGATGAGAGCTTAACACAATCTTCTCAACCTCATCATCACTTTCCAACCTGACATCTTTTTCAACAACTCCTCGTTCCCCATTTTTACTTGGCTCTATTTGCTTTAGGACTTCAAAACTTACCCCATCATGCTAGGATTCCACAAGAAATTTATCTATGGAACTCCCCTATTATATCAATTGAATAAAATGCCCTTCAACCATTTCATCCTTTATTTTTGGGTGGGCGACTTGGATGGAGGAAGCTATGGTGTCTTCCTTGTCACCCTTGGGTAACTCTTCAGCAATCACAGCTTCAACATCTCCATGCCTAATAGGATCATGGACTTTAATAAGGGGGAGAAACCCCTGAGGTAATTCAATTAAAATAGTATCTTAAGATCCTCTTATTATAGTATTTTCATCCATTTGACCCACTTCTTTGTTTATTTTTAGGGGGTAGGGGTACCTATTTATAAGCTTGATCCCCTACCTTCCCCAATATAAACTTATTCCCTCAGTGCCAAACTTGATTCCATTAGAGGGGGAAGAACCTCTGCTGTTGCTTCGATAGCTGTAGTAACATCTATTTGTTCCTCTTCCTATACCCCCAACTTTTCACTACTGGTGAAGGCTTGATCCCTATGCATCGGCTCCCTCCCTGTTTCATCCTCGGATGCTTGCACATTCCTAATAGCATCACCCTTGTCTTGGCTTAGAGGCTGGGTGTTAAAATTTTATACAAATATCTCCATATTTGAGGAGATCATTTCCTTTTCTTGGGGATCCTGAACCTATGTAGCTACCTCAACACCAACCTGCAACACATCATCAAAAGATAAAGGATCATTTGAAGCTAAAACGTCTTCTTTATCATCTTTTCCTTCCACTCTTGAGGGTCCTAATTATTCAAACAATCCCATAGCTAGAGGTTTTTCCAAGGTTTGTGGTCTTTCCCTTAGAGATCTATGTCCAGTGTTCACCTATGGAGGGGTGAATCCCCTTTGTTTCTTCATCACCTCCACGATCAGCCTTCCCTCATCTGAATCCTCTTCATTCTTCATATCCCTTAACCTCTGGGCATATGAGGACTTATCTTCATGTGGCTTCTTGGAAGTTTCCTTGGGGGGGTGTCTTTGAACACTACGTCTTTTCTTTTCTTGGGGCTCCCCACCAGAGGCTACAATGCTTTCTTGGTTCTCTTAGGCCTCGACTATTCCAATTCTTCCTCTCCTCCTCTCTTCCTTGCATAAGTCTTCAAGGAATGGATAGATGTTGGTTACTACATAGGTGGGCAAAGTGGAGAAATAACCTAAATAAATGGCATCATGTGAACTCCCTCATTCATGATGGATATGATAGTAACACTAGCTAGTTGTACCTCTCCAATTATTTTGCCCCAATTCTTTGTTAGGCTTGTCAGCTTTGAAAATGACATCCTAGTTTTGGATTAGGTATCAATTATTGTTTACACATCAATATTCTTATAGAAGCCCACATCACTCACCTTTCACTTCCCCTTGCCCCTTGCCCCTTGCTACTATTGATGGTGTTGGAGGATCACCTATATACACTGGTAAGAATGCTTTGAGTTCTGTAACCTGTTCAAGATTTTGGAGGGTGGGGGGGTCATATGTATCGAGTTCAACCCTATTCTCCTTTAGCCACCTAAATGTTCTCCTCATGATGGGAAAATCTCTCTATGCAATAGAGTTGTTTTCATTGGTAGTGAAATCTACTTGGGCTATAGGCTGTGCTTCAATATTTTTTTCAATATATATTGATGCTATAATCATTTTATCATCCACTATGTCTTTGGGGATGGGGGAGATACTGTAGGTGAGTACTTCCTACACAATGAGTCTCATGTAGTCAATTTTCTAACCTCTTCTTTAGTGGTGCAGTTAGACCAAATATCTTTGAAGTGTGATAGGTGTAAGATTACACCTGTTATAGTGTTTATCAGCCATCTTATATCATAATTAGGTTTGGGTGGCATTTTATCAATATTTTAGAAGCCCATTTCCTTCTCCAATCCTATTGCTTTATCTAGAGAAGGACATATGTAATATCTTATATCTACTGGGAATTTGAAAGGATTGTTTATCTTCTTTGTTACAATCATTTCATGTGGGTGCACCATTTGTCTACATAATTCCATGACAACAACTTTGTCATCCACGTACTTTGGTAATTTGTGAGGGGTCCCTGAGTAGCCACTCACCCTGATGTATGTGAACATTTTAAACTAAATATATGAGGTGCTAAATCTATCAATTATCTCTCGAGCAACCTTGGTCATTTTATTTAAACTTATCAAAGGGAAGAAAATGATCATCATAACATTGGAGAAATAATTTTATACTCTACAACATTTACTCTTGAACCCTTCTAGAGCGACCTCTGGGTAAATCTCATATATCCTCAGTCCTGAAAGATTCTTGGTAAGACCTGGGAAGGTCCTATTGTGCACCAGGATATACATCAAATATTAGGACATATAAAAGGTTCCCATGAATTTTTCCTTTGAGAAGATTATACTCTATAATTGCATCATTTGATTATGCAAATTATCACTCAAGATAGTTGCACATTCTAAATTCTTTTGCCCTTCTAACATGTAGATGAGTACTGAAAACATCCATGGTTTGAACTTTTCTGCAGTGGGTACCCTATAGACCCTGGCAACCATGGTGATAACATAATAAGGCAACTCTTTGAATTATATTAATTTTAAGTTTCTCGACAATCTGGAGACCTTTTTGCTCTTCTTTATGAGCCATCAAGAATTCACAATGTCTCATAGCATCTCATCATGTATCACCACATATTAATGGCACTCCTCCATGGTAAGAGTGATACTATCAGGGTGGGGAGGGATTCCAAGCATGGCACAAAGGTCGTCAAGTGTGAATGAACATATGATTGATTGACTCCCATCCATGATAGTCCTTATGTTAGGGTGATAAACTTAAGCACATGCAATAACCAGCTTAGGATACAGGGCAACTAAAGGGAATGCTATTGCAGGGAGCATATAACTCGTACCAAGGTTAGTAACAACTAGGAAAGGATTCAGCCACTATAAAATAATAAATAGAGCTAAAAAATCTAGCCCTTGAATATTTATGTCTCTAAATTCATCAAGAATGGATGTAATATTGGTTTTCAATGTTGTAGAAGATGAAGCTTTTTCTTCCTGACTCACTAAATGTAATACCAAAAGCTAGAATGACTTATTCACACTAATAACTCTCTAAACACCCTCGAACTCCCTTTAGAAACACAATACTAGAGAGCTGAGGAATACTTACTGGTAATCATGAGAGTTGCTCACAAATGAAAATAGAAAATTCTTGAGGAATTTGCTACGATCAGTAGTCTTCACATTGCAAGTAGATCTTGGCACACATATCACTTGAAGGCATGAGTATTAGCTCTAAATGCAAAGGGTGAATTCAAATGAAGATAAATACTTAGTTATAATCCCTTGTAGTTAAGGATTAGGGTTACCATTAATGCTTTGAAGTGAAATGACTAATTACCAACTACCACATTGATTATGTGAGCAACTTTTTGAAAAATGCGGGGAAGAATGATGGCATCGTATTTTGCAACACGTGGACCCGCTTAAGCATGTTTCACCTTTTAGCACCTCATTGGGTCTATGGGGGTTTTTCACACCTTCTCACCCATCACTTCCCTTAGGACATTAGTGCAATACATCCCAAGTTTTTAATGGAGCATATAAATGCCACATGTCATCACCTTAGGTACCCAGGCCTCTAAGGACCTCTTCAACCATACCCAAATTTCAAGTGAGGTACTCTTCAAAAAGGGCTTGATCATCAATATATCTATAAACCTGCCACATGTCCTTAATCTTTCTTACATGCTCAGGTGCTCACACCTCATAGACCTTTTGAACCTTGACCGCCAAAAGGCAAATAGGGTGATCTTCAGATGAGTATCAAAACTCAAAAACCCTGAAGAGATGATAGGTGGCATCCTCTTTAAACTTATTTACTCAGACGATTAACCCTTGATATTTTTTTGCATGTTACCAATAAAAACCAATTGGGACATTTTTAAAAATGGACCCAAAACTTAAAAACCCCCAAGAATCTACCACGTGTACCAACCCAACATGAGCTTAGATTTTTGGTTGCTTACTTGCCTTTGCATAATTATTTTGATATGAGGAGTGAAATATTATCCCAATGCTCAAAAATAGTTCCATAACTTTAATCATTAAAACCACTAAAAGTGCAGTAAGGCAACTTCCCCCAAAGCTATTGAGAATATCTTATATCTTTAGGAAATGCCCCTCAAGAGTTCGATAAAGAATATAAGAACACTACCACCTGATAAAATAAAGGATATGATTAATTATGAACATATATTCCAACCTTTCAAAGGACTAGGTTAGGCGACTAGATGTTGACACTCATTTAGTTTGGATGTGAGAGTTTAAGTGATAAGGGTCCAATTGCCTTAGTGCAATTTTAGGCACTAACATAGGCTCCTACTCGAGGATGGGCACCTTAAGTGGGTACCCAGACAACACAAAACCGGTCACCTATCCATTGGGTCATGAAGTCAAAGGATTTCATCATAGAAGCATGAAAAAAATAAGGCAACCAAGAACAACAACAATGAAGGAAAAGGAGACGCAAAATATACAAATATGAAACATAACAGGACCACAAAGAGAAAAAGAACAACACACCATATACATATATATAAAGGTAATCATGGCCTCAATCTAGGAAATGCTTGAGATGTCTGCCATTAATTGACAGTTCTAAAATTTCTCCACTAATATCTCTGAGATAGAATGTATGATTCCCTATCTGATAATCAACAATGTAAGGGCCCATCCATAGGGAATCAAATTTACAATGCTTTCCCATGTCCTCATGTCCGTTGTCATAGAGTAGAACTAGATCACCAATCTGAAAAACTCTTGGGGTGACTTTCTTGTCAAAGATCCTTTTGAAATGCTCCTTGAACTTTACATGCCTTTCATGAGATTGTCTTTGAGACTCATCGAGTTTGATGATCCGGTCAATCCTCTCTTCACTGTGTTTTATTTTTCTATCATTTTCAGCCATTTGTTGCATGAATTGGTAAGTGGGCAATTGTAAGTTCGAGGGCAAGACAACCTGAGTTCCATAAGCAAGCTCAAAGGGGCTCTTCCCAGTGGATCTCTTTGGGGTTAGCCTATCTGGGTAGACAACGAACTTCAATTGTTCACCCCACCTTTTCTTGTTAACATCCAATGTTATTTTGATGATCTTCAACAGGTTCTTATTATTGGACTCACCCTGCCCATTTCCTTGTGGATTGTTATTGGAGGCATATGCTAAATTAATCCCATAGTCTTCTCATAATGTACTTAATTGTTTGGCTGTAAAGCACATAGCATTGTCACACATAATTTTGAATAGCACCCCAAATCGACAAATCATGTTATTTAATAGGAAATTAATGACTACTTGGTGGGTTGATCTCCTAATGGGGATTGTCTCAACCCATTTTTTGAAGTAGTTGGTGGCTACTAAGATCCATTTATGACCAACACTTAAAGCATCTGATATTTCACCTTTGAAGTCTATCCCCCATTGCTTGAAAAGTCCCTCGATAGAGACTGACTATAAGGGAAGTTATCCAAATGCATTCATTCTTCCAAAGAACCACTAACATTCTTCACATCTTCTTAAAATCACAACCACATCTTTGAATAATGTGGGCCACCAATACCTGACCCTTAGGATTTCATGTGCAGTGACTTTAGGAGTGAAGTGACCACCACCCACACCACCATAGAACTTTGTAAACATTGAAGAGATCTTTTTCTCCATCAAACATCTCAAGAGAACACCATCTAGGTTCTTCCAGGCTAAGTCATGTTGTAACAGGAGATACTTTTGGGATACTAACTCCAGTATCCTCCTTTGATTTTTATCTAAATGAAAGGGATAATTCAGAGTATTTAGATAATATACTATATCTTTATACCATGGAGATTGGTTGTTCTTGGATTTAGGGTTATCAACCACCCCTTCTATATTATTTACTTCCATAGCTTGTATCTTGGACTCGATCATTAGCTTATCCAAACCCATGCCTCTGACGAACTTAGTAGTCTGTATTTCCAAGTCATATTCCTAAAGTTTATTGACCCATCATCATCTTTTGCTAGTAGATTCATTTTGAGTTAAAATGTCCTTCACCATTGTGTGAGGAACATAGGCCACAATCTTTGAACTTAAAATGTAAAATCTGAATTGCTTGACAGCCTTTTAAAGGGCAAAGGCTTGTTTCCCCATTATGATATATTTTAGCTCAGATCCTTGTAATTCCTTGCTAAAAAAGGAAATTGGCTACTCATGACCTTCATCATTGTTTTGTAGTAGCACTGTGGCAATAGTGTGTATAGAGGCAAATGAAAATATTTAGAAATCTTTTTTGTACTCCAGACTAGCAAGCACCAGGGCAATTTTTAAGGTAGCTTTGATATTTTGAAATGACCAGGTGGCCTTCTCCTCCCTCTTTATAGTTTGATCCTTCTTCAACATTGAAGTTATGGGTAGGGTAATTTCTGAAAAGTTAGAAACAAACCGTCTAACAAAATTAATCTAACCAAAGAAAGATGGAATACCTTTCCTGGTCTATGGGATGGGTACTTTGTCGATGGCCTCCACCCTCTTTGGGTCTATGATGACACCTTATTGGGATATAATGTGTCCCAATAACTTCACCTTTTCTACCCCAAAGTGGCATTTTTTGGGATTGAGGGAAATCCTAAACTCCCTACATCAGACAAACATTTGTTCTAAATGTATCAAGTGGTCACTTCTTCTCCTGGAGTATATTATAACATCATCCTGGTATACAACAATGAAATATTTGATTAATCTCATGAAGGCTACATCCATGGCTCTCTGAAAAGTGGCACCTACATTCATCAGACCAAAAGGCATTCAAACATACACATAGGTGCCCCATGGGGTAGTGAAAGCAATCTTGGACCTTTCAGACTCCTTCACTACCACCTAGTTATAACCATCTAAAGTCAACAATATTTTAGATCAGGTGACATATTGGAACATGTTATCCATGTTAGGAAATGGATAATTTTCCTTCAAAGAAGCCTTAGTCAAGTTCCAAAATCAACGTAGAGTCAGATGTCTCCATTTTTATTTCTGATAGGGACCAAGTTTTGCACCCATGATGAATACCTGATGGGTTGACTAATCCCACCATCTCTTATTTTTTTCAATTCTTCCTACATCTTAGTAGCCAAGATGGGGTTGATGGGCTGCTACTTTTGGTAGAATGGTTTTACATTGGGGTGAAGAGGAATAACATGCTGAAACAAATCTTCCCTATAAGTTTGCAACTGTGAATATGACCATGCTAGGCAATCTTGGTACTTTTTTAATATCATGATGAATGGTTCCTTTTCATTTTTACTCAAGTGAATACTGAGCCAAATATTCCTTAGATTTTTTTCTATCCTAATATTAAATTTAGTCACATATTTTGACATAGAAATGTTTTTAGATTTGACTCTGTTAGCTCCATCAAATGCTATTTCTAGACTAACCAATCCCTGAGGGATAATATTAGTCCTTAATTGGATTAGTTCCTTTTCATCATAGACCTGTATCATAGAGTATCAATCTATAATATTCCCCCTAAACTCATCCATACAACACATAAATCTCTTTATTTGGTTGTCATTATCAAAGACTTGCCAATGATCTATGTTATATGGGATAGAGGGTCTCACCGATATCTCAACATCATACTCGTAAGAAGGACTTCCATGTTCAACTTTAAATTTTGTAGCCCTCTTTGCCAACATATCTACCATGTGATCAAGTTATTATGTATGGTACTTAATATTGAAGGCATCAAACCATTTCTAGCAATCTCATACATTACTCTGGTATTGCTTTAACCTCTTCTACTTCATGGTGTAAATAGTTCAAACTTATTTCACCACTAGTTCTAAATCACCCTTAACCAACAACTTCTTGAATCCATACTCTCGAGCAATCTAAAGGCCAATCATGAGTGCTTCATATTCTATAATATTGTTCATGCACTTAAAGGCTAATTGAAGAGAGTACTTATAAACTTGTCCCTCAAGTGTATTAAAAACAATCCCAACCCCATTTTTGACATTTGAACATGCTCCATCAAAATGCATGATCTAGATGGAGTCTTCATCATTGACACTAGAGTCAGGAGGCAGCTCTATGTAGTCAACACTTCTCACAAAACACCTAATGTCTATGTCCACATATAAAACTTCATTCAATTGGTACTTAGAATCCTCTAAAACATGGAGCATTATAGCTCACAATTTAAGTAAACCATTTTCCCATCCAGTGGTATAGTGGCACAGGATAGATCCATCTAAACACTACCTCTAATACTAGCTGCCCATTTTCTAGATAGCAACATACCCTATTTCTATGGGCAATCTTTAATAATGAATGTTCAAAAATTTGTTGGGGTATTGCATGAGTTGCACCACCAGTCCCTTAACTATGCCAAAAACAAGTACTTTTTTGGAATCCATAGCGAGGCATCATCCATATGCTATAGTTATCCTTATGAAGAGCTCATTCAACACAAACAACAACATGATATTATAAGATACATTGATGTCAAACATGCAGTTATGAATAATTAGTCCATTAATTAACAAAGTGGTATAGAATGGGTCAACATCCATCTGACTTTCTGCCAATGTTGCTCCCAAGTATACCTCGAGGTGATGCTCAAGGGACCCTGAGGTTTTCTCACCTTCCATAGAGAGAGAAAGAGGGAGTTTAGCTTCGATAATTTCATTGACAATGATTTTCTCTATGAATCCCAAATATTCAAAAACTCTTTTCCTATACTCTGGAATTCTAAGCAACTCTATATGTGGTATCATGACTTTTAGTTGACTTAATACATGGGCCACATCACAAATTTTTTATTTGGGTAAATGAGTGTCAGTAGGTAGGCTTGTAACATTTTCATTTGGGATGTATCCTTTAAGAGTCATGGGAATAGAAGAAGGTGAACTAACATTCTTAACTTTGCTCTTCAAGGGAGGCTTCCTAGGTTTATCCTTCCTGGGAATGCTAGACAACAAAGGAGTTTGATTCTTGGCCTAGGTACTTCTTGGTTTGACACTATAGGATATAGGACCAAGCTTGGTGGAACCTTGGGCTTCCTTACTCCTTATGGTCCCATTTTCTTTAGTCTCTGCTCTAGGGGTAGTAGAATCTTTATCCTTTAAAGGAGCACTTTGGTCCTTACTTCTCAAATTGTACTCCTTGTCTTGGGAAATTACAACATGGATCATCAACTATCGATCTTCAATTGATGGAGGGGAGTATCCATATATTTATTTCATCATAGATCTTAGGAACTCAAAGTTATGAACTGGTAACTCATACTTATGCATCATGTTTATTTCATAGATAAAATCTAGGAGTGGGACCCTTACCTGTTCACATGCCCTCCAAAATGCTTAATCAGTGGTAACACTCATCAGCTTTGCTGATGAAGAAGCAACCATCATAGTTGGTTCATTGAATTGGAACATAAAACATTCATATGTTGGGATATCATCAAAATCAAGGATAATTAAGGCATTCATGGCTTCCTCTTTGAAAGTGTAACTTTCCATTTAATGGAAGTCAAAAATGTATATATTATCTTCTTCATATGTAGTTTCAAATTCATCTTCATCTTGACCACCATCACCAATTATGCCACAGGGGGGATGAGGGAGGAAATACTAATCACACCAGGTGATGTCACAATCAACTGTGTTAATTTTTATAGCTAAAGGATATTGTATTTCCCTTCCACTTCCCTAGTTCTAATTTCTTTCTTACCTATCATCCCTTGCTAGGCCTTTTACCCTATCATTACTTATGGCTTAGAATAGTGGCTTACCCTGACCACAATCTTTGGGGATGATTCTTTTCATCGCTCTTATGATCTCTCCTGTCATCATGGTTAGTAAGACCTTGAGACAATCCCTTTTTGATTATGTCTAATTTGTAAGACATTTCTTTCACTGCAGTGGCCAAAGTCTTTACCATTTCCTCTAGGTCTACACTCTTGTGGGATGACTTAGGCTTTTTAGGGTTCACCAACTTGACATCAACCCTCTTTTTCATAGGCTTACCCATGAATCTAATATTATTTTCTATTTGGATAGCCAAATTGAAAGCCATCCTTAGATTTGTGGGAGCCTTATCTCTGAGATAATAGGCTACCTTCTTGTCGAATGCATCACAATACTTAATCAAATAAGCAAAACCACTAGGTCTGATATATTTTGGTAGCCTCCTTATTACCTTACTAAATCTAGAATTAAAGTCTTTCACACGCTCGTGAGGATTCTTTTTGAGGTTCTCAAAGTCAACAAGCAAGAATCTAGGGTCTATAATATCACCATACTACATTTTAAATGCATCATTCATAGCTTGCCATGTGTCTATTAACCCATCGGGGAGGGATTTGAACCATTCCCTAGCCTCATCCTCAAGTGTGTTCACAAAGAGATTTATACATACATCTTCTATATCTATCTCATAATCCTTAATGACATTTAATAAGTCTTTCAGATGTTCCCCAAACATTGCATTATTCCCTTGAAACTTAGGTGTACATTTCTAATCTTCACAGGGACCTCATTAGGGAAACTAGGCATGTCATTGAAATTAATAGGTCTAAACCTTGGGATAATAAATGATATATGTCTATTATCCAAGAATTTATCATCATCTCCATCATTATCATTGTCCACATTGAACATCCTTCTCCTCAAGTCATGGTTTCCCATCTCTAAATCTGAAGATGAAGACAAACCAGGGGATGATTGAGAATGAATATTGTGTGAAGGAAGAAAAATAGAGTGAATCTTTATTGGCCTAGTTGGAAGAGAAAGACTCCTTTGTGGAGAAGGATCTTGACTCGTGGGGAGCTCATATTTATTACAAGCACTCTGGTATCCTTCAACCAAAGGTATATTAGAGAAAAGGGGGTAAATATAATGAGGAATGAACTAATCAGGTCTTGTTTGATTGCTTGGGATCTAGCCCATAATAGGTTTCCACACTTGTTTTCTCCTAGATGGGACTTTTAACTCAGGGATAAGCTCTTTTTATGGGTTCCTCTGAAAGGAATATCTAGTACCCTCTAGGTTTGCATATCTAAAAATAATTCTTCAAAATAGAGAAGGGAACATATAGTAGGTACTGATCCTTAAACGTTGATATAACAGAGTCACCACTAGAAGCAAGAATTCTAGACTAGAAAAATAAAGCCACACATAGCAACAAATGAGATACCAACCCTTAAATATTGAAAACAACCCTAAGAAAAATGAGTACCTCTCTCAAAACAGGGGTGGATATCCTTGGTGGAGTCACCTAGAAGGCTGTAAAGATGTCAATGAACTTAAGATGAATAGCTCATTATAGGAACAATAGAGAGAAATAAATAAAAAACTTATATCTCTTCTACATGCATGTTTCCATAATAAAAAGTAACAAAATTGATCCCTGACAATAGTGCCAAAAAGTGTTGGTTCCCAGTTGTACACCCTTAACATTCAACATTACATTCTTGAGAAGAATGGTAAACTAAAATGACAAACCACTGTATATGTCATTATGGCTGGGGAAGGGTTTAACATTGATAGAGGATTGGATGAAGGAAATGACTGGGAGGTACCTACAAAGGGTATGGTTAATTCCCTTCTACTTTTGGCTCTCCCTGAACCAAGGTGAGAGGACCTATTGAAGTAGCTTGCTCACATGAAGGATTTTAGCACATCAATATTCATGAGGATCACAGGTACAAAATGGAGATATGACCAAAGCATAAGCAAAATTATACACTTCACTCATGAAGGGTTGTCATGAAAAACACACAAATGCTTTATGTCATACACAAGCTACTAAAGATAGATGATTAGATGACTGCAATTTCTATTTTGTAAAATATTCGATAACAAGGGTCAAATGAAAAAATGTAGTACTAGGATTTCAAACACAAACCACAATCACATTTTAAGTACACAAGATTTCATGTGTCTGCAAGGCAAATAACACTTATGATATGCAAACAAAGTGTTATTTTTAGGTCTAGAATAAAGTGAAATAGTATTTTCTTAAATGATAGATATAGATTTGGATGACTAGTACGTGAGCATAGAGGACTTCACAAGATAACTACACTATTTTCATTAACAAATGTTATTTAGTTTATAAACTAGTAAAAATAAAATCATGCACAAATTATCCTTAAAAGATTATAAGCAATACTACAAATCACCCTTCAATAACTCCCTCCAACTGAATTCATGAGCCTAGGACTACCCTTAAGAAGGCTATCAATGCTCTATTTTCAAATCTTGAACTAGAAAGGATTTTATATTCTGATTACAGACCCTAGATGACTACCATAAAGAAGAATACATCAGACAACCAATCTACTGAACATGTAAGATAGAACATTGTATTTCAACAACAAGAAGGAATGATAAACCATGCTAGATTTCATTTAACAACTAAATTAAATCTGAATACAACATGTCTTGAAGATTATGTAACATAACACTATGCAAAACAATTATGTAACAAGGGAAACATCTTGAATGTTCTTAAAGCTTGCCAAAGATTTTATAATAGAAAATAATTTGGCACCAGAAAATCACACAGTGAGGACTCTCTAAGCTATAACTTTAGCTCAAAAATTTAATTGACCCTTGTAAAGGTACATACCCCCTTTACTTATACAATTAGAGCTATGCTTGGCATATTCCTGAAGATGCTCCAACTGGAAAATTCTTTTGCAGGCTTGGAATCTACTAAATAGTATAACAAATATGATTCCTTAGATTATGCTCGTGCCTGTGTGATGATGACAAACTTGAAACTCCACCACGGTGGAATATTTTTAGTTACATATGTGGAGATCATTCTTATAAGGGAAAAAATAAACCTTTATCCACTTGTGCAACAAACAAATATGTCCTTTCCTTAATCAAAATAACCCTAAAAAGGATGTGCCACTAACGAGCAAGGTAGAATGGTTTCCAAATGGGAAACAAGAAAAAGAAAATAATAAAGAGAGAAGAAAAGAAGGAAAAGAGGAATGGAATAATGCTAGCGTAGAAGAAATAAAAACATTTATTCATGTCATGAAATCAATGTTGATGATCGAATCCTTTGCTAACCTATTTTTGTATGAGATGTACCCTTTAATTATGGTTGCAAGAATCCTTTGGTCTGGGCCTGCTTGGTATTTGAATTTAACACTATATTCCTCAAGCCAATTCATGACCCTCTGGAGCATCACTTGCCTTATATTGACTAATATTTTTACCTGGTCACAAGACTTTTCAAGTGACACCAACTCTCTAATCTTCTGGACATCGAAGGATCTTTGAGATGCATCAATGAGACTTTTCAAGGCAATATCTAATGCCTCCTATGTCATGTCACATGCATCATCAAGGTTCACCATCTACCTCAAGGAAGCTTTAATCTCCTTATTTGCATTTTAGAGAGATTACTTTTCTCCATTTAAATAAAAAATTCCATCCTTAAGCACCACCAACTGATGCTTAATCGCTAGCTAAAACTCTTTGGGCTACTTGCGATCATTTGAGGAGATGATTATTGACACAAAAGATTGCACCCTTGGCAGGAGGCTGAGCTCCTGCCTTCTTCACGCAACAATGGAAACTCCCCTCTCACCTGTGGACTGACGAAGCTGGAGGGGAGAGTCTCTAGATGAGGGATAACTCCCTCTGATGTATCTTTTAGGCCCTAGTTTCTCATACTGCTAACAAATAAAATGTACAAAGGGGGGGTGAAAAGGGAGAGAGAGATGTTGAAAACAAAACCTAAGCCTAAAAAAGTAAAAGGTGATACACCAGAAAAGGTTGATCTACTCTGCCCGAACATACACTTTCCACCAAGAACAAGCTCCCATACACTTCATCTGACACAAGAAAACCTTTTGCATCAGTGGGTCAGGGGTCCATGGAGATACAAAGAGGGAATAACTACTAAAGGCATTATGAGACACACTGCAACAGCCTATCCACTTCACCTATACTCCTCTAGGGACACTTCTGACAGACCTGTAAAAGGAAACTCAAAAATGCACCAGACATGCTGAAATCATTTTGCAAAAGCATTAAGAAAATGACTTAACATAGAATCAAGGCATATACACATACTAAAGATGAAAAACTCAGAATGGAGGTAAAAATGCTATGTTTTGATTCAAGGTAAAATTTTGGCAGATTCTGCCTTACAAGCCCGAGAGATTTTTGGGCAGAGTTTTGCCTTAAGGCTGAGAGTCGATCCTTTTCTCAAATGAGAAGTTTACAATTTATAGAAAGAGGAAGAGAACTTGGCACTTCCTGGGAAGGATTTTGGCACCCTTTTCTGCAAGTGGCCCATGTGCGCTGAACACATCGAGAAGAGGAAAACCACTGTTACTGATGTCATTTTTTAGAAGAGGCCTATTGGAGCCATGCTGTACCATCACCAAAATTGACTTTGGCATTCAAGCATTAATGTAAGGACATGGCCGTGCCTCTTTTCTACAAACATATTGTAGTTTGTCCCCTCATCAATGCCAACTATAGAAAATAGGTCACGTCGCTCATCTGCAATAACTCACCTTCCCTTCACCACTTGAATGCTTTGTCGTTTCTACTCCTTATCTTCTTCCTGCTCTTTCAGCCCTCGGGGGTGATCTTCTGGCAGGTCGTTGCATTCCTCGAGCTTCTTTTCATGATTTGGCGCTAAGGTAGTTCAAAAACAATGGTTACTTCACTGCATTAAATTTTACATTCATGCGGCCGTCACCCAACAGCTAGTTCATCTGCTTAAATTTGACACCTTCGGGACATCATCATCCTTGACAAAATTCATTGGGTCTTTTGTTTCGGGCTTTTTCCCTGCAAGTTTTCTATTTCAGGCTTTTTCTCACGAATAAAAGTCTGCAGGAATTGGCTGCTCTTTGTCTTCTTTATCAGGCTCTTTGAAACTTTCTCTGCCCTTTGCAAGGGCTTTTGGATCTTGAACTGCCCTTTGGCTATAGGGCACACCCTTGAACCAAGCCGTTGAACCAACCCATTGAACCAAAATTGGCTCAACGGTTCAACCACTTCACGCCAAGCCTGTTGAACCTAGCCATTGAACTTTGCTGATGAACTGATGGCATTGAACTAAGTCATTGAACTGACTGTCACTTGAACTTAATCATTAAACCTGAGCGATGAAACAAAGTGATTGAACCAGGCGTTGAACCAAAGCATTGAACTAGTTCAATGGTTCAACCATGCCAACTTTTCTTGTGATTTTCTTCAGACTAGAGCCCAAAGAAGCCTTATAAAACCCCAAAACTCTCTGAACTGCTCCTTCATGCGCCAAAGCACTAACCTGCTGAGTCCGTAGAAATCTAAAACCTACAGAATTCATAGATTTAGGCCTATAGAATCTATAGATCTAGGCCTGTAGAGTCCGTGGAAATGAATAGATTCATGCAAAATAGAAAATGAAATGGCCTAGAATAGTGGGGACAAAAAGGGATCGATTTTTTGGCCTATTGGGAAAAAAATGGTCAACAAATTGGCAACTCCCAGGGGAAGCATGCCTACTATGCTTAAAGACCAGTTGCCTTGCAGTCTAGTCCATTAGGCATGGATTCAGATGCAGCTTGAACAAAGATCAACAACAGCCCCAAAAGATCCAAGAATCAAACATGAAGCTTTTGCCTTACACACAAAGGGAAACACACAAGGCTAAAAACACTACAAGTGCAAATTGAACTTAGGGAAAGCATGAAAGAAACTAAAAGCAAACTACTATATATAGCTAACCAGGAATGCTCGCCTCCATCCTAGATCAAAGGGAAAACTTCTTAAGTCCCCTTCCTGGCAAGAAGACTTATGGTGCCAGGCAAGTAGCTAAATGAAAAAGAGAGTTGGTGACCTGCTCTTCTTGCCTGTCACCTTGCTTGGCTTGTATCCGAGTGGATCAGAATCAAACATGATTTTGACATATATATACTCTGGTTGTCCTTGGAAGCTTATTGAATGCTGGTCCCTCATACTAGTGCTCTTCACTAAGAAATCAATCGTTGTTGGCTCATCACCGTTAGGCCTTTAATATGCACATTCCCTCTGCAATGGATCATGATCTGACTCATTTCCTTCTGCCTCATTGCAGACTTTGTTAGACTCATCCTCTACTTCCTCTTGGCCTTTTTGAAGAAGGGTGATAGTTATGATGTCTGAAATGGAATCACAAGCTGATTGATCATCTCGTAGAACATCACCTCTTTGTTCAAAGCTTTCTTCTTCAAGGCTTTCCTCAAGGGAGACCAGCCTCTCCTTTTTCTCCTCAAAGGTCAAGATCTCTAGATCTTCAAAGATATTCTCCTGAACCTCCTCCAAGATCTAGACTTCTATACCTTCAAAGATATTCTCTTGAAGAACTACAGACTGGATCTTCTGCTCCTCACTTACCTCCTGCAGAACATGTTCCTCCTTGAGAAGGGGTGAAGTGGGAGAATCATGTGGAAGAGGAGGCAGTCCTTGGGCTAGAATCAAATGATTCTCCTCCTTCCACTTGGTCAACACTTCATCTATATTAGGTGTGGCTTGATAGCTCTCTTGGAGGTGTGTGGACGGGATGGGTTCAGACAGGTCCATCACACATTGGCTGAGGAATCTCGTTTGGGACTCCAACTTTGCAATTCTCCTGGCTATATTTTCTTGAAGGACCCTTTCTTGGAGATCACCAGCATCATCCTCTTCAAGGATCTGGGCTGGTTCCTGGCATTCCTTCCTCCAACTTGGGATCTGCACATCATGATAAAAGACTTGGGGAAGTTGAGGAATGCTAGGAAGAGACTGTTGATGCACCGGAAGAGTCTCTAGAAGAGGGATGTGCTAGCTTGTGGTATTCCCCCCAATGGAAGGTTCACAATATAAGGAATTGAGAATATTGATCTCCATGGGGGGTTGCTCTGATGCCCTTTGATGTTGGAAAGCCAGGCGCACAAGATTGAGAGCATATGCATCAGATGAGCTGGAGTAAGCAAGTGCTATTTGATAGAAAGGATTTGGTGCATAAAAGGGGGCTTTCTTCAGAATAGGAGGGGGCACACAAGGTTGACTGCCTTGAATAAATGGATTTCTCCATTTTGCTACCTCTTCCTCCATGGATTGTAAGGCCTGAGCTTGCCTAAACAAACACTCCTCTTTATACATCAACTCATGCTGATATCCATACTGGTCCTCCAGTTTGTTAATCTCCATCATCTGCTTCTCAAATTCAAGGGCCACTTCCCTTATTGTTGTAGGGTAACTAGGAGGGCTGCTTGGGGAGATGCCATAAAAAGGTTGAGCTTGATCAAAATTATAGGAAGGAAAACAAGGTCCATAATTTTGTGCAGAGGGATTATACATACAAAAGTGATTTCGTAATGGCACCAGGGCTACTTAACCATCTGATTCAACTCATAGTCACCATTGGTGTTTGATGTAAAGCCTCCAAAGGCTGGTTGGTTGAAGAACACACCAAAAATTCTTCAACAGTATGAACACAACTTGTCCTAGTTGGTCCCACCGAGCGTGTCAGAAATTGTTGACGCATAAGATTGCACCCTTGGCAGGAGGCTAAGCTCCTGCCTTCTTCACGCAACAATGGAAACTCCCCTCTCGCCTGTGGGACTGATGAAGCTGGAGGAGAGAGTCTCTAGATGAGTGCTAGCTCCCTCTGATGTATCTTTTAGGCCCTGGTTTCTCCTACTGCTAACAAATAAAATGTAAAAAGGGGGGTGAAAAGGGAGAGAGAGATACAAAAAATAAAACCTAATCCTAAAAAAGTAAAAGGTGATACACCAAAAAATGTGACCCCCTCAGGCCTGAACATACACTTTTCACTAAGAAACAGCTCCCATACACTTCATCTGACATGAGAAAACCTTCTGCATCAGTGGGTCAGGGGTCCGTGGAGATACAGGGAGGAAATAACTACTAGAGGCATTCTGAGACACACTGCAGTAGCCTATCCACTTCACCTATACTCCTCTAGGGACACTATTGATAGACCTGTAAAAGGAAACTCACAAAATTGCACTAGACATGCTGAAATCATTCTGCAAAAGCATTAAGAAAATGACTTAACACAGAATCAAGGATCGACTCTCAGCCTTAAGGCAAAACTCTACCCAAAAAATCTCTCGGGGCTTGTAAGGCAGAGTTGCCAGAAATTTACCTTGAATCGAAACACAACATTTTTACCTCCATTCTGAGTCTTGCATCTTTAGTATGTGTCTATGCCTTAATTCTATGTTAAGTCATTTTCTTAATGCTTTTGTAGAATGATTTTAGCATGGCTGGTAGATTTTGTGAGTTTCCTTTTACAGGTCTGTCAGAAGTGTCCCTAGAGGAGTATAGGTGAAGTGGATAGGCTGCTGTAGTGTGTCTCAGAATGCCTCTAGTACTTATTTCCTCCCTGTATCTCCATGGACCCCTGACCCACTGATGTAGAAGGTTTTCTCTTGTCAGATGAAGTGTATGGGAGCTATTTCTCAGTGAAAAGTGTATGTTTGGGCCTGAGTGGGTCACATTTTATGGTGTATCACCTTTTACTTTTTTAGGCTTAGGTTCTGTTTTCAACATCTCTCTCTCCCTTTTCACCCCCCCTTTTTATATTTTATTTATTAGCAGTAGGAGAAATCAGGGCCTAAAAGATACATCAGAGGGAGCTAGCCCTCATCTAGAGACTCTCCCCTCCAGCTTCACCAGTCCCATAGGGGAGAGGGGAGTTTTCATTGTTGCGTGAAGATGGCAGGAGCTCGGACTCCTGCCAAGGGTGAAATCTTCTGTGTCAACAATGATCTTTTCTACAATTAAAATGTTGACACCCATATTGAAAATCTCATCCACCTTCGGCCTAAAATTTTCCAAATTCTTTATGTCTGCATCATAAATGAACATCTGTTAATCACATTCCCCTTGTTTATCTATTATGTCATCTAGACATTCTAGTGTCAAGTGGATTATTTCTCTGGCTCAAGTGGTCAGATCCTTTTGCTAGTCTTTTGTGGCCCAACCTCTAGTCTTCAAATCTTTGCGGTGGCCAATATCAAGTGCACATAAGGAAGTTATATGAGTATCTAGGGCCTTGCTCATGGTTGGGGTTACTTCTTTATGCTCACTCAATAACTTTTACAAGTACTGTATCATGGCCTAGTTCTGTGCCTTTAGCTCCTCCATTGAAGCTTTATATTTGTCCATCCAGTGTGTCACCATGCTTGCCAAGACTTGTGAGATGTGTTTTATCTCATTCCTTGATGGTTCTCCTAGATCATACCTATACACTTCATTGCTTTCAAGGGGAACATCCTTCTTTTTAGCCACTAGTGGAGGAATGGCTTTTTCCTATGTTCTTTCCCCTTTCTTGTTGAAAGTGGTTTATGAGTGCATTTTGGCCTTCTTAGGGGGCTTGGCCTTGTATGCCTAAGCAATCCTCATTACATCTATATCCTGTAGTTTTTTCATGAGGTCCATTTTATCCTTAACTTACTCTTCAATTCAAAGAAGAGGTCTAGTATGGAATCCCATTAGAGTTGTGGATCTTGATGTTGGCTTTGATGCACTGAATGGGGGTGTCATTGGTATGTTAGTTAAGGGGAGTATCATTAGAGTGGGATAAGAGCCTAACACAATTTTCACAACCTCCTCATCACTTTCTGACCTGGCATCCTTTTCATCAACTCTTTGCTCCCCCTTTTTGCCTAGCTCTATTTGCTCCAGGACATTAAAACTTACCCTGTCACACTAGGATTCCATGAGCAATTTGTCTATGAAACTCCCCTATTCTGTCAATTGAGTAAAATGCTCTACAATCAGTTCATCCTTTATTGTTTGGTGGGTGACCTGGATAGAGGAAGCTATGGTGCCCTCCTTATCACCCTTGGGCAACTCTTTAGCAATCACGGCTTCAACATTTCCATGCCTAACAAAATCATGGACTTTAATATGGGGGAGAAACACCCAGGTACTTCAATTGAGGTAGTATTTTTAGATGCTCCTATTCTAGTGGTTTCATCCATTTGATCTATTTCTTTGTTTATTTTTAGGGGGTAGGGATACCCATTTGTGGGCTTGAACCCCTACCATCCCCAATATCAACTTCTTCCCCTGATGCAGAACTTGACACCATTAGAGGGGGAAGAACTCGTGGTGCTGCTTCAATAGCCATAGTAACATCTGTTTGTTCCTCTTCTTGTACCCCCACCTTTTCTATACTAGTGGGGGCTTAATCCCTATACATTAGCTCCCTCTTAGTTTCATCCTTGAATTCTTGCAGATTTCTAATTTCATCACCCTTGTCTTGGCTTAGTGGTTGGGTGATAACATTTTCTACAAATGTCTCAATGTCTGAAGAGATCATTTCCTTTTCTTGGGGAGCCTAAACCTATGTAGCCACCTTGAACCCAACCTATAACACATCAAAAGATAATGGATCATCTGAAGCCAAAACATCTTCTTCATCATCTTTGCCTTCTACTCATGAGGGTCCTAATTATTTAAACAATCCCATGGCTGAATGTTTCACTGGGGTTTGTTGTCTTTCCTTCAGAGTTCTATGTTTGGGCTTCCCTTGGGGAGGGGTGAAGCCCCTTTGTTTCTTCATCACCTCTACGATTGGCCTTCCCTCATCTGAATCCTCTTCATCACTCATATCCCTTAACCTCTAGGCATATGAGGACCTACTTCATATTGCTTCTCAAAAGTATCCTTGGGGGGATGTCTTTGAACACTACCTCTTTTCTTTTCTTGGGGCTCCCCATCAGAGGTTGTAATGCTTTCTTGGTTCTCTTAGGCCTCAGCTATTTTAATTCTTCCTCTCCTCTCTTTCTTACATAAGTCTTCAAGGAATGGCTGGCTGTTGGTTACTACATAGGTGGGACAAGTAGGGTAATAACCTAAACAACTATAATCATGAGAGGTCCCTCAATCTCAATGGATATGGGAGTAACACTAGTCAATTGCACCTCTCCTTTAATTATTTTGTCCCAATTCTCCACTAGGCTTATCAGCTTTGAAAATGACATCCCAGTTTTGGATCAGGCAACCATTATTGATTCCACATCAATATTTTTTGAGAAGTCCACATCACTCACCTTTCTCTTCCCCTTGCCCCTTGCCACTACTAATGGTGCTGGAGGATCACCCGTGTATGCTGGTAGTAATGCTTTGAGTTCTATAACCTGTCAAAGCTCTTGGAGGGTGGGGGTGTCATATATATCTAGGTCAATCGCATGCTCCTTTAACAACCTAAATATTCTCCTCATGATGGGAAAATACTTCCATGCAATAGAGTCATTTTCCTTGGTAGTGAAATCTACTTTGGATATAGGCTACGCTTCAATATTCTTTTCAATATATACTGATGCTACAGTTATTTTGTCATCTACCATGTCTTTGGGGATGGTGTGATACTGTAGATGAGTGCTTCCTGCATAATGAGTCACATGTAGTCAATTTTTTTTACCTCCTCCTTAGTGGTGTAGTTAGACCAAATATCTTTGAAGTACGACTAGTGTAAGATTACACTTGTTGTAGTGTTTATCAACCATCTTATATCATAATTAGGTCTAGGTGGCATTTTTTTAATCATGTAGAAGTATATTTCCTACTCCAATCCTTTTGCTTTATCTAGAGAAGGACATGTGTAATATCCTATCTCTACTAGGAATTTGAAATGATTGTTTATTTTCTTAGCCGCAATCATTTCATGCGGGTGCACCATTTGGCTACACAATTCCATGATAGCAAATTTGTCATCCACGTGCCTTGGCAATTTACGATGCCCCCCTGAGTAGCCACTCACCCTAATGTATGTGAACATTCAAAACTAAATATATGTGGCACCAAATCTATCAATTATCTCTTGAATAACCTTGGTCATTCTATTCAAACTTCTCAAAGGGAAGAAAATGCTCATCATAGCATTGAAGAAACAATTGTATACTCTACAATAGTTGCTCTTCAACCCTTCTAGAGTGACCTCTAGATAAATCTCATATATCCTCATTCCCAAAATATTCTTGGTAAGACCTGGGAAGGTCCTATTATGCACCAAGCTATATATCAAATATGAGGACATATAAAAAGTACTCATGAATTTTTCTTTTTAGAAGATTGCACTATGTAATTGTATCTTTTGATTCTATAAATTGTCACTCAAGATAGTTTCCCGATCTAACTTATTTTTCCCTTCCAACACGTAGATGAGGACTAAAAACATCCATGGTTTGAACTTTTCTACAATGGGTACTATTATAGACTGGATTTCACCCTTGCAAGAGAGTTCTTCATGCTCTCTCAGTTCCATCTATAAGCATGGGAATAACCTTAGGATGTGGGTGTCCTATGGTGAGGTTGAACCTCTAGACTTTTTTATGAGGCTAGTTCCTCATGTGCTTCACTTCACCTCTTTTGGCTTTTACACTAAATTCTACTAATGGCTAAGGAAAAGGGAAGAGAGATTACTTGAAAAGAAAACTAAGCTAAGGGAGGTGATGCACTGAAAGTAAGTGATCCACTAGACTTAGAAAAGACACTAATTCAACATAAGACAAGTTGGCTTACACAACCTCCTAACCAGCTAACTTGCACAAGTATTTCTCAAGCTAAGCTTACTGAACCACACATGAGACAAAGAGGAATTTCAAAATTCACACCAAACATCCATTAATGGCCAAAAAGCATGATTTCAGACCTACAATTTACTAAAAAGTACCTAAAAATAAGTAAGAAAGAAAGGCAAAAAGGTTGGAAGGATGATTCTTCACAACACTATTAGTACACAAGCTAACTCAATGCACTTTTCAGACAAAGAGATAGGTAAAAAGAATCTTGATTGCTTCAAAGGTCCATTACACATTGATTTTCATAGACTGATTTAATCACCAGTATGTGGATACATTTCTTGGCTTCAAGGCCTCTATATATAAATAAAATGGGGAAGAAAAAAAGGGAGGAAAGTAGAAGTCATAGATGGTTGGAACCTCCTGTTGTCCTTACTTGATGTTCATAAATGCACTATTCTAGATCACTGCCCAATACTCTCAAGCCCCTCCCATATTTAATACTTTCTTTGGCACATCTAAATAGTCATACTATGAGTAGCTGGAATGTTTCTTCTTAGAATGATGTATTTAAGCATCGAACGATGATTGCGGGCAATGAACCATGGTGGATGGGAGCTTTCATAACTTCCAACTACTAGCTACTCAGACATATTTATTGAACATCCTTATGCCACTTTTCCTTTACTAATTAGCCCTTTCTGCTCTACTTGCACCATGTGGTAGCCTTCCATTTGTTGCATCATGATTTTAGCATTGCCAAACCAAGCTTAAGTCAAGCCCTTGGAGAATCTTCATTTACTCTATGCAGAGTAATTTGGGTTCTTTGGCCTCTTCAACTTTGGACTTTCTAAGATCCTTCACTTATAAATCCTTTTTAGTAGAGTACTTTGAGAAACCTAATTTAATCTATGCATAGTAAGTTGGGTTCTCTAAGCCTATTGACTTCGGGCTTATCCATCTTGAAGTCTTCTCACTTTGCTGCTACCCAAGCCTTAAGACTTCAAGCTTTTTAAACCTAATTACTTCCAATGGCTAGTCACTTATCATGATTTTTACGTCCATTGGCCCATCATTTACTTTGGGCACTTGGTCTTGGGCTTGTCTCTTGGCTTATTTCTTTTGGGTGAATCTCTTGAAGGAATTTCTTCAAATAATTTGTTTAAAGGAATTCCTTTAGACTTTCTGTTCATGTCTATCTTTGGAAACTACCCTTTGAGCTTTTCATAATGGACTTTCCTGAAGGGTAAGAGACCCTTCAAGCTTTCTTCATGTCCCCTCAGATTTTTGTAAATGATCCTCCTGAAGTGAAAGATACCCTTTGTGAATTTTGAAATGGTCCTCCTTAAGGGTAACACACCCTTCGAGAAAATTGCAATTGCCCACTTAGAGAAGAAAGAGCCCTTTGAAAAAGTTGAAGTGTACCTTTGGGAAAGTTGACTAGTCCCTTTTGCCCCAAAAAGACCCTTTGGTATTTTGAAAATGCCCTTTAGTTTTTTGAAAAACACTCGTCTCTTGAATAACCCAAGAAGTATTACTTTTCCAGACCACATCAGGTTTGTTGAGCACCTTTACTCATTTCAAGCTTCTGAATGCTCACAACTTATTAAGTAATCAGGTAATGCTCCATAGAAAACTCAAAATACACTATCTATGAGTAATTTGGGTTTGTGAACCCAAATTACTTCTACTTATGAAACATTTAAAAGCTAAGCACTGCTAGAAACCTGATTTGCATTATACCTTCAAAAAACTCAAAGTTTTCACTGTTAGAAAAACTGAAGTCCTCCCAAAGGCTTACCATTTTCTTGCTTGAAATCTCCCTTTTCCATACTTAGGTAAACTTTGATATGTGGGCCAACAAATGCCCAACATTTTTGGCAATTCATAGGGAAACATGCCTATTATGCTTAAGAACCTAGCTCATTTGCTTTATTTGATCCATTAGGTGTGGATTCATTACTTTTTCACGAAGCTAGCTCTTTTTAGAAATCTCCCTTGAAGCATCAAGGATAACCAAAATGAAACAAACTGTGCCCATGGCACTTAGGGAAGGGAAAACACACAATTGAAAAAGATGTGCACCAAGCACTTAGAGGAAAAGACAAAAGAAAACTAAAAGAAACATACATAAATATATACAACAATTGTAAACTCTCAATAACAAGGTTTTAGATGAATCCCATTGACTAAGATTGGTAATACATCTTTGTCTAATTGAGCAAGCTAGAAGGTGTTATGTTGTTTGCATTTGTGGATCAAGTAAGGACCACTCCACAAGCTATCAAACTTGGTATGGTTGCCTGCTTTGGCCTTGTTTGAGTCCCATTTGAGAACCAGGTCTCCTTCCTTGAAAGTCCTTGCTATAGATCTCTTATCAAAAGCCTTCTTGACCTAAGCTTTATGTGCCTCTAATGTTTTCATTGTAAGGTCCCTTGTCTCCTCAAGTTCTATGATTTTTTCCAATCTCATATTCATGGGTTCATCTTCTAGCAACTCCAGTTGATGGGCTAGCTCTAATGCATGTATCTCAAGAGAAATGGGTAGCCTAGCCTCCCTTCCATATACTAGAACATATGGAGAATTACTAATAATAGCTTTAAGAATTACTCGATCAGCCCAAAAGGCTATCTTTAACTTGGTGTGCCACGTCCTCTGGTTCTCCTCCATATTCCTCCTGATGATCCTCAACAAATTCTTATTTGTGGACTCAACCAACCCATTGCCTTGAGGATAATACTTTGAGGAAGTACTGAGGTAGATCCCCTTTTTGAGAGCCCATTCACTTATTTTCAAACTTAGGAAAGCCAAAGCATTATCACATATGATAGTGGTTGGAACACTAAACCTAGTCACAATGTTGTTGTAGAAGTCTAATACTGCACTTTCATTAGCTTCTTTTAATACAATGGCTTCCACCCACCTGATGAAGTAATTAGTTGTAGTAAGTACCCACTTATACCCTGCACTTGATGGGGGGTTGATCATACCAATGAAATCCAAACCCCATTGCATGAATGGTTGCTCCACTTGAATCAAGTTGAGTGGAAGAGCTTCTAACCTTTGATTTCCCATGAAGAGAGCACATTCTTGACACTTCCTTACCTATACGTAAGTGTCCTTGAAGAGGCTTGGCTAGTAGTAACCAATCCTCATGATCTTTGCTGCAACAGTCTTTGGGGTAAAATTACCTCCTACAGGCCCATCATGGAAATGCTCCAAAAGCTTGGCAACTTGATCATCATCTATGCACCTCAGGAACACTCCATTGAGGTCTCTTTTAAACAAAACCCTATCAACTAAAACATAAGGCATGGACTAAAGTCTGAAATACCTTCTTTTTTCTTTGTCCATACCTTGGGGGCACTCACCTGTTAGCAGAAAATGAGTTATATCATGGAGCTAGCTAGTGTGAGGTGGAGGTGCATCTGCTTGTAGTTTATCTTATGTCACCAAGATGACCTCTTTGTCTTCATAAAGATCCTCAGCCATATGCTCACACAAGCCTTTACCTCTTACTAGCTTAGTGACCTTGATCTCCACGTCGTATTCCATGACTTTTGTAATCTAACCAACTCTTTTTTTGCTCAAGTCCTTGTTAAGAAGGAAGTCTCTTAACCTAGGATGAGACACCATAAGGTGAATTTTACTATTGGATAACATTGGCCTAAACTTCTTGAGGCTCCTTACTACTGTTGGCTTTGTCAATGAAGGAGCGATGACAATAGGTTCTTTGAAAGCTTCTTGGTTATCACCACTATTCCTTCTCTTAAACCTTGTATTTGCTAAGATAAGGATGTGAGCTAGATTGGGAGTGGCTTTCTAATTGGAATCATAACACTCCTCTTTCTCACTAATGACCATTGAGGCCTCTATCTAGTTTAATCCTTGATTTGAGCCTTGCTCTTGTGGAGGCTATTCTTGTCTCGTCATTGTGGGTACCTCTATGTTTTGGACCATAAGATCCTAGTTGTATCTATAAGCAACAACCTACTACCATTGATCATTAGACGCTTGATTGGAGCCATTAGTTGAGATAATGGATTACCCAAAAGAATGATTCAATGGCATTGTACCCTTAGTTTTTGGAGCCACATTATTCTGAACTGAGACCAAGGAGTTAGAAGGGCTTACAACATTTAGATTGTAATTATGCTATCTAGCGTAGTTAGGCTACCCCTATCCTTGGAAACCTCCTTTTTAGGGTGGCTTATTATCTTGATTAGTTACTACTGAGGCTGGTATGGAGCTTGATAAGGTTTCTTGTAAGCTTGCCTCTTAAAATTGACCACATCATTTCCTAAGGATTGGAGCATGCTCTTCAACTCTAAGTAATTCTTATGCTCTAGGGAGTCATTGGATCTGCTAGTAGAGGCCTTCTCTTGCATAGGTGAAGATACAACAACAATTGTTGGCATTAGAAGTATAACATAGAGTAGAGGAATGAATGTAGGAGGTGGTCTGATCTTTAGAAAAAGAGGCATTGGAGGTTTGGGAGTAAGCTTATCAGCCTAAACTAGGCTATTCTCTACCTTGATGGCCACCTCATATGCATATGGAAATATGTCTCCTCCCATAGACTAGAACATTACAATGATGTCACTATTAAGATCCTTCAAGTAATACAAGAAATTAAAGTTTGGATATGGTCTATCAGCTGCTAGGATTTTATCCCATGCTTTCTCTAATCTTATATTGAAGTCTTGCATGACTTCATCAGGAGCTCTCTTGATGGTGGTTAGCTACTCTACAAGCGATAGGTGGTCACTCTTATCTACAAATATTTTACATAGGGCTATTCCTAGCTCATCCAATGAGTGGATAGTATTAGGAGCAAGTAATATATACCAATCTAATGGTTTTCCTTTGAAGGACATAACCAATATCCTAACAACCACGTTCTCCATCATGATATTATAAATGTTGTATAAGTTGGCTATGTCTATTATGTGCTCAGTAAGAGTTATATCTTGGTCTCCTAAATAATAAGGGACACTTTTGTGAGATAATAATGGCATAGGATAATACTATGGTAAGTTCAAAGGGCTTTGGCCACTGAAACCCACAAAATCTCTTTAGGGAATCATAGTAGTAAGAGGGGCTGATAAAAATCTTCTTGCATAGGTATACCTTATGATTGGCTTAGAAGGATAGCTTCTTATGTAAGGGTGAGTATGGGTGAACCTTAACCTTCTTACTAAGTTTAAAGGTAATTCAACAAACTTAAAAGAAATACCTATAGAAGTTGATCTTGTAGTCACCTTAGACATGAAAGATAACTACTACTTTGCCATCAGATAGTTGGGTATTCTTTGGAGTCACCAGATGCTAAAGGATAAAAGCTACCACTGCTACAAACTAATCAAAATAGCATCAAATTTGACCAATCTTCCATAAAAAATAGAAGTGAAATAGTAGTTCTCCCAATGGGCATGCCAGAACTGTTATAGACTAGATTTCACCCTTGCGAGAGAGTTCTTCAGGCTCTCTCACTTTCAACTATAAGCATGGGAACAACCTTAGGATGTGGGTGTCCTATGGTGAGGTTGAACCTCTAGAATTTCTTATGAGGCTAGTTCCTTAGATGCTTCTCTTCACCTCTTTGGGCTTCCATGCTAAATTCTACTAATGGCCAAGGAAAAGGGGAGAGAGAGATTACTTGAAAAGAAAACTAAGCTAAGGGAGGTGATGCACCGAAAGTAAGTGATCCACCTGACTTGGGAAAGACACTAATTGAACATAAGATAAGTTGGCTTACACAACCTCCTAACCAGCTAACTTGGATAAGTATTTCTTAAGCTAGGCTTATTGAACCGCACATGAGACAAAGAGAAATTTCAAAATTCACACCAAGTATCTATTAATAGTCAAAAAGCATGAGTTTAGACCTATAATTAACTATAAAGTACTTGAAAACAAGCAAGAAATAAAGGTAACAAGGTTGGAAGGATGCTTCTTCACAATGTTATTAGTGCACAAGCTAACTTAATGTAATTTTTAGACAAAGAGATAGATAAAACCAATATTTATAGCTTCAAAGGTCCATTACACAATGATTTTCATAGAGTGATTTAATCACCAGTATGGGGATACATTTATAAGATCCAAGGCCTCTATTTATAAAGAAAAGGGGGAAGAGAGAAAGGGAGGAAAGAAGAAGTCACAGATGACTAGAACCTCATGTTATCCTTCTTTGATGTTTATAAATGCATCATTTCAAATCACCACCTAATACTTTCGAGCCCCTCCCATCTTTAAGAATTTATTTGGCACATCTAAAAAGTCATGTTGTGATTAGCTGGAATGTTTCTTCTTAGTGTGACACATTTAAAATTTGAATGATGATTATAGGCAATGAATCATGGTGAATGGGAGCCTTCATAACTTCCAGCTACTAGTCACTCAAACTCTCTCGTGTTTATTAAAAATCCTTGTGCCACTTGTCCTTTATTGATTATCCCTTTCTACTCTAGTTGCACCATATGGTAGCCTTCCATTTGTTGCATCATAATTATAGTATTTCTAGACCAAGCTTAAGTCAAGCCCTTAGAGAATCCTAAATTAGTCTACGTAAATTAATTCGAGTTCTTTGGCCTGTTCAACTTCGGACTTTCTAAGATCCTTTGCTTATAAATCCTTTCAAGTAGAGTACTTTAAGAAACCTAATTTACTCTATGTAGCATAATTCAGGTTCTCTAAGCTTATTTACTTCAGGCTTGTCCATCTTGAAGTCTTCTCACTTTGCTGCTTCCCAAGCCTTAAGACTTCAAACTTTTTAACTCGATTACTTCCAACAGCTAGTCTCTTATCCTAATTTTGATGTCCATTGGCCCATCATTTCCTTTGAATACTTGGTCTTGGGCTTCCCTCTTGGCTTATTTATTTTGATCAAATCTCTTGAAGGAATTTCTTTGGACAATTTGTTCAAAGGAATGCCTTTGGAATTTTTGTTCGTGTCTATTTTTGGAAACTACCCTTTAGGCTTTTCATAATGGACTTTCTCAAAGGGTAAGAGACCCTTCATGCTTTCTACATTTCCCCTCAAATTTCTATAAATGATCCTCCCAAATAGAAAGATACCTTTCAGGAATTTTGAAATGGTCCTCTCGAAGGGTAACATACCCTTTGAGAGAATTGCAACTGTCTACTTGGAGAAGAAAAATCCCATCAAAAAAGTTGAAGTGTACCTTTGAGAAAGTTGATTGGTCACTTTTGCCCTAAAAAGACCCTTTGGCATTTTGAAAATGCCCTTAATTTTTTTTAAAAAGACTTGTCTCTTAAAGAACCTAAGAAGTATTACTTTTCAAGACCACATCAGGTTTGTTGAGTAGCTTTACTCATTTCAGTCTTTTGACTACTCACAACTTATGAAGTAATCAAGTAGTGCTCCTTGGAGAACCCAAAATACACTGTCTATGAGTAATTTAGGTTTGTAAACCTAAATTAATTCTACTTATGAAACATTTAGAAGCTAAGCACTGCTAAAAACCTGATTTGTACTGTGCCTTCAAAAAACCCAAAGTTGTCACTGTTGGAAAACCTAAACTCCTCCCAAAGGCTTACCATTTTCTTGCTTGAAAGCTCCCTTTTCCATACTTAGGTAAACTTTGATATTTGGGCCAAAAAATGGCCAATAGGTACCCCATAGACCCTAGCAGCCTTGGTGATAACATACTAAAGCAACTCTTTGAATTTTATCAATTTTAAGTTTCTTGATAATTTGGAGACCTTTTACCTCTTCTTTAAGATCTAGAAAGAATTCACAATGTCCCATAGCATCTTATCATGTGTCACCAGGAAATGGCTAATTACCAACTACTACATTGATTACATGAGCAACTTTTTTAAAAATAGAGGTAAGCATGCTGACATCTTATTTTACAACACATGGACCTACTTAAGCATGTTTCACCTTTTAGCACCTCATCAAGTCCACAGGTGTTTTTCACACCACCTCACCCATCACTTCCCTCAGTACATTGGTATAATACATCTTGAGTCTTTAATGGAGTGTAAAAACACCATGTGTCATCACCTCAGGCACTCATGCCTTTTAGGACCTCTTGAACCTTGCTCGACTTTCAAGTGAGGCAATCTTCATAAAGGACCTGATCATCAAAATCTCTATGAACCTACCACATGTCCTTAATCTTCCTTACATGCTCTGGTGATCACACCTTAGATAAATTTTGAATCTTGACCATCGAAAGGTAAATAGGGTGATCTTTAGATGAGGATCAAAACTCAAAAACCTTAAGGAGCTGACATGTGACATCATCTTTAATTTATTTGCTGAGACATTCAACCCTTGGGAATTTTTTGCATGTTTCTAATAAAAACCAATTGGGACATTCTTTAAAATGGACCAAAAACTAAAAAACCCCCAAGAATCCACCATGCGTCCCAAACAAATGTGAGATTGGATTTTTGGTCACTTACTTGCCTTTGCACTATTCTTTTGATATGAGAAGGAGTGGAAGATTCTCCCAACACCTAAAAAACATTTCCATAACTTTAATCATTGAAACCACTGAAAGTGAAACAAGATAACTTCCCTCAAAGCTATTGAGAATATCTTCTATCTTCAGGAAATACCCCTCAATAGTTTGGCAAAGAATAGAACACTCCCACCTGATAAAACAAAGGAGATGATTAATTACAAACATATATTCTGACCTTTCAAAGGACTATGGTAGGTGACTGGACATTGACACTCATTTAGTTTGGACATGGGAATTTAAGTGATAAGGGCCTAATTACCTCAGTGCAATTTTGGGCACTAACAGAAAGATCACAAATATATTCGATTTGATTTATAAGGATTATGTAGTCAATGTCAGAATAACTATTAATGTATGTTGATTTTGAAGTTGATTATGACTTAAGTGGATCTGGTAGAAGTGTATAGCCAATGTTGTGACATTAATGTATTATGCTTATGAAGTTGATTATGGCTCAAGTGGATTTGAATTTGATGTTAAAACTAACATTAATTCTATTTTTGATGCTAAATCTAATATTAGCTATTTAGTGGAACCTAATTCTGATATTGGTTGAAAAATAGAACCTAATTTTAATAGTGGTTTGAAAATAAAACTTAGTTTTGATATTGGTTCAAAAATAGAACTTGATTATGAGGTTGATGTAGCCTCAAAGAGGGTCTATTGAATTGTGTTTACACAAGTACCTTATTCAAATTTCACTTGGAAATGAAGGCTTTAGGATGAAGGAATTTTTAGAAATTGGGGACTTTGGGCAATGGATGAAAGATAAACTAGTGGTCAATAATGGGTTCTTCAAAGATGGGCTCATCGAGGAGGGGTTCATCAAAGATAGATTCATCAAAGATAGGCTTATCAAATATGGGAGGTTGGTCAAAGGGTGGCTCATCAAAGATGAGTGATTTGACAAATATGTTGAAGATGGGTTGATTGTCTTGATCTTTCTTTAGAAGTGGGTGTATTTGATCATGTTTAGGAAGGGGATCATGATATATCTCAATCAAGTAGTTATCAGACTTGGACACACTTGGGTTTTTAATAAATAATGGCCCTTAGAGGGGCAATGACATAATAGGTCTGGACTATTGGCTTTGTTATGGTTGTAAAACTAGATTAGCTTATGGACTAATGGATGAAATGTCAAGAGTAAACACAAAATGAGATAGGTTTTGGCTAAGTTGTAAGAGTTGATCTATCACATATTGATGAAATAATGACAATTCTAGAACAAGTTTATAATCATGAGATGCCATGACTTGGATTAACCTTAAACTCATGCCCCCAAACAAGGATATATGCAAGGAGATGGGATTGGAAGAAATTGGCCCCAAGGAGGGAAAACTTGGTCATTGATTAAAATAGAGCCCAAAGAGGGCAGTCTTGGTCTTTGATTAAAATGGGCCCAAGTAGGGCAAAATAGAGTAGATCAAAATTTCCCAAAATAGGATGGATTGGCTTAGATTAGAATTGCCCAAAATAGGGCAAAATTGGGTTAGATTGGAATTGCCCAAAATAGGGCAAAATTGGATTAGATTGGAATTGCCCCAAATAGGATGGAATGGATTAGATTAGAATTACCCCAATCATGGTAGAATTGGCTTAGATTGAAATTAACCCAAACAAGGCAGATTGGATTGGATGTGTTGGCCCCAAATAGGGTAGATTAGACTAGATTGAAATTGTCCCAAATAGGGCAGATTTACCTTAAATTGGAATTTCCCCAAACATGGTGGGTTGGACTAGATTTGATGGCCCCAAGTAGGGTGGAATAGACTAGATGTGATTTGATTGCTTGTCCCAAACAAGGTGAAATTATTTGGACTAGTTTGACCTAATATGATTTAACATTTTGATTGGCTTCGATCAAACTTGGTTGAACTAGTCTTTATTTTATGTTAGAAATAAAAGTTTGATTTGATTAAGTTGATTTGATTTTCTCAAGATTAGATTGGATTTGAAATTTGATTTTAAATGGAAGAAAAGATGGATGTTATGATTATTTGTTGTTCCCAACTGATAGGTGTGGGAGATTGAATGGAAATACAATATTTCATTTGGATAATTGATTTAGAATTGACATGGCCTAGTCCAAATAGACCTAGTTTTACTTGAAATAAAACTTCTAGAAAAGTTGACTTGATTTAGATTTTGAAGTTAAATTTGACTTTGGTAGACGTTGAATGTCTAATTGGGAATTTTGGGTCTGGCAGTAAAAATGTAATAGTGTAATAGTTCAATCAAAGTTTTTCAATGTGAGTATCCAAATAAGAAAGGTGTGAGAATCAAAATTATTTCCAAAAAGGTGTAAAAATCTTGGTCTATCAAATGTTTTCAAGTGTTTATGTCTCACAAAGGATGTAAGTGTTCAATGTTTGGATCTTGAAAGTGTTCGAGTTTGGATTTGACTTTGAATTTTTTGACTTGGAAACTTGACTTGTGAATGGAAAAAAGGAATTTGATTATTTAAGAATTTTTGGACTTGTAATGTTTGTCCTAAGTTATTTGTTTTTATTGTAAAATTTAACTTAGGTTATGAACAAGTTCATTTTGGAATGTTGGTTTGATTTGAAGTTGTGTGAACTTTGGATTGAAGTTGTGCTTTAGACAATGTTTGAATTGCATTTATTCTTAAATGTTTGACTTTAATTAAGCTTGATTTGATTAAAAAAACATTTATTTAATTGAACCTTAGAAGAAGAGTTAACTTGTGTTTGACTCAAATTCGACATTAGGTTTGAAGTAGAATTTGAATGTGGTTTTGGATTGGTTTCACATTGGGATTGTAATTTGATTATAATTAAAGTTTGTTCAAAATGGGCAACATAGTGACATGGTTTAAACAAGAGGAATGTGCATTTGGATAAATTTAGACATGGCATCTAGGAGTTTGATATGGATAAATTTTGACATGATGACAGGTAAAAGGGAGTTTGAAATTTTTTTGGGATTTAAATTTGACAAAATAATAGGTAGAAGGGAGGGAGTTTTGACCCAAAAAATTGGTAGAGTAATACCTTATCATGTAAGTGTACATAAAATAAGTTTGAGACTTGGTTTTGAACATAGAATGAGTTTTGACACAACATCCAAGTAAACAACATTCAAGTATGTGATCTTATCTTAGTGGTAAATTAGGATTGCATCACAATCACTGAGCCTTCAATATACTCATTTTAATAGGATAAATTTAATAAAGTTTTAAATATAGGTTAAATACACACCCTTTCTCAAAGTTCATATGTGATAGGCAATCTTTGGGGGTTGTTACCTTTGCACCCCCGCATCAGTGAAAGTTTTGTGGCCAATAGGTCTTAATCTAAAGTTTTTGTTGGTTTACTAGATGGTTCCAAGATGGGTAAAAAGTCTATCAAAGAAGAGATACATGGGAAAGGTTATTCATAGGGGCATACATCCCCTATCGAAGAGGTCCTAGATTCCTTGATGTTGATGTTTAATGGCTTTGCATTGGGATTTATCTCATTTATTTCATGAAACCCTTTTTGGGGAATTTTTATATGCCCTAAAAACACCTACCAATAATTTATATCTCTTGTTAGATGTATGAGGTTGGTGTGAATGTTGGTATATCACTTCCCAGTCACTGCACCATAAAAACCCATGAGAAGGAAATAACACCCCAATCGTGTGGCCTAACATAACAAGATGAAGGTATCACCATTTATGATTCCTAGAAATCTCACTAAGGGAAAGTAAAGAGCATACCTTAGAGAATCTCCAGGGATAAAGGTAAATGGTAAACTTCACATTTTTGAATCACCCACATAAGGGGATAGAATACATGTGAAAGAACCACATAAAACACAAGCAACAAGCAAAACTCGACAATTAAGAGAAAAGAAGTGGCTTAGAAGTAAAGCAAGTTATAAGCCCAAATTAAAGTGTGCATTCATTTTAAATCCAAATTGAAGTGTTTGGAAAAAAAGAAAAATATTTTATTTTGAGTTGAAATCAACTTCTTTGGCCAAGGGCCTGTAGGAAAATGGTTAAAAGTTTGCAATGTGGTATTGGGCTAATGCAGAAAGTTGTCAAAATTTTATTTAAGGCTTGGTTCTATGACACAAGGCATTTCCACCAAAATATAAGGCATTTTCACTAATACACAGGGCATTTTTGCCATTTCAAATGATGTTTTCATCAACTCCTACAAAATAGATAGAATATAAAAATTTAGCATTTATGCTAATTAGTAGAGGACATTTATTGATTAGAAGGGTGTTTCCTTTGAATAGCAGGGTATTTATGACAAAATTATAAAAACTATAAGTCTTATATAGAAGGGAATTTCTATCAACTTGCATGTTTTCATTGATTTGAAAGATGTTTTTTTGATGTGTAGTGTATTTCAACCAATTATGATAGCTTGAAAAAACATAATAAAATTGAAAACAAAGATGAAACTATTGATTTTTAGGGCATTTTCACTATTTTGGGGGTTGAATCTATTGATGCATAGTGTGTTTTCATTAATTACACCTAAGACAAAAATTAAGAAGTTTTTAAAGAAAATAAGATAAATTAACTTAACATTTATGTCAATTTTAGTAATTATAAGAACAAAAAATGTTTAGAAGAGTTTGTGGGTTGCATCGAGTCCCACTAGGTGTGCCATTATGTAGATTAGGAATCTAAAGAGGGTTAATTTGTTGTTAGTGAATATACATTAAAAAAATTACATGAGATTAATAGCCTAAGCCTAATACTTATGATTGAGTAAGGCTAAGTAAATGATGGATCAAATAGAAGACAAAAAACAAACATTTATACCTTCTTTGAAATAATTCTTTTGCTTTCCAGTTCAAAGAATTATGTGCTCATCCTGTAGAACTAGAAGTCTTTGGCAATGTCAACTCTACTTGTGCGAAGCATCTCCCCTTGTCTACACTTGGTTTGGCTTGAGAATTGGTAAGAGAATGGTGAAGCTCAATATGTATTATGGTAGAGTAAGTTTAAGTCCAATAAGTTTGTCTATAATTGAGGGGGGACGTTCAATTTATAGACTTGTTGAATTAGTGAGGAACATCCATCTTGATCTCCAAATGGAGGGATAGGAATGAGTCCTCTCCTTAATCAATATTGGAGGTTGGAAATGTAAGAGGGTCCATTTAAGGAAATCTGGAGTGTGGAAGAGATATGGAATAAAAGTGCAATCATGACCCCTTTTGGAGTGTGTAAGAGGGTGTAAGAAGGAATGTGTAAGAAGGTGTAAAAGAATCTAAGAGCTTTCTTCCACTCCTCTCCTTTCCCATTGACTTTCCCATGTGATGTCACCAAGATGAGGCATTAAAAAGATTTTTTATGTTGAAAAATAGAAGTTTCTAAAAAAAACATGGAATTTTACCTTAGAGAATATTTAGGTTAATTAATCAAGTAATTAATCAACCATTAGAGGAAAATGTTATTTGTCTAATTAGTATCTTGTTCATTTGACCTGGTAATAACCTTTGTAAAACACTGATTCAATTTGTAAAAGAAATAGATGATGTGAAATGGCGTATTACCCCTAACTAGGGATACACCGATGTGATTTAGAATGCGTACGTTAGGTGTGTGGAAGAATTGGACTGATTTGGTAATTTCTAGGTAAATTTGCAAAATACTCTAATTGTAGTTTAAACACAGACATGGTGAAAAATAAGTGTCTAAATTGTAGATACTAAAATTAAATATTTATTGCATATTTATCTTGTAAATTTGATAAATATCAATCAAGGTTATACCATTTGATTATAGATCTCCCTGTAGCTGAGAGGTTCACATTCACCATATCACTATGCCTAAATGTTTATCTTTTAGTCTGATCCATATCATTTTGTTGACTAGGTCTCTTGTACTTCACAAAGAGCTTAAAACTTGATAAACATCCTTCACTATTAGTTTCATACTAGTACATGTTTTCTATCCCTATGGACATTACCTACCACAGAGGGACACTACCACTTACGATAGTTTCCAAATCCTTATCTAATATCTAGTAGCCAAAAGTCATCAAAATTACAAAATGATTGAAACCTATGGGTTGGCCTACTTGTCTTATTAAACCCTACTGTGAGATATTTTCAAAAGGTGTGGTATAAATACAAGTCTAAGCCTTCTCATTCCTCATCTAAAAAATACCAAATAAAAACCTACTAAATCTAAATCAATTGAATACACAAACACTCTATTCTACCCTATCCATCCCTATTTCCTATCGAGCATAAAAGTAATCATATTATAGGTTTGAAGCATTTAAAGAGTAGCCCATGAATGATATTTGTTAAATTACAAGCTATATTATTGCATGCATCTTCATATAGTATATTACACCCTTGTGCACACACTTCCCCACACAACCACATAAGTCTGAGTCCCTCCTTGGAGTAGTGTCTATATAAGTAGTGTTGATTGACAAAGGGGTCTTTGGGGCAGCTTGACATTGTAAGCCCACTAACCCATTTTTCAACAAAATCATTGCAAGGGTGAAGAAGGGTGATGAGATAGGGTTTGATCAATCAAACAAGAGAGATAAATAGTATCCTTAATCTAAATACATCAATAGAAAGGTGACAAAAAACCTAAAACATTGAAGTTGGTTATATCTTGATCGAACCATTATTACGTGCTGTACACCTACATCATAATTAGATAGTAGCATTGATGATAGTGTCTAGATCTAATGATAGTATTCATGTGGCCACAAAATTATAATTTATAGAATATGACAACATATACAATGCACTAATCCTACATACTTTATACCTAGTTCTTATCTAGATCTATTTGTGTATAGTAAACTAGCTAAGTACTATTATTTATTATAATATCTTTTAATAGTTATACTTTACTATTTTTAGTAATCTCATTTTTATAAATTAACAATATTTTTTATATGAATTTTATATTAATTGGCCTATTATAGATTAGTTTATCACCCTTGTATTTTAACTACTTCTATATTCTTGACCCTAGATCCCTCGTATCTAAATTTTTAATGTCTAACATTTGGTGAGTTTGACCCTTGGTATCCAAACCCTACATTGACCTAAGGTTTCCTTATTTACCATTTATCTAATTTTTGATTTTTAATTTCATAATATTCAAAATTTAAAAATCACAAATTTCCTTTCCTAAAATCATGTTTAATATGGATACATATATCAGTTATTTCGTTATCCAGTACATAATGATAGTCAATATTTGTTATGTTAAATTAGTCAATGAGATCATATAATAGAATACGTAAATCCATCAATATAAAGAGAGGGTGTTAAAATAAGAGTAAATGTTAAACTCTCTTTATAAATTTGTGTAATAATATAGAACTAGTTTCTAAATGCCAACATGCTTGTTCCCAACCCTTTGTTCCTCCTAGAGCCTGTTTGAGTGACGACTACCATTCCACTCCCATTATTCACCCATGACTTATTTTAGATTTTGTAGTCCACTTTGTCACTACATAAAGAGGTAAGGGTGCCCAACCTATACCACCACCTATTAATATACAATAGGTTCCTCCTAATCTTAAATTGGTTATTAAAAGTAACAGATATGATCTTGTCGACCAACTAAGCAATATGCATGCTAAAATTTCAATCCTTAAACTTTTAAAATAATTGACTATCTATAAGGATATCTTATATGAAGCACTGCATGAAATATAAGTACCAAGTGATGTAGAACCAACTTACTTTGTAGATATTATGCAAGGTCTAAAAACCAACTCAAATCTCATTACCTTTGATCCAAAATATTTACCATCAAAATATATTTTTAACCAAGATTTAACTTTATTCATACAAGTGAGTATGCATAACAAGGGAATCAAAAGGATGCTAGTTGATACCAAATCTATTCTAAATATTTATGACATAATTTCTTAACCATCATGAGTATTAACACTAATCTTCCTAAAAAATTAGACATGCATATAAAAGGATTTGATAATTCACGCGACCCTCAAATTGGCCAAATCACATTATATGTGACATTGGTACCAAAATTGGTTCCAACTACACTCTGATTAATGTCTCAATCATTGCATTAAAACTTAATCTTGGGTTGACTTTGGATACACATAATGGAGGTTGTCCCATCTACATTACATTAATGTGTCATATTTATATATAATGGGACCCTATTCACAATGCCTATCGATGATGAACCTTTCAAATTTTTTCAAATTATACATTATGACACAATAAGGTTCCTAAACTCATACAACCAAAGTAATATATTATTGTTGAAAGCATCCTAACTTACGAGATGGGAGAATCTAACAAAAAAACTCATTTACCTCAAGATGCTTATAAGGCACTTAACTACTAAGGGGCACATGGATACACAATTAAAACAAGAACCATTATCAAAGGAGTGAATTATACTAAACCAACAAGAAAATCCAACATTTGAGCTACCTTTATTGGTTGACAATGAGCAACAAAATGACAACATTTTAGATTACTATGATAGTGATGATGAAATTATTCCTACTATGATGTATGAACCATTGTAAAAAATAAATGTTGATCCACTTGAATATCTTTCACATAACCTATTCACACCTATAGTTATTAGTATATGCAAGTTAAATTCATCACAAGACAATATGGAAGTACATTTAGGGAAATGAAAAATTAGCACATGAACATGTAAATGTTTATTATTCAATATGTCCCTCTTGGCTACAAACATTGAGTTAAACTTACAAGTGACAAATGTAAATACATCATGTGAATAACCTGGAGTCCTCTCTTAAGATTCCACAATAGATTTTACAGAGAATAGTAAAATAATATTCTCTGAATACAATACTTTCTATGTTAATTGAGCATAAGATGATATCTTTACCTCATAATAGACAAATCAACAACTCAACTTATTCCTAAACATGGGTCACCATATTAAAACCATCATCAGATTATTGGTCAAGATACAAATCAATGTGATTTATTACAAAACCAAATTAAGAAATATAAAGATGAATGGCGTATAATGATCATCCCTGAACAATGGAAAATACCTATGATTTATGATATTTTAAAAATAAAAAGTGAAATTAACCATACTTCTAAATTCCCACACCTCAAATATCTAGCTATTACTACAAATATTGATGGGGTCTATTGTCCACATCTCAAGGTGGATATACACATTTGGTATATAATTTACAGCACCACATTCTTCCAACATTCAAGACATAATATAAATGAGTTACACTACTCTCTAATACTACCATAATATCTTGGCCACATCATACTATCAATAACATGTGGACCTATGGCTGTTTCTACAATCATTTGGGTTATGAATCCATAATCAAACTTCACTTGTCATTTTGGTCAATATTGGTTGTTTGAGATGAATGTAATTATTAATACTCAAACACGTGCCACATTTTCCAATTTGAAGTTAAATAAATTTGTGCCCCCCATGATGGATATGATGATAGGCCTATATTAATAATTGCTAACACCAATTTACCAAAAAACATTAAAACATTGGCATTAGAAAAGCATAAACATTGATGGCAAAAAAAAGGGCCACATGGACCACCCGATAGTACTCTATCTCTTGAATAGGAGGATTCAACTCCTTTCATTCTGTTTAAATTTAGAAAGTCCAAAAATGTATGAACAAATCAAATATATTCCAAAATCCTAAAAAAATCAAATATTCCAAAATATAAAAACATTCAAATAAATTCAAAAATATATAAATATTCAGCATTCTCATATTTTATTAACTCTTTGGCATCTATGTGGTTTGATTTATGTTAGTAGATAACATATCATTACATTCCTATTTACACATATGTGTCACTCATCTTTGAGTTTGATACAGGGATACCCAAACACATGATTTATGAATCTTTAGATGTTGGACCTTTCCTCTACTCACATCATATAGTATGTTGGGGGCATCTACTTCTTTGATTTACCAGAAAACATTGAAACATTGGCATTAGAAAAGCATAAACATTGATGGCAAAAAAAAGGGCCACGTGGACCACCAGATAGTACTCTATCTCTTGAATGGGAGGATTCAACTCCTTTCATTCTGTTTAAATTTATAAAGTCCAAAAATGTATGAACAAATCAAATATATTCCAAAATCCTAACAAAATCAAATATTCCAAAATATAAAAACATTCAAATAAATTCAAAAATATAAAAATATTCAACATTCTCATATTTTATTAACTCTTTGACATCTATGTGGTTTGATTTATGTTAGTAGATAACATATCATTACATTCCCATTTACACATATGTGTCACTCATCTTTGAGTTTGATACAGGGATACCCAGACACATGATTTATGAATATTTAGATGTTGGACCTTTCCTCTACTCACATCATATAGTATGTTGGGGGCATCTGCTTCTTTGATTATGATGGATGGAGGTTACATATCCCTATGATAATCTCCACATTTATCATGTTTGATCTTATATTACTAACATGTTTATATCCACAGTCATAACTTTTACAGTGTACTTGATATGCCATACTACATAACATTTTTTCTAACACATATATAGGGACTAGTATAATATGCTTATGTCAGTTGCTTATGCATAAACTATTTTTCACTTTGAGTATATTATATTGTTTTCTATTGTCTTTATTATGTATAATTTGAAAATGTTCATTACAAGTTGGCCACTATGCCATTGTATGTTGATTGGACATTTGAATGTGTCATTCTATGTTGATTAGACTTTTAAATATGTCATTCATTTTGATTGTGCAGAATTTGAACGTGCCCCTTATATGAGGTATCTTTTGACCATTATTTTGAATTAAATTGAGTGAACTTGTGTGTGTGCTTGATTTATAATTTAGTTTGTACTATTACCCTCTAGACATTTCCATGATCTATGTCATGCATTTTAGTACTTGATTTGATCACATACTATGAGCTTGATTGATATATCTACTTTGACATGTTATCCCTATATGGTACATAATATATACACATATTATACAACTACCTTATCCTTTTGAGGTAAGATAACTGCAAGTTTATATCTCCCTCACCTCAAAATGGGGGCATATTAATGGGGGCATGTCATAGAAGCATGACCTCCACATTTTCAAAATTTTCCAAATTGTAGTGGGGGCATGTCACAAAGGCATGACCTCCACACTTATATACCTTCTCAGTTTCCAAATTACAGTGGGGTCATGTCATTATATCATGAAATTAAAACTTATACACTTAATCAATACTTCCAAACTTTAGTGGGGGCATGTCAGAAGAACATGACCTCCACACTTACATAATCTCCTACTCAGTTTGATGATTTAGATATCCACTTGGGTTAAAATCCTATACATGGTACCAATTTTGCATAGATTTGAAACATTTTTTTTTAGATTTATGACATATATAATCTAGCTTAGATATATTAGAGGTGCATATGCCATGTTATTACACCAAAAATTACAAAATTTACCAATTTTACTACTCATAAAGATGCATTAATTACACTAGGATGTATTGTTATCTAGTCTTTTATGCTGTAGTAGTTGGTTTATTTTATAGGTTAAAGTGATTAAATCATTAAACCTCACCATATTTTTATATTGGAGTGATTAAATCATCCAATCTCTTTGTATTTATAGGGTGAGTGACTTGAGTTATGTTATTGAGATATAATGATCTCAATGTCCATGTCACAACTCACCCTTACACCAGATTGGGGGTATAATACCTTATAATCAACCTCTTTAGATATGTAGTGTTCATGTTTGAACATTCTCTAGCTCCAATTATTAATATGGAAACATCATTACCAAGTTAAAGCATCAAGAGGCAACATCATTGTATCGACACATAGGTGTACTCCTTCCTTACTCTCTTTCTTTTTGAGCATATCAATTATTTCAAATCTTAGATTATATGTAATAATTTATATTATAACACACTCTTGGTTATAGGTCATACACTAGTAAATTACTCAAAGTAGGCTCAAGCAAGGGAAAGGTGTGTTAAACACACCCAGGTATGCTTTTCTTTCCTTTAACCTAGTAATTTCATTCTTATACATTACTAGATTAAAGGTGGGGCAAATGTAGATACTAAAACTAAATATTTATAGCATCTTAGTCTTGTATATTTGACAAATATCAATCATGGATCTACCCTTTAGTTCTAAACCTCTTTGAAATCAAAAGGTTCACATTCACCATCTCAATGTGCTTAAATTCTTATCTTTTATTTTGATCCATATCATTCTAATGACCTAAACAAACTTAAAACTTGATAAACATCCTTCATTGTCAGTTTCATATCAATACATGTTTTCTATCACTCTAGATACTATCGGCCACAAAGGAACACTACTATTAATGATAATGTCTAGATCTTTATCCAGTGTCTAGTAGCCAAAATTCATTCAAATTTTAAAATGCTAAAAACTTATGGGTCAGCCTAGTTGTATTGTTTAACCCAACCATGAAATATTTTCAAAAGGTTTGGTATAAATATAAGTTTAAGCCTTATCATTCCCCATTTACTAAATGTAAAGCAAACACCTAAAAAAGCTAAATCAATCAACTGAACAAGCTCTCTATTCTACCCTATTCATCCCTATTTCCATATCAAGCATAGGATCTATCATTTTACAAGTTCAAATCATTCAAAGAGCATTTCATGAGTGATATTTGTCAAATTACAAACTAAATCACTGCATACATCTTCATATAATATATTATGCCCTTGTGCACACACTTTCCCACACATAAGGGAGAACTACATAAATTTGAATCCCTCATTCAAGTATAGGCTATGTAGGCAATGACCATTTATAGAGGGGTCTTTGGGGCAGCTCAACACTATGAGCCCACTAACCCATTTTTTAGCAAACTAATTCTAAGGGTGAAGAAGGGTGAAGAGCTAATATTTGATAAATCAAGGAAGAGTGATAACCTATATCCCATATTTGAATACATTAGTAGAAAGGTGAAAAAAAACCTATACTAATGAAGTTAGTTGAATCTTGATCTAGTCATTATTTCATACTGGATACTTGCATCATAGTCAGACAAGTGTTTATATCTGATGACAGTGTTTGTGGCCATACAATTGCAATTTCTAGAATCTGAAAACTGATCCAAAACATTGATCCTGGATACTTTACACTTTTTTCCAATCTAGATTTATTTATGCATAGAAAAATAACTAACTACTATTTTTTTATTTATTGTAATATATTTCAATAGTTGTACTTTACTATTTTTATCAATTTCAATTTTATAAATTTAAAATATTGATTGCCTGAGTTTTTTTATTAATTGGCTTACTATAGATTAGTTTATCACCATTGTGTTATAACTACTAGTATATTCTTATCCCTACATCCCACATATCTAAATTTAGGGTTAAACAAGTTTGAATTCCTCTTCTTAAAACTTTAGGGTATGAATCTAAGGAACTTTTGCAAGAGGAACAACATGGAAATTGATAATAAGGGACCACCACAAGGAGTGGTGGTTGATAGAAAGAATATTTTTTATTCCATTTTCATTCCATATTAATGTTTAACCCTAATTTTAGATGTGGATCCTACTTGGGTAGATAGGGTTAAGAATATAGAAATGATAATGCACAAGGGTGATAATCATATCTACAGTAGGGCTATTAAATTCTAAACTTAGATATAACATATGCTAAATTTATTAAACTGAGATAGGCTAAAAATAGTAAGTACAACTATGGTAGGTATGGAAATGACAAAGAAATAATGTAATTATCTAGTTTTGATGCTAACATAGTTTTGGATCTAGAACAAGCAGGAAGTAGACTGGAAGAGGTTTCTAGAATAGTCACTAAATTCTAGATTGAGTGCTTATAGAGCCATGGACACTAGTGTTAGCCTTGGATAGGAGTGTCAACACTACTATCTAAATCGAATGTAAGTGTATTATATAGAATACCTATTGGAAAAGGATGAGACTACTTGGATGTTTCTAGGTTTATCTTCACCTTTGCTCTAATGCATTTACATATGGGTCATAGACTATTGCTCCTTATGAAATTGTAAAACCCTAGTTATTCATCATCATAGTGACCTTGGAAAAAATAGGTTAGTGGGCACATAGTGTTGAGCTAACACAAAATACCCCTTTGTTAATGGGTGCTACCTACATAACCACTACTCTGAAGAGGGCCTAACCACTACTCTGAAGAGGGCCTCAAACTGATGTAGTACTCCCTACATGTTACCTTGTGTGTGAATCATGTAATATGTGGAAAGCAAGTATAATAGTGACCTAACTTGTATCTTGGAAAATCAAGCTCTTAGGATACTCCTTTAGTACTTTAGACTTGTGTATGTGTTGTTCCTATGACTAATATGTGAATAGGAGAAAATAAAAAATATTTGATTTATTGAGTGTTTGATTGAATGCTTTGTTAAATTGCATTGGTCTGTGCTAAGTGAGGAATGAATGAGGAGTGATTATGAATATATAGCACTCTTATTGAGAAATATCTTGCCTTGAATCATTGGCACTAACTATTAGGATATATTTCATTTGAAAAGAAGACGACTTTAGGAAATTGAACACCTGCATCAAGGTAGGACACTAACATTGATGTAGGGGTCTGAGGGGCATAAGATAAACAAATTTTAAGTATTTTGGGTAAGATAGAAGATCTGGGTCATCAATGTAAGACTAATCAGACCAAGAGATAGGCCAAGGGGCACAAGATAGAGTAGATTCAAGACTTTTGAAAGTAGGAAAGGTCCAAAAATAAGAGGAACATCCAAGGTCTAAGTTTAGCAAGTTTATAAGACTGAGGTGTTATATAATTAATAAATATCATCTACATTTTTGCTCCCTTTAGTCTAGTAATGAAATTGTTGATTAAAGGAGAGGAAATGTGTACTTGGGTGTGTATAACACACTTTGTCTTTGCATGAGCCCAAATTTAGGGGTTTATTGGTGACTGAACTACAACTAAGAGCATGTTGCAATATATAATCAATGCATGCAATCTTAAATTGAAAGAATTTGAAATTAAATGAAATTGAAAAAGCAAGGTGTAGTAGTACACCTATGTATTGATGCAACCGCCTTACCTTTTGGCAAGTTGATTTGAAAGGTGTATCATTATGAATCACTAAAATTGAGATTACGACAAATAAATCTAGAAAGTGCATATATATAAGGATATAGAGAGAGATTAGAAGGCCCATGGGCCCAACATTGGAGAAAAGGTGAGTTGCCACCTGACAGTTGAGATTAGCTCAAACATGCAACCCAGTCATACTTATAACCTAGTGAATATGAGTTAACCAAGTCAACTTATACTATCAAACTGGTGAGTCTAGATGATATAATCAAGTTCAAATTGAAAAATTTGCAAGATTGATTGATTTAATCATCTCAAATATACCAAAAAATGAACCAACTATTGTAATAGATTGGCTCAATATAGTCTACAAAAGTCTAACCTAGTGGGTGGTGACAGTACCTGAGAATGTTTGAAATCTGAAAGTAATTTAGATTTTGCAATCAAATGTGCACATTACATAGCATATGCTCCTTAGACATGTCTCATGCCAAAAATGTGTTTAGAAATGGTACCCATGTATAGAATTATACCACAACTGTGAATCTAAATTATATAACTGTGTGTTTCAGCCAATTCAAAAACTGTGTAAGTGTGGAGAACATGCTTCCAAAGCATGCCCCCACTATATATGAATAAATATAAAAATTTGACATAAGTGCAAATGTGGAGGGCATATTTCCAAAACATGCCCCCACTGAATCTGGGTGTGTTAAATACTCAATAAATGTGGAGAACATGCTTCCAAAGCATGCCCCCAATAAATCTAAAATTGTGAGTGTGTAAAATCCATGCCTATATAACATGCCCCCCATTGAAACTAAAACCTATGATAAATGTGGAGAACATGCCTCTATGACATGCCCCCAGTGATATTCCTCCCCTTTTAGGTGAACGAAGATAGGAACTAGTAGTTACCTCACCTCAAAAGGATAAGACAACTGAATAGTTTATAAATGGAACCATGTAGCATATAAAAGAACATGTATAGGTAAATGTAGATGGAGGTCTAATATTCATGATAAATATCATGAAAATGTCTAGATAGTAATAGGATAATTTCAACAAGTAGACAAACACACTTATAAAATCACTCAAAAGTTATTCAACATACAATGGTCCTAAGAGATCATAAACAAGGGACATGTTCAAATGCTACACAAATATAAAGGACATGACATAGTCAAATGTCCATAAAAGCAATAATGATATATTAAAATGTCTATACAATAAATAATGACATATTAAAATGTTAAATAAAGCACACATAGGCACAGGGGCCATAAACAAAAGAGCATATTCAAGTGCACAAACAAATAAGACAATAATAAGGGAAGACACTCAAGGAAGTGCATAAAAACCTAGCATAAACATATCCTAGTAGCCCATAGATCAAATGTTTTAGCAAAAAATGTTTAGTTCATAACATATAAAGTACCCCATATAAGATATGATCATGGATAAAGGCATGTGTAAGTACATAATATCTCAAACATGATAATGAAGAGACCATAAACTGATAGAACATGTGCATACCAAGATCAAAGAAGTGGATGCCCCAAATGTCCACATGACATGATTAGAGGGAAGGCCCAACATCTAAAGTAGGAATAGATCATGTATTTGTGCATGCTTGTATCATACTCAAGTAGAAGCATGACACACATATGTATGCATAAGTAATTGATATGCCATCCATCAACATGGAACTAACACATAGATTCCAAGTAGCCAATAGAACACATTTTATGCTAAAAATATTTTTGGATTTTTATTTTTATTATTATTATTTTTTTTTGGTATTTTTGAAATATGTGAAGTTGTTTAATCATATAAGTCCTCATCATCAAAAGGTGTAGGACCACCTAGAAAATTTCTCAAGTTTTGTTTATATCGGTGTACTACCTCCTCTTCAATGTTTATGTCTAATGGTTTACGTGAAGCAAATGGTGTAGGTAAATAGTCATACCCATCATTATATATGAAAATCTATATACCCATATCAAGAAAAGTAACAAACATGTTTTTATTATCTAGTTGAGCATTCCACTCGACTAGCCAATTGTGTCCAAACTTTAGTTTTGAATGTGGTTCATGATCTAATATCCATATGGTGTAATTTTACACATGTGGGACACGAGTGATAGGTAACTAAATGTATCCTTGAGATTCTGGCATCATTAAAAAGTATATGAGTTCATCAGTAGTATGTCTTAATTATGTGATAAATGTGGTGTCACAAGTTGTATCCTACTTATTATTATCAAATTGGAGATGGTGACAATATACCCTATTAATATTAGCAGTAATAGTTAAATCTTCATGCTTTGGTCATTTTGAGAGATAAGTCTCTTCTAAAAGATAGGAAGGATTTTTACTTTTCCTCATGTCGAATAAAATGTGCATGCATCCTTTATTCTTATATTTCTGAATTAGATTCTTAAATGCCTCACATTGATTTGTAGTATGGCCAATGATTCAATGATATTTATAATATGGTATCTTGTCTTCTATAGGTAGAAGTCTATTGCGTGATCTACGTCTGATAAAAGGTAAATAAATCATTCTATATTCAAGTAACATAGATAACATGGTATATGGAGTATCTCATTGTGTTGTGATCTATAAATTCTATTATGAAGCCTTTTGATAAGACTCCACATTGTTCACATGATGATTTCTCATTTGACCATTGTAAGGTTGACTCAATGTTTTCAGCCAAAAGGGATGTATGAAATAACAAGCATTTATATGTTTACCTTTTATTTTCTCTTTGCCCTTATCTTTATTTAGTTTGGTATCTTCAAAAAGTGGATTTAGCTTATATGTATAGGACCTTTAGATTTAAATAGGTTATGCAAAAGGTGATGAAGTGTATCAAATTTTAATTTTACATTTTTCATCTGTCATTTCATAAGCATTTTCATCATCACTATCATAGTAGTCTGAAACATGGCCATCTGTCTATTAAATGTTTACCAATAACAAAAGTTCAAATGTTAGGGGTTCTTATAGTTTTGGTATCATTGGTTCATTTGGTGATTGCTCTTGATTTTGATATATATTTATGTTCACCTAAGTGGATAGTGTCTTACTTACTTCTAGAGATGAAGGTGTCATTGTACTTGACTCACCTATTTCAAAAGTATGTATATGATAAAAAAGAATGCATTATTTAGGTGGTACCACCGTAGGGATACCCTCTATTTTATAATATATCATTTTACATAATTTGAAATGTGTATCATTGGTAGACATAGTTAATAAGGTCCCATCATGTATGAATTTTACACATCTATGAAGTGTAATAAGGACTGCTTCAATTGAATGTATCTAAGGTCTACCCAAACCCCTTTATATGAATGATGATTTAGCTTTTAAGGGGATTATGGAATGTAAATCCCTAGTTTTCTAAAGTGCTAGATCAATAAATTAGGGAATGAATTTATCAATAAATATAGCCATTGATTTATACAATAATTGACATATCTAATAATTTTATAAATATAAAATGAATTACAAGAGACGTAATAAGCTAGAAATTGACTGAGATAAATGGATGACAGGTTAAAACTCATGAGCAAGCCACACTTGAAATGGAATACTATAGACAACATAAGACCTAGAAGCTTCCCTCAACCCAACATGGTACTTCACACCCTCTTACATTTGAAAGGGAACAAGATTGGTAGGAGTATAACCAATGGACTCAGTTTCCTTTTCACTAGTTCGAGCTTCATTCATCTAAAGATGTTTTATCTCAGCCCCATGTCATATCCCATTTACCCATTCAATGTGATGAGGATCCCCTTGACTGTCTAGGACTTTTTGAGCTATAAGCTATCATTGACGATTATCATAAACACCTTTAGGTGAATGAAGTGCATCTTTTTCCCCTAGGAGTAGGAAGTGTGCTTCCTATGGAGATAGAGATCACACCCAGTCTAGTTTGAGTGCCTTGACAAGTTATCTTATGAGTCCCATACCTCTTTTTTTGAAATATATTCTACAAAAAGAACCCCCTTATGTCCATATTGTGGGTCATAGGTATTCCCACTCGATGAGGTATATTCATAATGAATATTTATCCTATCTTCCTAGCCCTTCCTTTAGAGTTTTTGATGAATGTGCTGATTTTGATCATCATCTATAGAACAGGGATCCATGGGATGCCTATCAGGAGCATAAATGCCTGTCAATTAACCTTTGTCTGATGGAACATAATCAACATCATGGGATTTTGGTCATCATGACCACCTCCATGAGTATGCCATGTCTTCCCATCATCCCAATGAGGAATGTCACCCATCTTATGGCCATTCTCCACCTCGTGGTAGAGATGATTTCCACCATGAGCATCCTCCTTATCAAGAGTTGCCTTGACATCATCCTCTCCATGACCATGGTTATGATGATGCCTATGGGCATAGGAAACATCATTACCATCATGAGCCCCCTCTCAGAGTTCATCACCAGCCTGCTATCAACCATGCTTAGGAGGATCTCTATCAAAATCCTCTAGCCCTTGGGTGTGTGTTATTCTCCTTCCTATTCTTATCCCTGAATTACCTAAGTTTAATGGGACTCAAGACTCTAGTCCCATAGAGTATATTAAAACATTCATGATGGCATGTATGGATTAGGAATAGGTTGAAGGCATGATGTTAAATCTCTTTGCTCATTCTCTATGAATTAAAGCTCTTGTTTAGTTTTAGAATCTACCTCTAGATTCTCTCTCTAGTTTCTAACTCCTTCTAGATGATTTCCTCTAGTTCTATGATATCTCCAAGCCTTTCAACCTTGGCATCCAATCACTCAACTCCATGGCTTAGGCCAAGGGTGAGTCAAACTTTGATTTTGTACATAGGTGGCATTTAATTGTTCATACATCTAGGACTAGGTTATCAGATGACCAGCTTTATGATATGTTCAGATGAGCATTGGGGCAGGAGGCTCACCTTGAGGTCCTCAAGTGTGAGCCCACCTTGTATGATGAAGCTATTAATGAGTGTTTGAATATTGAAATCCAACTTGTACCTTCCCAAAAGCCATCCTCTTTGCATGATCATAACCATAATGTGAGTAGTGATGGTGTCACTGATTCTCCTCTTGAGAAGATGGACAAGAAGGATAGTCATGAGGTGAATGATTTGAGCAAGAAGTTAACTAAAAATAAGGCTTTTGAATCAAGCATAGTAAAATAATAGATATTGTTTCCTTATGACCCTGTTAAGTTTTATAACTTCCATCGAATGAGGGGGCACGATGATGCCAATTGTGCTACCCAAAAGTCTGGTACAAAAACCTCACCTCTATCCCAAAGTTCTCTTCTTGTGGAACCCAACCGTGAGTTGAATGTGTTCAAGGAGCCTTTACCTAACCATGATAAGGAGAAAAAGAAGAAGAATAAAAAGAAAAAATCAAAAGCTAAGGCCCCATGCTCTCTTTCTTGTTCTTCTACCTCTTTTGACTCTATCTCTTAGGCTAACCTGAAAAGGAAGGCCAAGTGCGAGAGTAGAAAGATTGTTGCTACCATTGACATAGCCTCTATTGGGTATGAGTGCTTTATTAACATGCACTCTAGTTGGGCCACCTACCATGTTAGAGAGACTAGTGGTGTTGGGCCTACCATCCAACCCATGGGGGTAGGGAACCCTAAGGTCAGATTTGAATTTAGGTGTAACATCCCTCCCTAGGCTAGAAGGTGTCCTTACTCTATCATAAAGGAGTTGTAGGGCCTCTTGACTGGGATATCCATTTGGGACCTTCTTTGCCTTTGATCAAAGTAAAGGGGTCTTGTGTTTGATGAGCTTAGTCTCTCTCATGAGGATCCGCTATGTGATGATGTTAAAGTGTTGTTCAACTTTGATGCACATGAGTACCTTCATCCCACCATATTATATTTTGACCCAACCTCTTTGCCAAATGATTTGATTCTAGCAAAGAGGGCTCGATTCCTTATTTATATCAAGACTTCAGTTTATGATTTCCATGTTAAGTGGTGCATCATCAATGAAGGATCTACATTGAATATCATGCCCTTATGTGTGTTCAACAAGATCAGGATCAATTAGAAGAAGCTCTCTAATTATTACCATAACTATGTTGGTTTCAATAATGACATAGTTATGTCGGTGGTGAATGTGAAGATCTGGGTCAAGTTTGGCCCCAAGATAGTCATAATTTAGTTTTGTGTGTTAGACCTTGATCTTTTATACAACATGATTTTTGGCCATCATAAGACCATTGCCATGCAGGCCATCATATCAACCATGTTTTGCAAGGTTTAGTTTGTGCATGAAGGTGAGGTTCACACCATCGAGGTTGACCTAGATCCTTGGGCATTGCTCTATACAAAGACAAACCCCTCAAGTGAGTCTTTGGATGTCCCCTCATAGAGGTATGCATATTCTCATACACCCCCTATTTCTAAGTCTCATTTCTTAAGGATGAACGTTTTGATCTGACTGAGTATTGAGAAACGTTCACTCCTTTAGAGTCTAATGTGCATTAGTTAACTCCCTCTTTTGATCTATTATGTCAAGCCAAGTCATCTATTTTTGGAGACCTCTTATAAGACGTTTCCTCAGATGTTGAGCTCCCCCTTATGTTGCACTTTGCCCATTAAAGTATTAGCTATGTCAAAACATCTCCTGCTGAGGCTGCTAGAGTAGCTGAGTCTGCTATTGAGTAATGATGCATTGCTGTCATCAGACATATCTAGCAAACATAACAGTTATGGACACTACATTTCATTCACACATTTTGTCATACAGTTTGTGTGTATCATCTATACTCTCACAATTGCATACATATCAACTAACACATTTGAAACAATGACATCAAATTCGTAACCACTTACAACTACATCCTTATGAATTTCCATGCCTTATTCTAGGACAACACTCTCATCAGACCTGATATTCAACAACACAAAATCATAAAAATGACCCTGTAGAGTCCATAGTTATGAACCTGCAGAGTCCATAGTTATGAACCTGCAGAGTCCGTAGAATCTGAACCTGCAGAGTCCATAGAATCTGGAAAGCTTTAAGAAATTAGAAGTATATAGTCCTGATAAGGTAGGCACGGTTGAATCTAGAGAGAAAGGATTCAAAGGAGACGAAGCAAGCAATGGAATGAAATTTACCAACTCGGTCTTTCAATTTCCATAAATGCAGTACTTCTCCGCTTGTTTATATGGCTCAAGTCTTCACTTCTATTCTCCATTCACCACTCGGTCTTGGTCCACATATTCTATAACAGAGATGCATCATTCCATGATAGACCTCCTCTCTATCTCGACTATGCAAATGGAGGCAGAGTCAAACCATGCAGATAGGAGATGCACTGAGCCTTATTAGATAGGCATCGAGCCAAAATATAAGAATGTCGAGTCATATGAACAGAAAAAGCGTTGATTCATTTTAGACTTGTGTCCTTATCTTAATCACATCTTCCATGGCCAAAGGCCATCCTTCTTGCATTTTTCCTGGTCCCCATAGCCTCATCGACTCATTAGAATGATGATCTTCTCCCTAAGATCTTTCTCACTGAGCATACATGCTCCTGGGCTTATACAGACATGTCCAAGATGGATGAAAAATGTCCCATTGTCCTCCTTTGGTTCTGTGCCTCTGCTGTGCTCCAACTAGCCGTGAGCTTTGAATCGGCTCTCTCTTTTTATTGGGTTTTTTTTCCCTCTATCTCTCCTTGAAGTGAGAGATTCTCCTTCTCTTTCCTCTTTGTTACATTCTCTACATTCCTCTCCTCTTCTTACAACAACTTCTCTTGAATGAGAGGTCCTTCCTCTCTATATATTTTTTTCTTCACTACATTCCTCTTCGTCCCTCTCAACCTCCTTCTTCTTGTTACTCCCACTATCCTCTTGAATGAATTTGTCTTTTCTCCTCCTCTCTCTCTCTTCTCTACATCCTTCTGTCCTCTCTCCTCTTCTACGTCCTCTCTTTTCTTCTTACTAGCTGATCAGAGACCTTCGTTACATATAAAACTCTTTTCTTTCTAACTCCTATGTCCAACTTTGGACTCTAAACAAACATACATGATTTCCTCAAACAACCTACTAATTGAGAAAGATTATCTAACCTATACTTGGGGGATTTCAACTATTTCCTTGATCCTCTCCACAAGCCAAGATTGTCTTCCAACGTAGGAGATTCAAACTAACTTCCATTTTTGACTTTTTCACCTTTTACATTTACATTTACAATTACTCCTCCTCTAAGACAACATTTTGGAGGGAATCACAGTTTGTATTTGAATTCAATCTTGACTAGAACCTATAGAAGGATAGTTGACCATGTATAACATGAAGCTATTGTAGATGCTCCTGCATCATTCTCTCCCTGTAGAAAAGATTTGAACCTTAGTTTAAATGTCATGCTTCCTCCTCACTTTAGTCTTCACTTGTATACCTGGGTCCCAAGGTCTTGTTGTCAATGCCAATGCTTGTGTTTGTCTTTGATAGTCTTTGTCTTTCATCTTCTTGCTTTTCTTCCTTTTCTGGTATGTTCTTCTCCTCATCTCTTTTTTAGCTACTATCTCTCACTTCCATGCTTCTTCATCTTCATACATGTCTTCTAGATCTTCTTGTTGTTCTTCTTGGTTCAAAAATTTGTCCATTGAACTATGGACTTCATTCATCTCCACAACTTTAACACCTGCATTCAAAACATCAAAGGCAATGTTAGAAGTAAAAACTTGAGACCATAAAGTCTCTTGGCTGCCTCCACTTTTCTACTCTTTGGCCAAAACTGCCTTTGCCTCTTTAGTGTGCTCTTTTCTTGCTTCACTCTTCCCAATGGTGTCTTCACCATGGCTTATACCTTCATTCATCTTTCTTGAATGACCAAACAACTCCTCCAACATTCTCAACTCTTCCTTTAGTAAGCTTTCATCTATCTCTCCATTCACTTCATCAAACTTGGGCTGATCACTCACAAGGATTACTTGCCCTTTACCCCTTATCTCATCTTTTCTTAGCTTGTCTTCACATAAACCATTTTCTTCAATATACTCATCAAATATAATTGAAGCACTCTTACCTTGTGTTTCCTTACTCTCTTCAACTTCTCTTTGAAGCCATTTTGTTTGTTCTTTGTTTTCAATGAGGCATTGTTTCGCTGCATTCTCTCCTCTTTCCTCATCATCCATCCATTTGGAATTCTCTCCTTGCTACACATTAGTCTTCATAGACATTTTACATTCCTCATTTTCCATAAAAAGATCATTAAATGATTTAAAAACATCATTATCCCATTCATTGCAAGAAATTGACTTACCTTTCATCTTTGTATCCTCATGCTCTACCTCATTATTCTTTGAGAATTTTTCTTTCTCATCTTCATTCTCTTGGCTGCTAAAATCACCTTCAATCCTCTTCCATTGAATTCTTGGTGTTGTTGCCTCAACACTCACATCTTCTCTCTTTGCCTTCTTAGGCATCCATACTTGTTTCTTCTTCTCATCATTTGTCTTCTCAAACCATGTAGGCATCCTGCATCCATGCTCTTGTACCAGCACTTCCTGTTGCTTGGGAGTTTGCTTCTTCCACCATTTAGGCATCACATATCCATGGTTAACTGCTTTGTGTGAGGACTTCATCTTCCTCTTGCCTCTTCTAACCTGTGTATCAACATCTTCATGCTCACAATAATAATCAAAATCAGGTCTTAACACTTCATTTACCTCTTTAATGGGCTGCTCCATTAGTTCTTTAACTTGCATATCTTCTTGATTATCTGTCCTTTATTCTTCCTTTATACTTGGCTGTTCTCTTTCCTTTTCTTGGCATTCAATGGCATCATGGAAGTCATCTTCATCTTCTATCTCTTCTCTTGCTTGTAGGGGTTCCTCAACACCTTCCTCATGCATTAACCAATGCATTTCTTCTTCTTTATCAACAACAACAAACTTTTTCTTTTCTCTTACACATTCACTTGTGCACTTGGTGTCTTTTCTTGCACCAATCTCTTCACTCTCCAAGGCCTTTCTCTTGACCTTCACAAGGCTACTCATACCTACAATTACCCATTCAAATACAACATTAGATATAAAAATAAGAGACCATAATGTCTCCATGAGTGTCCTCTTAATGGACATTCTCATCTTTCCAAGTGCTCTTCCTGGCACTTCATCTTTTCTTTCTTCTCTTCTCTTTTTATCCTCAATGAGAACCTTCTTCTCCACCTCTTTCTCTTGTTGCTCACTTGGCAACCTACTCATCATCTTGCCTCTATGGACTTCTCTCTTCTTGGCAATCTCATTTTGCCTTCTTCTCCTCTTCCTTAGGAGATCTATTGGCCACTTCAACTTCTTCCTCATTGGCCATACCCATGCTTTCTTGTCCATCTGCATCCAAGACTCATATCTATATGCAAACTTAGCTAAATCTCTTTTCAAACTAGCAATCTCTTTATCAATTGCAATACTGTTCATACCTTTCTTCTTTTGGATGTTTGCTTTCTTCTTGGTGCCCTCTTGTAGCTTGATACTTTGTAGTGCCTTTAATAATAATTCCATCTCTGAGATCTTCACCCAAGTCTTTTCCACCTTGGTCTCTTGATCCCTTGTCTCACGCAAGCCTTTTCTCCGTGACTGGTCTTTTGACAATCTCCTTGATCTCACCTAGGCCTTTTGCATCCTAGTCTTTTGATCTTCTTTAATGGCTTTACTTAGCCTCACACTGAGTTAATGGCTTGCAACAACTCTTTATACAACACTTCATCAAACACAAATCACAAATCCAAGCTTACCTTGCTTTGGATCTTCCTCTTGAGCATTCACTTGCTCCCTTACTTTTGAGCTTTCCAAGCTTCTCTTCTCAATTCTTCAAACTCCATCCTTTACCTCACCTAAGTCTATTTCACCTTAGTCTTTTGGCAAACTATCCAAGCTTTTTCTTGGATCTTCACTAAGTCTTCCTTGGCTTCTTCTTCTCCTCTTAAGCCTCAATGGCTTTAAACCTTCCTTTTCACCTGTTTGCTTCTTAAACAAAATAAACTCAAATCAAATATCATAGATTACTCATACCTTTTCTTCAGCAGATCCCAAGAGCTTCAAGCTTTGATACCAAAAATGATGCACTACTGTCATCAGACATATCCAACAAACATAATAGTTATGGACACTGCATTTCATTCACACATTTTGTCATACAGTTTGTGTGTATCATCTATACTCCCACAATTGCATACATATCAACTAACAAATTTGCAACAATGACATCAAATTCATAACCACTTACAACTACATCCTTATGAACTTCCATGCCTTGTTCCAGGACAACACTCTCATCAGACCTGATATTCAACAACACAAAATCATAAAAATGACCCTACAGAGTCCATAGTTATGAACCTACAGAGTCTGTAGTTATGAACCTGTAGAGTCCGTAGAATCTGGAAATCTTTGAGAAATTGGAAGTATAGAGTCCTGATAAGGTAGGCACAGTTGAATCTGGAGAGAAAGGATTCAAAGGAGACGAAGCAAGCAATGGAATGGAATTTACCAACTTGGTCTTTTAATTTCCATAAACACAGTACTTCTCCGCTTGTTTATATGGCTCAAGTCTTCGCTTCTATTCTCCATTCACCACTCGGTCTCGGTCCACATATTATATAACAAGGATGCATCATTCCATGGTAGACCTCCTCTCTGTCTCGACCATACAAATGGAGGCAGAGTCGAACCATGCAGATAGGAGACGCACTGAGCCTTATTAGATGAGCATCGAGCCAAAATATAAGAATGTCGAGTCATATGAACAGAAAAAACATTGATTCATTTCAGACTTGTGTCCCTATCTCAATCGTATCTTCCATGGCCAAAGGCCATCCTTCTTGCATTTCACCTGGTCCCCGTAGCCTCATCAACTCATTAAAATGATGATCTTCTCCCTGAGCTCTTTCTCACTGAGCATACATGCTCTCGGGTTTATACAGACATGTCCAAGATGGATGAAAAATGTCCCATTGCCCTCCTTTGGTTCCGTGCCTCTGCTGTGCTCCAACTAGCTGTGAGCTTTGAATCGGCTCTCTCTTTTTCCTAGTTTTTTTTTCCTCTATCTCTCCTTGAAATGAGAGATTCTCCTTCTCTTTCCTCTTCGTTACATTCTCTACATTCCTCTCCTCTTCTTACAGCAACTTCTCTTGAATGAGAGGTCCTTCCTCTCTCTATATATTTTTTCTTCACTACATTCCTCTTCATCCTTCTCAACCTCCTTCTTCTTGTTACTCCCACTATCCTCTTGAATGAATTTGTCTTTTCTCCTCCTCTCTCTCTTTTCTCTACATCCTTCTGTCCTCTCTCCTTCTCTTCTACGTCTTCTCTTTTCTTCTTACTAGCTGATCAGAGACCTTCGTTACATATAAAAATCTTTTCTTTCTAACTCTTATGTCCAACTTTGGACTTTAAACAAACATACATGATTTCCTCAAACAACCTACTAATTGAGAAAGATTATCTAACCTATACTTGGGGGATTTCAACTATTTCCTTGATCCTCTCCATAAGCCAAGATTGTCTTCCAATGTAGGAGATTCAAACTAACTTCCATTTTTGACTTTTTCACCTTTTACATTTACATTTACAATTACTCCTTCTCTAAGACAACATTTTGGAGGGAATCACAGTTTGTATTTAAATTCAATCTTGACTAGAACCTATAGAAGGATAGTTGACCATGTCTAACATGATGCTATTGTAGATGCTCCTGCATCAAGTAATATTCCATCCATGGTATAACACCCAACCTGATCAATGAGAGGAGAGCTTAAAAAAATCTCCTACTTGTACATCCTACACACTGCCATCCTCTTACTTGTTTAGGTTTAGAGGTCTCATTCACCAATAATGACCCCACCTTTGGCACTCTTGTGCTTTAGGTCATGCTTGGTGAATCTAAGTATATGGGTACTCCATCTCCTTCCTCCCTCATTTTCCCTATCATTTATCCTCTTCATAGGATGAATAATGGCTTGCCTCAGGTGTAGGCTTGGGCTTGGGCCTGTGGTGCTTTAGTGAGCCTCATAGTTTACTAGAACACCCTCCCTAGGCCCCCATTCAGTGGATTGCCCCTCTCATGATATCCATTGTCTGAACCTTATTGGTCTCCTTTACCATTTGTCTTGTGCACTCCTCCTTGGATGCACCTTGGGATAGAATCAAAGTCTTTTACTTCTTTTAATTGGTCAGGTTACTGCTCATTTGTAGTTAACCCTCTACCAACTCTCTCTCTCTCTTTTTGAAAACCTTGTAGGTGGTGAAAGTTAGTGGTTGTGGTTGCTTGAGACTTACTCTGGCCTTTCTTAGCTAGTCTTCATCTTGTACAAGCCTCTTACCACCCCTCCTCACCTCTCATTACAATTGGCATTGAGGCACTCTTTCATAGTTCGCCATTACACATTAGTGTTGGCCTTACTGGTTGAAATGCCTTTCATGCCTCTAGTACCCTTACTCCTCCTCACATTTAAACAATAGAGAAATTTGACCCTAGATTAGTTATGTGTGTGTGGGAATTAGAAAAACATGTTTAGATGATCTTGATGACTATTTTTCTCATCTTTCTCACTCTCATTCCATTTTGGGCAAGTTGTGGGCCTTGTCCAGGCTCCCTAAGCCTATTTTTTGGACTTTTCTAGTCCAAGCCATGGTTTTTTGGGCTAAGCCATGGCTTGGTAGGGTCTAGGCCATGGGTTTTGCCTAGGCAGTTTGTATCCTGGGCTAATAACCTTCTTTTTGCCCTTTTTGGGCCTTCATTTCACCTCGTTTTGGCTTTCAGAACCCTAAAACCTTCATCTTAAAGGTTTTGGACCATTTTAGATGTAATGGCAGAGTCCATTTCTTTGTTTGAGGCCTCTTTGGGTGTGCTTTAGGATCATTCTAATCTCTTGGTCCCCTAGGACTTCTGGCCTATTAGGCTCATGCACTACTTGCCGGATGCACCTTGTGGACCCTTTTTAGGTGTTTTACCCATTTCTATGTTTTAAATCATGAAACTTACATCTTAGGGGTTTTAACACATTTTTAGTGTATTGACAACCTTTATTTTTTAATCTAAGGCTTTTTTGGGCCTGTTCTGGCCCTATTTTGGTCTCTGAGACCCCTTCTAGGTCCCCTTTGATCATCTTAGGCCTGTGTCCCATTTCATGGGCACCCTAGAATAGAAGCTAATTTATGTGATTCTTTTAGTTAGTGATCTATATGATTTTCCATAGTTGATCTATTCTAACTCCCTCTCTCTCTCTCTCTCTCTCTTGTTTATCAGGATTATAGGTAGTGTTGCTAGTTGGCAATAATGGTTTGGGAATTACTCTAGTCTTATTGACTAGTCTTCATCTTCTTTGAACTTCCCCCCACTTTTCCATGTTACCTCTCACTATGGTTGATGTTGGTCAACTACTATGATTGTGGCTTAATTTCATTATTTATTTCCCTTGTGTAATGTGCTTACACTACTTTATTTTGAGATTGGCTTTCAGTAGTTATTAGTTTTATGTCCTTGATCTCGATCATGGTGCAACTCTTAGTGGTGATTCACATAGATGGTAGTAGTCAAGGCAACCTAAGACTAGTAGATATGGCTTGGGTTATTGATGATCAATAGGGCTATGAGCTTGTTGCAGCTAGTTTCTTCTTTACTAGCAAGATGGATAATGCCATCGAATATCATGAAATCATTGGCACCTTGATCGACACATGTGAGTTAGGCACGTGCTATATGAAGTTATTATCTAACTTAATCTTAGCCATTTCTCAACTCAATAGTTTTTGGGCCATCCTTAGCTTTGAGTTACTCCACCTCTTTAAGGTGGTGCATGATTTTCTTTCTTTCTTTTAGGACATCCAGTTCACCCATATCCCTCACATGGAACACACTAGGGATGATTCCCTAGTAAATGTCATTATGGATAGTATGATTTGATTTGATATCACTTGTGTTTCTTCTTTTTAAGAGATGGAGTTGGAGATGGACTTGGATTTTAGATTATGCAACATTTACACTCTCACCCATGGATGAGGCCATTGACTCTTTCTGCTACCATCCTTATCTGATAAGTGCAGGTAATGTTTCCTTTTATATTTTTAGTTCTTACTTTCCTTTGATTTGGTGTGGCATATAGGTACTACATAACACTCCTTTTTCATTTGAATATTGGCTGCTTATACCTTAGGGGCATATGTAATCATAACTCCCATGATGCTAATCCTCCCTATGATTACACAACAGCTCATGTGTAGACTATCGACCTTGCTCATCCTAATTTGAGACATATGCCACTTAATTAGACCTCTCTTATATCATATTCTTACCCTCCATACATCTTTAGTCCATATTAGCCCTTTTGCATGTAGGATAAGCCTTTTAAAGACCCGCTGGGGCCTTTTGGGAGCCTGTTGAGTAGCCTAGGCCCTTGTTTGACCTAGGTCATGTCTTATGTGAAGGAAACCCATAGCCTAGGCTACATGTTTCTTTGAAAAAATTTGTAACCTAGGTAGAACATGCCTAAATGTTCCTAAATGAATCCAAACAATAAAAAAATGACTAATTTTAGGTATTTTAATGGATTGGGGTTGGGGTATATACGTCTTTCTCATTGATTTGAGCTCTCTTATTGACACTCCATACTCTCTCTTGATTCTTATTCCCTCTCTTGACTCTCATACCTTCTTTAATATCTCTTGATTCATTCTTGGCACTCTTGAGCTTGAATTGTGATAGAGGATCCCATATGCCGCTACACATTTGATTGGAGACTCCATTGCTGTTCACAGTTGTTCCTACTTTCTTGTGGCTTGCTTCCAACTTATAAATTTTATATTACAATCAATTCATGCACTTAGTTGGAGCTCTTACACCATTTTAATTTCTCACTTTACCTCATCCTTTAATCTTGGCTTTTGGTTTGGACTTCAGCTTGCACATAGCTTGGTCTTCCTCCTGCATTGCTTCCTAGTTTGGATTCCTAGTTGGCAGAACATCTACACTTATTTTTTGAGTTTGATCTAAGGGAAATTTGATATTCAAATTGAAACTCCATTATTTTGTGTAGTGTATATGCTAGGGTTTGAATTATTTTAGTGAAATAGTTATATTGTGCATTGCTTACAATAGTTTCTAAAGTTTTTTGCATTTGTATATGGTTAAAGAGTAAATTCATTGCTTGAAATATTCCTTTGTTGCATATAATTTCCCTCTTTGGAAACATTACTAATTACATAGTATAGATATACATGCTCAAGACAAACTAGAAAACTTGATTAAACATTCTCTCTCTCTTGCTAAACTAGAACATTGCATTATTAGAAAACAATAGTATTGATTTGGAAAGATAGCTCAAATAAAGAATAGGCATGCTTTTGAACCCTTCCTTAGACATGTATTTATTGCTTAAATGTATTTCATTTAGCCTCAAAGTGCCTTAGTTTCTAGATTTATGTTTTAGGCATTATCTCTCTCCATTTGGTATCATTGTTTTCGCTTTGTTTATGCAATCAATATCCTAGTATTAGCTACTTGATTTACTATGGTTGGATATGATAAATGGGTATGTGTACTTGATGCACTTATTCATACTATCCCTAACTTGGTTTACAATTTTTTCTATAGCTTGGTGTAAGTTGAGAAAATGGATAGCCATTATAGACCTCCTTTAGCCCATAGGAGCCCTGAGCCTTCTAGCCTCATAGTGGCTTACTTTAGAACCCTTATAAACACTAGTGGTTTCATTTATATTCTTGGAAATACAAATATATGCATGAAAAACTAATAGAATGTCTTTACATGACATCAAAATGTAAGATAATCAGAATATAAGTTGGTAATGTATGATGTATGTTAGATCTAGCATTCACATGGTTTTCAAGATAGATAGAACAATGTAAGCATGTACATGGACATTAAATCTAAGTATAATCTAAGTAACTAACTAAGGGATGGAACATGATGTCCATTAAGGCACCCAAGGAGGAAGGGGAGATGCATGAGGTCTCTCATGGCATCACAAACTAACTGTGAGTGTAACAAGCAAGAGATTAATATCATGACCATGACACATACATGAAATCATACATACAAACACATGAGGCATGCAAATTAGGCCAAGGGGCCACAATAAAAGGGATATATGAACATGTCACTAAGTCTAAGAAAGAATAAACATATAAGGGCATGTTCAAATGTCCACATATACATAGAGTAAGTAAGGTTAGCTTATATCCACATGGAAGAACATGCTCAAATGTTTGTATACACAATAAAGAAGGAACACACAAGGACATGGGCATATGTCCAAAGCATACACATAATGAAAGGATTGGCTTGAATTTGTAGAGCTGATTTAATTTTTAAGGGGATAATGGAGTGGAAAACCCTTGGTTGTTAAAGGGTTAGAATAATAAATCAAGGAATAAATATGCAATAAATAAAACCATTAATTTTACAATAATTGACCTAATCTTATTATTTTATAAATATAAATGATTCATAAAAGGAAGTACTTAGTTGGAAACTGATTGAGATAAATGGTTGATAAGCTAAAAATTAGTGAAAAGACTGGGTAGGGTGTTGTCAATAGTAATCTAAATTCAAAACTCCTCTTAGATAGTAGTGTTATTCTCTAGATAGTAGTGTATTGCACTAGTGTCCTCTAGGTGAAATAATGTCCTTTGTAGGTAGAGAATATGAGCTTCTAGGTTGACCTTTGACTAAGTTCATGATGCCTGTGCCTGGGTGTCTAAGTGTTGGATCATTGTATTTTCTCTATTTTAGACTGATTTGCAATGCAAAACCCTAGACCTCCATGTTGTTAGGGTATTTGAGGAACACAAGTAGAAAAAGTGTAATTTTAGATAGATAGGCTAGATGTGACCTCAACATCTTGTTGTGTTGAGATTTTCCTACATACTAATACCTTGAGAAGGGATCAAGCTTGAGGTAGTTCTCCCAATCTATGTGATGGTACACACATAAGTTAATGCTAGTATGAGTGTCATCTTGAGTGATTGAGTATGACTTAAGACTAGAAATATGAGTAATCTAAGCTTAAGAGTGTTTTAGATGGTTGAAGGAAAAAGTAGGGAAGAATAGGGATTAATAATCTTGATTTATAAAACTTATTTTTGAGCTTATTTATGTGTATTTGCATTTGATTTCCATCTAGTGGGTAAAGGGATAAAAGTGATTTATATATACTGATCTATTTCTTGTCAAAATGTGGAATAGGTCTAGGCTGAACCTAAGGTGTCTTGATAAATGGAAATACGTTTTTTGGAGGAGAAAGAAGGTAAAGGATAATAGCACAGTCCTTTAGTATTAGCGTAGTGCACTAGTGTCCAAAGGGCCACACTAGTGTCCAAGTGGTAGAATCTAGTGAAATAAGGGTTTAGATGCCTAGGATATGGTTTGGGACTACCTTTGGTATAATTAAGGATGGGTTAAACCCACACAAAATCTAGATAAAGATGAAAAGAGGCCCTGAGATAGGTCTAAGGCTAAACTAGGGATAAGGTGGTCTCAAGTGACACTCATTGCATTCAAGTGACATTTTATACAACTACAAGAGCAATGTACTATTAAAATTCCCTTGAATAGATGTAGAATCAAAGAGACATAGTAAAATATAAATTAGTAAATCTAGAAATGAAAGTATGCATGAACATGTGGTATAAATCCATATAAGAACAAAGATGTACATAAGCTGAGTCTATAGTAGTGTTCAACAAAGAATCTATGTAATATAGGATGATTAATATCAAAATATAATCAATTATAAACATATGATATGGAGTATAAAAGGATATAACCTGGCAAACTAGAAGTTGTGTAGTATGATGCCCCCAATGGGTAAATATTAAAAAATCTGAATCTATGCAGAGGACCTAAGTCCTATAGTAATCTCCAAACACTCGAAGAGAATAATTGAAGCACGTATGTATGATAAAATTGACTATAATAGCATAGATAACATATGTATTATCTATAAAATATAAGGAATGTAAACATAGAAATACGTATAATATAAAGTTTGTATTTTCTAAGTAAATATTTGAATGTTTTTGTATTTTTGAATATGTTATATTATTTTTGTATTTTTTGAGTATAAGATATGTACAAGCAACATGAAAATGAAACTATATACAAAGAGAAAAGTAATATAAATTATGTACAAGTAGAGAGGAGCATACTAACTGATGAGCCTCATAAGAGACTCACTATCAAGGTGTCCTGTATCAAATAAGGGAACAATGACTATCAGTGGTTTAGAAAGAGGTATCTAAGATCTATGAATCAGATGTACTAAGTAATTTTTAGATAAATTTGACTATGGAGTGAGGATATGAACCTATGAGGATAAATAAATAGGCTTGTGAATTGTGGGGTTCTTCAGGACCCATTTGGTAGAAGAAGCTATGACTATCGTGGGTGCACTATGGTGTAACACTGATCTATATGATATTGAGGTAGAGAGAGGCTATCTAAAATCTATAACATGTCTCTAACATGAGGGTATTTCTAATATAGGTCTTAATGGGAGAGTATATGTACATGGCAATGATATAGGAGTAGACCTCACTTGTACTAGTGGCTCAACTGATATTGAAGGTGTGCTAATAGAAGCTCTGTCTGGAATGATAATTGGTGTTTGCTATGTAATTGATTATGGAATAGGTAATGGGTACTCATATGAAAGGCCCTTAATTATAACCACCTAATTAGCATGTATATACTCAAGGGATCTGTGTAAATTAAATGAGATGGTAGCAAATTGACATGACTAGGATAAAGGAAAAAGAAGTGTACATGGATTCACCTTTAAAGCAAAGCTTGTTAATCTAGGTCTAAGTGTATGAAGTGTACTCCATTGTGTATCCTTAAAATGAAAGATGGATGAATCAATCCTTACTTAAGGAATATCAAAATCAAATTTAAGATTGAGTAAAGAGATATGAGGGAGAGGAAAGGAATAAATACACCTCATTGGGTATGTGAACCAATGCAAACACCTGGTGACATCTTATGTGTGTAGTTAGTGATCAAATCGGTGAATAACTTGGAATGAGCTGATGGATTGCTCAATCCCCATGTGTGGGTGGCTTAAGAAATCAATATGATTTTAAATCCATCATTACTCACCCCTATTTGATGGATTTAATACCATGAATAACTTGGATTAGACTGACGACTTGTCTAACCCTCCCATGTAGGTGGCTTAAGAACTCAAGTAGGCTATGAATCCATCATTTACCACCCATGTGTAGTATATTCATATTTACTGAAACTATGTAATGTAACTGAAGCTATGTGATGTAACTAAATCTATGTAGGATAGCTATGGGGCCACTCAAAAACTCTAAAATGTAAAATAACTTAGGGGCCACTCTAAAACTCATGTATGTAGCTCAAGGAATGCTTGGTAATTCCAACCACTATAGATGAAATAAGGCATCAATCTAGTGTGAACCTATTACAAATGGTGTTTAAATTAACAATGTGGATAATGACATAGAGCTACCATTCCATTTGAGAGTACTATTTTCAAACTGATCATGTGGAAATGATGTGCTACACACATGCCCCCAATTTTTATATCTATGTATATGTATTTTGGATTGAGTTATAGTAATATGTATCTAAGAATATATAAAACTAAAATGGGAGTGATCATGCCATGCATGATGTCCTTAATCTGAGAAAATTGGTATGATTCTATGCAAAAATGAGAATAAACTAAGCATAATTGATGATCTATGACTGATATTATGCAAACCTAAACTATAAATACTATAATTTTATATCCAATATATATTTTCTTATTTTTAGGGTTACTAGACAATAACGTGATCCCTTGGATAGTAGTATAATGTGTTAGTGTCCTAGTTGCCACACTAGTGTCTTTCTATACTTTTTCTATGTCAAACTGGAACTGATATGTGTCTTACTATTTTACATTATGTTTTCCTAATTTTATGCTATATAATCAATGTTTGTGTGATAAAAATTGTGTTATTAGTGCACTTAGATGGCCTGATCTCTGTGACAAACCCTTGTGAATTCCCCTATTTTTAAGGGATTTGTTTAACATGTGAAATAACTATTAAGAGAAAAGCTCTACATCATGTGTGTTAGACTAAAAATATATGATATATGTATAATAAACCAATCTAATGTGTATACATGACATTAGGATGTAAAATAATTTGAGCATAAGTTGGTAATGTATGATGTATGTTATATCTAGCATTGACATGGTTATCAAGATAGACATAACAATGTTATCAAATATGAATATAATCTATGTAAACTACTTTGGGGGATGGGGCATGATGTCCATCAAGGCACCCAAGATAGAGGGGGAGATGTATGAGGTCATTCATGGCATCAAAAATTGAGTGTAAGTGTAACAAGCAAGAGATAAGTGTCATGGCCATGACACATACAGGAGAACATACATAAAATCATATAAGGCACATAAAGTAGGCTAAGGGGACATAATACAAGGGACATGGACACATGTCACTAAGTTTGAGAAAGACCTAACATACAAGGGCATGTTTAAATGCCCACATACACATACAATAAGCAAGGTTGGCTTAGAGCCATTTAGAAGGAAATGTTCAAACATGGGCACATGTCCAAAGCATACACATAATGAAAGGAAATTGGTGTAGAGATGTATAAAAATGACATATTAAAATGCCCTTGAATAAATGTAAGAGCAAAGAAACACAATAAAATATAAACTAGGAAAGCTAGAAATTAAAGTATGCATGAACATGTGGTACAAATTCATATAAAAGGAAATATGTACATAAGCTGAGTCTATAGTAGTGGTAGTCTGAAAAAAATATATGTAGTATAGGAAGATCAATATTAAGATATAAACAATGCTAAATCTATGATATGCAGTATATAATGATATAACCTGGTAAATCATAAGCTATGTATAGTATGCCCGCAATGGATGAATGTATCAATATTGAATCTATGTATCTATGTATGTGCCCCCAATGGGTAGATAATAGCAAATCTAGATTTGTGTGATGGAAATGAGTCCAGTAAGAATTTGTGAACACTCAAAGAGAACAAGTGAAGCATGTATATATGATAAAATTTAACTACACTAACATATCTAACATATGTAGTACCTAACAAATAGAAGGAATGTAAACATGGGAATGCATACAATCTAAAATTTTGTATTTTATAAGCAAATATTTGAGGGTTTTTATATTTTTGAATATGTTATATTATTTTTGTATCTTTTGAGTATAATTTTATGTATAGGCAACATGAAAATGAAACTAGGTATAAGAAACAAGAAAAATGAAACCATGTACAAGAAGCATGATAAATGAAACTATGTACAAAGAAACTAGGGGTAAATGAAATTGTGTACAAGTAGGCTAGAAATGAGTGAAACTATGTACAAGGAGAGTTTTATGGATAATAATATGTGTGTTGGTAAGGAATGGTGCTATAATTCCAATATGTCATCGATGCAATGCCTTTAAGTAACATAAGTGGCATCTTTGCTTTATAAATGGTTTGTATCATAATAATCTGGGTTGTTCTAATCATATACTTAATTTTGATTAGGATTGTCTAGATTATTGATTGGGATCTTTCCATCTGAAACTATATCCATTATAGGTATAGCTTGCTTTGAAGACTCTGTTGTTAGAAACCCTCCTTTTAGAATGGTTGTTCGCTTATCCTAATTGTGAATGTGAAAATTAAGTTCTTGATCTTATTATAACATTACCTATGTATCTGGATCTTTTACCTTGATAAACTATATCTTTGAATGATTTGCCTTAGTATGTTCCATAAATCCCAAACCTTGTTGACCAATATTATCAAGTAATAGCATATGAATAGTGATGCTGTTATCAATTAGATTTTGCATCTATTTTATATTTATAGTATTATGAGTAGCATGAGTTGTAGCATGTGGAAAATATAATGACATAATGGGATCACCTCCAAGCTATGGAACCTTGGAAAATTAAAGTGAAAATCTAGAGAAGGCTGACTTCATTTCATTATGCTTAATGCAACTGGTATATGACTAGTTCATGTCAAACTACTGCTTCTTGGTGATCTTGCTCCTAACTAGGGTTTTGAATTGTGAGGGAAAGAGTTTTAGAATGAGTTAAAATTTGGAAAATGGTGATTTCACCAAATAGTGTAATGGAAATTAACACTTGCTTTGTTTGAACATAGTTGAATATTTAATATACTGAGTTTATTAAAGCACAAAATTACACAAATATGAGATCATAAGTAATATTGAATCTTTATCAAATAAAGAACATATTTCTTTATTTTTTATCAACAAGCCTTCAAAAGGGAAAAAATAATACCATAGATGAATTTATATGATTGAAACAAGAATCAAAGCATTCACAAATTTAATAAATAGTCGTACATACACCAAGATGATGTAACACAAGGAAGGAAAAACTTTAGTCTATTAGCTTTCTCCATGTCACAACATGTATATCAATTATTCAAAGGCAAAATAATCTCTCTAACACCAAAAAGATATATGGGCTATGTAGGGAACCCATACTCATACAAAAATAACTCCCTTGAGAGAGACAAAGTTAACAAAACCTTGTGCTCAATTACATAACAATAAAATATAGGAAACTTCAGGAAAATGTCATCCTCTTCAGCTTGAAATGGTGTCCTTAGTGGAGTAGATGATGAAAAATAAGCATGCAATTGTTGAACACTTCAACAAGTGATGGAGGAGTAGAGAAATCCATTGGAATCTTCTAGTTGAACCATTTCTTCTTTGAGTTTTGTTGTTGTTATCTCTCCCAAGAAATGGGGTGCCAAAATGAACCATTACTTGGTAAACATTGAATGTTGTTGGATATTTTAAGTTATAACTTGCAAAACCTAATTTGTAATTTGAAGTGAAGACTTTTACAACTTTTACGTCATTCAACTTGACAAAAAGGAAAGTGTAAATTACAAAATGAGTTTTTACAACTAAAGCAATTCAAACTTTGTCAAAAATAAAAGTGTGAATTACAAGTTTGTACTTTACAACTAAAACTTGAAAAAAAGATAATTTAAAATTACAAGTGGCTCTTTCTCAACTCAAAGATAGGAGTTGTCAAAATCATGGTTATAATTTGAAACTTGTAACCTTATAATGTATCTTACAACAAAAAATCTAATTTACAAAATGTATTTTACAACTAATTGAAAAAATTAATCCAAAACCATGACCTCTAAAGATTCATTATCCTTTTTTACTTGTATCTTATTGATATAAGCATTGAAGCTGCTAAAGATCTCTTGAAGGTAATCTTCATCAAGACCAAGTGTGTAAAGGTTGATGATCTCACATTATGCTATTAATTTAGATAGTTCCCTAGATGTAACTTTATAGACTTGAGTATTTTTTCCCATCTGATCTAGTGTATTGTGATACTTGATGAATTAGTGGATGAAACTCAAGTTGAAAGTTGTATCCTGTGTTGGTTCTCTCTTGACTACCCCCTTGAATTTGTCTTCATCTCTTGAAAATAAATGGGTTGATCTTGGTGATTTGCTGCTTCACATGACAATTTACCAAGTAAATCTTCAATGTCATAAATTATATCTGTGGCCTTTTCACATATACTTTCAGCCTTATTTGAGTATCCTGATTCTTAAATGAAATGCACTATCTAATTCTTCATGCTCTATAAAAATCTTAAACAAATTTTTTGATAGGAGAGTGTCAGTCTCAATTAGGTCAACAACCTATAATTTTGGAAACAATAGGTTCAATATTTCAATCTCTTCCTCATATTTATTTATCTTTGCTTTTAGAGATGCACAATCATCCTTTAGAGTCTAATAATAGTCCATTGCCAAATGTATCACTCTTTGCTTTTGTGATGAGTTCATCAACCCAATATTTGTGGCCTTTCCCATGGTACCAATCTCTGTCATTACCTCAAATGTTTCTTTGTTGGTGAATTGAGTAAGAGATTAATTTGGTTGGGCTGTTGGATCTATGAAATTTCTTAAAGCAACTATTAATTATTCAACTTTATTCTTCAGTTCATCTTTTGTGACCTTGTCACTACCCATTTTCTCAAAAATAGAGCTTATACTTAACTAAACATCATGCTTCAATACCTTTCTTGTTGGATGACCTAGGTGCACTTTAAATATTTGATAATCCCCCACCACTAGATATTCCTTTTGTTTATCTGGTGGGGGAACTAATATTTCCACATAACTTTCCCTTGCTGCATCATATGATATTATAGAGATGGTTTTGGGGCCTATATTTGGTATTTTGGATGCCTCTAATAAACCAAAGTCTAGAGTACTGGGAGACACCAATGTTTCATGTTCTTTGATATTGATTGTGTTAGCCAACTTGGAGTGGCAACCTATGAATCTGTAGCTAAAGATGCTACATTGGTGGTTATTATGACAAGTTATATATCTATCACTGATATTACCACAGAATCTTTGGCTGATGATTTGGTTATCTCTTCCCCATTGGTGGGTTGAGTAGTCATAGTTGTATCAGTGGGTCCTTCTGTCTCCACCTCCTTAGAGGGGACTTGGGTTACTATAAGAGTGGAAGAAATGGGTACTTGAATGGCTGAAGTGGGTATAAATGTGATTACTAAGGGTGTGGAAACTAGAAGTGACATGAGTGAAAAGGTAGGCATGAGTAGTTAGAATAAGGGAACCTATGGAAGGGTAGAATCCAATGAAACAAATGAATCAATCAATGTAGTGGGAACACTCAGAGTAGATGAAATGGGTAGTGTGATTGGAGATAAAAATGAAGATGTATCTATCATAGTGGTTTGGATGGCTAGTGGGATTACAGTCAAAATGACTGAGTCTATAACCATGTACTGTTAGGTGGTTTTAGTGATTAATGGTGTGGTAGTAGATATTGGGGATGAGGTGAAAGTGATAATAGAAGAGGGAGGTAAAGGTGGAGTTGGAGTATATAACTATGTTGATTATATTATTTTTAAAGGATTCATTTATACAGGTGGGTTGGTTAAAGGTGAAATTACTTGGCCTTATGGGCTAGAAGAAACAAGAGGTGTAATTACTTAAGTTGATTGGGTTGTAGAGACATGAGGAGGGACTATTTGTGTCATTTGAATAACAATTATCCTCTGTAGATGTTGATAGTGGTTGATCCATTGGCTAGGCTACTAGCTCTTGGATGCTAGAAGGATCCCTTTTTGCCTTCTACTTATGCTTTCACTTATGTGATACAATTGGATTCACTGCCTGGTCTACTTGGGTTCCACTACTGAAACCCTTTGTTATTACTACTACTACATCTTTCTCCTCCACTTCTCTCAATCTATCTATAATACTTAGGGTCTCTTTGGTTATTTTTACCCCTTTGCTCCTTAACTAGTTTATTGTTCTATTTATAACTTGGGTGGTCGTATCCATCAATGAGAAGGATTCAGGTATATACCACCTGACCATTGGAAGAGGTTAGAGATAGATTTTATTGTCATAATACATCCAATTTACTAATTACTCATCATATTTCAAGTCTTTAGGGACTGGTGCCATGTTGTACTCTTTGATTTGCTCTAGGGTCATCCTTGAACAATATCTTAATCTAAATTCCTCTTCATCTTGTATATCTTCCCAACAATATTCATAGAAAGGGATGTGGGAGTATGTGACACCTACTATACTAGTAACATAGCTAGTCACATCATAGAAGGGCCTTGCATCAAGAGCTCTCAAGGTCATTTGAGTCATCTCTGCATTTGCACATTTGTCTTTTGATAGGGAAGAGCATGTATATCTCCCTATGCTAATAAGGATGTGGATCCCTGCCTTATACGTATTCGATAAAAACTTATGGGTTTCCACAAGTTGGCTCACAAGTTCCATTAGGGTCCATTTATCACTTACATGCCTTGGAAGGGTATATGGACAACCACTAAAACCACCCATTATGATATATGAATATGTGGGGAGCTGAATGAAAAATTTCCCCACTTGGCAATTTCTATAGTTGTCGCATCAAAAAATCTTCTCCTTCCTAGTTCATTTTTAAACATAATTATGATGTAGTATACAAAAGAATCATTGGCCCTTATGAATTATTATTTGCTTGCCTCAAAGGTGAGGTTAGGGTAATAGTTAAATACCTTGTTGATTTGATCAAGCACTGGGTTGAATCTTGGGAATGCCCTCCTTTTTGATAATATATAGCTAAGGTATGATGCCATATGAAACTTGCCTGTAGTTTGGACCTTCATCAACTATTTGTGAATGGAGTCAGAAATCAATTAGGCCCAATGGATGTATTATTTATTTTGATGGATTACCTTGATATATTGGTACATCCAATCTTGATAATTCTTGTCATTTAGGTCCCCTATAACTTTATGCAAGATTATAATAATGTCTCCTACTTCATCCTTAAAGTCTATCATAGCCAAGGTTCTAGGCATCCTTTTGGTTGTAGGTCTAGGGGTTTTTAGCCATTACCCATAGATAGGCTACATTATTATCTTGATAGAACTTTTTAGAGGAGTCAGGAGTTATATCTAGGTAGCTTTCATATTCTAGAATCAAGAACATGGTATCAATGAAATCAGGGTCTAGATTCAAATTTTTTTCTCCTTTGTCATTCACCACCTCCCTCTTCTTAGCATCAATGTGTTTTTCTATGGTGAGCACAAGCTTAGGGCTTTGTATTGATAGTGGGAAGGTTGTATTTTGGTGAAAACCACTATCTATAGTCTATGAATCCAATCATTCTTAAATTTTGTATTTACTCTATTCTAAAAATTTGCTAGGTCTATGTGATCTAAATCTATGTTGGTGATCTTGTTAGTGTTTGAATCCAGGTTGGATGGGACACCAGGTCCCTTTGACTTAAAATTCATCTCCTTTCTAGACATATACTATGGGAAAATTGGCATGGGAAAACCAACTACACAGTTGGTCAGGGTTTAAACTTGCTATTATAGGTTATTTTTTGCTTTGAACTTGGTAGGGTTTGGGTTTGTAATTATAGTTATAAAGTCTGATGAAGGTATGATGTACAATTATAGTTGAAAATTCTGACCAAAATGTCCAATAGGGTTTCCAATTGTAATTTTCACTTGTAAAGTCTAATGAAAAGTCTGGTGAGGTTTTTATTCTGTAGAGGCAATTTGATTTTTGATTGGAACTTAGAGTTGTTAGGACAAGGTGAATCTCTGTCGGGGTTTTGTGTGTTTTTACAAATGGAATTTTTGCAGTGTTTGACATTGTCAAAGTAGGAGGATTTTTTGTCAAGATTTGTGGAGGATATTCTAGGGAATATTCTATATTTTAACAGTACAAGACAAACCCTAATTTATTTAAAAAAAATATGAAGAGCAATTTGGACCAATAGTATGAGAATGAGGAGAAAAGGAAAATGCAAATAATACTATTTATGGTAATACTTTTCTAAAATTTTTGAAAGTAAATGATAAAACCCTAAACCTAGGAAAAATACCCTATTCTTATAGATAAAAATAAAAGGTAGGTATTAAAGGAAATGTGGGGTGATTGGAGGAGTACCATGTTTATGCATACAAGGGATGACAATGGAAGATTTGGGTGTGTGGTGTTAGTTGACATAACTTGGCATCTGGTTTGTAGGTTTATTGGCATGAATCTTTAAATTTTATTTTTTAAAGTTAAAAATGACATGAAAAAACTAAATTTTATTAATAAAAGTTGAAATAAATGCCAAACATGGTGGTAGTTGGGTAAACGGTGGGAAAGTGGGGTTATAGTGCAATTTTTCAAGTTTGCAAAATTGTAATTTGCATTTTGATCTCTAATTTCTAATGAGTGGTTTATTAGAGGTGGGAAATTCCATGGAAGTAGGTATCAAAACCTTATTTTCACTTTGTAAAAAGTTACAAAGTGTTGCAGAAGTTTTGATTTCCACTAGGCAAGGAAGTACTATAATTATGAATGGTAGAAAGTGGAACTCAAGTTGCACTTTAACACTTTATAAAGTTACAAAGTGTTGCAGAAGTTTTGATTTCCACTAGGCAAGGAAGAAGGGCAAAAAGTAGAACTTGAGTTGCACTTTGAAACTTTGCAAAGTGTAATCAGAGTTCCAATTACTACTATAATTATGAATGGTAGAAAGTGGAACTCAAGTTGCACTTTAACACTTTATAAAGTTACAAAGTACAACCAGAGCTTTGATTCTCACTAGTATTAGGTAAGAGCAGAAGGCAAGTTTTTGATTGCATTTTGTAGCTTGTAAAGTTACAAAGTATAACTTGAATTCTAGTTTTTTTTGGGTATTAGGTAAGTGGGAAGTGGAGGTTTGGGTGCACTTTATAATTTTTCAAAGTTACAAATTGCACCCAAATCTTTGGTTTCTGCTAGGTAACTTGGAAAAGGTTTCTTGATTATTTTTAAAGCTTTTTCTCAAAAATTTATGGGTCTTCCTAAGGGTAAAAGGTGTTTTGATATATTTAGCACAAAAAAATATCAACATTTTTGGTGACCTCTATGGGGTGATTGCCTGATAATAAATTTATTTATATTAGCCATCTAGTTCATTGGGCATGGAGTCATTTGAAGCTTTAAAACACTCTATCTAGAGAAGAACAAATTTGAGAAATGCCTAAACAAGAACAAAACAATGAAAAACAAAATAGAAACAACTAAGGAAACAAAAACTCCTAATGAGTTTTAGACTTATGCAAAAACATTTATTTGGGGAAACCAACTAAACCTAATAAATATAATGTTTTAGAGAGAATTCTAACATCAGAAGCAAGCTTTGAGGTATATGCCATTGATAGGGATAAGTAGATCTGATCTTCGAGGGATAACTGGAATGCATTAGCTTCTTTGTATTGAGTTATGATGTATGGACCACTCCATATTACATCAAACTTTATATGCTTCCTAGTTTGTCTCTTTTAACATCTTATTTTAAAACCATGTCTCTTTCGTTGAAGCTCCTGTCAGATGATTTTTTGTCAAAAATTTTCTTTATTTGAGCATGATTTGCTTTCAAAACTTGCATCGACTATTCCCTAAATTCTTCTAGCTCCATGATTTCCACCAACCACACGGTCATTTCATCATTTTCAATCAATTTCAACTAATTATTGAGTTATATATATGGTAATTCAATTAACAATAGAATTCTAGCTTCCCTTCCATAGACCAACATGAATGGAAAATTGCCAATGGCTCTCTTGGGAGTGATCCTGTCAGCCCAAAGTGCTAATTTCAACTTAGTGTGCCATGTCCTTTGGTTTTCCTCCCTTGTCCTTCTGATTATCCTTATGAGATTTTTATTAGTAGATTTAGCCAATCCTTTACCTAGTGGTTAATAATTGGATGAGGTATTTAGGTATACATTATGCCTTACTACCCATTCACTTACTTCTCAGCAAAACTATACTTTTCCTCATAGTCCTTCAAGTACTGATTGAAAAAGGATATAGGCTACTGAAACTATTTTTCATTAATGTTGGGTCAGAATAGTTGATACACTACCTTCCCCTCCAAAATAATAGAGGTTGAAATCATTCTTGTAGTTGGGGTTGACAAGGGTAGGAGCTTGAAAAATAGCCTGCTTGATGGCTTTAAATCTATCCTTTCCTTCCCTTGTCTAACTAAAACTGACCCCCTTATTAAGCATGGTATTAAGGGGCTTGGCTATGGAGGCAAAATTTGGAATGAACCTTCTTATGAAGTTGATCTTCCCTAGGGAAATTTATAATGCCTTTTTATGGCTCAGAAGTGCTAGTGAAGATATAACACTTACTATCTCAGGGTCTATTGCAAGACCTTATTTTGAAACAATGTGTCATAGTAGTTTCCCTTTATGAACTAAAAAAATGCACTTTTTTGGATTGAGGAAAACTCTAAATTCTCTGCACCTTTCAAAAACTTTCCTAAGGTGATCTAGGTGGTCAACATGTTTTGATTTAATAGTGATTTCATCTAGGTACTCCATGATCATCTCATTTATCAAACCCCTGAAAGCCATATCCATGGCTTTTTGGAATGTAACACCAGCCATGGTTAGACCAAAAGGCATTTTTTTATAGGCATATGTGACCCATTTTTTAGTGAAAATGGTCTTGAACTAGTCGGATTCTTGTACGAGTATTTGGTTATATCCAGAATAACCATCTAGAAGGGAAAAATTTTTAGATCCTAATATAGTTTAAAGGATATATTACATGGGTGGAAGGGGATAATGATTATTAAAAGACTCTTTATTTAGGTCCCAAAAATTGACATAAGGCCTGATTTCACCATTATTTTTCTTTACAGGGACCAAGTTAGCAACCTAGGATAAGTGTTTGATTAGGAAAATGATGTTAGCCTCTATCAATTTGGATAACTCACTCTTTATCGAGGTATCTATTTTTGGATTGATTGGTCTATGTTTTTGTCTAACAGGCTTAGTATTTGGGTCAAGTTCTATTGTGTGTTGGGCTAAGCTAGGGTCATCCCACCTTAGATATTTATAACTCAAAGCAAAGTTATCATCAAATTATTGACACAATCTAATAAAGTATTGATTTTTATAAGTATTGCATACCTTTTCAATCTTCAACGCTTTGCCTTTTGAGATAACTATTGGATTGTAATCTTCCTCCTTGACCATGAGGATTTTATTCTCACCCTTTAGTTGATCATGAGAGTTGAAGATAATTTCCAAAGCAACAAGACCCATGGGCAACTTATTTGTATTCAACTGAATGATTTGATCCCCATATTGTTCCTAGAGTCTTGACTATTTTTTATTTGATAATTTAGCCTCATCTCATAGAAAATTAATAATTTGCTAATCACTGTCAAAAACTTACCAGTTAGTTACATTATCAAGAATAGATGGTCTCACTATTAATTTTACATGTTGGATGTTCCCCTTCCTAATCTCTTTAGGTAGGTTATCTTGAGAACCCACTGAGGCCATGTGATCAACATATTTATTCTGGGTTCTTGGTACCACTTGAATGTTTAAAGTGATAAAATATTACAATAGGTCCAAAAACTTATGTTTGTAAGATCTTATAAATTTATTCTTAGTTGTGATTTTTTATCTTACTTGGTGAATGATCAGTTTACTATCACGAAACACTTATAGTTACTGTATTCTCCTTTCTTTGGCTAGTTAGAGACCTCAAATCAATGCTTCTTATTCAGCCACATTATTAGTGAAACTAAAATGAAGTCTAAATGAATATAAATAACTCTCCTTTTAGCGAGAGATAAAAATAATTCCTGCACCTGCACCATTCTTGCTTCTTGAGCCATCGAAGAATAATTGCCACATTGCGTTGATATCCTAAACTAGTTTCATAAGGTTTGGGATGATTGCATCATTTTCATGAATGTAATATGTATCCTACCCTATTTCCTCAACATAATCATAAGAATGAAACTCAAAAATTGATCCTAATTCATCTATATGAATTTCTAGGATTTCTTCATGGGTGTTGCAACCTCATGGTCAAGTTCGTCCTCCTGATCTTGTAATGTGCAATTCATATCTAAAGGGATATGAGTGTATGGCTCAATGTGGTATTTAGTAATTTGATCAACTTTTATCATCATTCTAGTCCCATATCTTGTCTTGAGTAATATATGGGACCAATTAGCAAATAAGGACCCTCCCTTTTTGTAGTGAAGTCTCAGGAAAGACAAATAGAAAAATATGGGGGTAGGTAAATAACTAAGATATCTTGGGATATGGATAAGCTTGGATATGCATGGATGGTAAGGTTTAAGCCTTTTATAGTCCCAAATATTTAGACAATAGTCCCATATAATTAAACCATGCCTTTTGTGATAGAGGTGTATTTAATACCAAGAACATCAGCTATTTTCTTGGGCATAACAAAACTGATAGCCCCAAAGTCTACCATGTAGTTATGTACAAGATTTTTCCCAACTATGAGTGAAAGGTAAAAGGGGGAGGCTTACCATGTTTACTTGATTTTGTGTCCATTTGAGGTTAACACAAGTTAATCACAGTAGTGGTCCCTTAGCTAAGACTTTATCTATTATTTAGAAGTTTTTAGAGCTTCCTGAAGCAAGTCCCTCTATGCTAGAATAGAAAGTGCTTCCCACATGGTGACATTCAAGTTAGTCTTATTCATTTATTCTACTATATTGAAAGGAATGTTACCAACCTTTGCTGGTGTCTTTATGGGAGCTATATCTTCATTCAAGAGATTTGGGGTTAGCAATTTTAACTTTGGCTGGCCCATCGACACATTGGGTGGTCTCTAAACTATGTTTCCTTTTATAACCTTTTGTAAAACTCTAAAAGTTTTATCCTGATCAACCCTAAGGGGTTGATCACTTTCTATTGCCTTCTTCTTAGATCATGTAGTTGCTACCACTAAATTACCACCATTGGTTAGTGCTACCTTTTAATTCACACCACAAAAAATTCTTCTCTTGCCAATTCAAAAGAGTCATATCATTTTGAGTAGGCACTTGTGCATCTTCCTTTTAGGAAGTAGTTTCCTCTTGATGCCCTTGGGGGTTTGATATGATTTGTATAATTACAACTTAAATGATGACACCATTAGGATAAGAATTCTAATTATATAGTTGAGCACAAGGATAACACCACTCATATTCTTGAGCCAGGTTGTTTTGAATAGGTACAATGGCTTTAGAAGTACTTGGTGTAGGTAGAGCATGGATATTTGGAGGTTTTGATTGCATGGTTTGAATTTGGGGTTGTGATATGCCTTGGTATGACTGCATATTAGGTATGAAATGACTGTGGGTATTTATGGGAGATGTAGACAAATTTGTAGGATTTATTCTATTATAAGGTAAAACTAATCTTGATTTATTTTTATAAGGAAATGATAGTTCTTGCAAGTCAGTTCTCTTACCTTTAATAGATGATATTGTATGTATCTTTGGCATATGTAAACTTGGATTTCCTAAATTCATAAGCCAATAGAGTCACTACGGTCTCTTGAAATGTGTACAAGGCTTGCATAATGCTCACTGAGAGTAACACCAATATATTAGCTATGAGTTTTACATCTTACCGAGTATGCTAAAAATTATTATCAATTAGATTTTGTACCCATTTTGTATTTATAATATTATGAGTAGCATGAGTTGTAGTACGTGGAAAATCTAATGACATAATGAAATCACCTCCAAGCTATGAAACCTTGGTGAATTAAGTTAAACCTTTGGAAAAGGCCATCTTCCTTTCACTAAGCTTAGTGTAATTGGTATATGACCAGTTCATGTTAAACTACTGCTTCTTGGTGATCTTGCTCCTAACTAGGGTTTTAACTTGTGAGGGAAAGAGTTTAGAATGAGTTAAAAATTATAAAATGGTGATTACACCAAATAGTATAGTGGAAATTAATGTTTGCTTTATTTGAACATAGTTGAATATTTAATATACTGAGTTTATTAAAGCACAATCTTGCATAAATATGAGATCAAAGATAATATTGAATCTTTATCAAATAAGGAACAAATTTCTTTAGTTTTTATCAACAAGCCTTCAAAAGGGAAAAAATAATACCATAAATGAATTTATATGATTGAAATAAGAACAAGAGAATTCATAAATTTAATAAACAATCATACATACACAAAGATGAAACAACACAAGGCAAAAATTTAGTCTATTAGCTTCCCTAGGGTACACCATTTAGATCAATTCTTCAAAGGTAGAATAATCTCTCTAACAAAAATATATATGGGCTATGTAGGGAAACCATACTTATACAAAATAACTCCCTTGAGAGAGATGAAGTTAACAAAACCTTATGCTCAATTATAGAGTAAGAAAATCTGAGAAACTTTATGCAAATGTCCTCCTCTTTAGCTTGAAATGGCATCTTTAGTGGAGTAGAGGATGGAAAATAATCATGCAACTGCTGGGCACTTAAACAAGTGCTTGAGGGGTAGATAAATCATTTGGAATCTTTTAGTTGAACCATTTATTATTTGAGTTTTGCTACTGTTATCTCTCCCAAGAAATGGGATGCCAAAATGAACCGTTACTTGGTAAATATTGAATACTTTTGAATATTTTAAGTTATAACTTGAAAAACCTAATTTTTAATTTGTAGTGAAGACTTTTACAACTTTTAAGTCATTAAAATTAACAAAAAGGAAAGTGTAAATTATAACATGAGTTTTTGCAACCGAAGCAATTCAAACTTTTTCAAAAGGAAAAGTGTGAATTACAGGTTTGTACTTTACAACTAAAGCTTGATAAAAAGATAATTGAAAATTACAAGTGGATCTTTCTCAAATCAAAGATAAGAGTTGTCAAAATGATAGTTATAATTTGAAACTTGCAACTTTACAATGTATCTTACAACAAAAAATGTAATTTATAGAATGAATTTATAACTAATTAAAAAAATTAATCCATAACCATGACCTCTAAAGATTCCTTGACCTTTATTACTTGTATCTTATCAATAAGAGCATCGAAGCTACTGAATGCATATTGAAGGTGATCTTCACCAGGACCAAGTGTGTAAAGGTTGATGATATTACATTCTACTATTATTTCAAATAGTTCCCTAGATGTAACTCTATATACTTAAGTATCTTTTCCCATCTGATCTAGTGTATTGTGATACCTCATGAATCAGTTGATGGAACTCAAGTTGAAAGTTGTATCCTATGCTGATTCTCTCTTAACTACCCCCATGAATTTTTATTGGACCTATTGAATAGGAATGGGTTGATCTTGGTGATCTATTACTTCACATGATAATTTACCAAGTAAATCTTCAATGTCTTATCACATGTATTTTGGCCTTATTAATACTCTCAGTGAATATCCTAATTTTTAAATAGGCTACCCTATCCAACTCTTCATGCTCTACATAACTCTTCAATATCTTTTCTAATATGAGAGTTTTAGTCTTAATTAGGTCAACATCCTACAATTTTTTAATTAATAGGTTCATTCTTTTGATCTCTTCCTCATTTATGCTTATCTTTACTTTCAGAGATGCATAATCATCCTTCAAAGTCTTATAATAGTCCATTGCCATCTCTATCACTCTATTTCATTTTGTGATGAGTTCATCAACCCAATCTTTTATGGCCCTTACCATGGTACTAATCTATGTCATTGCCTCAAATGTTTCTTTATCAAGGAATTAAGAAAGATATTGAGTTAGTTGGGTTGTTGGCTCTATGAACTTTCTTAAAGTATTTATTAACTATTCAAATTTTTTTTAGTTCATCCTTAGTGATCTTGTCACTGTCCATTTTCTCAAAAAAAGAGCTTATACTTGATTGAACATCATGCTTTAGGCACTCTCTTATCAAACAATCTAGGTGTACTTTAGATATTTAATAATCTCCCACCACTAGATCTTTCATGTGTTTGTTTGGTAGGAGAACTACTATTTCCACATATCTTTCCCCTGCTACATCATATATTCTAGAGATGGTTCTGGGGCTTGTCTTTGGTCTTTGTATGCCTCCAATAGGTTGAAGTCGAGAGTGTTGGGAGACACCATTTATTTCCTTATCTTTGATACTAATTGTGTTATCCAACTTAGAGTGGCAACCTATGAATTTTTAGCTGAAGCTATTACACTAGTGGTTATTATGACAAGTGTTGTATTTATCACTGATATTGTTGTTGAATCCTTGGCTGATGATTTGGCTATCTCTTGACCATTGGTGGGTTGAGTAGCCACAATTGTATTAGTGGGTCCTTCTATCTCCACCTCTTTCATGGGGGCTTGGGTTACTATAAGAGTGGAAGAAATGGGTACTTGAATGGGTAAAGTGGGTTGCTTAACAGGGGTGTGAAAGCTAAAAGTGACATGAGTGGAAAGGTAGGCACGGGTAGTTGGAATAAGGGAACCTGTGAAAGGGAAAAATCTAAGGAAATAAATGAATCAATCGATGTAGTGAGAATACTCATAGTATATGAAATGAATAGTGTGATTGGATATGAAAATGAAGTTGTATCTATCCTAGTGGTTGGAATAACTAGTGGGATTGTAGTTAGAATGATTGAGTCCACAACCATGTACTGTTGGGTGGTATTAGTGATTAATGGAGTGGTAATGGATATTGGGGATGAGGTAGAAGTGATGGTAGAAGAGGGAGGTGAATATGGAGCTAGAGTATCCAACTATGTTGATTGACTTATTACCAAAGGAGTCACTTGCATAGGTGGGTCGAGTGAAGTTGTAATTACTTATACTGATGGGCTAGTGGAAATAAGAGGGGTAATTATTTGAGCTAATTGGGCAATGAAGATAGGAGGAGGGAGTATTGTGGTTGGTTAAACAAAAGAGATAGAAGGAGGGATTATTTGTGTTGGTTGAGTAGTAGCTATATCATCCATAGAAGTTGGCAGTGGTTGATCCATTGACTGGGATGCTAGATCTTGGCTGTTAGAAGGATCCCTTTTTGCCTTCTATTTCTTTTTTCACTTATGTGATATAACTAGGTTCACTACCTGGTCTGCTTGGGTTCCACTACTGGAACCCTCTACTACTATTTCCACTACATATTTTTCCTTTACTTATCTCAACTTATCTATAATACTTAGGGCCTCTTTGGTTATTTTGAACCCTTTGCTCCTTAACCAATTTATTTTTGTATTTATAACCTAAGTGGTCCTTTTCATCAATGAGAAGGATTTAGGTATAAACCACCTGACTAGTGGAAGAGGTTGGAGATAGATTTTATTGTCATAATACACCCTATCTACTAACTACTCATCATCTTTAAAGTCTTCAGGGACTAGTGCCATGTTGTAGTATTTGATTTGCTCTAGGTTCATCCTTAAATAATATCTTAATCTAACTACCTCTTCATCCTACATATCTTCCCAATAATCTTCATTGAAAGGGATGTGGGAGTATGTGGCACCTACTATACTCATAACATAGCTAGTCACATCATAGAAGGGCCTTGCATCAAGAGCTCTCAAAGTTATTTGAGTCATCTCTACATCTACACATTTAAATTTTGATAAGGAAGGGTAGGTATATCTCCCTTTACTGATAGGGAAGTGGATCCCTACCTTATGCCTATTTGATAAAAACTTAGGGGTTTCCACAAGTTACTTCATAAGTTTGATTAGGGCCTATTTGGCACTTACATTCCTTGGAAGGGTATAGGGACAACCACTGAAACCATCCACTTAACTATATGAATATTTGGGAAACTAAATGAAAAATGCCCCCCAATTATCAATTTTTATAGTTGGAACGTCAAAAAATATTCTCCTTCCCAGTTCCTTTTCAAACATAATTATGATGCAATATACAAAGCATCATTGACCCTTTTGAATTGTTATTTGGTTTCCTTAAAGGTGAGGTCAAGGTAGTAGTTAAAGACCTTGTTGATTTGATCAAGAACTATGTTCAATATTGGGAATGAACTCCCTTTTACTAATATATAGATAAGGTATGATGTTATATAAAAATTTCTTGTAGTTTGGATCTCTATCAATTTTTTGTGAATTGAGTTAGAAATCAATTGGGCCCAGTGGATGTACTATTTGTTATAATGGATTAACCAAATATACTAGTATATTCAATCTTGATAATTTTTGGCATTAGGGTCCTTTGTAACTATAATTAAGAGTATAATAATGTCTCCTACTTCATCCTTGAACTTTATTATAGCCAAGGTCCTAGGCATCCTTGTAGTTGTAGGTTTGGGAGTTTTTAGCCATTGTTTAACACCCCTAGATAGTCTACATTATTATATTGATAAAAATTTTCATAGGTGTCAAGGGTTATATTTAGGTAGATTTCATAGTCTAGAATCAGGGACATGGTATCAATGAAATCAGGGTCCAGATTCAAAATCTTTTCTCCTTTGTCATTCACCACCTCCTTCTTCTCAACATTATAGTGTTTTAACATGGTGAGCACAAGTTCAGGGATTTATAACGATAGTAGGAAGGCTATAACTTGGGGAAAACCACTATCCTACATGATTTGAATCCAATCATTCTTGAAGTTTGCATTTACTCTATTTCAAAAATTTGCTAGGTCTATGTGACCTAGATCTGTATCAGTGATCTCATTAGTGTTTGAATCTAGGCTGGATGGGATACTAGGTCCCTTTGACATAAACATCATCTCCTTTCCATACATATACTCTAGGAAAATTGGCATGGGAAAACCAACTACAGAGTTGGATGGGGTTTAGACTTGCTATTACAGGTTATTTTCCCACTTTGATCTTGGTGGGGGTTTGGCTTGTAATTATAGTTAGAAATTCCAGCAGAGGTATGATGTGTAATTTTAAATGAAAAGTCTAACTAAAATGTTTGGTGGGGTTTCAACTTGCAATTTTCACTTTCAAAGTCTGATGAAAAGGTTGGAAAGGTTTTTGGTCTACAGAGGCAAGTTGGATGATGGGAACTTAGAGTTATTAGGATAAGGGGAATCCTCATCGAGGTCTCGTATGTGTTTTTTCAAATGGAATTTGTATGTGGTTTGACCTTGCTAAAGTAGGAGGAATTTTTATCAAAATTTGTGAAGGAGATTCTAGGGAATATTCTAGATTTTAACATTACAACACAAACCCTAGGTTTCTTTAATAAAAATGTGAAGAGAAATTTAGACTAATAGTATGAGAATGAGGAGAAAAGGAAAATGCAAATAATACTATAGATGGTAATACTTTTATGACAATTTCAAAATTAAATGATAAAACCCTAAACTAAGCATAAGATCCCATTCTTTTGGAGAAAAACAAAAGGTAGGGATTCAAGGAAATATGTGGTGATTGGAGGAATACCGTGTTTGCACATGTAGGGGATGGTAATGGAGAATTTGGTTGCATGGTATTACATGGCATTGAATGGAATTTCTTGACATCACTTGTTGTCTAGTTCACAAGTTTATTGGCACAAATCTCTAGCTTGGATTTTTAAATGTTAACAATGATGAGAAAAAACATAATTTTGTTAATAAAACATGCAATAAATGCCAAACATGATGGTGGTTGGGTAAATGGTGGGAAAACAAGATTTTGGGGTTATAGTACAATTTTATAATTTTGTAAAATTGTAATTTTCATTTTTATCTTTGCTTTTTGTTGAGTGGTTTATTAGAAGTGAGAAATGCCATTCAAACAGGTATGAAAACCTCATTTGCACTTTGTAATTTTACAAAGTTACAAAGTGTAGTGGAAGTGTTGATTTCTATTAGGTAGAGAGGAAGGGTGGAAAGTAGAAATTGAGTTCCACTTTATAAATTTGCAAAGTTTCAAAGTGCAATTGAAGTTTTTATTCTTGTTGGTATTATAAGTAGTGGAAAGCAAAACTCAAGTTGCACTTTGTAACTTTGTAAAGTTGTAAAGTGCAACCAAAGCTCTGATTCCCATTGGTATTAGTTAAGAGTAGAAGGTAGGGTTTTGATTTTATTTTTCAACTTATAAAGTTGTAAAGTATAACTTGAATTATAATTTCCATTGGGTATTGGGTAACGGAGAAGCAGAGGTTTGGGTGCACCTTGTAACTTTGTAAATTTGTAAACTACACCCAAATCTTTAGTTTTCACTAGGTAACTTGGGGAAGGTTTCTTGGTCACTTTTAAAGTTTTTTCTCAAAAATTTATTTGTATCCCTTAGGGTAAAAGGTGTTTTGATATTTTTCACACAAAAAATATCGATAGATGCCTTGGGCATGTTTTCCCAACAGTTGACCTTGATAATCAAATCATTGTAGATATTTTGATTAAACCCATATTATTTTGAAAGTGGGACCTCATTTTGGAAAGGTATATTTGTATCCTTCACTTTATTTACCTATGTTTTTTGTAATGTTTCTTGATCTAGTTTTACTTTGTGAACCTATTGTTATTCTGAGTTATGTTTTGGTAACCACTTTTGTACTGTCTCTAAATTTGGCCCTTTTTAATATGTTCTTGTATCACTATGAATTGATTAACTAATTTAACTTATATTGGTTCCTCATTATAAATTATGTGCTATATATTATTTTTCAATTCCAAACATGAATTTGTATGATGATTGTGCATTCTATTGTATTCACAGTAATATCTGGATCTCCTCATTAGATGTAGAGGAGGTAGGTTCATTAACTTGGTTTTAATAATTTACCTTCAATACCACTTGAGATTCTATTGGATCCTTGAGTACTTTGTGAATCATTAGTTTTATATGCACTTTTTTTTGATTTCTTGTTTGGATATGTAACATTATTTGCCACAAATTGACTAGGTGAAGATGCATATACATGATTGACACTAGTGTGCCCTAGAGGCTTTTGTTTTATAATATGATTTTACAATACTATAATATTTTCATGTCATAGCTGATTATAAATTTATAATTATGAAATTAACTTGCTCATACTGATAATTTCATCCCTTAGAGTCTCACAAGTGCAAACCCTAGTTGCTTCTAATTGAACATGCAAACACACATCTTGAATGGGAGATATGAGAATGAAAGGGTTTTAAGGATGGATAGGTTGAGTATAGACATTTAAAAAAATAGTATAGGATACATCACCTCTTGTAGGAGTGATAACATGGACCTAGATAGAGGGAAAGTAGCTATCACCCTCTTGGAGATGAGGAGAAGGAAAATAATCTTCTTATCGATGAAATTTGGCAATGCAACTTGGAAGAGGGCTGCTAGGGTAGAATATATCCCTTATGAAAAACCTAACACATACATTAAAAATAGAAAACAAAAGGATATAAACCATAATAACATCTAGGGCTAGGTATTTTGCACTATTCAATATAAGTCAAGTTCACCAAATGATTTAACTTTTAAGGTATTTATGGAGTTTAAAACCCTATGTTTTTAAAGAGTTGGAAAAATAAATCAGAGAATAATTATGCAATAAATACAACCATTGATTTGTATAATAATTAATCTCATATAATTATTATATAAATAGTAATGAGTCACAAAAGGAAGTACTTAGTTGGAAACTGATTGAGATGGATGGTTGATAGGTTGAAAATTGGTGCAAAGACTAGGCAAGGTGTCGTCAATAACAATCTAAAGTCAAAAATCCTCTTGGATAGTAGCAATATCCTCTAGATAGTATTGAACTATGATAGTGTCCTCTAGGGTGTGACAATGTCCCTTGCAATTAGAGACTGTGAGCTTCTAGGTGGGACCTTTACTTGAGTTTTTGATGCCCATGCTTTTGTGTCTGAGTACTGGATCATTGTATTTTCTCTATTTTTAATTGATTTAGAATGCAAAAATCTAAACCTCCATATTATTAGGGTATTTTAGGAATAAGATTATAAAAAGTGTAATATTAGATGAATAGATTGGATGTAACCTTAACACCCTGTTGTGTTGAGAATTGCCTACATACAACTTGAGAGGGGATCAAGCCCAATTTAGTTCTCCCAATCTAAGTGTTGGTGTAAGTACAAGTGAATGCTAGTATGAGTGTCATCTTGAGTGATTTGAGTGTGACTTGAGTCTATAAATATAAGTAATATGAGTTTAAAAGTGTTGTAGATGGATATATGTGAAGTAGGGTAGAATAAGGATTAATAACCTTGATTTGTACAACTTATTTTTGAGCTTGTTTATGTGTATTTACATCTGATTTCCATCTAGTGGGTAAAGGGGTAAAAGTGGTATATATATCTATATAGTGTTTTTAAGGATGTGTAATAGGTCTAGGCCAACCCTAAGGTGTCTTGAGAAATGTAAATATGTCCATTGGTGGAGAGAGGTAAGGGATAATAGCGTGATCCCTTGGTCACTAACACGGTACGATAATGTCCAAATGGCTATACTAGTGTCTAGGTGGTAGAATATGGTGCACTAGAGGTTTAAATGCCTAGGATATGGTCTAAAACTACCTTTAGTATATCTATTGATGGGTTAGACTGACACAAAACCTAGGTAAGGATTGAAAGAGGCCCTAATAGAGGTCTAGGGCCAAGCTAGGGATAGGTTGGTATCAAGTGACACTCATTGCACTAAAGTGACATTTTATATGACTACAAGAGTAATGACATATTAAAATTCCCTTGAATATATGTATAAGAAAAGAGACACAATAAAATATAAACAAGTAAAGGTAGAAATGAAAGTATGTATGAACATGTGGTATAGATCCATATAAGAGCAAAGATGTACACAAGCTGAGTCTATAGTAGTAGTAGTCGACAAAAAATCTATTTAGTATAGGATGATCAATATCAAGATATAATCAATGATAAATCTATGATATGGAATATAGAAATATACAACCTTAAAAAATAAAATTTATGTAGTATGATGCCCTTAATGGGAAAATGTATCAATTTTGAATTTGTGTATATACCCCCAATGAGTAGATAGTACCAAATCTGGATCTATAGGACTTGAGTCATACAATAATTTACAAACACTCGAAGAGAATAAGTGAATAATGTATTATGATAAAACTAACTATACTAGCATAGATAACATATGTAGTATCTAGAAAAGATAAGGAATGTAAACATGGAAATGCATGCAATCTAAAGTTTATATTTTCTTAGCAAATATTTGAATATCTTATATTGTTTTTATATTTTTTGAGTATAAGCTATGTGTAAAAAACATGAAAATGAAACTTTATACAAATATCAAAGTAAGATAAATTATGTAAAATTAGAGAGGAACATACTAATTGATGAGCCTCATAATAGACTCACTATCAAGGTGTTCTATATCAAATAAGGGAATAGTGACCACCCATGTTGTGGGAGGAGGTATATGAGATATATGAATAAGTTGTACTAAGTAATCTATAGCTAAAACTAATTTTGGAGTGGGGTTATGAACCTATGGGGCTGACTGAATAGGCATGTGAACTATGGGGTTCTTTGGGACCCATATGGTATAGGAAGTTGTGACTAGCATGGGTGTTCTATGGTGTAACACTGATCTATATGATAATGAGGTAGTGAGAGGATCTCTAAAATCTACAACATGTCTCTAATACAGGGGTTTCTCTAATATAGGTCTTCATGGGAAAGTATGTGTACATGGTAATGCTATAGGAGTAGACCTCATCTACACTGGTGGATCAACTGATGTTAGAGGTGTGTTAGTAGAAGCTATGTGCAGAATGATAACTAGTCTCTACCATATAACCAATTGTGGAAAAGGTAATGGATACTCATATGGAAGAACCTCAATTGTAACTACCTAATTAGCATGCATATAATTAAGGAATCTATGTATGGTGGATGGGATGGATCAAAGATGTTGTATCCAAGGCCTACCCAATAAAATGTCAAATGTGATAACATTAGGTACCATTAAGAATCAAGTGGCCACATGTATAATACTAACTTGTAATGGAAGTAATATCTCCTTGATGGAGTTCTAAACATGGACACTAAAACCATGAATAATTATATCTATCTAAGAGATATCCTACTTTGAATAACCTAAGTTTTGTATAAGTGTGATAGTACACATGTTAACACTTGACCCATTGTCAACCATGACACTCTAAATAAGATGATGATCAATATAAGCTCATAAAATGAGTGCATATAAATCTAAGTCATCATTTATGATCGCCTACTCTGATAAGGTGATGAGAGGTATAGCTAGAACTATAGTATGATACACACCAATCATATTACTAAGAGGGTGTGTGTGCATTGTATGTGTATGATAAGATGCTATTTAAGTATAGTGAACACCCAAAGTACCTTCTATATCATTAGCCATGTGCTTTGGGAAATGGATCTAAAAATATTTTTAAAGCATTTGCTTCCATTGGTTGTGGTCTAGGTGATTCTATAGGAGTGATAACATAAATGATATTAACATCTATCAAGGCTTGTATATTATGTCATAAGTTGATGCATCTATTTGTAGTATGGCTTGGTGCCTTATGATAGTCACAAAATTCATTAGAATCATAAATCTTTGGAAGAATCTTATTCATATCAACCTATTTGATGGGAGGGAAAGATATGATGTTTCATTCCAAGAGTTGTTGGAGAACATGTGATGGTGACTCGAGAAGATATGTGAAGGGTCTCCTTGTAGGAGTTGGATCTGAGGCTGCATTAACCATTTTATTTTGATAACTCTTGTTTTAAATGGCCCTCACCTTATATGGGGGCTTATTGGAACTCTTATTAGTTGAATCTAATCCAGTTGTGTACTTTAATTTACCCATGGAGAGAAGCTTGGCTTCCCGTTCTTTCACTGTGTGGCATAAATTCATGAATGATGGATTTTTTTTGAATATTATAGCTCCATGTAATGCCGATAATAAACTTTGATTGAATTTGTCCTATAGTTGTCTATCTACCATGGGGATAGTTGTATTTTCTAATATAATTTTATATCACAAGACATATTCAACTATTAGCTCATTAATTTATTGCTTGATTTGTGTAACTTGAGTGTATGAAACCTTATCATTGATATTGATTGAAAAGTATGCTAAAACATATCTGTCAATGGATTAAATGTTGTGATGGACTAATTACAAAGATCATAAAACCATTATAATGCATAGTCTTTTAAACTACGAGGGAATAATTTAGTGAGGATTCAATCATTGGACATAGTCCATACAAGCTGCATGAAAAGCACATAGATGATGCTTTGGGTCAACATTACCATCATACAATGTAATCTTGGGTGTCAAAAATCTAGAGTGCAAAGGAGTTGTCATTATATGTTGTGTTAAAGGTGTGTGTAAGTGATCTGTAAACTTAAGCAATATTATGATAACGTAATTTGATTTTGTTTTTACAATAACTTTACAGAATAATTTAAAACTTTGACTTAAAAATTAAATCTTAACAACAATTTTATGAGAAGAAATCAAGAAATTCAAACACATAATTGATAACGGAGTTTGCCACGAAGGCCTACATCTTCAAGTCTAATATCAATCGATGTATTATGAAAAATGTTTAAAAAGTACTTAAAAACTTCTCCAAAATGAAAATTGAACAACTACAAAGTTGTTCTTCAGGCAAAAATAATTTGTCTCTTTTCAGACTTTTTCCCAATTCTACCTCTAACTCCTTCCATAAGCCACACAAGCTCCTTTTCTATATTCTTTAGCAATTTTGCTTGCTTCGATTCTAAACCTTTGCTTTGTTTTCAAAAATTTATGATTTAAAACAAACCACGGGTCCCTATTTATACTTGTATAGGGCCTGAATAATTAGATTATAATAGTTATCAGGAGGTTTTAATTGATAATTCCATCCTCTGGATTCATATCCAAAGTTATAAACTTATTAATTAAAAACTAAGTTTAACACATATAATTAAATAATGAAGTGGGGAAAATTTAAATCCCATTTTATGGATGACTACAACATTTTATGATTTTTCCCACATTTGTGGGAATGAAATATTTTTTAAGCCTTTAATAGGCTTTTCATATCCCACGAGTATGTGGCTTGGGACACATAAATCTTCATGAACTTTGAAGTAGATAATGTCAAGGCATTTATTTTGGTGGATATGTTGTAAGCTTGGCATTTCCTAGGAATATGTGGTAAGTATGTGGTGTGTGTGGCAAGGAATGTGGGTTTTACATGGATATTTGTGGATGAAACATTCAGTTATGTGGCATGTACATGGAAAATGGTAAATTAAATATGGTTTTTTTGGAATATTCAGGAGATAAAAATGGACCATAGAAAATAATGAATGGTGACAAGCCACGTGGTGGCTTGAGGACCTACCATGTGGTCCAATATCTACTAGCCAATTTTCAATCACTGACCATGCCACTTGTTGACCATTCACCATGTCACTTGTCGACGTCCAACTGAATGTTCCGTTCAAACCCCAAATTTTTTTGCCTTGTAACATTATGCCTATCGAAGATGACTATATTTGCCTGTCAAAGACAAATGATTGAAACCCACTATTTTACCATATGAACTGACTGCCATGTGTCATATTCTTACTGGTCCACATTTGCCATGTTATCTTGTTGACCAAGTTTTACCACAACTTTGACCAGCCATATCTTTCACATACAAACTCTATTTCATGAACCATAAATTGTGCCAAAAATCTTGCAATGAGCTCTTTGTAGTGGAACTATTTTCAAATTGTTTCATAATGGTCATTTTTTATAGTTTGACCAATTTTTACCTACTTTAACTAGTTTGATTGGAACTTTGACTCATTGCATAAGGAACATATGAGCTCTATTTTCTATGTTCTGTATGCCATTGAAAATGTCTCAATGGGACCTACATAATGGTGTAGGTTTTGATCTACTTTAAGACCTTTTTTGCATTGACCTCTAGATCAGTCCTCCCCACTAAGAAGGCTTTTTATTCTCAAAAATATAGTACTATACCTGGTACTCCATGTGAGGATATTTTCATAGCTATGGTTCTCAGTTCTGGCTTAGATGATCTCTTAAATGTCAATCAGTTCTGAAGGTACTCTGATAGGTCTTCAAATATAAAACTATGAAAATATTGTAGGACATCTAGTGTTATAACAATCACCATTTTACAATTATCTTTTTAGGGTTTTTACCTAGTAACATAGTTTATAAACATTTCCCTTCTTGGGTTTTTACAAACAATGCCTATATTTAGGTCTTTTAAATATGTATACTTTTTTGCACACTCTACACATATTAAAATATACAACCTATTTTTTGGGTTGTATTTGATGCTTTTTTATGACCTCTTTTTATTACCCTATAATGTTCTTGTTTACAACATAGATGAGTAAAATAACACTGAAGGCACTGTTTACCTGTAATGGTTACTATTGATGTGCTCACATGAGAAATTCTATCTCATCTTTTACAATGCTATACTAATTTTACTTTTTGGGAAAAGTTGCTTTTCTTAAAGACAAATATGGTTTACCCAAGATAAAGCCACTAAATTGTATTATAACTACATCTAATTCAACTTCATCTACAAAGTTGGTAGTAATTGTAAACCCTAATTTACATGTTTTACTTACATGTACATTATTACCATCATCTATTTTTTCCAAAGAATAGGGTTGGAAATGTGGCTTAGTTTTTAAACCTAAGGTTTCTACATATTCAAATATTAGATTCCTTTGATAATTTACATCAAAAATAACATCTATTTTATAATGCTTAACAATTATTCTTTTGAAGAAATGTTACTTACCTTTCCAGGGTGACAAACTTTGAATTATCAGCTTCTTATTGACTATTGTCTCCCTTGCTGATGTTATTTTAGGGTACGAATGACAAGACTCTATATGAGGAGGATTTGTATTTTTCTTGACTAAAGATGCAGTTACAACCTTTGCCTAAGGTTGTGAATAATTCTACTTATCTTCCTTCAACATTTTCCCCTTAGTATTGAAGTAAAAACCAAACTTCATGTCTTTTTAAAGCAATTTATTTTCGTTAGTCTTATTCTTGACATTTCTCTTAAAATTCCTTTTAGGACTCTCTTGTGCATAATCAAAAAATACATTTAAGTATTGCTTCTTTTCATACCTTGACGAATCTTCTGAAGATGTCTCATCAAATTTAACTGCTTCATCTTCTGAGAATGCTTCTTTCAAATCTTTAGGGTGTTTTGATTTATTGCTTGAGTAATTTTATAGCTCAACTTTTTGGGGTATTTGTCCTTTGCCTCCATATCCTAAAATTTTATGGAGTGGTCTCTTTTCCACTTGAATAGGTTGGACAATTACTTGACCATTAATGCCAAGGTCTCTTCCTTTGAATCCCATTTTAACCAACAACTTAGAACCTATTCCTTTTGTGTGCTTTTCAAATGACTTTGATAAATGTTTAGGGTTAGTACATTTAGTATGCCTAACATTTTCAATATAGCCAGAAGATTTGATTTCATTATTTTCATCTTCAGAATGCACATCAGAAGATACATTGATAATCAGAGCATTATTTGCTTCTGGACTTACAACATCATTTTCATTGATAGGACTAGTAGGAGTATATGAATTAGAAGAATCACTGTTATAACTAGAATGTACCTTTGTAGTTTGGCTTGGTAACATCTCTTGGATGAATCTTTCATTTGCTCCTTGATGCTTAAGAGAATTGGGCTTTGAAACTTTTTTGCCAAGTGCCTTCCCCTTTGTTTTGCATCTTTGCTCGTTCTACTTCTTGAACCATAATGGAGCCTAACTGGGATTAGTAACCAACATAACTCGACAATATGACCTTGTTGAGCATAATATCCACAAATATTTAAATTTTCATGCATTTTCTTCTTCTTTCAACATCTCTATTATATTTTTTCTCACAATGCATCAATGTTCTATTGGAGCTTCTTGATTTACTACTCTTGTCATTGCTCTACCACTTGCCAACTTTGCTCTTGGACTTGTAGGAATTGCATTATCATAGTGATAATGGAATTTAGTAACAACTGAATCTGAGCTAACATTAGATCCATTATTAAACAATAACTAATTTTGGTTAAAACAAAAAAATTGCAAATTCACCCATAAATTTAGTTTTGATATCAAACTTGATGCACCAGAACAATGCCTAAACAGAAGTTAGCCCAACACACTAACTGCTCTGATACCAACCTGATCTATAAACTTAAGCAATAATATGATAAATTAATTTGATTTTGCTTTTACAATAAATTTATGAAATAATTTAAAAATTTGACTTACAAATTAGATTGTAACAAAAATTTTATGAGAAGAAATCAAGAAATTCAAACACATAATTGATAACGGAGCTCACCACAAAGGCCTATGTTTTTGGGTCTAATATCAGTCGATGTATTAGGAAAATTTTTTAAAAACTACTTATAAACTTATAAAAAATGAAAGTGAACAACTAAAAAGTTGTTCTTTAGGAAAAAATAACCTTAGTCTCTATTCGGACTTTTTCTCGATTCTGCCTCTAACTACTTTTGTAAGCCACATAAGCTCCTTTGCTATATTATTTAGAAATTTTGCTTGCTTCAATTCTAAAACTTTGATTTGTTTTCAAAAATTGATGATTTAAAACAAACCACGGGTCCCTATTTATACTTGTATAGGTACCGAATAATTAGATTACAATAGTTATCAGGAGGTTTTAATTGATAGTTTTATCCTTTGGATTCATATCCAAAGTTATAAACTTATTAATTAAAAACTAAGTTTAAAACATATAATTAAATAATGAAGTGGGGAAAATTTAAATCCCACTTTATGGATGACCTCCACCTTTTATGATTTTTCCCACATTTGTGGGAATGAAATATTTTTTGAGCCTTTAATAGGCTTTTCATATCCCACGAGTATGTGGCTTGGGCCACATAAATCTCTGTGAACTTTGAAATGGATAATACCAAGGCATTTATTTCAGTGGATATGTGGTAAGCTTGGAATTTAATGGGAATATGTGGTATGTGGTGTGTGTGGCATGGAATGTGGGTTTTACATGGATATTTGTGGATGGAACATTCAATTATGTGGCATGCACATGGAAAATAGTAAATTAAATATGGTTTATTTGGAACATTCGAGAAATAAAACTGGACCATGGAAAATAATGAATGGTGGCAAGCCATGTGGTGGCTTGAGGACCCACAATGTTATCCAATCTCCACTTGTTAATTATCGACCACTCATCATGCCACTTGTTGACCATTCATCATGCCACTTATCGACGTTCAATTAGATGTTCCGTTTAAATCCTAATTTTTTTTGCCCTTTAACATTATGCCTATTGAAGATGACTATATTCACATGTCAAATAAAAATGATTGAAACCCACTATTTTACCATATGAACTAACTACCACATGTCACATTTTTACTGGTCCATGTTTGCCACATCATCTTGTTGACCAAGTTTGACCATAACTTTGACTGGCTATGTCTTTCACATATGGACTTCATTTCATGAACTGTAAATTGTGATAGAAAGCTTGAAATGATATATTCATAGTGGAACTATTTTAAAATTGTTTCATAATAGTCATATTCTATATTTTGACCAACTTTGACTAGTTTGATTAGAACTTTGACTAGCTACACAAGGAGCATATGAGCTCCATTTTCTATCTTCTATATGCCATTATAAAGGTCTCAATAGGACATACACAATGGTGTAGTTTTTGATCTACTTCAGGACCTTTTTTACATTGACCTCTAGATCAATAAGAAAATATGAGAGTCCAAGGCATAAGATGGTCTAGTAGCACCCTACTGAATACGTAACACCTTATACTATAGAGAAATGATCTCTTGCTAAAGGGATTATACAACTAAATAATAGGGATGTGTTCTATCCACAAGATGTGGTGCCATTTAGAATTGTTGGATAGTTGTAGAATGTTGTTGTAGAGTTTGAGTTGCCCTCTTAGTAGGTGTAACAATATCAGTGTCTATGGGGTTGGAGGATTGACATGTAATGGATTTTAGGAACTCTCCTTGAACAATATAGATAAGGTCATCTTGCATATCAAGATGTTTAAAATTAAATATTTCAAATGTCTCTTATCGGTCTCATCAAATTGGTTATTGAATTCTACCATTGTAGGTTGGGAAGTAGGAAAAATAAAAAAGTTATATATTTTAAACCTTTTAATAAATTAAACGATGAAAGATTGTAGAAATAAAATAATGAATCAAATTTTAGATTTTGAAATTAATTATTGAGTATATAAAATAAAATGATACAAACCCTAATAACATATATGGCTAGGGTTTTTTCACTATTTGAAGTAAGTCAGGTTCACCAAAAGATTTAGATTTTAAGGGGATTATGGAATGTAAAGCCCTAGCTTGTTAAAGTGTTAGAATAATAAATTAGGGAATGAATATAACGTTAAATACAGCCACTATTTTTTATAATAATTAACCTATCTAATAATTTTTTAAATAAAAAATGAACTACAAGAGATGTATTTATCTAGAAACTGATCGAGATAGATGGATTATGGGATGAAACTTGGTACAAGAGCTATACAAAGTGTTGCAGGTTGGAATAAGGAGTAAACAACTCTCTTAGATAGAACCATGGTCATCTGAATAATAGAACACCACACTATTATCCTCAAGGGTATGGTAGTGTCCTTATTTAATTGGGATAGTGACCTTCTAAGAGGAGCTTCACCTAGTCCTAAGATGCCTGTGCCTGAGTGGATGAAAGCTAGTTCTTTGTCTGTGCCCTATTTTGACTAATTTTATGCCAAACCCTAGGACTTCTTATTTATTAGGGTATTTGATGAGCACAATTATAAAATAATGGTGTTAGTAGGGTAGGCTAGATGTGACCTCAACACCCCACGTGCTGAGTGTTGCCTACATACCAATACCTTGAAAGCGGATCAAGCCCAATGTAGTTCTCCTAATTTAAGTGCTAGTATAAATGCAAGTGAATGCTAGTATGAGTGTTAGTTCAAGTGATTTTCGTGTGAATTGAGACTATAAATATGAGTAATCTAAGATTTGGTTTATTGTAGATGGGTATATATATAAGTAGGGAAGAATAGGGATCAATGACCTTGATTTTCATAATTATTTATGAGTTTATTTGAGTATTTACATCTGATTTCCATATAATGGATAAGTGAATAAAATAGGTGTATATATAACATTATATTGCTTGTCAAGATGTGAAATAGGTTTAGGCCAACCCTAAATTTCATTGAGGAATGAAAAGACATCTGTTGGAGGAGTAAGTATCTAAGGGACACTAGTGCAGTCCTTAGGACATTAACATAGTGCACTAGTGTCCAAAAGGCACTATTGTCTCTAAACAATATACATTGGTGAATTAGGGGACTATATGTTTATGAGGTGGCTTAATGTTGCTTTTGGTGTATATTAAAATAGGCTAGACTCACACAAAATCCAAAAAATGATCCATAGAGGCCCTAAGATAGGTCTAGGGCTAAGCTAGTACAAGGTGGTCTCAAGTGACACTCATTACACTGAAATAACATTTTAGATGACTACACATGACTAATTTTTGAATAATATTGGTGTTAATTCGCATAGTAGTTATGAATTTTGTGCCACAAATGTTTAGGTTTGATCCATTATCAATGAGCACCCTTTTGATACCCTTATTTTGAATTGTTACTTGTATGAATAACAACTCTTGGTAGGTAATATATTTGGGTGATAATTATCTTGGATCAAAGGTAATGATCTTGGAATTTTTCTTGAAATATTTGATGATATCCACAAAATAAATAGGCTCAATATCACTTGGAACTTGTGTTTCATATAATGCCTCATATAGGATGTCCTTGTAAACATTAGATTGATTTATGAGCTCAAAGATTGAAATCTTAGCATGTGTATTGATCAGTTAGTTAATAATGAAATATCCCTTATATTTATTACAAGTTTAGGTTTAGGAAGCACATTTTGTATATTAATAGGTAGCATAATGGGTTGAGTAACATTACCTCTTTAAGTAGTAACGACATTGAGTGCAAAATACAATATAAGCCTGGGCAAATAATGGGTGTGCAATGATAGTTGCCATTCAAATAAGATTTAGCTATAATAAATGGTTGAGATCATACACATTAGCATCTAGATATTGGGTCTATAACATTTCAAAAGGATTTTCAAAGAGAGATCAAGTGTTTTTTTTGATTTAAAACCTTTCATTATTCTCATAGATTTGCTTAATAGATTTAACAAAACAAGTAATGTAGGAGATTGTAAAAACTATCACAAATTGGAACCCAAAATGGGTGATATATGATATCTTGATTAATCTTTTACAATTATCCTCCTTTATATATACATATATATAAATAACAATGGATGGGTAACCTCCTAATCCCAATGTAGGTCAACCATTACCCAATGCACTAATTCCATAAGTTACTCATTTAACGTTATATATTAGACCCATATAACTAACTAAGGGGGATATGTGCCACATGTTGGAATATACATCAAACCATATACATTAATATATCATATCTCTAGGTTCATATCAGATGCATCCATGTTTCACATATTTTATAGCATTTTAGGATCAACAACAAAAAAACCAAAAAACCCTAATTGACCTAAGATTTGGAGTTTAAAGATTGGATTCACCAAATGTTTAACCCTAAGTTTGGATGTGGATCCTACTTGGGTAGATATGGTTATTAATATAGTAATGACAATGCACAAGGGTGATAATCAGATATATAATCATGTAATTAAATGATAAACTCAAATACAACATATGTTAAATTCATTAAATTGAGATAGGCTAAAAATAGTAAGTACAAATATGCTAGATATGAAAATGATAAATACATAATGTACTTTGTTGGTTTTGATGCTAACATAGTTTTGAATCTGGAATAAGAAAGTAGTAGACTAGAAGAGGATTTTGAAATAATTGCCAAATTTTGGACTGAGTGACTTTGGAGCCACATACACTAGTGTTAGCCTTGGAAAGTAACATCGACACTACTATCTAAACCATATGCAGGTATCCTATAAGGAATACCTATTAGAAAAGGATGCAACCACCTGAATGCTTATGGATTTGTCTTTGCCTTCACTTTGGTGCATTTAGATCTAGGTCATAGATGGCCACTCCTTATAAAATTGTAAAACCCTAGTTCTTCATATTCACAGTGACCTTGGAAAAATGGGTTAGTGGGCACATGATGTTGAGTTAAACTCAAATACCCCTCTATTAAAGGGTGCTAATTACATAGCCACTACTCTAAAAAGGGCCTCAGATTGATGTAGTTCTCCCTTACATGTTGGATTATGTGTGAATCAATTAATATGTTGAAAGTAAGTACAACAGTAACCTAGCTTGTAACTTGGAAAATCAAGATCTTAGGCTACTCATTTAGTAAGTCAGACTTGTGTATGTGTTGTTCCTATGTATGATATGTAAATAAGAGAAAATAGGAAAGTTTTTCTTTATTGATTACTTGATTGAATCCTTTAATAAGTTGCCTTTGTCTGTGCTAGGTGAGGAATGAATGAGGAGTGATTATGAATATATACAAATCTTTTTGGGAAGTATCTCACATTAAATCACTTAGGTTTACCATTAGGATATGTTTCATTTGAAAATTAAATGAATTTAGGGAACTGGACACCTGCATCATGGTAGGAAACTAGTGTTGATGTAGGGGTCTAGGATTGACGCTTGTGTCTTGACAATTATAAAATAGGTATAGGTATAGGGTTAGAGAAAGTGAAAATGTTAGAAAATCCTAACCCTTTCCAAGTAGAATAGTCATGAGGATTACCCTCAGAGATATAATTTGAGAGTAAAAATTTCCATGTCTCATTCCCTCAACTACATAAATAATCATTTTGGCTCAGAGAACCAAGCCTTGGTGATAAATATCAATCAACCCCATCCCTTTATCCTCCTTATGGAGATAACAATACTCTTAGGTAACCCTATGGAAACATTTATCGGTGGAAGAACTAGCCCAAAGAAAATATATGTGAATATTTTCAATCTTTTGAATAGAGTTTTTGGATGGAATCCAACAAGAAGAGTAATAAACATGAGTAGGTGCAATCACCTTCGAACGCACTTGAAATTTATCGATAAGGGATACAAGCTTGGTTATCTAATAAAATAGAATTTTTATAAATTTATCCACCACATATTACCATAAGACAAAAGGGAAGCTTAGAATGCAAATTGAATGCATAGAAATCTAAAAATCTCAACATGTTGAAGCCATTTCCATTCATAATGACTCACCTAGGGAGGTAGAGGGAGGAAGGATTTTTTATAGCACTATGTCTTTCACCATTAAAAAGAAGATCATGAGGCAAGGCAAAATGTATCAAGATATTGCATAACATTAACAACATTAATATCATTCTTAATAAGAGTTGTGAAATGACCATTGAGGAGTTGATAGGGATCCTCAGTAGGGAGATAAATTCCTTGAATAAGACCTTGAGATTGAGCATTGGACAAAGTATATTTGAATCCTTCGATAATGACAACATATAAAGCAAGAACTAAAGGGCATCCACATCAAATGGATTTGAAGATATCGAATTGTTTAAAGTTAACATCATTTATGGAAAGGAATGATAAATCATTTTTAAAAGGCATTTGAATTGCTTGTAGGAAAGTAGGGCCAAACCCTAAGGCTTCTAACATAGGCAAAAATTAAGGGCCATTCAATACTGTCATAAGATTTCTTAAACTAAATTTTTATGAACATTGATTTTTATTTGGATCTATAAGCGCATTCCATACCCTCCCAAACAACAATGATATTATCTAATATGCATATGATTTGAATGAATCTTGTTTGTTCAAGTCTAATAATCAAGGATAAGAGATGATAAAGATAGAGTGCAAGTGATTTAGCAATGATCTCGTATGAAAGATTGAGTAAAGTGATGGACCACCAATTACTAATTAACTTATTGTTTCCCTACTTTGGAATGAATTTTATGTGTCTTTTGTTGATGTTAGTCCCCAAGGAATAGGTATTAAAATCTTATAAGTAGACTTGATATAGGTCCAACCCAATGGTGTCCCACATTTTTTATAGAATTCACATGGAAATACATCACATCTATGAGTTTTTTCATTGGCCATTTGCATGGAAGACTCCTAAAATCCCTCAATGGAGAGCATCCTATTGCAAACAACTCTATGTGCAAGAGTTAGCTTGCTAGGAACAACAAAAAAGGCATTAGCCAAAGGCTTATTGTCGATCAAAGGATGGTTTTTGGGATTTAAAAACTTTTTGGTAGTGTCACATGAAGATTTGGATCATATCCAATACTTTAGTAAGGTGTTGGACAACAAACTGAATGGATTTTATATATTGAGTAACATGTTGGGATTCGAGCATGTGAAATAATTCCTTGGAGAGTGACCAGCAGTAGATTCACAATCAGATATACTTCTCTTGATTCAAATGAACAAGGAGAGTTACCATAGACCTATATCTTCTACTTTCATTTAATTATCAACTCGAGGATGTAGATTTGATAGGATGACATGACTATATGTGCACACTTAATCCATCTAATTTGACATTTTGCTAATTGTAGTTTAAGATGTTAGAAATTATGTAAGAAATGAAATGTTGAATTGAAAATTGATAAAAAATCATGAATCAAATAATTACACTACTTTATATTTGGAAGCTTCCTTAAAACAATCACATACAATGTTGAAAATCACACAACTAAAAATTAAATACTCAACACATAAATGAAATAAGTAACATGCTTAGCTAATTGATGGGTCAGATTGTTGCTACAAGACTTCCAAAGGGGGCCCTTCCTCATTCCAACTTTACCTTCAATAATTCCTCTTAAAACAATAAAATTGAATCAAAATCAATTACTTATATTAATTAAATGTATCAAAGAATTGCTACAATAAAATTACAATAACTGTCTTACCAAATATGCTTCTGCTCCCCCTTCTCTCCTAAGCTTCTCCATTTTTATAGGAGAGATAGGTGATTTATATGGAGAATAACAAATCTAGGATGTTGAAACCAAATAACAAAATGCAACAATATTGTTACAACAACTATGCATAAAATAAAATAATACATATGAATAATCCATGAGAAGGATTTGGTTTGAGAGAATCACTCCTTCCTATTTTTATGGCACTATTATTTATCCTAAAATCATGGAAGAGATTCTTTCTCCAAGTTTTCAAAATTTTAAAAACCTTTCAAACTATTTTCTACATCCAACTAAATCAACTAGAAATGGTTATATGATGACAACTGGACATTACCTCAAATTGTCAGTTATAATTGTGGCTATAGGTTGCATACAACTAGTTGTTACAAGATACTTTCGAGAGCCATAAATTTTACATATGGACTCAAAATGAGATGCCATATTTTTTTAAATTTCATGATATTTAAAGGTGAATCTAAATATGAAATAATATTCAATATTAGAAAACTCCTTGATATCACTTTTACTAAATTTGCAAACTGGTATGCTCTAAGAAATATAGGTAGTTGCTACATGATGTCCAAACATGATGACTATTGAATAACCTATATTATTCCTTCACCATTTGTAACACCAAATCTAAATAAAAGTAAATCATAATATTTCATGTATAAATTATCATTCCTTAAACCATAATAATGCATATATGCATCATAAAATTATATTGTGCTAATATGTATAATTATGGATGGAATGGCATTATGGGTATATGAAATGGTGGATTATACAATGGATAAAGGTTGAATATATATTAATATGAGTATAATTTATTTGAATCATCATAGATCCTGTCTCCCACTTTCAACCAATGCAAATAGACTTGGATTTGAGCTCCCTAGCATTGTAGTTGTATGTAATTTGAATGTGTTGCCTAAGATATACCACTTGTAGTTATAGAGGCTCATAAAAAGGAGTTTTATCAAGAGATTCCATAATATGACTCAACTTAGATGAGGTGGTAGAGTAGGAGTGTCACTTTATCTTTTCCAACTTGTTTCCATAAATTAATAGAAATAGAGCAGTGTGAGTGAGAGTGTCAAACCACCACTGGATCCAATCTGGCTACTTAGCTGGCCAAGGGATGAGGTTTAAAACTTTGTGAGTGTTTGTGATGGTAGGCTTATGCTACAAAATCATAGTATTAAAAAAAAATAATGTGTTTGGATTTTGTGTTGCGTGAATTACTAAGTGATATGAAACCATATGGATAAATGATTAGAAAGTACAAAATTTAGCATGGATTTTTATTGTAATGAAATTTTTTATCTAAGGAGAAGTATTGTTGGATGAAAAGTATGGGTTGATCAAGTAAATTAATCATATGATTATATCTTCCTTTGATATTAGACCAAGTGTACCAAACTTTAGACGTGGGATGACATTTGGAATTGGGGTCGTAAAGCCCAAGTTTATTGTGCATGAAAATACAAGCTTCCCTTTTTCTGACTGTCCAATGCATTGGTAGATGACTGATCATGTTAATAGGTTGATCTACCATATTTAAGTCACCATAAATTTTCCAATGAGAATTTGGGAGTTTATTATCAATCCACCATTGTAAATCTACCTTTTCATGAGCATTGCTTGAGGCATACAAATTAATAATCCTAAAAGAGTAGTTATAAATATTAAAAATCACCCAAACAACATGATGCATGGGATTAGAGCTAGAATCCATGTAATGTGGCTACCATTTTGGATAAATAAATGTAATTAAACCTCCATAACTTGTATCATGATTACTTATTAGAAAAAAGCTATCATGCCAAATAACTTTATTGACATCATAGAGAAGGAAATCCACCACCTTAACTTCTTGAAGGTATAAAATGTCCATTTATGAAAATTTCCTACAAAAATATTGCACAAAATATTTAGGATTAGAGTATATTAGATTGTGAACATTCCATGAAAATCAATTGATAAATTACTAGTGTCAAGAGACATATCCTCAACATCTAAGCCCTTGAGGGTTTCATAATTATTTTTCAAGAATTAAACATTTATGGAATGCAATATTTTTTGAAGTTTAAATGGCCACCTATCAGCATATTATAGCACATACTCTTCATCCTCCATATCCTCTTGATGAGGAGGGTGGTGAGAGAAGACAACCTAGAGCTCTATCTTGAAGGACCATGAGAGCGTTTACATGCTCTTTGACAAGGAGATAGATGTGAGGGGATAGATAAAGAATCAAGGGTAATATATTAAAATATTTTCTAGGTAGAAACATGTGAATTGGAAAGAACATTAACATCCATGGGAGTGCTAAAAAACCTAGATCTATCTATTTTAACAATGATAGGAAAAATATCCCTAGTGGGTTATCTTAGTAGACTCCCTAGTGGGTGTAGAGATGGAAGATGGTTTAATATTATTAGTAGGATTTTGGGTGATAACACTTTAATTTTAGTTATTTTTACACTCTTTATAATCTTACACCCTTCATCAGGTTTATTTTTAGAGTTATTAGGAGCAAGCTTAGTTGTTGGGTTGTTGTGAAATAAATAAAACACGAAATCCATTATCTTGTGATCAGTAGCTAGGAAATGAAGACACGTGTTAGACATGTTGATATATATGTAGACACCCATTTTGGTACAAGTACACATATTACTAGTCTTCTTGTATGTATATACCTCTTTACTAAGAATTATACATATAGTGAAGCAATCTCTCATGGACCTCTTCGATTCCATCTTATTTCACTTGATCTACTTGCCCCTTGGGCGTGTGTGCTTTGTTTTTTTATCCTCATCTAGTGTATACTAGAGACCCCTACATGTTGTGATTATTTTTGTATATTTTTATCCCTTAGACACTTGCATCCATCTAGTGTATAGGATGGGAACTTTATTGTTTAAATCACACAAGTATTTAATTAAATTTAAATATTAGTTATACCTTTTGCCATATCTACAATATACAAGTTAAATACAATTAACAAATCATATACTGATCAACATAGAATGAAGTAGTGAAATTATATTAGATATAAAATCAAATCTATTTGAACAATGTCATATACATATAAATTGATACAAATGTTTTAAAAATAAACATATCAATTTTAAGTAAGGGCATATCCATTGAGGTATATTACTCATCACTATCAACATCCACAAATCTAGCACCTCTAGATGTAGATGCACTAAGATCAAACTGTGGGCCCCATATATGTGAAAGAACACATTATCTCTCCTTGAAACAACCTAGATACCACACTATCTCCTCATGATATCATATCAAATAATCATAGTGATCAATATGTATCTACATGATCTTGGTGGAACTTTGCTCTGGGATGTCCCATCTAATTAACTTCACACATAACTCCTCAAGCTCTATGGCTATCATATGATATATCACCATAACTCTCACAACCAGATCAAATAATGATGAATGTACACAAAAAATATCAATAACTCTCTAAATAAAGTCATCCCCAACTACATCCATAGACACACTAAGAGTAAGGGCCTGAATTACTTGATCTACCATAGTCAACCACTCCTGGTTGCCTACACACATTTAAGATAATACACTAGTTAGAGACATATATAAAACCCAATAATTTTATAATAATTAGAATATGAAAACTCAAAGCTAAAATACTCACATGTGGTTGTAATGAATGCCTCATCAACTAGTGTTGGTCTTGCTAGAGCATCATCTCCTACATCACCACCTATCTCTCCACCACCATTGCGTGCTGCAAGAATGGCACTTGGTGCTGTAACTACAATAATAAATAATAGAGGCCAATTAATCCATAATCCACCACTACACATACCTATCATTATAACTTGCATTATCTCCTGTTACCAGGGGAACCATGGGATCTCACTCATCGCTTAGGTGTAGGGTTAAATCTATATCAATGGTTGTTGGTGTATAATGTGGCTTGTGCCCACTCCATATTATGAGATGTCATGGATATGGTGCCAAGGGCATTGTATGCACCAAAAAATTACATAGTGCTACATTTTTGATATAAATTTGATGATGATGCAATGACCTCTTATTTTGTGTTCCAAAGTGTAACATCTCTACTGGGATCTACATAGAAACACATGATTTTTTTTAAACACATAAATTATAAATATATTACACCATAAGAATCTAAGTAGTGATCATATATAATAATATAAGTGTGATAAATGTAAATGGAACATACTACATCATACATCACTGACCATAATTATCATAAAAAACACATCATAACACAAATATATAATGTAATTATAATTATCCATCCACAATTGAGACATGCCTATAGTCACTGTTATCAATGTATAATACACAAGTAAATATAGCTCATCATGAAAATGTTTTAATAATAAATACAATATAATACAATGTATATATATAAGATACATGGCTCCCCAAAGCATAGTTTCCTAAACTCTAGTATCTATTGCAATCTCAAGTGTCATCTCAAAAGTAGTACTACTGTGGGGAGGGAGAGCATCATCCAAAAAATTTTCTACACCAAACATAGACCACTGATCTCCCAAACTAATCCCATCAGAGAATGGTCCTCCCTTCATGGATGAGTTGATAGTGATGATGTAGGAATCTAGAGAGACAAACTAGTACCTGTGTGCTATATAATTTTTAAACTAAACATGCAATGTATCATAGAAACTCATTCCATTGTAAGATATCACACAAACATGTAAATCATACTCATGAAATGAAAATGTCTCACTAAACATTACTTTGGCCAAAATTTTAAATAATAATAATGATTTAATGATCAATTAAAATTCATACACACCACTTGATCGGATTACCTTCATCTGGCATTATGATGCTAGTAAGCTAGTGAAGTCCATCTCACTACTTACTCAGTACCACCAATGTGATATGTGATCAATATAGAATAACCTATAGGTTCTTAAAGTCTACATTCTACTAGCAATCAATTCACATAAAATGCTAAACATAGGAACAATAAAAAATCATATATTTATTCCATCAAATGTAAGAATGAATCTCACATTATTATCTACCCCATAATGTAAATAATGACTATAATTTATACCATCCAGGTATAATATTCATATAACTATAATTTCTAATAACTATAAGTAGTTTCCAAATATACTACACCCTATGATAACCCATATTATCATAGTCTAGTGTTCTTAAACACAACTACTAATACCACAATTAATAATAATAAAGTAGTCATAAATCCATGGAAATATAAACTTTTATTCAATAAACTAGACATAACAAATAAAGTCTTAGTTCACATGAACATAAAATATTCTATTTTATCATTCATTATATTCTCAAGGGTTTTATGCACACATAAATAAGGTCCTACTAATTGTCATAAAATATGCTATTCATAGTAATAACCAACACACATACATTTAATCCATCAATATATGTGTGAGTCTAGATATAACAATTACAGTTTGTACCATCCAAGTATAACATACATTTAAAATGTAATTTTCAAATGAAAATAATCTATGACATACCATAATATCATAGTTCATTGTACATGAGCATTCTACTCAATCACAAATAATTAGTCTCACAATTTCAAGAATAAAATGTCCCTTAATCCTAAATAATAGGCAAGCAATTATAGTTTATACCAATCAAGTATATCCTATGTTTAAACTACATACCATCAATCAAAAGAAACATAAAATATAGGCACACATTGTGATAAACTAATGTATTCTATATATGTCTAAACACTTGTACATTTTAATCTATTCACCATATGTACCACTTACTAGTTTTTATTACTCTATGTAAATATGTCTATCAATAGTTCAGTCACGGTGTTCTCAAAGAGTCAGATAACTCATAACTAAGTTATAACATAATCTTTCATTTAAACAACTTCATTTTGTTTCTAGGTGATTATTTTTGTATAGTTATAGTTTTGGTCCCTCAGACTCCTTATGACTTATTTTAACCATCTATTTAGTTATAAGTTAGGCATATGACCCAATACACCTATATATGTAATATTTTATATGAATACCCAAGTCCATGTAGAGATATATTTTCTATATAAATATCCTCATATATATTAACTGTATTCACACTATGTTTCACATAAAAGTACTTACCAATATATAAACATGGTTTATAAAGATCAACAATCATTAGAACTCTGATCAATGACTTAATTGTTAGAACTTTCCTATTTAGAAAATACATTGATGATTTATTATAGATATTAATACTCCCAGAATACAAATTATCATAGACAAAAAACTATTTAAAACCCATATCACATCACTGTTAATTATAACACTCAAACACACACAATTTCTTATAGCCATCTATGCATATTATCCTATGTATTTTGTTACAAGTTTGATTTCAACTTGTTGTAAATAATACTTACACACACTTAAAGACTCAAAACATGTTGGATATGACAAATATATCATTATATATGCAAAACTTCACATAAATATTACATGTAATGAATGTCACAAAAAGGAAATATGCAAAACTTATTTGTTTCAAATATGAATAATATCATTATCTTAGATTTCACCAAAATAATAGTTCACTGTATATGCCCCAGATATTATACCACATGTAGATATTTTTGATACTATTACATATGAATATACCACAAATTATATCATTTGTTTGATATAATGTATAATGATCATTGTGGTTTTCTATTAACTCTAAAATACTAATACAGTAACATAGTGATCTACAATTTGGCAATGACAGTCATAAAAACAAATCTACAGTTGATAGTTATATTATTTCATATGTTTTCTTATTTTCTGTTATGTTATCTATTAGTGATAAGCATATATGAAAAGTGTGACATCTTTTTTTATAGTGATTAACATCTATGTATGCAGAGCTATTATAATAATTACATAAGGGACAAAAATTACTTAGTAACAATGTTAAACTATTCCAAAAACATCATTGTATATATTTTTATCAACATATTTGATATATATTATTAGCATCCTTAAACATCAAATATATTAACATCTCTGATATTTAAACTAAGGCGATCAGGGTTACTATGTGTATATTTAACCATCGTTATATATATTATATTAACATTGCTATATATATTAACTTTGTTGTATATTTTATTTGCATTGCTGTTATTATCAAGTAAATCACTATTTATATTTATATACCGTTGCTTATTATTAATAATGGTTAGGTATAGTTTACTTCAAAAATACTATTGTTCTAAATGCCACATTACCAAACTAATTAAGTCACTGCTATTGTACAATAAGTCATTCATTTAATAAAATAAGTCGCTTAGTATCTTAAAAGAATATTAGCATTTAAATATTCATCTCACTAAAAATTTATAAGTCGATAAACATTTTATTCAAAATTAATAATGTTTAGATGCATATATTGGAGTCCTCAACAAAGATAACTACACTCCACTATAAGGAGAATTCCCACTGCACTAGGTTGTGCCAATCTAAAAATGGTCTTATAGAATTTCTCACTCCTAGGATTAGTGTAAAATACACAAAACTAATGCACATATACTTAAGTGAGAAACATCCCATGATTTTTAAATACTCACAACACAAAACACAAATGACTTGATTAACAAGTAAGGATGTAATGACTCTCGAGGTGTCGTAACTAAGTCATAAAAAATACTGAAGGAATCTCTTGTTCACAACTCATGGACTATGTTATGCACTCTCCTACCAAACATTGATTACAACCATCACCATTGAGACACTCTATAAACCAACCCTTTGAAACATTTAAAAGGGTATGAGTGATCCTAAGGGTACACTCTCAATGTACCACACACATTCACTATTCTCATTTCTAATAAATAGAAGGATATGAAAATGCTAATGGACTCATTAGGTCCTAAAGTTTGAGAAACAACTCTGATACTACATGTAACATCCACATTTAGATCTACCTAAAAACAAGTGATTTTTTTTAAACACACAAACTATAAATAGATTACACTATGAGAATCTAAGCAATGATCATATATAATGCTCTAAGTGTGATAACTGTAAATGAAGCATATTACACCATACATCACTGATCACTATCATCATAAGAAACACATCATAACATAAATATATAACATAATTACAATTATCCAACCATGGCTAATACATGCCTACAACTATTATTGTCAATGTATAATAAATAAATAATTAAAACTCATCATGATAATGTTCCAATAATAAATACAATACAATACAATGTATATATATATAATACACATGGATCTTTGGAGTTTATTTTCCAAAACTCTAGTATATTTGGTAATCTCAAGTGTCATCTCAAAAGTAGTATTGTTGTGGAGAGGGAGAGCATTATGTGAGCAATTTTCCACACCAACCATAGACCAACGATCCCCCACACTAATCCTATCAGGGAATGACCCTCCCTTAATAGACAAGTAGATAGTGATGGCATGGGAATCCAAAGAGACAAGATAGTACCTATGTGCTATATGATTTCTAAACTAAACATGCAGTGTATCATAGAAACCTGTTCTATTAAAAGATATTGCATAAACATGCAAATCATACTCATGAAATGATAATGTCTCACTAAACATTACTTTATCCAAATTTTTTAATAATAATAATGATCTAAGGATCAGTCAAAATTTATACACACCACTTGATCAGATTACTTTCATTTTCCATTGTGATGCTAGTAAGCTAGTGAAGTCCATCTCACTACTTACTTAGTACCACCAATGCGAGATGTGATTAACATAGTCTAACCAATATATTCATATATCAATCATTTCACATAACATTATAAGCATAAGAATAATAAAAAAACATACATTTATTCCATCAAACGTAAGAATGAATCTCACATTATTATTTATCTTATAATATAAATAATGACTATAGTTTATATCATTCAAGTATAATATTCATCTAACTACAGTTTATAATTACTATAAGTAGTTTAAAAATATACTACACCCTATGATAACCCATATTATCATTGCCTAGTGTTCTTAAGCACAAATACTGATACCATAATCAGTCATAATAAAGTAGATATAAATCCATAGAAACATACGTTTCTATTCAAGAAACTAGACATAACAAAGACAGTCTTTTTACATGAACATAAAATATTTCATTATAGTATTAACTATACTCTCAAGGGTTGTATGCACACATAAATAAGGTCCTACTAACTATCATAAAATATGATACTCTTAGTAATAACCAACACACATAAATTTAATCCATCAACGTATGTGTGAGTCTAGATATAACAATTATAGTTTGTACCATCTGAGTATAACATATATTTAAACTACAATTTTCAAATGAACAACTCTATGACATCTTATAATATCATATTTTATTATACATGAGCATACTACTCAGTCAAGAATAACTAGTCTCATAATTTTAAGAATAAAATGTCTCTTAATCCTAAATAATAAGCAAGCAAGTATAGTTTATACCAATTGGATATATCCTATGTTTAAATTGCATACTAGTAATCAGAAGAAAATTAACATATAAGGACACATCACGATGCACTAATGTATGTTATATATGTCTAAGTACTTATATATTTTAATCTATTCACCATATGTACTACTTACAAATCTTCATTACTGGATGCAAATATATATATCAACAGTTCAGTCATGCTATGTTTAAAGAGTTAGATAACTCATAACTAAGTTACACCATAATCTTTCATTTAAACAACTTAATTCCATTTATAGGTGATTATTTTTTATGGTTACAGTTTCGGTCCTTTGGACTCCTTATGTCTCATTTTAGCCATACATTTGGTTTTAAGTTAGGCATATGACCAAATACACCTATATATGTAATATATTATATGAATACCCAAGTCTATGTAGTTATATATTTTTTATATGAATACCCTCATATATATTAACTATATTCTATAAAAATATGCTTTATAAAGTTCAATAGTCATTAGAACTCTTATCGATGACTTAATTTTTAGAGTTTTCCTATTCAAAAAATACATTGATGATTTATTAGAGATATTAATACTCCCAGAATATAGATTATCATAGAAAATAAACTATTTAAAACCCATATCACATTGACGTTAATTATAACACTCACACTATTTCTTAAAGCCATCTATGCATATTATCTTATGTATTTTGTTACAAGTTTGATTCTGTCAACTTTTTATAAATAGTACCTACACACACTTAAAGACTCAAAACACGTTGGATACAACAAAAATATCACCACATATGCAAATTTGTACATAGGTACCACATGTAATGGATGTCACAAAAAGGAAATACACAACTTATTTATTTCAGATATGGCTAATATCATTATCTTAGATTCTATCAAAATATTAGTTCATTGTATATGCCCTAGATATTATATCACATGTAGACATTTTTGCTACTATTACATATTAAGATACCACATATTATATCATTTGCTTGATATAATGTATAATGATCAACGTGGTTTATTTAACTCTAAATTAATAATACATTAACGCATTAGTCTACAATTTGACAATGAAAGTCATAAATAAAAATATATGGTTGACAATCATATTAACTCATATGTTTTCTTCTTTTCTCCTATGTTATCTATTAGTGATAAGCATATATGAAAAGTGTGACATCTATTTTTGCAGTGATTAACATTTGTGTATGCAGAGCTATTATACTAATTACATAAAGGACCAAAATTACTTAGCAACAATGCTACACTATCCCAAAATCATATCTATATATATTATTATTAACATCTCTGATATATATTATTAGCATTCCTTTAGCATCAAAATATATTAACATCTCTGATATATAACCCAGGGCAATCAAGGTTACTATGTGGATATTCAACCATCGCTATAGATATTATATTAACATAACCACACATATATATTAGATTTGTTGTATATTTTATTTGCATCACTATTATTATCAAGTAAATCACTATTTGTCTTTATATACCATTGATTATTATTAATGGTTAGGCATAATTTTTGTCAAAAATATTGTTATTCTAAATGCCACATTACCAAACTAATTAAGTCACTACTATTATACAATAAGTCACTACATTTAATAAAATAAGTTGCTTAGTATGTTAAAATAATACTTAGCATTTAAATATTCATCTCACTAAACATTTATAAGTCACTTAACATTTTATTCAAAATTAATAATGTTTAGACAAATATAGAGCTAGGTTGAATATATAATAATGCCACATATAATATAAATTGTTAGTATAATTATATATGTAAATTGTTAAGTTAGAAGATCATTTATATGCCATTATATACTAATACTAATACAACATATTATTATATTTGATTTGCATAGAGATTGCGTTATAAGATCGTAAAAGGGAATGTTTTGTATAGTATAAGGATTCATTGCATTGCATAATATATAGGCTCATTGCACTGTATTTTTTTATAGTTCTATGTTATAGTACATATAATTATCTCTCTCTAATCCAAATTTATGCATGATTATATACAATGACTTACTATTGTCTCATTTTTGCTGATAGCAATTTATTCCCAATTTAATATTAGCAGTTTGGTATTTATATCACCATTAGTTAGCATGCAATGATTTCTCCATAATTTGATCACCCTATACAATTTCATATGTCCAAAACAAATATGGTTTGACTTAGATATTTATATATTTCAATCTTTACGTATATATATATATATATATTTATTTATTTATTTATTTGTCCTCTATACAAATAGCTATACTATATATTTTGTCTTATTTGATTATTGTGTAGTTTGCTATATACATAATTTAATATATATTTTCCTCTAAGCAGATCACCATACTCAGGCACATCGCCCTATGTGCACAAACTATCAAATCATAATTTATATATGTGCAGCAAATTTTAATATAGTTTTATAAATCAATTCTCAGAAGTAAGGCTATACTAATCGAGAGAACTAAGATATTGTATACAATCCATATATATAAAATTTAAAAGCAATGCATACCTAGTAAAAATGCTTGTTGATCCTTTTTTTATCTTTTCTAATCTTCTCCCATCTTGGTTCTCTTCAGTACTACCTTCCTTAGTGCTACCCTTATCTTCTTTCTCTCCTCTATCTTCTGCCTATCTCCTCCCCCTGTATGGTGTGCCCCACTTTCCAATATATACTTTTTATTGAACCTTATTAAAAGGGTGTAGCTTTTGTTTTTTAAATATTTTTCCATTTGTTTTATTACTTTTATGAATTATTTTTTTTCTAATTTTAAACCTCTTTATTTCTCTTAATTTATTATTAGTTTTTATTTTTCCTCTTTTTGCTTATTTTGAGAATTTATTCTCTTTTTTCCTCTTAATTGGAAATTATTATATTTTATTTCTTTTACTCTAATTATAATAATAACTGTATTTTATAATTAAATTATCTCTTCAAATATCATGATGGCTTAATGATAAATTAATCAATAAATTTGAATTTATTCAAATTATGCAGATCTCAAAACATTAATGAATATACACACGTCATGCAAAATAATTTCCATAAAACAATTAAAATATACTAGAAAACCATGTATAAATGACTATCTAATGCAAATGGCATTAAAACACATTATGCTAACCACTTTATTATGCATCTAACATGTGCTAGCTATTATAGTGTGTGTAGGGTTCTAGCTGATTTATCTGTCATCCTCTAACATATCCATCTACGTCACCCTCTTTGATGATGTTCTCCCTCCATCACACTTTAAAGAATGAGTTCTCCTACATCAACCTCACAACAAGCAAGTAGTTAGACCATAACAACATGGTATACATACATCATAAAATATAATTGAAATAACAAATCAACATGATCATAATGTAAACATATATACTATAACTAACTCATAATAATGTAATAATGTAACCTAATCAATATACAACTATGCCATAACAACATATATCTCAAAGCTTAGTTGAAAATAACCAAATCAAAATTATCAACTATAAATATCCATAAATAAGCATGTAATTTTTCTTAGTGAGGAATTAGGATGTAACATCCTTCCCCCTAAAGCTAATCATCATCCTAGATGACTCCTATTCAAACATAAGTTTTGATTTAAAACATTATTCAATAGAGAAATATCATAGTATAAAGTATCAAATCAAGCAAATAAATGTGAAATCTACCTATAAAACTCATTGTAGTCCTCCCAAGTACTACTATCCTCAAATTATTGGTCCCATAAGACCCTACACTATGACATCTCCGTATTATGCAAACAAAGTTTGTGAGTGTCACTCTGATTGGATCTATCATGACCACTCTGGGGCTAGAACCGGTAAGGCAAGACTATATGATACAAGACTGACCACTTTTAATACCTTGAAGGGACTCACATATCTTGGTAAAAGTTTCACTAACTTTTCAAATTTAGGCTTCAACGAACAACACATGAGATCATCATAAAATCCAAAAATAAATGGCCATGGAGAGTTCCATAAAACTTTCCAGCCCCTCTAGACATTTCTAACCTACAGACTATTTTTATCATTTTAGAGAAAAGCATTTAGGGAACATGGTAAAAATAATATGAATAAGTTAATACCATCACTACTCCATGTAGCATCTGATAAGTATAACATGTCAATATTGCCGCTAATTCGTGTAGCTCTTGACAAGTATAATGATGAATAGGAATTAGAAATACTACATTTCTAATCTATACAAAATTAAGGAATAAACGTTCCATAGTATACATGCATATGGCCATATGACTAAATTTGACAAGTCTATCTATCAAATCATGGATTTGAAAAGATCCCCTTGTTGGATCCAAACTCAATAACTACCTAGTAAATGTGGGACTAAATAGGAACCAATCCATCTCTTAGTACTCACATTCCTAATTCACCATTATTCCCTTATGTCTCCATGACCTAATGATCTCAAAAATGTGTAAAAAATTCAATGATTCACAAATCCATACTAATAGATCCTAGAAAGTAATGGTATATGATAAATAATTCTAGATGTACCAACATACATTACAAGAAAAATCATACAATCATTCCATAATTTTATTAAGTTTCCATTAGCCAAACTTATCTGGTATCATATTTCATAGCTCAACCTATTATTTTATGTTCATAGTTAAGAGGAAATAATGTTAAAATTAACATAACATACAAAGGTTAAGGATCACACCATCCTTACAACCTTGTAAAGGAAATAAGTGAGACAAAGTCTCCCTACTTGTTTAGATAGTACACAAGTTAAAAGTTTTTCTCAACCCTTTTAGATTAATAAGATGTTCTACACATCCTATACTCTACTCTCTCTCGATGAAGATACATAAATAACTCTTCAAAACAACATGCTTTAAGCAAAAAAAGAATAATATCAATCTAATCAAGGGTATATAATACATAATAATTATAATCAACTTATAATTATTAATCTAGAACCAATATAAATTCAAGATTACCACTCCACATGGTCTAAGTTCACATGTTATATAAATTAGTGACTCTAAAATTCATAAGTATAAAGTAGAGAACTAACATCTCAACAACCAAACTCTTAAATACCCTCACATGGTATAAAGAAAACACCACAACCCAAGTTGTCATAATCACTACTTACTTACCAAACTTGTAAGTGTAGTATCATAACCTACTTACACAATTGGAAGGAAAATATTCACCACAAAGATGCATCAATCCATCTAATCATACAACTTCTCTCAACAAGAAGTAGAGGACACTATCCCATGAACTCGAGGGAATAGGGTCAAAGCAATATTATAGAAACAAGTTTCAACATCATGAAAATAGGAATCCACTCAATGGGTTTGTAATGATGTCAAAGGAGGGTGAGAGAATAACAACTCACCTCTATGCTAACTATGAGAGATGACACTTATTCCTAATAAACATAAACATATGGGGTGCCAACTCATGAGCCAAGTCCTAACACATTAGAGTCCTCAACAAAGATAATTACACTCCATTACAAGGAGAATTATCACTGCACTAGGTGGTTCCAATCTAAAAATGGTCTTATAAGATTTCCCACTCCTAAGATTAGTGTAAAAGACACAAAAATAATGCACATATACTTAAGTGAGAAGCATCCCATGATTTTTAAACACTCACAACACAAAACATAAATGACAGAGGTGACTTCATTAACAAGTAAGGATGTAATCACTCTCGAGGTGTTTGATCTAAGTGATAAAAAATACTAAAGGAATCTCTTGTTCACAACTCATGAACTATGCTATGCACTCTCCTACCAAACATCGATTACAACCATCACCATTGAGACACTTGATAAAACAACCCTTTAACAAATCTAAAAAGGTATGAGTACTCCTAAGGGTACACACTCAATGTACCACACATATTCACTTTTCTCCTTTTTAATAAATCAAAAGATACAAAAATGATAATAGACTCATTAGGTCCTAGATTTCAAGCCACAACTTTGATATCACATGTAACATCCCCACTGTGATCTACCTAGAAACATATGATTTTTTTAAACAAATAAACTATAAATAGATTACACCATGAGAATCTAAGAAATAATCATATATAATGCTCTAAGTGTGATAAATGCAAATGAAGCATACTACATCATACATCACTGATCATTAGAAAAGATTGTTTGTAGTAAGTTACAAGGGTTGAGAATCTAAACCTATTTTGCTTACAAGGAAGGTTAATATAAAATGTTTCATTAATGTTGTTTTATATCATATATCTTATCATATTACTTGTGCACAATAGATTTAATTCATGCATATAGTCCATGTCACATAAACTAATTAAAAACAAACAAAAACATTGCATCTAGTTTGCATGCAAATAGATATAGGAGAAATCAACATCTTGTACAGTATTAAAAGTTTCTTCCCTCTCTCATTTGTATGAATACCATATATTGAAATGGATAATAAAAAGAGTTTTGATTTTAGTTCTGTTATTCTTTACTTTTTGCACTTATTTTAGAGCAAATATTCATTTGTTAAAAAACTAGAAAATCCAAAAAATAATCAACAATAAAAGCCTTGTAATTCATGCAAGCAACTACATAACATTAAATCCTTACAAGTCATGCAACTAATCACATCACATACAAATCCTTACCCGTATGTGCAGGTAATCACATAATTACAAAAGCCTTTCCAGTCATGAAAGTAATACATGTCAAAGCCTTGATTCAACTTTCCAAAAAATAAACTTTTCAAGCCATTGACTGAACAAGCTCATATGCTTTTCCTTGGATTTCATCTAGTCTCTTTTATATGACCCTTCTTGAGACACTAGAACTTGTCCAACATAACCTATTTCCTAAAGCTAGATCACTTAGTCCTAACATTATCACATAGTCTGATATTAGTATTGAGTTGAGATATGAGGTATTTTAATCAACTCCAATTTCCCACCTCATCGTAGAGTCCTTATCCACTTTAGAATAAAAAGAGTGAATCCCCAATCCACCTATCATTGTTATCTCACATAATAAGGAATGTTAACACAACATTATCCAAGCTTAGCCACCCATCCATCTCATTCTTTTTCTCCTCAGATCTAGCCTCATCTCATATAATTCACACTTAGTGGATGACATTGGCTGGGCAAAGTCAACCTGATAGAGTAAATATTCTCTTATGAATAATTTAGCCCAATCTCCCTAATTTCTCTAAGCCTAGAATTGACCAAAAACTTTTCCTTTTTATGATATCAAAGACCGAAGGGCCTTGGAGCTCTATCTCTACATAGCTCAATGATCTCAATAAGCATCAAGATGTTGTTAAGGTCTTCTAGTTATGTCATGAGAATCCATTATCTCCACCTATCCCAAATCCCATCTCACTCAACAACCTGCCAAACCTCTAGTCCTTCCATTATGTTGACTGCCTGGGCCAGACCTTAGGGAGTCAAGTGCATAGATTAACATGTGCTAATTTATGTGCACACAAATTAGTAAACCCAATGTGAATAAGTTCATCCTTTACTTATCTTATTTTTCTTTTGATTTTCTTTGTCTTTTCCTTTCTTCATCTTCTCTCCTTTCACTTATTCTATGGATATCCATACACCCTAAAAATATGTCTGAATAAGCTATTGACATATCTCTTGGACTTGATGGTTATAGTAGAAGTTAGTTTATCTCCAGTATACCATCATTGATGAGTTGGAATAAATCAACCTTTGATATTAACATAAAACACCAATCCTATGACTACTCCCTTCTTGACTTCAGGCAAGGAGTGGCAATAAAATTCAAGAGATACATGAAATTTCATAAACCACAAGTAATAAACCTAACTCTAACACCATTAATATTACAAGTGGAGGCCCAATCACTCTTCACATGGACACCAAGCCATATATCATATTGAAAATCCCAAACATAGAAAGCATTATTTATGAAGGATCCATCATTTAGAGGACGAGGTCAATCACATGCAAGCCACTATGCATCTTCCTAGTAGGAATTAAGTGCTTCCAACCCACTAGTGACAAATACCAATGATACTCTTGGGGACCCTATCCCAAACCAACTCACTCATATGGCCTCATCTTAGGCATCTACCCTTTCTACACTAAAGGCCTAGGGCCCCAATATAAACACATGGCCAAATTAACTAATTAACACCTTGGTGGGTCGTATCTATGACCTAGAAAATAATCAATAAGCTCTAAGTCAAGGGATAGGAAAAAACCTTCTTATACCAACTCATCCCTCATCCTTCTCCATTCCAATGAAAATTCACCCCACATCACAACAAAAAACTTACATGCTCCCACCATTGTATGAGAAAATAACATAATAGAACCACATCTCTCATCAACCTCTTGGAGATATTCTCATCCATAGGGTTCCCAACCTTAATGTCTCAAAAGCTTATTCATCTTACCAAACACTACCACTACCAAACAATACAATAACAGACAATCTATCTTTCCATACACTTTTAAGTTACATGCATCCTACATATAGTTACCCTCCATAGATGGGATACTTCCTAACCCACACCTCACCAAGCCACATAGAGATAACTCATATACCATCATAATAAACCCTATACACTTTTACATAATAAGGCACAATGCCTTCTGCATCTCATAGTGTGCCCTCATACTTGCACATGTATTTGAAGTCCACTCAACCAGATAATTAATCCTTGGCCTACTCTATGCTGCCCTATCAATTTTCATCCAAACCTACTAGTAGCTATAAGGCCAACCCATACACTACACCACCTCCTCCTACCATCATCACCATAATGATGATAGATTTTAAAAACTAAGGAAACATATGTCTAATACTTTAAATAACCGCTTGACTCTAGCATATAGGGAGTTATTCTCCCATGTCCCCTACCATATCTTCCCCAATTTAAAGGGGAAGGGGATTAAAATGCACATGTAAAAGCCTATGCCACCATTATCAGGGAGCTCCTAACTTGGGATAGGGTTGTAGAAAATATCTTCCCCAAGACACTAGAAGTGTTAGCCCTTGACTAGTGTTATCACCTCCTTGAAGGGTCTATACACTCCTTCCAATTCATGGCTGAGTTATGTGATATTTTCCTCCATCCCTTAACAAAGAAATGAGGGAAAACATCCAAAATTTCCCATACAGATCATATGAGGAGGCCCTAAAAAATGTACTTTGCATTGATCAAGTATCTGTGGATAGTGTATGATGAACCTATGGAACCAATGGATATATTATCACTCAAAAAAATGGGGGATATCAAACTATGAACCAAATCCAAAACAAAATGAACAACCAAGGTCCAAAGATCTTGAACCATAATAGAAACACTACTACTACTGGTGTCATCAACCAAGCTAAGAAATAAAACCCTATAAATAATGGTTGATACCCACCTTTGAATAATACTAACACTAACACCAATAATGAAAGAGGTAAGAATCAAAGTACTCCTCCCTCCATCCATATGGTTGATTTTAATTTACCACCACATCATAATGCATATGATCAAAACCACAAGCAAAATTAGTATCAGTCAAATGAATAATACCCCTAGTTTCAAAACCAAACTATTACCTGCACAACAACCAATAAGGATTTGGGTAATAAAGGAAGAATATGAGAATTAAGGATTATGACCCCAATCTATACTAACTATTAGTAATTTGACTTGTCAAGGTCAAATTACTACCTTTATCATTTGAAACTTTCCTAAAACTGGTCATTAACCCTTTGCAGCTAGTCAAACTAGTCTTTTGTGTCCTAAAAATCACTAATTTTGGTAAAAAAAAATCAAATTGGATTGTAAATGGGTAATTATAATTTAAAAATAGATTTTAATATGTTAAAAATCTTGAAAATACCTAAGTCATAAGTTTCAAGTGATGAAAAAGTCATTTGATATGTCTTATAAGCCGAAAAGGGCCCTTTTCCACCCCACACCTGCCAATTTATAAGTTTAAAACATGAAAAAGGTTTTTAAAATTATAATTTTATATGAAAGGAACGTGATTATTCTTAGAATTTCAATTCCAAGTGGTGGAAATTGAATTCTATCTTTTAAAAGGCTAAAAGAAGCTTATTTTCTTCATTTTTGCAAGAGTACATAATCCATAAAGATTCAATATATCCAAGTTAGAGGGTGATCATTTTCAGGGAATATACAATATTCATGAGTATTTTCATGGAAATTCATGGAAATATAGGCCCTACACTAGTGTTCTTCTGTTACTTTGCTTGTTATCACAAAGGGACCTACCTATAGGTTTTTTGATGGTATGGTCTACTGGAGAAGGGTAAAACTCTCAAATTTGGGGAAAAGAAACTAGACTAAAATAGATTATTGATGGTCCAAGTGGTTTATAAATTATATTCTCCAGGATCATGAACCATTCAATTGAAGATAAGTCAAATTTTGTTGCCTTGCAACAAGAAAGGCAGCCAATTTTCTTCATTTTCTCCTCACCTGGACAAAGTTTAAAAGAAATTCAAATTGTTCTAGGATCTTTGGGACTTGTTATACCTTCCCATGACATCCTTAAAGTTTTATTTATCAAATTCAAGGTCAAACAAAGGTATCAAACTCATCTAGTCAATCTACAGTATTGGCAAGCTTGCAAGGGTGAATTGTACGGTCCTTAAAGAAGAAAACAACCTCAAATTGTCAAGATTTATTGATTTTTAGGGTTTAAATCAAGTTTTCATGATTTTCATGCATAAATATTAGAGAATATTCAAATTTTATGGCCAAGAAACCCATCTCCATGCTCTCAAAGTGCTCAAATAGGCCTATATAGCATTATTTAAGTAATTTTTGCATATTTTAAGGTTTTTGAGGAAAATTGTATTTCAATTTTCAATTCCTTACACTCATTCAATGGTATTTAAATTGTGATGGTATGATGATTTGGTGTACATGTTTGCATACACCCCTTCTCCTAGTCTTGGCATGTTTCCAAGTGCTTGTCAACCTCTTCCACCTCACTCCCCCATATCACTATCATAATCTGCACTTTCCACTATGTTTTCACTTCTTTTTCACTTTCTTTTCATGATTCCCCTCATATTTCTATGATCCTTTATCCCTTATCCATGTCATACATCCTCATCCCATCTCCATAACCTAGTTTCATCATTAAGGATCCAAGGTGGGCCAACACCATCAAAAGCATGGTGAAGGAGGATACAGGGCAATTGAAGCATCAGGTCATAGTGAAATGACACCTAAAGTAGACCAAATTAATCAAATACTAGCCATGAAAGGTACATGGATATTCAATCAAGCTCTTTGAAGAGTCATATATATCAATGAATCCTTTGTTATGAATTAGGAAAGGTGGAGGTCATAATGAGCATGAAAAAGAGTACTATACACTCATTTTATTGCATATACACCATAAGGACAATGATATAGCCAGAGGACTAATGAACTATCCAAGTTTTGACAAGGTAGTAAGATGAAACAATGGTTTCTAACCATTCTATATATGGAGTTTCATTTTCAAAAGAATATATTAAGAGTAATGGTAATGATATAGCATGGATTCGAAGCCCAAGCATAGTTCACAGTCTGTACATATGGTACTACTAGGAACACCTACAACTAGTTATAAGATGGAGGCCCATACTTTGATAATTTTAGGGGTATTAATAGTTTTTAGAGGTCATTAAAGTTTATTCAAGTTCCATCATAACATTAACCCTATAAGGTTCTTATCTTCATGATTTGTACTTCATTTACATGGTATACATGACACTAATACCCTACAAGTAGTAAAAATGACTTTCAAGCATATGCATTCACCTACAACTACAAACATAAAGGGGGAAAGTAATGGTTTGAATGTACATCAAAGAGTTGTCCACTTTAGAGAGGTTAAGACTATGTGAAATGGTTTGTTATAAAAAATGAGTTTCATGAACCTCATACTATCTTTTTGCATCTTTGGTTCAAAATATTTTGAAATCCTACAAGTTACAATTCATACAAAGGGTAATAAAAAAAACAAAAGCACAATCAAGCCTATTTCAAGGTCTATGATTAAAGGAGGGGTATGGTTTAGGTGGAGTATGGTTTACTAGGAAGGTACATTAAAGTGGTGGACTAATGTAATATTTCAAGGAAAAACTTATAATTTTCATATCCAAAACCTATGTTTTTAATAACTATAGTGAGGGAGTAGATGCCTACAACCAACCTCAAAAACTCACCTACAACCCTTAAGAGAAGCTTCAGTGCTATCATGCTTGAGATGGGTGTTAAGAGGTTTTATTTCACTTTGTGAAAGTTCTTGTGTTTTTTAAAAGTGTGATTATAACTTAAAAAGTAGGTTTCCTTCATTATATCATGTTGTAGAGCACCTAAAGTGCCATAAAAACATCCTACAAGCTTATTCCCAGGCCTAGAGCACAATCAAGTTTTGATGAGTTTGAAAATAGGTCATTGAGAACTATGTTGGTTGATATTTTGATTGATTGAAAATAACAAGGTAAGTGATATCATTTGAAGGCTAATTTTATAAATTACATATGAGTTAACATGTAAAAATGACCTACAGTGCCATTTTGATGTCCTACAGGCCTGCACCCTTTAGAAGGCCTAATAACAATATGAATGATCTTGAACCTAATTAGGAGGCTAGTTTTAATTGGTAAAAAGTAGTATGAATTGAGGGAGGGAAGTTAATGAATAAACAAGTGAAAAAAGGCATACCATTATTTCAATCATTGACACCTACAACCACTATGAGATGACCATAATAGACCTACATGCCTGTGCTATAGTGGAGGAAAGTCTAATCCCTAAGAAGTATAAACTTTCAATGGCTAGTTGATCATCAAGGATATATAGACTTTTGAGATTGGTATTATAATAATTTTCAATGTGAATAAGGAAATTTAAAGCTATAAAAGCCTAAGAGGGTTTTTGAAATTCACCTATAGGAAGTGGATGACAAGATACAACCATCTAAAAGTTGCCTTGAGAGGAATGCTTCAACCAAGGGTTATAGAAGGGAAGTAAGGTCTATCTACATGGGTTTGAGATTTCACAGGGGTTTCAAGCTAGTAAGGTAGGGTTTACAAAAGGGAATGTAACATGAAATTTTAGGTGATATAAAATATTACCTACATCTACTTTGGAACACACCTATAGTGATCTTAGGGCCTAATACATAGTGAAGCAAGGGGAGTTTTTGTCATCTACTAAAAGGACACATTATATGATAGAGAATGTTTCAAAATAAAAAATTAGGATATCAATTCATTAATTTCATGGTGTAGGATGTCTTATATGACAAGTAAATCCAAGTATAACACAGTCACAAAAGACATGTACATTTGTGTTTCTCACAATCATAGGCCTAGTTGGCCTATTAAGGATATCAAATAGTCATATAGCCTATGTATTTAATGAAGAGATTTTGAATAATCAAGAAACACCTAATGGGTTAGCATGATGTTATAAACCTCACTTCTGACCTTCTTAAGGTTGAGACTTGTACTTGGTCCGTACAAGTGTGGAATAGTCATGCAGAGTCAAGAATACTTGCTTATGGAAGGGTTTATTTCCACTGAGATGGTTGATTATTTTAAGGAACATAGAGTTAATGAATTTTTCAAAGACATGTGAATTAATCAAAGGTACAGTGAGGGTTTTAAGAGACAAAAATAGTCATATAATTGAGGAAGTTGAAACCCTACGGCCATAAGAATACATGTATGTCCACAAGCTAGGGAAGGCTGATATGCAATGGATTTTCAATGAGTCTTATGATGATATTTTATATAATTGGTAAGATGAAACCAGAACATGGATAAGAGAAATATAAGTATTTGTAAACATTCATTTACCTTACCTCATGTACTCAGACTTGTATGGAATTATGCATAAAAGAGGCCTAAAATCTTACATAAGGGAGTCAAATGGCTAAAAGGAGATGTGTGGAGGGACTAAATTCGATATAAATGGTATTTTATAACGTAATTAAGATGTAATATCAACTAAATATGTTCATACTACATCAACATCTACATAAGAAAGCAAAACATAGTCATTTGGAAGCCTAAATGCCTTGTTGGAAGGTCAAAGTATGCTAGAAAGGGGGATAAAGGAGTTTTCCAAAATGTTGAAGGGACTATTGAGAAATATGAAGATGTTTTTGAAATTTTAAAACATATAATATCAGTAAAACACTTTCAAATATGTAAAAATAAATCAAACATGTAGACAGTCCATGTACAAGGGGCAAATTTGAGAAAAAATTGAAGATTTTAGGAGCTACAGGTGTAGTTTTGACCTAAATTTTTATACACAGGGTCATCATGAGTTGGATAAAATTATGAAAAGTTTCATGTCCATTATATGAGTGGAGATACTCTCTATTTTATCTCAGAACTTAGCCTATCCATTTGAGGTTACCATTGGAGCAGGCAGTGTTTTGGAGTGCCACAGAGGTTTCTAGGCCTAAGTAAAATATTGGAAAGCATGGGATGATGTTTTTAAATCATAATAATACATTTAAATAGTGTAAAATCTCCAAATTTTATGTAAACCATGATCATATAGGCTTTCACAAGCAAATAGGCACATGGGCCAAAAAGGGGTTTTTTGATTTTTCAAGCAAAATATGATTTTAGAGTGTTTTTATAGCATGGTATAGGTTATATAAGGATGTTTTAAGGATTTTTGAATTAGGGGAAGAGCCATTTTAATCTTGGTGAAGTTTTTCACTTTTTATAGTTTTAGACACCCTTCCAAGCCTCTTGTTCAGATGGTCATATTCACCACATGTGGAGTTTGATAGAATTATCTTAGTATGATTTGAGGACCCATATATAATTATAATTCATGAATAATTTATATTAGTTGATGGGATGTTATTTATGAATAATCATTAAGAGTGTAGGCAACCCAAAATGTAAGCTAAACCCCATAGGCAAATTTCATCCACATGGTAAATTTTATTATATTTTGCATGGAAACCAAATATTTTTAGGGATGTTAGGGGGATAAATGTGATATGAATAAATGGAAACAATTTGGAATTTTAAGGTTTGTACTTCATGAATCATTATTTTGAAGATTCAACTTTAAAACCCTCTTAAACCCCTTAAAAACTAGTTTTGATAAAAGTGGAATTTATTTCTATCAAATCACCATGGATAAACCTTAAAAATTTTCAAGCATCAATTAAACTCAGAAAGGATTATATAAATGCAAATTTTATGCATCAAGCTATACAGATGAGGGAATAAATCATATTTTTTATGGAAAAAGAGCATGTAAAATGAAATACAGGGTAGTTCAATGAAATATAATCAATTGAGATAAAAGCCTAAGACTTGTTATTTATCCTTAAATATTTATTTGATTATAAATCATCCCAAAAATGTCCCTACTAGCTCAATCAAAATGGCCAATCTACTGGAAAATGGAGCAAAATAAGCCTAGTCAACCTTGTTGACTGAATCAAAGAAGTTTCTCATCAAAATCACATTTTTGGTGATGAAAAAAGTTGTTCAAAGTCTAATTAATTTTTTTTAGGTTTCATGGCTTATTATTGTAGGTTTCATGGTGTCTAGGTGCATATTTGCTTTTAGGCCATTTTGGCCTAATAGGCCTAGTTGATCAAATAGTCAAGTTGGAGTTTGGTGTTGGATGGCTATCTAAGGAGATAAAATTGAGTTTCCACACTACATATATGATTTTCAATAGATATATCATGAATATTTCATCCTTAAAAGTCTTTTTTCATGCAAGTGAATGATATTTGGACTTGACTGGTCTTGCACTTTAGTTGGCTAGTTGACAAGTCATGCATCTATTCTTGGTTAACTTGTCATATAAGCCTTTAAAACACTTCCAACTGAGCCTCAAGTGGATTTAAATCATCCAAGTTTTGGTGTATATTTTCATGCAGGGAGATTGACTTGTCAAACATGGGCCTACCACCTCTTTTTTATGCCAAGATGAAGATTTTTGCATGTTTTGGATACTTTGAAGATTATTGAAGACTTATTTTAAATATTTTAAAAGGATTTAGTATTGTGTTAGTCAAATAAGACTAATAATTCTCCCTTTTCAATGCCACATTGGCTATCATTAGGTTTTGAGACATATATATTGGCTTTTTCAAGCCATTTTTTGACAATTCCTAGAGCTAAAGCAGAAATTGTATTCTAGACCATACATAAATAAATGGGATTTTCATTTTGCATATTAGTTTTGATAGATAATATAGTAATTTACTATTTATCTACATATAAGTGGGATTATATCTCCTTTTTTTAGGTCCCTTCCTCACCTATTGCTTTCTATCTCACCTTTTACAGGTCATTTGAAGAGGTAAAAAGGAATCTTGCAATCCAAAATTCTTTTAATAATTCATCTAAAATACTTATGCTTAAGGTAAATATAGGAATTTTATTGGTTTATATGTGTGCATTAGTTCAATACCTTCCAAAGGATATAAATAATTTAGGTGCACCACCCCATTAGATAGAATTTCCCTTCAGTTTCCCCTACCCCTTTTTATCACAAAATAATAGTAGATCAGTTTTAATAGATATATCTTAAGGGAAATAGCCCTCTCTAGAGGTTATTCTCAATACAGAGTCACCCAGACTCTGAGAAGTTCTAATTTTATCAGTTAGAGAGAAGGTGTGCCTTTCACATCTTCAAATAAGGTGTTCTCTAGAGTGATAACACTACCTCTTCTATAGAGTCATAGACCATGACACTTGGGGATATAAGGGATATAAAAAATATAATAAAGACTCCCAGAGGATCAAAGATAAATGTTTAAATATATGTTCCCATGAGGTACACACATAAACACCCAAACCCTTTTGAGCGGTCCTATCTCTCCCCAAAACCAAAACTTACAAATTTACCATAATCCTTTGCCTAACCACTAACATACTTTGGTTAGGTTAAAGAACATAATAATCAATCAAGTTACCCAGTTCAACACAACCTATCCATGGTAACATGCAATCATGACATTGAAGCCTCCACTTTTGGGGTGCCAAACACCAATTTGGTCCCTCAGCTAGGAGTTCAATGCAAAACACAGATGATAAGAGTCATGGAATTAAAAGTTGAAGAGGAAAAAAACACCATTAATTTCACTAGGGAATACTAACCCATGACCATCTATCCTTCAAACATCCTATAAATCGAATCCATTCCCAAACCCATATGTAACTACAACTTGATCTTTGATATGACCAAGACATATTCTCATATCTCTTTTCTAAATCTACTTAAGAACTCACTTGCCCACCGATAGACCTTGCTCGATGCCCTAGGAGTTAGGCATTTATCTAGTGTCACCCCTCCACAAGCCCAAATCAACCACATTTATTTGGACATGTTCTTGCCTAGTGAGGAAGCACGTGATGTTGATTACTTATTTGACCTATGAAGCCTCCACCTGACTCCAAATTAGTTAGGAGGGGAGAGATGACCTTGTTTTTAAAAGTATGGATCTACAATAATTATGTAAAAGGAACAATGGTTGATAATGGGGCAATGGTCAACATTGTACCCTTATTATTTTTATAAAAACTTAGTTATAGGGAAACCAATCATTCTACTGCATGTAATACCCTTTGCAGATATGATAACCTCAAATCCACTTCCACAAGAACCATTGTGCTCCCAATCATGCTGGGTCCCAAAATAGTCATGTCTAAATTTTATGTCATAGATAAGGAAACCAATTATAATATGATATTGGGATGCCCTTGGATAAATCAGATGAAAGCTATTCCTTTTACCCTATTTTAGTAAATTTAGTTCCTACACATAGGGAGTGTTTTTGTTGCCTAAGGAGATTCCAAACCCTTTGACATGTTACAAGTTACAATGCAAAAATATGTAGGGTGATACATCAATTATCACTTACCCATGAATGTGGTTATAAAACCCCCATAACTAAATCCCTGAAACCCAAAGTGGTCATCTTGAAAAAAGGGGAAGAGGTCCCCTAAGCCATGCTAAAAGATAAAATCAAGTGAAAGAGACATAACAATGACCAAAGAGATCCCTAATGTGAAGCTAGCCATTAAAGCCCAAATTGCCTCACTATCTACTACATAAATTAACAATCTCATGGAGAAAAACACTCTTTTTGTTCTTCCCTTTGATCCATGAGGGGTGGGAATCTATGAATTCTTAGAAACTCTAGGCCAACATCCCAAAGGTAGTTGGCTTGCTTACCTAAGCTTTGCATGGTGGAAGTATCCAAAGACAAAGAAACCCTTGCCCATGATGACCATCTTAGTATCCTTTAACATGGGCACTTGATTCTCAACCACATGAGGACATGCCCTAGCCTAGACTCTACCCTCATCACTACCAAACCACTTTAGAGTATGCTTGTAAATCACACTATGACATAAACCTACCTATTTTTCAAAGTCTTTGAACTAACATGTTTCCTTCCCTATAAATGTTGGCCATCTTACTTTGACTCATGACTGGTCCTATTTCTCATCATACTCTAAACACATTGATAATTGGTCAAAACACTTCCCCATCTATTTGTCCTTATACTTAAAAAGAGGGTCTAAACTATGATAGTGGGTAAAGAAGAAATCAACATTATAACTCATAGTTACCCATATATACCCAAATAAATACCCCTCATCCTCATCATACAAGACAATACCCTAAAAATCACTCCCAAATTCTTAAAATCTTTCCCACACATAACGATGAGGCAAATGGTGTTGACCATTCCCTATTCATAATATTGTAAATTGCACAACTATACCCCTGCACCTCTTCTACTAGAATAAGACCCTAATTACACTGGCATATTCCCCACACCTAAGTGGGACCCCTAGTATGTTGATATTCTTCCAACTTTGAAAGGGAAGTCAGACAAATAATCATTTTGAATTTTAAAAAAATCTCACCCACCTCGATCTGGGGCTTAGAAGACAACCTTTTATATCCCTAAAATTTCTTCCCTTCCTTCTCCCACTACACAAGAATGAGACACCCATGCATCCATAAGGAATCCCATTCACCCCACACAAGGGGTAAGCACATCAAATTCTTAATTATTATGGTTATGAACCCCAAAGATGGCTACCTAACATCTTTGACATTCACATGGTAGATATATTGGAAGATGATAGAGCTTAGGTTAACTATTTCTATCACTACCACTAGGGACACTTGATACTTCATCACATAGAGCCACATGGCTACTTGAGTTACCCCATTAATCTTAGATCACTTGTATAAAACCCTTGTCTCCCCTTCGATATGCCTATACCCAAGGAGAGGGTTCTAACATTAATGATAAGAACCATCAAAATCAACGTTGATCCTTATAATTGCCCAAATGTTTTTGAAATTAGATCCCTCTCCCTGCCATATAAATGGCCAATCCAAGAGTACATCTTGATAGGCCTTAATAGGTATGCTTTAACCTGATATTAGAAGGTGTGAAATTAATCATGTCTTAGCACCAATTTTTTAAGCTACAAGACTGTCTTAGGAGGTTTCCCATGATGAAAAGGGGTCATAGTGAGTGAGTGTTTAAATTCTTAGAGGACCCTATCTATGCAGGCTAGAAGCCAGGGTCCAACAACTTTAGTTGGTCATACCACACTAGTAGTATTATGAGTTTCATAATTATGCTCATTGTAATCATCAAAAAGTGGTATTTGGATGCTAAGAGTGTCATTTGAGATAGCCTGTTCCTAGTTTAGCCCTAGACCTATCTTAGAGCCTTTGGCTCACTTTTCTAGTCATTAGGTAGACCAAAAACCTCTTTAGTTAGCCAAAACATAATCCTAATACTATAATCTTAGATCCCAACCCAAATTGCTTAGAAGTATACCAAGTGGACATTAGCACCACATTTAGGACACTACAACCACATGGTACTAATGTCCCCAACTGGGTACCTTAGTCCCAACTCTCTCAAATAGATACTTTTTCAAATGTGTTCCCCTCTTAAGTTTGACCTATGCACATTTTATTATCTACGCAAGTTATAGATCTCTATAAATATAAGTTTATTTTACCCTTATTCATTAGATGGAAAATAGATGCAAAATCTATTCAAACAAAATATAAGTTGAGCAAAATTAAGTTATTTAATCCCTATTCTTCTCTACTTTTGCATAATACCATCTACAATAGCCATAGACCTAGATTTTTAAATATTTCAAAGCTCAAGCACATTCAAGGCATCTAAGTCCAATCTCATTCTAACATTCACTTGCACTTGCATCAAACACTAGTTGGGAGAACTACATCAGGCTTGATCCCTCTTTGGAGTATTAGTATGTAGGCAACTCTCTTCACAATGAGGTGTTGAAGATATCCAATCTATCCTACTAACAAACATATAATTATTGATCATGCCATAATTTCAAGGAGGATTAGGTTTTGCACATTAAATCAAGTTTTTAGGCACAACATAGAGATCCAAGTTTTGTGTGCATAGAAATAGGACCTAAAAACATACGTGTAGCTGCCCCTAGAAAATAGGAACAAACCCATAAAAGGGACACTAGCATCACTTTGAGGAAACTAAAATAACATAGCACTACTATCCAAGTGGGGTACTATAGTACAATGAGTAGATGGATCCTAGAATCTTATTGACGACACTTAAAATTGTCCAAAACTCAATTTTTAGAACCTATATCATCCATGATAATCACTTTTTAGATAAGTTCCTATTTAAGCCTATTTATTTTTATTTTTAGAAAGTCAAAAGAGGTCAAAAGTTATAACAAATCAGTGATTGATTATTTCATATTATTTGATTGATTTAGGCATTTTAGCCCTTTAACCAAAATATGAATTAATTGTGTAAAACCTTAAAAGGTTATAACATTTTTTAATAACCCCACTAGGTTTTACTAGAATATTGTAATATTTAAAAAAAATTAAATACAAGTATTCAACACATTGATTTCACCATGAGAAATCCTAACTAGTGATCTTTAACTAACCATACTAATTTAGTTAACCTCAAGGTTTTAGCTAATCCACTTAGATAAGGATCACCATGAAACATAATAGAATTCTTGATCAAAATTTAACAACAATAATTACTTCATTATATCATAAATTAAACAATACAATTTCAGCCATAGCTGATACATCATTACAGTCTCTACTATATAAGCATAAATAATAAAAGATAGAGTTTCAATAAATCATTATAATATCTCAAAGGATAAAACATGATACAAATATCCTCTGAGTAGAGTCTCCAAGACTCGATTATCAATATGTAATCTCAATTGTAGTCTCATGTATAGTACTCTAGATGGGAGGAAGAGCATCATTCAAGTACTTTTCCACACCAACCATGAACCATATATCCCCTACACTATCTCTTAAATAAGGGGATGGCTCTCCAATCATAGATGGGTAGATAATGATGGTGCGAGAATTTAGAGTAACAAACCATAACCCGTGTGTTGAAGATATCTAATACATAATGTGTATCATAAATAAATACATTCTAATATGATATAACATAAATATAAAAACTTTATGAACATATGAAATGAAAATGTTTATCAAAAATTACTTTGGCCAAAATTTTTAAATAATAAATGATCTCTAGGATCAGTCAAATTCATACACACCACTTGATCATATTACACCTCATCTTGCATTGATGGTGCTAATTAAGCCAGTGGAATTTGTCCACTTCTTAATCAGGGTCATGAATGTGAGATTTGGTAAAAACATATACTAATAATAAAACCAATAGATTAATTAAAAATATTCTTCCTTAGTACATCCAAAATTATTTAAGTAGATAATTTAACATACATTCATTTAGTCCGTCAAATTAAGTGTAAAGAAATTAATCATCTAGTTTATTACATATAATAAATAGAATCCAAAAATCATCTCAAACATACTATCCAAGTATTATCTCATCAAAATTATTAGTTAATTATCAAACCACATAACTCATAATGATATTTCTCCATGAAACAACAATATAATACAAACTTTAAGTATAGTTTATATTCCACATATAAACAAATCCAAACCAAACATCATAATTGCTTATATCCATAACATACAAATCAAGCAATCTATTACACATTAATGGTAATATTATTTTTAAGCATACTACATCTAAGTGTGATATGCATATATATAAATGGTATTAACCATTCATATGTAATAAATAGTCCAAAAATATTACATATACCATCCACACACACACACACACACACACACACACAAATTTTCCCCAAAACATTTTTAATACAATACAATTATATATCGTATATGGAATATTCTAAGTAGACGTCCATTGCCCATGACTTATAGTATCCTGCATACTATAACGTATACATAAAGTTCATAAAATAGCCCCATATCTCCATTTTAGAAAACTAGATAATTTCCCCACATTTGTACTAGTTTAAAACAAACATACATACTTTTACAAATTTTAAAAGTAACACAGTTAATTATATGCTCCATTTGATTTAAATAAAAATATTCTTATTTCAATCATTTCAAAACTTTCATTAAATCAAATGCATTAAATTAATCTAAAAACTCATTTGATTTAGCCCCATATGGGTCATTCATATAATCTCATGAATAGTCTGAATGCCTTCAATAATTTCTCATGCTCATTTTATCAATTGACTAAAATTAACTATCTATTATTTAAAAAGACTAATTTAGAATACATAGACCTTACTTTTAACTCTTTATCACATTATGATCATATAAAAACTTGTAAAGATAATAATAAATCTAGGATTTGAACTTCATAAATAACCACAACACAATCTAATATAGTCATCCTCCTACTCATACCCCATGTTACCCAAGATGACTATCAACTAAATTCATAAGCCGTATGATCTAATACATATGCTACATAATTTAAAATACATAGTTAAAAGTATAACCATTTTATTGAGTCTATAGGTGTTTGTATTGAAATTAAAACAACCAAGTCTTAATCCCCTATTCACTTATACATGTATGTAATATAATTACCCTCCAAAATGTTTGATAAATTCATTACATAGTTTATAAAAAATTGCAAAGCACACATTCAAAATATAATAGGTATACATAAATGCATATGCACATTATTGACAACCTATAAATGTATATATACAAAAGCCAATACATATAAATGTATGTGTACATATTTGGAAACATATAAATGTTTGTGTACACAATCGACATACAAATCCTATATATGAACACAATATTATTCAAAGCCTTTTAAAACTGGTTCAAAAATGCAACTATGAATATACATACATACATACATATACATACATACACACACACAAACACACACACACACACACACACACAAGTAAATGTTTATATAACCTATAGTTTTAACCATGTATGTATATATATATATATATATATATATATATATATATATATATATATATATAAGTAAATGTTTATATAACCTATAGTTTTAACCATGTATATATTTATATATCTATATTTGTGTATATATCCACATACCTAATTAATATAAGAAATTTTTACATATTTTACACCTAAAGACCAATGATGTATACACAATCAAATTTTCAACCTCCAACCTAAGTTTAAAATAAAATTTCAAACACCCAAATGAGCATATCTATCTACTTCAAACAATACAATCAAGCCACATATATTTACATCAAGGATAGTTTCCTATTAAATGTACAAAGATTTTTGAACTAAGATACAATTATGATTAGATTTATAAAATCTTATTGTCCGGGCATTCTATGGTTTAATCCATAACCCTAGGTTTTCCTTGAGTTGAAGATGGGGTTCTATGGAAGCCAAGCCATTCACATGGCTCCATACTCCACTCAAAAACTCTAGATTTAAAACATAGAAAACTCATTTACCCAATACTCAGTTTGAAAAACCCATACATTTATTCTCACAAGAATTGAAATACAAAACCTACCTATGTCTACCAATGAAATCCCCTGAATTCCTTCCTCTTTCCTTCATGTTTTCACCTTCTTAACATTCTACAACTTTATCCTAAAAGTAGTGAGTCATGTATCCATCCCCCACCGCTCTCCTTCTCTTCTTATTATTCATTTTCATTCTATTTATTCTCATCATTAACAACCACCTCAATTGACTATTTAAATTCATGCAGAATTCACTCAAAAACCTTCCACAATCCATCACCATGTAAACATAGTAGTCTCCATGTTTTCCACCAAAAGAGTAGCTTAACTGAAGTCAACGAATGATTAGTAAACCTAATCATCTTGAGGCTTCTATAAAATCATTATATATTCCTTTTAAAATTTGCATGAAACAAACAATCATCGACCACTTTAACTCATTTCCAAACTTAATTCCATGAAAAATCAAACATCTAATTGATGACCAGGTGTCCCCCATGCAACGACCTTCATCCATACTATAGACTATAGTTTATATTGCATGATAATACTTTTAGATTTAAATAGATTATAGTTCCATGTGACTATACAATCCTCTATTATATATATAATTATTATTAAATCATTTAATAATAAAAAAATGTATTCAATATATTTAAACACAACTTTGGTTCAATTTTTAATCGAATACAAAGGCAGTAAAATAATGATATTTATATCTTTTGACATATAGTTCTAACTTATAAATAATAATAACAATCTTTAATTATTATTATTATCTACCTCTTCTAGATAATTAATAACAATGGAATATGTCATTATATCATGACATCATGTAACTTTACTTATAAAAAAAATAATGTAAGTAAAGCATAACCACACTCACTCATATAGTCAAACAAGTGCATCATATAAAATGATCTAGGTAATCTATGAACACACTATTTATAAGATTTATGAATGCTACTGGTGTATTCATTAATCCAAATGGTAACACTATAAATTTGTAGTGCCCATATCAAGTCCCAAATGCTGTCTTCAGGATATCCTCTTCATGAATATTCAACTGGTGATACCTTGCTATAAGATCAATCTTATAAAATATTATTTCCCCTTGCATTTGATAAAAGAGATCATCAATGGATGGAAATGAATATATATTCTTAATCATTGATTTATTCAACATTCTATAATCTATGCACAGATGAAGAGTGTCATCCTTCTTCTTGACAAAGACAACTAGAGCACCCCATGGTGACACACTCAATCGAATCAGACCTTTCAATGGAAAATCCTAAAGTTGTGCCTTTAACTCAACTAATTCAGTGGTTATCATTCTATATGATGCCTTAAAATGTAGTGTTGATCCATGTATGATATTAATTGAGAAATCAAACTTATGCTTTGGTGGAAATCTTAGTAATTCTTCTGGGAACACATCACGAAAGTTTATTAGAGAAGGATAACATTCAATAGATGGTCCCTTAGATTATTCCATCTCATTTGTATTAATGATAAATGCCTAACAATCCTTACTTTGAGTTTTTTTGAGTTGAATTACATAAATCTTCCTTAGTTTCAAGTCCCTTTTCTCACCTTGAATTTGTGTTTGATTTCTAAAATCATCTTGACACTCAACCTTCTTCAAAAAATAGTCAACCTTGGCTTTATGCTTTGAAATGTAATTGGCTCTTAAGATCACATCATATGATCCCAATGGTGATGAATAAAGATCTACTAGTCTAGTAAATTTAGTCAATTTAATCTCTACTTTGACTAAACACTTGTCAATTTTGGCTTTTGACTCATTCCCATATTGTACCAACCATGCATTTGCCATTACACTAGCTTTTATAGATAACTTATTATGCATTCTAAGAGAAATGAAACATTATATATCTCCCATATCAATTAAAATAGAAACTAGATGATTAAATAACATACTTGATAGTTCTATGGGTGACACTTGATACTCAACTTGTCGACTATCAATAGCTACATGAATCCATTACTAAAACATACCTTGTTGAGAAGTTAAACCCTTATTCTTTGAGTTGTCTTGAGGACATTATATATAAAAGTGATCACTTCCACATATGAATTAACCTCTAATTGGTCCCTTCTTCTCAGTCTATTGGTTTCTTTTTAAATCACACTTGAAACTATTACCAGGTTGCCTATTCCCTAAACTATTGGTAAACTTGGTGTTTTAATTCCTAAACTGACCCTTGGAATATCTACTCCTCACCTTCTTATTCTTATTCTTGAAGTTGGTTTATAAATTCCAAATTTATTTTTAAACTTATCTCTAACTTGGGCATGAGATTTTGGTTTCTATTCTTTCTTGATCACCTTCTTGAACACCCTGATCCATGGTAGATGGACCTTGTATATATACTTCACCACCTATTTTGGGTTTCAATTCCATGATGAATTTCCTAATTTTTAACCTCTAATTTACCTAATATTGGGGTACATATTTAATAATCTTGGTGAATTTATCCCATTATTCAATCATCGATAAATCCCCTTACTTAAGATTCTATAAATATGGAAGCTTTTATTCAAATTATAATTATGGAAGCCATCATGACCTAAACAATGTCATAAATTATTCCCAAGTAGTGGTGGTTAAGTCAAGGTTCATCTTGAACTTCTTATTTTCCCACCAAGTTGCTGCTTCACCAACAAGTTGATAAGCTCCCTAGATTACTTTCATGATTTCAAAATAATTTTGAATCTCTAAATACTTCTCCATTTCTGTCAGCCATGCTTCTGTTCCATCTCCCAAAATAGTTCCATCAAACTTGGGTGGATTCACCTTTTTCATGTCGTACGCTAACTATGAAGCTACTTAAACTCTGACTTCCTATGGCACCTCTTCATGCCTCTACTCTTGAATATGTTCCTATTCATCAGGATCCTCTTCAAGTTCCTCTTGAGAATTTTTTTCTTCATGACCATGCATTTCCTATTCTAGGGCCATGATCCAATCCCTAGTCTCTTGCATGATTCAAGAATTTGGTACAACTTCATAGCTTGATTAGCTATAAACTAGTTTGGATTAATAGGGGTTTGGTATTTGAAGTACCCTCACCTCCTTGTCTAACACACACCATTATTCTTCCTATTTATCAAGAGAATAAGTTTGTGTTAGTAGACACATTAAGTCCAAAATTTTGAACCTAAGCTTTGATACCACAATGTAACAACCCCACAGGGTTTTATTGGAGTATTGCAATAATTTAAAAATAAATTAAATACACATATTCAACATATATATTGCACCATGAAAAATCCTAACTAATTATCTTTAACTAACTATATTAATTTAGTTAACCATCAAGGTTTTAACTAATCAAATTAGCTAAGGATCACCATGAAATAGAATATAATTCCTGATCAAAACTGAAAAACAATAAATACGACATCATATCATAAATGAAATAGTACAATTTCAGCCATAAGTAATACATCATTATAATCTCTATTATATAAGCATAAAGAACAAAATATATAGTTTTAGCAATACATAATAATATCTCAAAAGATAAAACATGATACAAAGCTTCTCTGAGCAAAGTCTCCATGACTCAAGTATTAATATGTAATCTCAAGTGTAGTCTCATGTATAGTACTCTAGCTAGGAGGGAGAACATCATTTGAAATTTTTTTCACACCAACCACAGACCATAGATCCCTTGCACTATCTCTAAAATAAGGAGATGACTCTCCCTTCATAGATGGGTAGATAATGATGGTATGGGAATCTAGAGTAACAAACTAGAACCTATGTGTTGAAGATATCTAATACATAATGTGTACCATAAAAAAATCCATTCTAATATGATATCACACAAATATGAAAACTATATAATCATATGAAATGATAATATTTATCAAAAATTATTTAGGCCAATTTTTTATAATAATAAATGATCTCTAGGATTAGTTAAATTCATACATACCACTTGATCATATTACACCTCATCTTGTATTGATGGCACTAATTAAGCCAGTGGAATCTATTCACTACTTAATTAGGGTCATGAATGCAAGATTTGGTAAAAACATACAATAATAATAAAACCAATAGATTCATTAATAATATTATTCCTTAGCACATCTAAATTTAACTAAGTACATAATTTAACATAAATTCATTTAGTCCATCAAATGAAGTGTAAATAATACATTCATCTATTTTATTAAATATAATAAATAAAATAAAAAAATAGTCTAAAAAATACCATTTGGGTATTATCTCACCAAAACTGTTAGTTACTTATCAAACCAAGTAACTCATAATGTTATTTCTCCACAAGAAAACAATATAATAAAATCTTTAAGTATAGTTTATTTTCCACATATAAACAAAGCTAATCCAAACATCATAATTACTAATATTCATAACATATAAATCAATCAATCAATTACACACTAATGCTAATATTATTTTTAAGCATAATACATCTAAGTGTGTTATGCACATATATATTTAAATGGTATAAACCATTCATATGTAATACACAGTCCAAAACTAGTACATATACCATACACATTTATTAATTTTCCCCATAACATTTTTGATGCAATACACTTATATATCATATACATTATATTATAAGTAGACATCTGCTGTACATGACTTAGAGTATTTCATATACTATAATGTATTTATCTAGTTCATAAAATAGCCCCATAACTCCATTTTATAAAACTATATGATTTCCCCACATTTGTACTAGTTTAAAACAAACATAAATACTTTTATAAATTTCAAAAGTAACATACAATCAATTATATGTTCTATTTGATTTAAACAAAAATAGTCTTATTTTAAACATTTTGAAACTTTTAGTAAATCAAATACATTAAATTAATCTAAAAACATAGTTGATCTATTCCCATATGGGTCATTCAAATAATATCATGAATAATCCAAATGCCTTTAATAATTTCTCATGCTCATTTTCTCAATTGATTGAAATTATCTATCTATTATTTAAAAAGACTAATTTAGAATACATAGACTTTCTTTTTAATTCTTTATCACATGATGATCATATAGAAACTTTCAATTAAAACAATCAAGTCATAATCCCCTATTCACTTATATAGGTACATAATACAATTACCCTCCAAAAAGTCTGATAAATTCACTACATTCTTTATACTAAAATGCAAAGCACACAATCAAAATATAATAGGTACATAAATGTATATGCACATTATCGACAACCCATAAATGTATATGTACATAGTCCAATAGATATAAATGTATGTGTATATAATCGACATACACATATATAAGTAAATGTTTATATAACCAATGGTTTTAACCATGTATATATTATATATCTATATCTATGTATATATCCACATACCCAATTCATATAACAAATTTCCACATATTTTACACCTAAATACCAATGATGTATACATAGTCAAAATTTCAACCTCCAACTTGAGTTTAAAAGCAAATTTCAAACATCCAAATGAGTATATATATCTACTTCAAATAATACAGTCAAGCAACATATATATATATATCCTTTAATGATAGTTTCCTATTAAATGTATAAATATTTTTGAACTAAGAGAGATTTATGAATAAATTTATAAAAGCTTACTTTATAGGAATTCTATGGTTTAATCCATAACCCCAGGTTTTACCTAAGTCGAATTGGGGTTATGTGGAAGCTAATCCATCCATAGGGATCCATAATCCACTCAAAAACTCTAGATTTAAAACATAGAAAACTCATTTATTCAATACTTCATTTGAAAAACCCATACATTTATTCACACAGGAATTGAAATATAAAACCTACCTATGTTTGCCAGTAAAATCCCCTAAATTCCTTCCTCTTTCCTTCATGTTTTCACCTTCTTGATGTACTTCAACTTTATCCTAAAATCCATGAGTCATGTATTCATCCCCCACCACTCTCCTTCTCTTCTTCTTAATCATTTTCACTCTCTTTCTTCTCCTCATTAATGACCACTTCAACTAACTATTTAAATTCTTGAAATTTTTTCACAACAACCTTCCACAGTCTGTCACCATGCAAATGTAGTATCCTCTATGTTTTCCACCAAAAAAGTAGCTTAATCAAAGTTAATGGATGATTAGTAACTGTAATTATCTCGAGGCTTCTATAAAATCATTATATATTCCTTTTAAAATCTGATGTAAACAAACAATCATAGATCACTTTAATCAACTCATTTCCAAACTTCATTCCATGCAAAAGTCCAACATGTGATCGATGACCAAGTATCCCCCATGTAATGACCTTCATCCATACTATAGAGTATAGTTTATATTGCATGATAATACTTTTATATTTTAATATATTATAGTTCCATGTGACTATACTATCCTTTATTATATATATAATTATTATTAAATAATTTAATAATAAAACAATGTATTCAATATATCTACAAACAACTTTGGTTCAATTGTTAATCGAATATAAAGGTATTAAAATAATGATATTTATATCTTTTGAGACATAGTTTTAACTTATAAATAATAATATTTAGTTATGATTATTATCTACCTCTTATATATAATTAATAACAATGGAATATGTCATTATATTGTAACATTGTGCAACCTTCCTTATCAAGACAATAATGTAAGTAAAACATAACCACACTCACTCATACAGTCAAACAAGTGCATCATATAAAATAAACTAGTATGATCACAAAGGTAGTGAAATCACTCAAACAATCATATGATCATAATCAACAATCATAAAGAATAATAATAATTAAAAAACATGATATGACATCTATATCAAATAATTAATTACTAATCATGATATTTTTAAGTGGTATGTGTAAGGGTTTCTGGATTCATTCTTTGTCAACCCCCAACGTCTCCATCTAACCACCCTCTATGATGATACTCTCCCTTTGTCATACTCTGAGGGAAAAATATATCCTGCATCCAACTCACAAAAATGAAGGTAACTAGCCTGAAACATCATTATATCAATAAAACAATACTTTATAAACATGATCATAATGTACAAAATATAAAAATACTGCTAACTCATAACAACTAATCATGTAAGTTAAGCAACATAAACTATCCCATAATCAACATATGCCATCAAGATTAATCAAATATTAGTTAATCAAATAATCAAATATAATAATCCATGGATCAAACATGTTACTCAACTAGAGAAAAACTAGGATGTGACACATTTGGTGAACCTAACTTACTTTGAATATTGCTTCAAACCCTAGCTTGCATTAATCCAATTTTTTGTGAAATAATTTAGGGCTGCATAATTCTATTTTTTTTAAAATTTTTTTTTATACAACCTAGCTAAATTAAATACATTTTCATATTAGGTTTGAAATTTATTTTTTACATATAATTTAAATTATTGCAAAGAAACCCTAGATTCTAAAACCCTAACCCTAAATACTCTTAGTGTTCATATCCCTTTTTTTTTCCTATTTTCATTAGATGATATTAAATTTTTAGAATTAATATATTCTATTTTAATATATCTATATCAATTTGTTTACTCTATTCCATCTAAAAATCTTTCTCTCTTTTATTAAGAAGAAGGGCTATACTAGGTGGTAATCCTATAGAGCATATTCAGATTCCTGGTATCTGAGCCTATAATAAGGACAAGGAACCTATTAAAACTTAAATTATGAATGATTCACACCTTGATTATATGGAATTCAATACAATGCATTTTAGGATGAACAATATAACCAAAAACAAGATGAGGTACACATTGACAATCAAGACACACTTCCTCCACTTAATAATAATGACATAATTACGAACAAAGATGAGGTATTATAAGGATTCATGGATAGGATCAAGACATCCCATTGATTATGCATAGAGCCTAAAGGCCATATTGGAAACCAAGAATAAGAAAAATAAGGGTCAATCTTCAACCCCTCAATTTAATAATGTTATTACACCTCCAGTGGGGCTAACTTAACCAACTCAAATATCATAACCCAAGATTTTTATTCAACCATCAGTGAATAATACACCACTTATGGCTAGTTATTCCACTCCAAATTTACAATCCCTTATGCATGAGATTATTTCTCTATAGTCTAAGGTGTTACATCTCTAGAAAGGAAAAACTAGGCCTTTACATGCCTTAGATTCCAATATTTTCTTGCATACACCTTTGACACATCACATAGCGGTAACTCCTTTTCCATATGATTTCATGGTACCCAAGATAAAATTATATGATGGTAAGGGTGACCCAGAGCATCACCTTAGATCCTTTCATGTAGCATGCTTGGACTAGGTGTCCAATGATTGGATTCTTACAAAGTTATTTCCATACAATCTTAAGGATTATGCCCTATAATGGTTATATGATTTATCAAATCAATATATCATGGCATTAAATAATTTAGATAACATGTTCCTATCACACTTATCTATCAACATCAGTGATAAAATATCATATGCAAAAGTGGTATAGTTAAAGCAAAAGTCAAATGAGCCTATCACAGATTATGTCTTACAATACAAGATAATTTATCCAAATTAACTAGCCCCATGGAAGACAAAGACCATTTAGATATTTTTAAATAGAGTCTATTACTATCAATACATGAAGCTAATTTATTCAATAAGTTTCCTATATTCACCAATTTATGCCATACAGTCAAGGAAAGAGAGGCTAAGCTCTTATCAATGGGCAAACTCAAGTGCACAAATGGATCAGAATCAACTATTAAGAGTTCAAATAAAATTCCATACAGGGTAAGGGACATAAAGAACAAAAGTGATAAAAATTACACAATCAACATAGCTTATAAGCCATCTTCCAAATTGGTTTTATCCATTCTTTAGCGTCAAGTCTTCACTAATATTCTAGAGTCACCAAAATGGATTCTATAACAACTATTGGAATGCAATGTTATATCTCTTCCTACCATTAAAGAGGTTGATATGACACATAATATTATAAAGATTTATGATTCAAATTCATTGTATGAGTATCATAGGGCACTAGGCCACACAAAAAATAGATGCATTAGCCTAAAACACAATATACAAGATCTCATTAAGGCTAATATTATTAATGTGGGCATACCCACAGAGACATTGAAATAATAGAAAATAGAGGCTAAGGCATTAAAGATGTTTTCATATCCTTTCCTAAAACATACAATGAATGAGGTATGGGGAACATCAAGTATTCATTATACATACTAGGTACACACACCACCAGATTCCTATCACATAGTTACAGAGGAAACCCATCCACTCCATAACATTATCAACACGTATCACATTACAATGCCACCTAGACCATTTATCACATTTTTAGAGCATGAGATTATGAATATATCTATGGGGATATATTACCCATAGATATAATCATCAGTGGTTTTAGTGTCCATGTTCATATCTCTATCAAGGAGATTGTGCTTCCATTATAGGTGGGACTAGCACACATAGCCACTCAGTTCCTAGTAGTATGTAATATAGGTGTATTCAACATATTATTGGGTAGGCCATGGTTACATTAGCTTCAAGAAATCCCATCTATAGTAAACCAATTCCTAAAGTATATACATGTTAATCAAGTAGTTAAGGTTGAGGGTATCCCATATGAGTATCTTCTACCCATCCCATTGGTAGTTCCAACACAATTTATAGCTATAGTTCTAACATAGACACCAGTTACAATTCTAGCACCATTACCAAATATTACATGATTATCAGTTATAAAAAAGAGTATATATCCTATACATACATCATAGTGTTCATTAGAGTTATCAGTGCAGGTAAGTCTACTCCTATGGTATATACACATATGCATATTCTCTCATAGAGACCATTACTAAAGAGACCCCTACATCAAATATATGTCATATATTCTATAAGACCTTCCTCTACTTAGTTTACACCAAGATCAGTTTTATTAGGTTCTAGGGGTTCTTAGCATAGGGTACCTACATCACTGACAAATTCTTCTATTGGATGGGTCTCTAAGACCTCTACATTTCATAGGGCATCAAAGCTAATGCTACATCATAGCATCACTACATAAATAGATTCAGACTTAGATTATATAACATTGTAGATCATGGGCACATAATTTCCCTTTCACAACACACACATGATCATAGTTTCCTTATTCAACATAGGTCATGGTGATAGTGAGTTGAGACTCATTGGTTAGTATGGTTCCTCCTCTTGTACATACTTCTTTCTCTCTCACTCCTTGTATATAGTTTATTTTCATTTGATTATACATAGTTTATACTCAGAAAACAAAAAAAATATACAATGTCAAAATACAAAAATGTTAAATTATTTCAAAAATACAAAATTTACAAATTGTATGCATTTCTATGTTTACATTTATACTACCTACCGGATATTGCATATGGCTAGCTATCCTAGTATAGTCAGTTTTATCATACACATATGCTTCACTTGTTCTTGTCAAGTGCTTAAAATTTTTAGATAGGACTCTGGTCCACTACATTGATCCACACTTGCTATCATCTATGCACTAGGCATATTTGCACCGATCCATGTTTATACATTTGATACATCTACCCACTTGGAGGCATCTCATACATAGATGCTATTACCAAGTTTTATCTTTACATACTATAAATTCCATTTTACACATTGATACATTTTGATATTGATCATTACTACTCATTACTCAGATTTTTTGCCGACTATCACTAGTTAGACTCAGTATATATGTGTTCTAACATCTATAGATATTTGTACTACATAGTTATACATGATTTCATTTCTAGTTTTCCTAGATTAGAATTGATTATGTTTCCTATACTTCTTCCATTTTTGAAGGCATTTGAATATTCCATTATTTTTTGGCTTTACACTACTCTATTTGTATGCCTTTGACATGTGCCCATGTCCCTTGTGTGTGCTTTCTTGTTTTTATATGTGGACATTTGAACATGTCCTTCTATGTGTCTCTAAGCCAAATTTCTTGTTGTTTCTATATGTGGATAATTTGAACATGTCATTGTATGTTTTCATTCTCATATTTAGTGACATGTGCCCATGTCCCTTGTATTATGTCCCTTTGGCACACATAATGTGTTTATATGAATGATTATTTATATGATTCTACACCATGACACTTATATTTTATTGTTACACACACACACACACACACACACACACACACACACACACACACACACACACACACACACACACACTAGTTTTTGATGCCATGTGGGACCTCATGCATCTACCCTTCCTAATTGTATACCATGATGGACATCATACCCCATTCCCCTAGGTAGTTACTTAGATTTGATGCTATACACATTGATTACATTTATCTTGACACCCTTATGAAATTCTAGATTATAACATACATATTACATTACCTACTTATGCTCAGATAATTTTACATTTTGATGTTATGTTTTTACATTATATTGGAATATAATGCACATGCTTTAGCTAACAAATTTTTTTATAGCTACTTCTTTTGTGGATAGTTCTTACATAGATGTCACAACTACCTTCAAAATAGGGGGAATTCATAGGGGTTTGTCACAGAGGTCAAGCTCCTACATTGATATTCATAGATAAAATTCATCACATAGGCTTAATTTCAGCAATTAGACACAAGACAAACATAGGAAAAAATAGAGACTCATACAATAGTTGAGATCACCCAGATTTTAGACCAGGCATACATTAACACCCATATTGGGAAAATAAAACCATAGGGAGATACTGCCCACTATAAGGCACTACTATCTAGTAGCCCTAATATCAAAAAAGTCCATATTATTTTGACCAGTACAACAGGCAAAATATAGATTTTCACATATACAATCATAGGTTTGACAATTATGTTTATATTTTGCTCAGATACACCCATTCTAACTTAGATTCATACCAGTTACTCCTATTTGGGATCATCATGCATGTCATGATCACTCAAGTGCATATTTAGTTTAGTTACATAGATTTAGTTATCACATACTTAATATACTCAGATACCAAATTAGGGGCATGTGCATGACACATAGTTTCCATATAGTCAGCTACAAATAGGTTGATCAAATGGAATGACAAAATCCATGTCATTTTTTGCACTATATATAATTACTATCACATTCTAGGTTATCACCAGATTCATGCCTTACTCTATATACAATGGTTAGCTTTTTTGAGTGGCCCAAAGCTGCCTAATATACTCGAGTGGTTGCAGAGCTGGCACACACAGTTAGATTTAATCAATTAGATTAATTTCATCACTTTATGTAGTTTATTTACATATGCATCTAATTAAAATGGGTGGAAAATGATGGAATCATAGCCTACTTTATTTCTTGAGCCTCCCATATGAGAGGGTTAGACACACTTATAGTCTTATCCAAGATATTCAAGATCCATCGACCATGGGTGGGAATTAATGGATTCAAAATCAGATTGAGTTTTTGAGCCACCCATATGAGGATTGAGTAAGGTATCAAATCAATCCAATATATTCAATGATATTCCACCTATGTAGACTCACACACATAGGTTATTACAAGTTTCATGTAATGGTTCATATACCCAATGAGGTGTATTCATTACTTTCCTTTCTTTTGACTCATCTTTACTCAGTTACTTTATTTTAGCATAGTATTTTGCTTTTGATCATCTCTTAGGTAAGGACTAATTTTTTCATGTTTCATTGAAGATCATTACTTTGGATCATGTTTCATATATGCAGATCCAGATTCACATACTCAGACTCAACTACATAGGCTTCACTTCCAAGGTAAGTCTAGGTACGCTTATTTTTCCTTTATATTAGTCATTTCACTTTGTGCAATTTCTAGCATAAGGGGGGGGGTAAATTTAATCACCTGAAAGTGGTATTTGGATGCTAAGAGTGTCGCTTTAGTTATCCCATTCCTAGCTTCACCCTAGACCTATCCTAGATACTTTACCTTACTTTACTAGTCATTGTGTAGATCATAGACCTCTATAGTCAGTTAAAATAGACTCATAAGATTGTCTTCATAGATGCCAACCTAACTTGATCAAGAGTTTGTCAAGTGGATATTAGTACCACATTTGGGACACTACAACCACTTGGTGCTAGTGTCCCCAACTGGGCACTATTGTCCTTAGCCCTAACTCTCCTTAATAAATACTTTTTCAAATGTATGCCCCACTTAAGGTAGGCCTAAGCACATTTTATTATCTACACAAGCTATATATCTTTATAAATAAAAGTCTATTTGACCCTTATTCACTAGATGGAAAATAGATGCAAAAACTATTTAAACAAAAGATAAGTTGAGCAAAATTAAGGTATTTGTCCTTATTCTACCCTAATTCTGCACAATACCATCTATAATAGCCATAGACCTAGATTTAAAATATTTCCAAGCTCAAGCACATTTAAGGCATCCAAGTCCACTCTCATTCTAGATTCACTTGAACTTGTATCAAGAATTAGGTGGGGGAACAACACCAGGCTTGATCCCTCTTTGAAGTATTGGTATGTAGGCAACTCTCTTCACAATAGGGTGTTGAGGATGTCCAACCTATCCTAATAATAAACACACAATTATTTCTCATGCCATATTTGTAAGGAGGATTATGGTTTGCACACTAAATCAAGTTTTCAAGGCACAACATAAAGCTCCACATTTCATGCATGCAGTAACAAGACCTAAAAACATAGGCATAGGTGTTCTTAGAAAATATGAACAATCCCACAAAGGAGACACTAGTGATACTTTGAGGACACTAAAATAACATGGCACTACTATCCAAGTAGGGTACTCCTATCTAGTGAGTAGATATATATTGGAATCTTATTGATGACACTCAAAATTATCTAGAACTCAATTTTTAGAACCCAGATCATCGTGACAATCAACCTATTTATTGATATTTTTAGAAAGTCAAAGGAGGTCAAAATATATAACAAATAAATGATTAATTATTGAATATTATTTGAATAATTTAGGCATCTCATCCCTTTAACCAAACATAGGAATTACTTGTGTAAAACCCTAAAAGGTTAAATCACCTGCAAGCATCCAATTTGTGTTGGAGACCTTGTCTTTAGACTTGATAGTCAAATCAACAAAAAGGAAGGAGAGGGTCAAAAATTTAGACCCAATTAGTTAGGCCTCTACCTAGTAACTAAAGATTTAAATAATGGAGCCTATCAGTTATGTACTTTAGAGGGAAAAGAGTTCAGTGTGTCTATAAACTCTTTGCATATAAAATATTTCTATATGTAGTTCTCGTGTGCCACCCCAGTTTCACTTGCATTACATTTTTGTATGTCACATATCCACTAGCATAGTAAAAACATAATTTCATAATTATTTAGTTGGTTAGTTTGCACAATATTAATATTTTTAAAAATGCAACACATGACATTCACCCTATTCTTATAGTCCTTCACCAGCTCAAAATCAATATGATACACCTCTTTCCCTACATATTCTTACACAACTTAGAGAAATGATAGCCCAGAGTGGAGTATATAAACTTACTTATGATGAGTCATCCTTTATTTTGACTTAAAAATATAAAACATTTACATGCTCAGATAGAATTGACTCTACTTGCATACCTTGGCCATCAGTGATGAACCCTTGCATCCTACTAGTTTAATGGGGCTAAGGTTTGGGGGTAAGAGCTTTAAAAAAGAGAGAGAAAAGAAAGAGTATATATAGATAATATTATGAAATTTGAAATATTATATAGATACAAAATTCAAAATCATGCATTTCTCACCCTTTATTAACCTTTGGTGTTGAACCCTCACATATTACTAGTCGCATGGGGTTGGCATCAAGAGGAGATTCCCCTTGTATACACATAATATTTTCAAACTCTATCAATTACTCATGCTTTCTCTCTTGTAGGAACATGTCGAGTCTCAATCTCTATGAGTGAATACCATAAAGAGCACACTAAGAAAGTGGTAGGCAAACCATTGGTGCTTCACAAGATTATTGTCACCTATACCTCCACTTTAAATATACATAACCTTCTCCTATACACTTCCCTAAGATTTACCTCCTTCCTTACACACTCCTCCAAGAAATTCATTACCTTATTCAACCCTTACCTAACCTAAGAACCCTTTTTGGAATTTAATAAATAATTTTGTCTTGGGTTGACCCTGTATTCAATTAAATATTAACACATTATGGGTCTAGGTCAGACTTGGCTAACCCAGATCAAGACCTAACTTGATTTTATTAATTAATGATACAAGGTCAAACTAGGTTAACCCTATTTGCTAAACTTTTGAAAAGGTTTAGGGTTAGATTCATATATATGTACACATACATTTATATCATTTATTAGAGAGAAAAAAAGAATATTATTATATTGCACATCTATTTATCCATCATTCTACTTGAGGAACATTGCTTAGGGTTCCAGTACTACACTTGGAGATACATATCTTTTTTTGTGGAGAAGTATTTTGGATGCATAGATAAGTTGTATAACTTAGGAATGACTTATCCTTGCTATCCTTACATACCAAAAAAATATATTGTGAATCACCTTGGCCAAGGGAGAGATTGAGGTTCGACGAGTTCATTTTCAAAGGTAAGTATTCCTAACTTTATTCCTCCTTTGTTAAAGTAGATATATTTGCATTTGTACTTCTCTTCCATATAGTAAGATTTCTTATACATTGGATTAAGTATATATATTATATGTATGTTTATTTTTTATGTTTATTACCACCACTTTGTGCCACAAGCTGTGGTAATCACTAGATTAGATTTCACTTTAATTTACATGCACTTTGTGAGTATGAAAACATAGGACCTAGCTATGTTATTGCATGATGTTGTTTGACTAGATGCTTTAGAACCCTTTATAGTGATATTATATTAGTAAAAGAGCCTTTGGTTAGGTCTAGTGGATCCATTTTAGTCATGACCTAGAATTTTTAAATGTATCAACAAGCAAAAGTGTAAGTGTGATTTATCTTCTTAGAGCTAGGATTGATTTTTAGGTTAGCTACATTTTCCCTTGAATACATTCTGGTGAACCTGACATGAATTAAATCCTTGTAAGTTTTATTTCATGCATTCATTTAATTATCATATCATATATTTTTATTTTTTCTATACTATATCAAACCTTTTGATATAGTCTAACATTCTGTGTGTAGGTTTAACACATAGTCACTCCAAAATGACTCTATTTTCTTTGTGTAGGTCTTCTCTAAATATAGGTGACTAGATTGATCAATTTGACACAATATTCTTCTTCAGTCATAGGATTTATTACTTTGTTGACCCAATTGAATCTATTCATATTTATATTTTTTAGCATACAAGTTTATAGACATAGTTGAGCCAATCAACTTTATTTAGAGATTATTTTTTAGCACATAGGTTTTATAGACTATATCAATCCAGTCAACTCTGTTCATAGAATATTAAAGTTAGCACTTGAGCAATAAAACATAAAATTTGAAAACTGAGCATCTTAAAAAATACCAAGGTTCATTCTTACCTTCTCTATCATTTCTATTTTTCATTTATAATAGTATTTTTCACAGTTTGTAGCCTATAAAAATGTAACCCTACAACAAACTAGGTTGACCAGATTGACATAGTTTTGTAGCTATCTTCTCTCTAGAAGACATAGTCAACCTATTTGATTGTGTTCTTCTAGATCTTTATTCTATAGAGTAGTATTAACCCTGTCGACTCTATTATGTATTGTTTACATATAGTGTCCCCTGAACTAACTTTGTACCCTTCATAGTCAAAGAAATTAACCTATTTTCCTAGTAATTAATTCACTTTCCATTTCAATTGCTTGCATGTTTAGAGTAACAAACATAGGCTAATTAGGTGGTTTTTCAATTTACCGATATAGTCACACTATTTTTCTCTTTTGCACACACTTTCAAATCAATTTACACCAAAAATTGTTAAACAATTTTCTTCCCAAGGTCTACTTACTTGGATTTCATCACCAAGAGGGAAGCCAGATTAGTTTTACATCCAATTATAAACACATGGTTGATGGTATATATTATAAAATCACCCAACACCTTTATCATTGTGGTATTGTGAAGTGTGGGGGTAGGCCCTAATACCAAACCAATACCATCACCAATATATATCTCTTTCAAACTAAACTACCTGAAACTATCCATACATTACTTTCTAATTCCTTATTACAACCAATTCTCCCGTCACATTAATTTCAAAACTTGTTATAATTTAAAAACATTTAGGAATGACCAATTAGTTAGCCTTTATATTCAAGTTTTGTTGCTTACTCTTTGATCATTATATTTTATATTATAAAATGTGCACTAGCCAATGTTAGTGTAAGGTTTATGCTATGTGCTAAAATTAGATCAAACACATTGATCTAATTGCTTATGTGCTTCATCATATTTTCTTAGCTATTATCTTGTAAAAATTTTCATTATTTTTAGAACATTGTTGTCCCTATCGACATAGTCTCTTATAAGATGTTAGTCTTGCTCACCTTTAGTACATAGTCATCCTATATGATTGTGTATTTTATTTAGCCTATTCAGTTTCTCCCTCTAGAGTACATAGTTTACGTATACAATTGTGTATATTTTCAACATATTTTATATCTTATCTTGTAGTATGAAATTACCCTGTATGATTGGTTCCTTTATTCCATGTTCTATTTCTTATTTTACATAACACTATCGATTGGTTTGATTATGTATCTTATCAATTAATCCTTATTTACATAAATATTTTAGCCTCTTTCCTTCATCATGAATTTCCTATTTAAGGAAAATCTAGAATTAAATCAGACAAACATGATATGTTTTACCAATCCTAATAGGTTTCCCAAGACATAAGTTATGGCACCCAACTTGGATGAAAATAATGTCCATGTTTTCACTCATACTACCAATTATGGGACTCCCCCCCATTCATCCTCTATTCGCAATCATTTTATATCACTAGAAGATGAGTGTGAATTAGAGTATACAACCAAAGTGATCTTTTTCATCAATGAATTCGCTCAACATATAGGAACAGACTCTTTAACCATTTATAATATTATAATAGGTCCTCATGTAGAAGAACCTTATTCACCCTCCCCTAAATTTTCTCATGGATTTGGGGGAACCACTTTCCTTGCATCTCAACCTTTTCCTTATATTATGTCTCCTTCACACATCATGAAATCTTATTATATGACTTCTTCAACCTCCATGCCAAGTATCTCTAGTAACATGGTAGGTTCAAATTCTAATGGGCCTCTTCAAAATACCTTTCCCCTTAACCATGCTACTAGGGCATATTTTGATACCAATGCTTCTCTAGTGATTCTTTTGATACCAATGCTTTTTATGCCACTAGTACAACACATGCTACTAATCATAGTACAACTCAAGCCACTAATACTAATACTAATGCATCACATGTTGTGCACACTAGTAAAAATATTACCTAAAATAACCAAATCCTATTATAAATACTTAATCAAATGCATACCTTTCAAACAAATAATGTAAATAAGATGATGCATATGCAAAAACATCTCATTAATATTCAAAACCAACCTCAACATGTTTTAAAGGGAGCATAAAACCTAAATGCTCCCCCACCCCGCCTTTGGGATTCTCATGGTAACCTTATCCCATAATCACCATGTATTAATAAAATAATTAAACATCTACTAAATGAACCTCTTATACCTCAAATTGATAATATTAACAGAGGAGGTATCACACCCACCATCACCTATAATGGATCCATCAATTCCACATTGCATTTAAAGACATTTGGTAACCTTTATAAACATTGGGTCAAACTTAACACCTTTGTCACTACCAAACTATTAGCTAACACACTCTCAGGAGATGCTTTAGATTGGTACAATAACTATCACTAGCCTTGAAGACTTGGTTAACTCACTAATCCAATAATTTCAAACTAGTGATCTTCCTGAGAACAACTTATCCCACTTTATAAATTGCAAAAAACTTGAAACTAAAATAACATAAGCCTTCATCAAATGATGGAAGAACTTATCCAAAAAATGTGAGCATAATATGGTAGATGACAACCTCTTCCCCTATTTACTAATGCTCTATACCCAAAATTACAATATTAGGTTAGGACTCTCTCTCCAAGAAACTTGGAATGAGCCCTAAACCAAGCTAAATGACAAGACTTCCTCATGCATCAATTTGAACCATCTACACCTACAACAGGTACTCATATGCTCATTAAAAGCAATGGATAATTATCTTTCACTTAAGTTTCTTATCACTTCCATGATTCTTGATGAGATTTTGCTTTGTACAGAGGATCCTCCTCTATTTATTAACATCTAAAGTGGTGATATCCATGTTAAGTGTGCCCTAATTGATGAAGGCTTAGGTACTTATGTTACGTCCCCTGATTTTATTAAGACACTTGGATATTCTAAATGTAACCTCAAATCCACATGTAACACATGTCAAGGATACAATAAAAGGCAATGCCTCCTCTAGGTTGTATTTGGCTTCCCATTACCATTCTTCCTATCACTATCTATGTGAAAGTTATGATATTTAACTTTTTGCTTTATTACAACATTTTATTATTCAAACCTTGACTCATTGTATGAGAGTAATCACCTCATCCACATGATAATGCATTGAATTCCCCCATAATGGATCTATTTACAAGATTCAAGGAGACACGAACCCTTGAAATTTTGAACAATTTAAAGAATATGGTTTATTTAAAATTCCTACCCTTGAACCTTTGCCTAGTATCCCATTTAGGGAATCCCAAATCTTTAATTATCCCATTAATTCCATTCGAGGATATAATGGTCACCCCAAATTAATTAGGAACATTCCAAATAACTTCCTAGATTCTGATGGTGATGAGACATATGAGAATAGCCTAAAGATCAAAACCTCTAATCTATCCCCTTATATTATCACCCAACTTCCACTTCTTTACAACCTCAATCCCTTCAACCACATGTCGGTGATATACCTATTATCTTAACAAAGAATAGAGATTCTATCCATCATGTCTTTTGATGACAAAGTCATACCTATATATACCATCAACTTACCTACACCTGACTATGATGATGGCTATGCTTTAGATGACCCAATTAATTTGGACTCATCCAAGATAGAAATACTAAAATTCTTCAATATCTCACTTCTTTATTTCCATATTTTCATTCATCTTTTAACATTTCTCCTTTATAGTACCTAATACTAGCCTTCTTCCTATTTGTCATAGGGTAAAGATTGAGCACTCACATTGCATGCCTCTAGTTATAGCAGAGCCCCTTAAGAGTATGATCGTGGATCATGCCTTGACAAGCCCTTACTAATTTTCTAGATACCAAGATCCTTTTAGTTTGCTTCTAACTGAGATGCTAGCTACTATTCTTAAGCCTTCTACATAACCAGCCTCACCTTCAGAGAGCCTAGTCTAGTTTCTGTTCTAACCCTGCATTCCCTTGGAAATGACCTTTTTTCTTTACTATAGCTTGATCCCATGCCTACCAAATGGGATGATCAAACTTATCATGATATCCACAAATTTTTAGGTCATTAGACCAAATATTACTAATTATATTAGTCACCCCTGGCTTCTCCTTACACCTCTTTAACTAGTAGGCCCACAAAACCTACTAACAAATGTATCTATTAATTTCATGGAACAAATAACCACTTTTCCACTCATTTCCAAAAACTTAGATAGTATATTAACACATTGAATCTAGCCACTACTCTACCCAAAGATAAGGCCATACTTATTTTAAAGATATTACTAGAGTATATTCCAAAATATGGGGAGGTATACTATCTATGAAACCAATGTGGTACACATCATACTAATTAGTACCATAGTCTATAATATCACTTTCATTATCACCCATAGTAGATGCCCATATCAATCATTCCTCTTTCCACAAGTCATCCATGCAAGAAGGCTCCTCTTACATCAATGGAACCTCCTTGTCACACCATAGAGACTAGTACCATTCAAACATCTATTCCTCTCCAGATCCTTCATGAGCATGATCCTTCATCAGCTATAAATACATTTTTAGTTGAGGGGATTTAGAAGGAAGTATTTGCACAATTTTTTATGAAGATTGATGAGAATTTTACTATCATGAGAATCCAACTTGATAGAGATATTTTAGATGTCATGGATAATATTTGTGGTCAGATTTATCAGTATTTGTGAACATGACATGGTGTTCTTTCACATTGTTCTACATTATGATTTTGGATTAGATTTATCTTATACACTTGACTATGTGTCAAATTTGGCTTCACTTATATATTTTACATGGATCATTATATTATGATTTATGTGTTTTATATGGTTTCATTTATTTTCATAGATTCTTATCATTCTCTTCATGATTACAGAATTATGTTTTTGAGTTCACTTCTTCAAGGATTCTTTTTCTTTTACAATGATTGTTTGCTATCTTATCTCACTCCAAAATAAGAGAATTATTATTATGAATTGGCTATACAAACCTTGATTCCATTAGTATTATTTCTTTACCATATGATAAATTATCAAACATGACATCTTATTATACTAATACTATTTACCAATCTACTTTGATCTCCTTTTTTTCCTTTATCTTCCTTTCACATTCTAAGCATACATATGATTGAAACTTGAGATTACATACTAGTTCATAGGTAAGCCTGAGTATTTAGTCAGTTGAATCTTTGGATACTTAACCTCATTTAAATCAAAGTCTAATACTCATTCATGTGTATCACTTCTATCATGCATGCTAGTTATTTCAAATATGTATAGAGGAGGAATCATAAAATCCATAACAAAGTTAAAAGTAAAATCATTTAAACAAAAGGCAATGATTCAAAAAGGCAACATACAAATTCAAAAGCCTAATCACACTAAAAGACATGATTCATAACACATCTCTTACTTTTAATCAAATATCAAAATCCATAGTTGGCCTCATGATAGAGTCAAGGTCCATTAGGGATAGGATAATTAAAAATAAATAAATCTATAAGTGTTACCTACTTTATCACACAAGCACCCAATCTTCATAGTAGATCGATGAATTTATAAGAGGTTTTGAGAAACGGGGAACATGTTGTGGGAAGGTAGGTCCATTTTAATTTTTTTGTTCATATAATTAGCATGAGTCAATATTAGTATCTTAAGTATTTGCATATATAACTTTGTGCTTATTGTGATTGGGTATCCTTTGTATTTTGATAGTCACTAGACTCTTAGTGTCTCTCTTTTGTACCTAGTATGCCTCATGTTTCCTAAGGTCCTCTCATATATGCTTATGACATAATTTTTACATTCCCTCTTTCATTATAACATTCCTAATATTTCCCCTAGAAAAATATTGTTTTATTAATTGATCATTCCCCCTAAGGTTTTCTTTTGTGAGTTTCAGTGTAAAACCATGAATACAACTAGGCTTTCCTCATAAATTACCATAATAAAACATTTCCTTACTACCATTCAACTCATTGGTGTTACCATTGTGAATTTTAGTGTAATAACATGGGTTCTAGGCCCTCGTCACAAATTACCACATTAAAAACATCTTTTAAATCATTCCCATAGTTGTTTCTATATCATTGGTGTTCCCTTTGTGAGTTATAGTGTAAGACCATGGATAGGACCTAGCCCTCCTCATAAAATATTCTAATACCTAGTTCATACTATAACCAATTCATAATGAAATTACATTCTTTAAATTTTAGATAAGTTGGGTTCGATTATGAGTTACACATCATTGACATACTTCCCATATTGATTTAGTATGTTTTATGCTTAATTCATAAGTCCTTCACTTTTATCTTCTTATTTTCTAATTGCATGTATGTTTACAACCATTTTATTAAATTTATCATACTTCCCAACTTGAATTAGTGTGACTAATTCAATTTCCACTTACATTTTGTTTTTCCTTTAATATTTCCTAGCTTGATTTAATATGATCAATTGAATTTATTGTTTGTTCATTTTTATACCATTGGTTTTCACGTGTCTTCCATTTTATTACAAATTTTCATACTTCTCAATGTGATATAGTATGATTTTTTTTGTTTTAATTTGGTGCAAATATTTTTCATGGTTTGAAAACATTTGTTACCCTCTTTACCACTTTGGCTTATTATATTTATTCATATTTTGTTTTTACACATTTTCCATCATGATATAGTGTGTATTACATTTGTTTTGATTAATTATACTTTTCCAAATCATTTTTGTTCTTTTCTTTTTAACCATCCATGTGTATCACATAATGTTAGAAAAGAAAATATACATCACATATTTCCCATAACATTTACAACCAAAGCAAAATACATGTGCTACAAAGGAAATATATCCATGAACCCACATATAAATCCAAGTATAATTCATAAGATCAATATAATATCAACATCAATATATAAATACACACACACACACACACACACACACACACACACACACACACACACACACACACACACACACACACTCGCACCCACACACACACACACACACACACACACACACACATAAACACACACACACACACACATCATGTGTTTTATATAATACAAGTATAAAATATAATATATATAACTCTAAATATATGATCCATCCTATTTATCTTATGGCCTAGCCACGCTACCCATTGATGCCTATGACTGACCACTTTAAATTGTGTATTTTAAAAAGGTAGTCTAGAATCTCAAACCAACAAACTATCCTTGTAGGTTAGTCACCTAGGCATGTACCTATTTGAGATGGATTGTAGTTGCCATGTGCATGGCTCACTCAGGTGCTAAGGCTTTAAAAACCTAAGCCTCTCTAACTCCTACCCTTGTCGATGGCTGTAACCCATCACCTCAAACATGTAGCTATCATGTATCCTCTCACACCAGTCTAAAGCAACTTGGATGATTTGAGGCAAATGGAACCACATTATCATCTAAAGTGGTAGGGTGATATGGTGATAGCACCCCATCCAAAATGTCATGATGTGCAACCATAGTCAAGGCTCCCCATCTAACTTCCTCTATAGTAAGATATACAAAACTATAAACCAAATATACATTAGATCGCATGTCTATATATATCAAATCATCTATCTATCAATGATGTAACTAGTCTTTTATATCAAAAACTTAAAATTTAATCAAACATTTCTCACCAGTATTGGTATCATCAACTATAGTCTTACCATCTGCTCACCCATAAATCACCTCCTCCATCAATTACCTACACAACAATGTAAATTAAAGAGTCACCACTTGAGCCCATTTTGATCCTCTCTTTAGTGGAATCTCTATAGACCAACTATGTTTTGCTACCACTATGGGATCCCCCTATGTGATAGTCAATGCTTGTGTCTCTTCACATTTATGGTGTCTCCATCACTAATAATATCATGACAACTATTATTTCCTTTGTTGTGGTCCTTGATATGCTCCCACATCCCCTACATCCACATACATAATGTCATCTCCTCTAGGCCTCACTTCCTCCTATTATCATGTCTAATTGACCCATGGTCTAGGTCATCGAGGTCTAATCATCGATATCTTAATAGGTACCCCTCTACCTCCTCTCCCTCTCAATTTTATAACATGTAATTCCCAATAAACATGTACTACTAGAAGGGCCATTAGATGTGTAAATCACAACTATCCAAGTACATGAGCCACTAGATGAGGCTCCACCCATGAAGTGTAGTGGCCTGTGATATGCACATATGTCAAACCTATAGAAATGATAACCTAACTCAACCATATAATAACTATGTAAGTGTATGATTGCCACACTATCTAACCTTATATGATACTCTATAAAGCTAGAACATGGGGCATGTCCTATGCTACATGGTTTTACTTCCACCGAATGACTTGAGGTAACCTATCATCATGTGTATAGGGTAAACCAACTAGATGATACATAAGGAATATCTCATATAGCTATATGCTCAATAGAATAACAAGTCACATCATTTATATCCCTTAAATAATATCCCATACCATTCATGTATGAGATAGACCCAAATGAAAGAATTGAGTTCATAAAATGCTCCTTGATCCAAAATAGATTGGCACAAGTCTATCACATATAATAGTACCTTTCCATCTGAATTATGACACAACACTCATTCTATCATAAGCCCTATCATGGCCTTATGGATATTTGGAATGAATATGAGATAAACATAAAAGAAAATCATGTCTAACCCAAGATATACCCTATCCAATCCTATCACCAATTGAGCTAAGGCTCATCTCTCATCCTCCAAATTTAGTGTATCACAAATCACTATCATCCCATCTATAGGAAGCCTAAGCAATGCATGGAAATCTTCGAAGGTGATTACCAACTCTATAATATCCCCCTTCACCTCCCATTGAAAAGTGTTAGTCAATCATTCCCATGATCCTAGGAACATTACAATGAGATTAACACTTAGTGGGATCCATCTCATCTTCATAATACCTCCAAAGTCCAAGGCAGCTAGTCAAGCCCTATCCATGTCTGATAACCACTCCAATATATTTGGTATCCAGGATGCATCTACTAGGTTCTAAAATATTTGTTATCTCTTTAAAATATCAAACAAGAGAGGATGTATTAGATCTTGATGACATAATAATTAAATACAATCTTAAATATTCTCAAAAATTTACAAATTAACTACTTCATCAACTTGTATGATCTAATTGTCTTATTTTTCTTATTTTTATACACCAAAGGCCTATTTGATACTAAATCAACCCTTTTCCAGCTTTAACATAATATATCAACCTTCTAGTATATATTTAACCTCATTTAGCAAATTGTATCAACCATATAGTATAAAACACATTATACAAAGGGTATTATGTCGGTCATCTCCCTATTTATATCAATATTAGTCCACTGATATGCAATTCACCATTTCCAATGATAGTATATCAACCCATTACTATGCAATCAACCCCTTAGTTTTCTCTCACCTTATAAACTAAGTTGATAGGGCCAATTATATTCTTAGTTTGTAGTGAATTTTTGACCATTTACTATAAATGCTTTAGACATTTATCAGTTTGATCTTTTCCTACATAATACCCCATTCTACCTCTAGTCTACTTAAAAATTTAATAGAGTCAGTTTCAGCATCTAGATTTTGCCTACCCTCCAAATCTATATATTTAGCTTAATTTTAATTAAAATTTCTTAGAAATTGGAAATTAATGCTTTCTTACCTACACTACAACTGCTATGACCACTATGCATCCTCCATGTCATAGTTATCATCTCCTCACCATGGTTACTCTTTAGGCTCAAACTGGGTCTTCTAGAGTAATATTTTCTCAAAAAATTAAAATAACAAATGAATTGATTTTCACCCTATTATATTTAATATTAAAAATTATTTACCTATCAACTATTTACCATCAGATTCTATTTTTCAACCATATATTTTTTTTTACTAGCTCTTTTTTTGAACCACAATATGTTTTAGAATCTTGACATTGTAGAGAATCTTTTCATATATTACATGTATATTTTGTAATTTTTTTAATTTTTTGCTGATTTTTCTAGGTTCACCTAATATTCCCTATATTGGACACCTTCAAATTTATTTCACTTCATTCCTTATCTAAAACACTAAGGAAAGTAAAGGTTTGTATTTTTTAATTCTATCCTTTCATTTATCTTATTTGATTCTTATTGCAACTTATTTAGCTTCAACATTGTGTGTTTCTATATTCTTTTCTTGAAGTACCATCCCAAATTATACCTACATAATACGTGATTCAAGTGGGGCATATGTATACACATAATATTTTCAAACTTTATCAATTACTGATGCTTTCTCTCTTGCAAAAACTTTTCAAGTCTCAATCTCTGTGAGTGCATGTATTAAAGGGTGCATCAAAAAAGGGGTGGGTAGACCATTGGTGGTTTTCAATATTAGTATCTCCTATACCAAAATTTATAATCTATATAAATATCTCTTATACACTTTCATAAGCTTTGACTCCTTTATTACACACTCCTCCAAGTAATTCACCACCTTATTCAACACTTACCTAAGCCAAAAACACTTTTTGACATTTACCAAACAATGTCAGCGTAGCTTGACCCTGAATTCAAATTAATATTAGAAAGTTATAGGTCTTGGTTAGTGTTGGCTGACCCAGACAAAGACCTAACTTGATTTTATTAATTAATGATATAATGTCAAATTGGTTCAACCCTTTTGGATAAAATTTTAGAAAGGTTTAGGGTTAGATTCAAATATATATACACATCCATTTTTTCCATTTATTAGGGAGAGAAGAAGAAGAAGATTATATTATGCATCTACTTATCCATCATTCTGCTTGAGGAACATTGCTTATGATTATAATACTACACTTAGAGATATGGATCTTGTCTTGTGGACAAGTCTTTTAGATGTATAGAGATGTTGTGTAGCTTAGGGATGAATTATCCTTTCTATCCTTATATACCACAATAACCTCTTATGAAGCACATTGGACAAGGAAGAGATTGAGGATCGATGTGTTCATCTTCAAAGGTAAGTATTACTTACTCTATTCCTTATTTGTTAAAGTAGATAGATTTGCATTTCTAATTCTCTCCCATGCATTAATATTTCCTATACATTGGCTTAAGTGTAGATATTATATGCATGTTTACTTTTTATGTTTATTACCCTGACTTTGTACACAAGCTTTGGTGAGTTCTAGATTAGATTTAATTTAATTTACATGTATTTAGTGAATATGAAAACATAGGACCTAGCTAGGGTTATTATATGGTGTTGCTTGACTAAAGGCTTTAGAACCCTCTTTAGTGATATTATTATGATAAGGAATCCCTTGGTTAGGTCTAATGGATCAATATTAGTCATGACATAGGATGTCTAAATATATCAACAAGTAGAAGTGTAAGTGTGATTTATCTTCTCTGAACTAGGATTAATTTGTAGGTCAACTACATTTTCCCTTGTACACATCCATTATGCACATACATATAGCCTTTGGTGATGAACCCATGTGTCTTCCCAGTCACATGAGATTAGGTCTATGGGGTCTCATAGAGAAATATAATATAACCATAAAATCAATATTAAAACAAAAAAGAGTGTCTATAAAGAAAGTTCTTTTGAAAGGCTTGTCTATATGTTTACATTCAAAGAAGGTAACATTTTATGACTTACTGACTATGTCAAATCAAGTTCCCTTTAGATGAAACCCATAAATTTAGTAATCTATAGGTTTTTTAAGATCTAAACATCCTTATTTGATCATAAGGAAAAGGTCATCTTCCTCTGTCTAATGAAATTTTGAGTCATGATTCACCTCACGTGTATTTTATTTGCCTCTTTACATCCCTTTTTGTAAATTGGAAGTAATGTATTGTGCAAATAAAATAATCTATAAATCACTTGAAAAATAAAATATTAGCATAGTCATAGTCACATATGAACATCTATAATAATTGAAACATCTACATACATTCTATTTCCACATACACATAAGCATTTCCCCCATAGCATATCAAAAATGAAGATAAAATACATATATCCATACGTTCTCACATGACTAATACTTTAGAGTGCATAAAATAAAAAGATGATGTAAATGTAATGAAATCACATCAGATAATGATTAACAAAGAGATACACCAAAAAAACATCCACATGTGTGCACATGTGCATGTGACCACCCACCCACCCACACACACACACAAACATACATACACACACACACACACACCACATGGGCTATTGAGTTTATAGAATAAAAAATGTCTAATATAAGAACCTCCATAGAGGGCCAATGTGCCTCAAGGAATTTCAAAAGAATTAGATATATATTGATGTCACCAAAATAAACTACAAAATAAATCTCATAAATCTATCCTTCTCCTCTATAGGGGTGCTAAAAAAATATAATGACTAGGGTTGTCACTCTATTGACATCCCCTAATTATCTCCCCTATTGTTACTCCTCTACCCTATATTGTATGTTGCTAGGAGGGTGGACCCTACCTTATCCTCCCTTTGAATTTGCCTACTTAGTCTTGTGACTAGAGGCCCCACTACCTCCTCCCCTCACCATGGTATCCATTAGGGCCTCTACTCACCTTGCCTTGGCTAAAAGGGTATTGTAGTAAGCCTAGGATCCACCAGTACTTGATCCCATGTCTAGCCAATGCTCAATTAGAATAGATTAACCAGGTTTTCCTTGGTCATCCTCCTCCATGTGCCCACAATATCTACAATCATAAGGCACACAAGATGCGTTATATCTAACTAGAATAAAAGAGATATAACATTTATAAAATTAGATAAGTAACTAGGATAAAATTAAAACATGGGCTATAATCATGAATGAACAAAAATAACAATTTACCCTGATCTCCCTCCTACCACTTAAAATTAGAGTCATCACCCACAACTTCTTCCTCATCAATGTCCAAATCATCCTCCAATTCAACACAAAATAAACCCTCACCATCACCCTCTATACTTACTAACTATTGCTTCTACATAGGCCCCTATAATGGTGGTGGTAGTGGTATACCCATTTTTTACTATTGACCCGCTCTAACCTGCCCTCTTCTTCCTCCAAATACCTATGGAACTATTTAGGTGATAAGTACTCCCCTTACTAGTATATTCCATGTAATTTCCATCAACCTTTTAGATCTTACCTCATGATTCCCCCTATACAAAACCATGAGGGTGGGGAGGTTACCCACATAGGGCATACCAAATGGTTGGGGTACTCATTCCATAAGATGCACCTTGACTTGTAATAGTCTATCTCAAACCTATGTATCTCTCATAACTTATATGAGGTAGGATACCTCATTATCCCATTAACCAAACATATCTTGAGCCACTATCAAAGACCCAAAAATTTGGGGTAGAGCATGAAAAGGCACCACATTCACCCACCTAATGGCCCTAATCCTCTCGATGCCCTAATCGATACTCCCCTCTAATAGGGAATAATCCTATCATAAACCCAATACATAATGATAGTTAAGTAGATGATAGAAAAAAATCTTAAGCAATCCACTCGATATAGATCCCTATAGGTCTATGCCATCACCTCCTATCCCCAAGTGTAATGTGCTCTTCTCTCCTCTATACATCGAATGATCGACAACCAAATATACAAAATCCTATTAGTACCAATATACCTTACTAACTAGGAGAAAATGATACCAATTATGGCCATCCTCATGGTGTGGATCACTAATCTCTCCACCTATGAAATCCTCATGCCATACTTCACACCCAAGTTGGGTGCATTAGTGTCTTAAAAATGCTCCACCCAGCCACGGACCTCATGTTGATTATTCATGCCATGAATAGACATTAGACACCTAGTCATAGGAAGAATAATAATATGGTATACATATACAAGAGTAATTATCCACTCTACCAAGACTTGAGGGAACATAAAGGTGTTTTTGATTAGGGTCCCAATATGTGAAAAGATCACATAGTAATCTACTGAAATAAGGGGTGATCACTGCCTATGTAATATAAAGAATCCCCACTCAATCAAGCAAGGCCAATTCATCAGTCATCATAAGTGACAAATATCAAGGAAGCCACTCCTATTCCTAGGATATAATCCTCCTATAATAATCAAAGAGATCCCATATCAATCAGTTAATCAAGAAAACCTTTCTCCAAATCCAAACAAGTCCAAAAATATTAACTTCCTTCTGCACTTTCAAAATCACTCCTATTTATAGGGGTTGTTTCAAAATATCCCTATGGTAACTATGAAACTAACTCAAGGAAATAACATATCTACCTTAGGTAGTTATGCTATTGCCTTGAGTAGTTACACAACTACCCAATGTTAGAAACACCATAACTAACCTAAAGAATTTTTAAACCATCATGGTGGTTACATAACTACCACCTGTAACAAGTGACAATTTTATGACCTGAGTGGTAGTTCCACCAAACACCCATGGGCTATCAAAAATAATTTCAAAATCCACCATAACCCATTTGAATCCTAACAAATGACTTAAAATTATAATCTACCCCCCCCCCCCACAATGATCACAAAGCAATTTTTTTAAAAATTGACTAGATTTTAGCTCAATTTTGAACAAATTTCTAAAATTAGTGCAAAAATAAAAAGTTAGAAATAATCATATTGATTATACCCAAATACTCCTCCCATTGGTACATTTAACATCTTTGAATCATACTCTCTCTAATGACTACTTCCATGTTCAAAATGGTCAATGGCAAACCAAAGCTCAAAAATATCATTTAATGCAAGTGACACAAATGGATTATTTTTGGCAAGTTTTTGAATATAATGGGCCCCAAACTGGCCATTGTATTTTAAAAGTTTTCCTTTTCTGGCATGATCTCCTATATTTTCATTTATTCTTATGTACATATGTATTATTTTTCTGGATTTTGTAAATCAATATTTTATTGCTAACACTTTAACAATATTTCTCTCTTTTATAACATGTTTTTACAAATTTGTAGGTACACATAGCTCCATACTAGGTCTGATCCCATGACAGAATGATATAGGTAGTATGATTCTCCTTACACACATGGTGCATATACTCTCCTTATTTTTATTATATAGCCTACTTCCATTCTTCTTTAAAATTCACACTTGAATCTCATTTTCTATCTACAAGGTGCACAACATCTTAATAAGCTTCATTCCTCTATATAGGTAAGTTAAGTATCTATAAACTTCTAGTTAATTTTAGTACACCTTTCTTAGGACTACACATTGATAATTCATGATAATTTTCCCTCTCGAGGGGCAATATGTATGCACCTAAAAATTATACAGTGCCACATTTCTGATAGAAATCTGGTGATGATGCTTCCACATTCCACAAAGAACTCTCTAGCTATAACCCCCTTATATGATTCCACATTCCTATTTTGAACTATTTAAACCCACTTTATCATGAATTTTATAGTATTTTATTACTTATTTTAAAAACTGATGATGGATATCAAAACCATTGCCTAAGGTGACAAAACCGCCCCATCTAGTTGCAAAATCGCATCTCAGTTTCCACAATCATTATGGTGGTTATGTAAAATAAGAGGTAGTTTAACCATAAAATGGAAGTTATGAATTAAATTAGGGGTGATTTAGTTATCTTATAAGGTGTTTTTAATAAAATAATCAATGATTCTACAACCACCCCTACATAAAGTGGTGATTTCATCACAATGGAAATGCCTCCCAAAATTAGCTCCCATAACCCCTATTTTCACATATTTTTTCATAATTAGCTTCATGATTCTTGTTACTAAAATTTTTATTAAATTAAAATCATTCCCAACTCACTAAATCTATAATTTTAACCTTATTCAGTTCATCTCAAGTCAAACTCATTATCACACTTAGTTGAACTCTCCCATGCAAACTCTTTTCTCTTCTTACAAAAAGGCCAATTTTGCCTGATTTCAAATATGAAAAATACCATTAGAGATTGTTATCAAGAATGTTTTGAATCCATATATTGATGAAATTATTAGGATATTTAACTCCTATAAATTTTTAGTGAACTACATAGTTATAAATGAAGTGTCATTGGTGAGAGCAACACAGACCTTACAAGCCAATACATTAGCCAAACTCAATTCAAATACTCTTATTTTTGTGGATTGTGTCTTATCACCTTTTCTATATTGTTTGAAAATTTTAGCTTCCCTCATCTATAGAGTTTATTTAATTAAATAATAGCATACAGATCTATTATGATGGTGATTTTTCTATCAGCACACTGCTTGCACTTCAACTAATTTATTACAAAAGTAGGTTAGGGTTCTTTTGATTTTTAGTATTTTTTATTTCTTATATTTTATTTAATATATATTATTATTGTGTTTAAATAATTTTTCCATTTAAAATATAAAATAATTTTTTTTTATAGTGAAATAGATCTACCTATTTCATTTGTCTTTGCTACCAAAAAACATAATTAGTTTTGATTTAATCTTGCATTCACTAGATTAGTTTCATTTTAATTTAACAACACATATTTTTAATAATTAAAAAGATAAATATTAGTAAATATTAAATTCATTTCCATCAATAATTAACTTTTTTTCATTCAATATCTAGACAAACTTTCTGCACTGAAAACAATCACGTGGGTAAACACATAAACGTAAGCAACTATAGGTGAATACATGAAGGTTGTAGATTGTTGATTTTGTTTGTTTTAAAGGGTTAAGATAATTTTAATTTATCTCTTTTAAATATAAAATTAGAAGTTATATCTTTTGTTTTCATCCTACCAATTCATTAGAAAAATATTACTTGTAGCATGTTAGAAAGGTTGAGAAGCTAAACCTAGTTTGCTTACAAGGAAGGTTAATAAAAAATGTTTCATTATTGGTGTTTTAGATTAGATATATTATCATATTACTTTTGAAAAATATATTTTATTCATGAATTTATTCCATGCCACATAAACTAATAAAAAATAAACAAAAACATTACATCTAGTTTGCATTGAAATATATCTAGGAGAAATCAACATCTTGCATAGTAGTATAAGTTTCTTCCCCTCTCATTTGTATGCATCACAAATATTGAAAAGGCTAATAAAAAGAGTTTTGATATTTATTTATTTTTATTCTTTACTTTCTACACTTTGTTTTTAGCAAGTATTCATTTGTTAAAAACCTAAAAAAACCCAAAAATAATCAATAACAAAATCCTTGTCATTTGTGTAAGAAACCACATAAAATCAAAGCCTTGCCATTCATGAAACTAATAAAATCACATAAAAATCCTTTCCCATCAATGAAATCAACTATACTATAACAAAATCCTTTCCATTCATGTAAGCAATTATATTACATCAAAAGCCTTACCCATCCATGTAAACAAACATATCCTACATAAGCCTTGCCATTCATAAAAAAAATACATATCAAATCCTTAATTCAACATTCCAACAAGCATAATTTTAAAGCCATTTATTGAAAAAACTCATACACTTTTCCATTAATTTTTCCTAGTCTCTTTTGGATGATCATTCTTGAGATACCAGATCTTGTTTGGCATGACCTATTCCCTAGAGTTAGAGAACTTGGTCCCAATGTTATCACACAATCTGACATTAGGATTGAGTTGAGATGTGAGGTATTTTTATCCACTCCAATTCCCCACATAATCATAGAGTCTTTACCCTCTTTAAAATAATAATAATGCATCCATGATCCACCTATCATTATTCTCTCATAGAAAAGGAAACATCAACACAACATCATACAAGCTTAGTCACCCATCCATCCCATTATTTTTCTCCTTGAGTCTAGACTCATCTTATATCATTCACACTTAGTGGATGACATTAACTAGGTAAGGCCAATCTGACATAGTAGATCTTCTTCTATGAGTCATTAAATGTAATTTCCCTCATTTACCTAAGCCAAGCATTGACTAAGAACTCTACCTTCTTGTGATATCAAATATTGAAGGCCCTTGGAGATCTATCTCAACACAATTTGACACTCTCAATAAGCATTTGGATGATATTGAGGTCTTCTAGTTTTGTCATGAGAATCCATTACTTCCACCTATCCTAAATCCTATCCCACTCAACAACCAACCAAACCCCTAGACCTTATATTATGTCAACTACCTCGACCAGACCTCAAGGAGTTGAGTGCATAAATTAACGTATGTTAATTTGCATAAATACATGCACACCCTACTTGATCTCAAGCTACCATGTCACTCAATCATACTAAAATAACTCATACACTAGGAAATTGGTCAATCAACCACATACTAAGATGAAATTTATATAACTCATGACCATCTTTGGACCACCTAAAAAAATTCATATAGGGATGCCACACAATTTGATTAGGAGTAAGCCTATCCAAATTAGTCTAGTATTCCATCATGGTATGAATTATACCATATGGGAATACTCACCACTCAACAAACACCTAAGGGTGGGCTCAATTAGGAAGGGGACCACCAACTAGTCACACTACTATGATATGCTCATATGCCTAGACATATAATAGAGTTTTTACACCAATGCCACCACCATGATTCTCTAGTGTAAATCTGTGTGTGTGTGTGTGTGTCTCTCTCTCTCTCTATATATATATATATATAGACACACAAGTGGTTAATATAGTATGAGCCCAAAAATATTTAGTCTTATCCAAATCAATATGAAAAATTACCTAGTATATTTGGTAAGAAATCCTAATTATCCCCCCCTCCACAACTACAAAGAATGCTAATAATACACAAATAAACTTTCATAGTTGTAAAACATCACCACTAATAATGTTATTAAACTAAATCATACTACTTGGCTCTACCCAAGGATCCCTATAATTGATAAAATATATATTTAACCATTAAATATATCCACAATTAACATCACCATCAACCTGCACCCTCTCACCCCTAATCAACAACTGAAAGATTTGATATACATCCTTAGGGTGATGACCATCTCACTAGTAGGGAGCTAGAATGTATAGGTATCTAGGTTCCACCTCTCCACTAGATCATTAAGGAGGTGGATATCATATATAATATATCCCAAGTGGGCCACATGATGAAATATTACATGATCAATAATGGCCCAATCAATCGCATCTAAACCTAACTCTGCCAAAATTGAATAGTGTCAACCATCTCAGATCTCTCAAATATGCACATCATTCTACACCTAAGAAAGCAAAAATAAAAATTGTAAGTGATCACATTTTGTTATAAAATATAGAAATATCAAAAAACTAATAAAAAAATACAAATATACTAACATCAGATGCTAATGTCCATGCAGGACAGTTGTATCAAACACTAACATTCATGTTGGACATATGTCAGATGGTAACATATAGTAGTGGATGGTTAAATTTCCATCCCAATGAAAGCATATAAGAAACTAACATAAAATTTTATAGCCCACAAAAATTCCAAAAAATAGGATCAAAACACAAATCTTCAAAAAATTAAAATTATCAAAAAATTGCCAAACAACTATTTACCAGCTTGGAAATGTCTTAGCTAGTTAGGGCACTCTAGAGTATATCAAATCACAAAAGATGAGGATATATTCTATGTGGCATTGTTTATCTCTAGAATTAGAGTTCAAAATTCTATTCCAACCCACCTAATATACCACTTTCACACAACTTCAAATGAACATACCTTGATCCCAAATTATCCAAATTTTAAAATGTAAGTTACTTTAGGATCTAAACAATGAGCCCTTCCATAATATATCAAATTTTTAAATTTTCAAACATTATAAAAAATCAGTAAAATATTTCTACATAGATATCCTATGAAATTCCACATACTACCAAACATAATGTTATAAATTCTTGGCTACAACATTACCAGAATATTACCAAGTCAAATGTTACCAAGAAAATTATCTATTATTCATTTTATGAGGAGACCACCAATAGAAACTATAGTTTATCCTCCAAAAATGGGGAATCTTAGTAGGGTCATGTTTACAAAATTTTTCTACACACTCGAAACACACTAGACATAGTTCTTAGATATAATGAGGGCATGATTTGGAAGCATGTTATTTATATTTATTAAAGTATGTGGTACTTATATCAGATTTTATATTTAGTGAAGGGAGTATCATATGGACATATATTCCACACATTCAAAACTTCCAAATTCTAGTGGAGGCATGCTTGGGAAGCATGTTTTCCACAAATATTAAGTATTCAACATTTAAATTTTATAGTGGGGACATGTTTTGGAAACCATGTCCTCCACATTAGTACTTATTCAAATTTCAAATTACTTTATATGTAGTGGGGGCATGCTTTGGAAGCATGTTATCCACACTTTAACAAATTTCCAATTTGGCAAAACACACATAGTATATGATCTAGATTCACAGCTATAACAAAATCTTATACATTGGTACCATTTATTACATAGTTTTAACATGAGACATCTATAAGGTACATATTTTATGCAACATGTGCCTAATATTGAAAAAATTTAAATCAGCTTCAAAATTTCAAAAAATTTATGTACGGATACCCCGATTGAGCATTTAAAGAATATATTGAGCCTTACCCATTTGCAATTATTAGTTCTTATTTTTGGTGTGATTAAAGGGATTAAATCATCCAATCTCATATAATTTTTTTGGGTGAGCTTGATTTCATCACTCACACTATGTTGAGATATACATATACATATCTTTTTCACTCAAGTTGTGCTTATCTAAAAATGACACTCTAGATGGCCAAAACACCACACTTCTTATTCTAGGTTGTGCACATGATCACCTCCCAACTCTCCTTACTCTAGGTAAAGTACCACCATAGTGCAATACACTTTTACCAATTGTATACTCACTCATATTCCCATCTAGAAGATAGATGAGGTTATAAGTTCCCTTGTCTACTTCTCCAATTTTGAGCACCCTAAACCCAATTACTATGTGACACATAAACATGTGTACTCTATCTATGCTCTTTCTTTATGCTACTTTTTAGTATTGTTTACATACAGATTACATATGCTAATTTATATTTTTTGGCATATGATTGGTTTTAGGTAATCATCAAGGACTAAATATTTTTATGAACAACTCAAGCAAAGACAAGGTGTGTTGTCTACTCCATGGTATGCATTTTATTTTCCTTTTAACTGGTAATTCCCATTTTTATTACATTATTAGATTTTAAAGGGTGAAAATATAGAAACCCATTTTGGGAAAGGCACACATATTACTAGTCTTATTATATGTATATAACTCTTTACTAATAATTAGACATCTAGTGATGTGGTCTCTCATGGACCTCTTCAGTTCCATCTTATTTAACTTGATCTACCTATCCCTTGGGCCTGTGTGCTATGTTTGTTTATCCTCATCTAATGTATACCATAAACCCATACTTATTATGCTTATTTTCTATATGTTTTTATCCCTTGGACACTTACATCCATTTTAAACACTAGTGTTGATGTTAGTGTTCAGGCTCAACATAATTGTCTAGTCTTATATTTTTATCTTTTGTTATATATTTTGCATTGTGATAATTTTATTAGCCCTCTTTGCCCATCCTATGGTCAGATTTTTGTGCATCACTAAGTTTTAATTCAAATTCAAAAGGTTCTTATATATACAAAGGATATGGTCTAATTAAGACACCTTCCAATCTGATAAGGTAACTTTGTAATAAGAAAGTACTATCTATTTCAAGCTATCAATTTGCACTACAACACTATTTTAAATATTTGAAGCATTTAAAAGGTCAAATATACTATCACATTATTTATACCAAGGTTTACTAGGAGAAATATCATATATTCATACTATTACATTTCCACACACATGCATAGGAGGGAGAAATACATGAAATTTTGAGGCCCTCTTAGGAGAATTGGCTATGTAGGCAATACTTATCAACAAGGTTTCTAGGGATAACTCGACTTACATTACTAATCCCTTTTTACCAAGTTTCAAGATATATGATACAAAAGAAGTAGGGTTGATTATTATCTATATCTATCACACATGTAAGCATAAGTTGAGACACAAAGTGATTAGATAGGGGGTAGTATAGGTCTAATCTAAATTTTAGGTCACTCCTATGTATATCTCTCACTAGACACTAGCATCAAATAAATACATAAGCATTGATGTTACTATCCAAAATCAATGAAACTATCTAAAGGTAGAAAATAGTTAAAACACAAAACAAATGAAATCCAGATCTCTAATATAGTATTGTGATGAATCTTAACCACTACCACAATCCAGAATAGAATATTGAATAATATACGCCCTCTTTATCCCTTAGTTACTTTATACTTATTATATTTATTTCACATGATAGATTAGTAAAATATATATTATTGACTACATTTTAGTGTAAATTTGAATATTGCCATTCCTTTCAAAGTGATTTATTTTCTAGGGTATTATTTGGTAAAACTCCTAAATCACATAAAATAATATAAAACACACTGAGAATGACATGAATCACTAACCTTGATATCAACAAACTCCATAAGGTCTTTGGATTAATCAAATTCAACACATACCCTTTTTTTAGAATGGTCCAAATAGAACCAAGAAGCTTCATGGAAAACTACACACCCAATAGAGGATGTGAATTAGTTGATGAAATACTAGTAAGGTAATAACAAACTAGGAAACTCAACCCAGACTGTGACTTTAAGAGTAATGAGTGGTGTGCTTTGATAAAAAAAATCCCTTGTCCAAGTCAAAATAACCATAAGGGATTTGTAAACATAATATGTGGAGGATTTATTTATAAACAATCCAATATGGGTAGGGTTAGAAAAACACAAAAAAAATACCCTTGGAAATATTCTAGACACTTTCGAGCTTGATGTCATGAGAATTCCAAGCCCATTAAACCCAAGATTTGAACATACTTTAAGAAGGAATGTGATCCAACAAAATATCCTATTAAATTTTTTTTTATTACCATTTAAAAGTAGAGTTAAACTTAGGAAGATGTAAAATAACATCAAGCTAAGATTTTTTACCTCATGGAAGACCTTGGGTATGAACTTATCAAGATGTTTAAGCATGGGCACCATTGTTTAGAGCTCCACTATCTCCCATCGTAGCTTCAATAATTAGACATAATGGAGAAGAGGCCATAATATATTCTAATCTCACCCTAGGGTGAGGCTCCCTAGAGGGGCAATAAATGTTGTTATATTATAGGATATAGAAAGGACCAAAAAGCAACAATCTATATACAGGGAAAAATTAGTATTGGTGTGCATACAACAAAACCCTCATCTATAGAAATATTAACCTTATTGGACTTGAATTGTGTGCTTTAATGTGATGATAAGGAGGTTAAAAGGAAGGAAAATAATAGACTTAAAGGTAGGTGGGTACATATAGCCAAACCAAACAAAACTCATATTTAGGTAGGGGTCCCATGTTAGGGGCTAGATAATTATTTTAAGGGGTATTACTGAGAAATTATAGATGTCTTTTTGTCTATGAGCAGTAGTGTCATTATTTAATTTTTTTGCAATACCTGTTGCTAAGAAAATGTAACAGTGTTTTACCAAAATAAATTATTTTAAAAAATAAATAGAAAATATTTGATTAGATACAAACTTATAGTTGGAATTAAAAAATAGGAGCAACCATGTAATTATTCAGTGCTTTGTTGCTTCCCACCCCCTAAAAGCTTCTTCATAAATAATAGGTGCTCCTTATTTTAATGTGTAGATATATTTTTAGTAGTTTCTAAAATTTTGATGGTGCATGGGATCATTATGAGGTAAAATTATAGAGGCATTAGCCCCTACATGGGACCCCATTTTTAGGCTTGCCTTGATTTATTGTAGAGGCACATGTGATATTTTTATCTACCCTTTATTCATGAGTCATCATACATGGCCTCTTCATCTCATATTTATTTATTTTATTTTTTAAATGAGGGATTAAAATTTGGTTTCCTTTGTTTTAAATAATGTCTTACTATGCCTCATGAAAATCAAATAAGCTTAATGTCCTAATGATCAAATATGTGTAGCTCTATTTATTAAAGAGATGACCTAAAATAAAGTTGACCTCTTTAAGAGTTATAAGTATAATGATTTATTTTATGGTTTAGTTTCAAACTCAATTTTTTATCTCAACTTTAGAGGTGAAAATAGACCCATTATTTTGCTCAGCATTCACAATTTGTCATAAAAGATACCAACAACTCAACTTTGTGTTTTATGTTTAATAAAAAAATTACATTGTTGAGATCCTTTTTGAAAAATCATAACTGTCAAATAAAAAATGGGTTTGTTTATGCCTATGAATTTGATATTAAAAAAATGACTCTAAAACTAAAGTATAAAATAAATATGTATAAACATGCATGTTCATATTCATTGATACAAAATACACTTGAAAATGGCCCTTATACATTTATAATCCATATAAGTGAATTATTCTAGTGTTTATTTATTATTGATTAAAATTAATTTGTATTGTTTATACATCCATTTTGGTATAAGTACACATATTTATAATCTCCTTGTATGTATATACCTTTACACTAAGAATTAGACATCTAGTGATGCAGTCTCTTATGGACCTCTTTGGTTCCATATTATTTCACTTGATTTACCTACCCCTTGGACCTGTATGTTATGTTATTTATCTTCATCCAATGTTTGCCAGGGATGCATACCTATGATTTTTATTTATCTATGCATTATAGCCATTGGGAACTTGCATCTACCGAGGACACTAACATCAATGTTAGTGTCTAACTACAACACAACTATCTAGCATTGTCTTTTTATCCTTTTCTATATATTTCACTTAGTGACCATTTTATTAGTCCTCTTTACCCATCCTATTATTATATTTTCACATGTTACTGGGTTGTAATTCAAAATCAAAAGGTTCATATATATACAAAGGCTATAGTCTAATTAATGACACCTAACAATTTGATTTGAAAACTATTTAATTAGAAATTAATATTTATTTCAAGCTATCAAATTGCACTATAACACTAAATCAAATATATAAAGCGTTTAAAAGGTCAAATATACTATTTCATTACTTGTACTAAGGGTTACTAGGAGAAAGAACATAAATTACATTTGTTATAATTTCACACACATGCCAAAGAAGGATAACTACATGAGAGTCTGAGGCTCTCTCTAGAGTATTGGATATATAGGCAACACTAAGAAACAAACATGGTTACTAGGGTTAGATTGGCTCACGTGCTAATCCCTCTTTACCAAGTTACAATAATATATATATATATATATATATATATATATATATATATAGGTGATAGTGTAGGATTGATGAAAATTTAGAACCATTCCTATACATATCTATGACTAAACACCTTCATCAAAAGTAGAGACTTGCATCGATGTTACCTTCCTTGATCGATACAACTATTTGGTAGACAAAAATAGTTAGAATATAGAATAAAAAATGTCAATATCTTTAGGTCAGATTTGTGATGATTCCTAATCATTATCATATTCGATAATAATAATAGAAATATATTCTCTCTATTATCCCTTAATTACTTTATACTTGTATTTATTGCACATGATTAAATGAATTATATTATCAAATTACTATATTATATTGTTAAAATTTGAATACTAAAATATTGAATTTAAATAACTTTATTGATTATATATTTCTCTTGTGAATCCAAAAATCATAAAACATAATGACACATTTTTGTCATTTTTTGATATGTCCCCTATCTTCTCTCTCTTCCCTTCTTTCTCTTCCTTCTCTATTTCCCACTAGTTTTGGTTCCCTATAAATGTACACTATGTTTTTGGGGTTATGTGGTAATTTTGATGTAATGGTGCCTCAAATATTAGTGGTCTCATTTTATCAAATTTTCACCTATTTGATATTAGTTTATGAACTAATAAGGTCATAATTTAAATTTAATAGGTTTATAAATGCATAAGTACATTAGTGATTTTATCATCATCTCATTATATAGAGAAGACATCCAAGAATCTAACATTTATTATCATTACATTATATTAAGCATTTAAAAATATTATATATAACTCAAACATTTATAGAGAATTAATTGTATCATTGAAGGTCATAATGAAGACATGTTGCATCACACTAGACTGCTTGGATAAATCATCATTCCATTTACTTGGTATGTTATCTTTGATATTATGTACTATGGATGGGATTGATAAGTAGTTGGTTTTTAGAAACCATGTTGACTCTAATCGCATGCCTAATTTTTTTTCTCCTTGTCCTTTGAGGGGTTAGCTACCCCATTGAGGTTTAAAGAAGAAATACAATTTCTTAGCGATCGGTGTGAAGTTTTAAAATACTAAGAAAGGGTTTTTAGAGCCTTAGAATTGATGAATGTAGTCATCAAAATAGTTTCTACTAACATATAGTTTACTAAAAATGTGTTTCCCATAGTCATAGGCCCTGGAAATGTGGAGTGTATGGATTTGGAGAGGTGCTCAAGTCACGATGATTTTTTAAGGTTATAGTTATCTTTCTACAAAACCTTAATTTTTATTGTCAGATTATAACAATCATTCCTCAAAGATTTATGAATATGTTTATCCTTAAATTAGATATGGATCTATATGTGGTTATATAGGGTTAAGGATGTATAAATGAATAAGCATAAGGGTGATAAACAAATATATAGGAGGTCAATTAATTGTAAAACTCAGATATAACATATACTAGATTTATTATACCTAAATATGCTAAAAATGGAAAGTAAAACTATGTTAGATATGGTAATGAAAATGAATTAATATACTTAGCTAGTTTTTATGCTAATACAGATCTAGATCTAGAATAGATAGGAATCATATTGGAAGAATATTCTAGAACAATCACTAGATTCTAGATTAAGTGCCTATGTAATCGTAAATACTTGCATCAATATAGGATGGTTGTGTTGACACTAGTTTTTAGGTTTGAAACAAGTGTTTTGTATATAATATATACTAAAATAAGATGTGACCACTTGGATGCTTCTAGGTATTTTATCACCTTCACTATGGTGCATTCATATTGGGTCATGGTTTGTTGCTCCTTGTCAAATAGAAAAACCCTAGTTCTTCATCCTCATAGTGGCTATGGAAAAAATGGGTTATTAGACACATGGTGTAAATATTCCAAAAAGACCCCTCTATAAATGAGAATTGCCTAAATATCTAATACTTTGAAGAGAGCCTCAAACTTATGTAGTTCTCCCCTACATGTTGGCTTGTATGTGAATCATGCAATATGTGGAAAACAAGTATAGCAATGACCTAGCTTGTAACTTGAAAAATATAGTTCTTGGGATGCTTATTTAATACTTCAAACCTATAGATATATTATCCCTATGACTGATATGGAAATATATGGAAGCTTTAATTAGTTGAATGCTATTGATAAGTTACCTGATGAGTAGGTAAGAAGTTTCTATGTGAGGAACGAATGAGGGTTGATCTTGTATTTATACCAATATTTTGGAGAATAACTTGCATAATAACACTTATCTTAACCATTAAGATACATTTAATTTTTAAATTATATGCCTTTTAGGTCACTGGACACTTGTGTCAAAGCAAGACACCTACATCGACATAGGTGTCTGTCTAGGTTACAAGTATCTAGGGAGTAAGAAAATAGGTATAGGTTTAGAACTTATAGAGGCATATAATAAACATGATTTAAGAATTATAGGTAAGATATAAGGCTTGGGTAATCAACATAAGACTAGTATAATGAATATATATTATAAGGGCACAAAAGAGAGTAGATGTGAGACTTGCACAAGTAGGAAAGGTCTAGAACTAAGAGGATCAACCAAGGTTTGAGATTACCAAGTGTACAAGATTGAGGTGATATATAATTCATAAATAGTGTCAAATTTTCCCCCCTTTAATTTAGTAATTGAATTATTGGTTTAAAGGAAAGGAATGCATACTTGGGTGTATGACACACCTTAAATTTGATTGAGTCTAACTTGAGTGATTTGTTGGTGACTGACCTATGTAGCGATAGAATTTTTTTGCCTTTTGGTGATTTAATTTGAAATATGTATCATTATGAATCACTAAAAATAATATTAAGACAAGTATAAATTTAGAAAGTTCATATTTCTAAGGATATAAAAAGAGAGAAAGATAGGAGGGCACATACACCAAACCTAAGAAAAAAAATGAATTTTCCACCTAGTAATTGAGACTAGGTCAATCATGAAACCCAATCATACTTATAAATTGGTGAGTGTAAGGGAACCCAGTTAAATCAAACTATAAAACTAGTGAGGCTAGATGATACAATCAAGTCTAACCTAAAAACTTGGTAAGATTGAGTGATTTAATCATCTCAACCATACTGAAAAGGTTAACAACTATTGTAATAGATTAGTTCAATATAGTTCATAAAAGTCCAACCTAGTGGGTGGTGATATCCCTTGAAAGTGTTCTAAATCTAAAAATGATTTTTATTTTACAATATTAGGCACACATTGCATATCATATTCACCTTAAATATGTCTCATGATAAAACTATGTATAATATTAGCACCAATGTATAAAATTCTACCACAAAGTGTATTTGAATCATATAACAATGTGCTTTAGCTAATTTGGAAATTTGAACAAGTGTGGGTGACATGTTACCATAACATGCCCCCATTATACATGAAGAAATATAAAAATTTATATAAGTGCCAATGTGGAGAACATGTTTCCAAAACATGCCCCAATTTTAATATGGGTATGCTAGATACTAAATAAGTGTGGAGAACATGTTTTCAAAACATGCCCCATTGTATATCTGAAACTATGAATGTGTGAAAGCCATGTCTTTATGACATGCCTCCATTAAATTTGTAACTATAAATGTAATGAAGCCATGCCTTTGTGACATACCCCCACTGATATGCCCACCCTTTGAGGTGTGGGAAGAATATAAATTGGTATATAACTATGAATGAACCATGTAACATATAAGAGAAAATATCTGGGTAAATATATCATTGAAGTGCATAAAATGTGATCACATTAAGGCCTAATATGAATGATAAATATCATGGAAACATCTAGGTAGTAATAATATAAGCTCAATAAGTAAATTAAGCACACATACAAGAGCACTCAAAAGCAATTTAAAAGGCAATGGTCCAAGAAGACTAAAAATAAGGGTCATGTTCAAATACTACACAATTAAAGGAACACAACTTAGTCAAATGTCCATAAAAGTAAGAATGAATTATTCAAATGTCCATAAAATAAGCAATGACATATTCAAATGTCAAAGAATAAAATAAAGGCACAGGGGCCACAAACAATGGAGAATATTTAAGTGCTCAATAAATAAGACACTAGCAAGGCAAGGCACTTGAGTGAGAACATAAAATAAATAATAAGTGACCAATATAAAGATATCATAATAACCCATATATCAAACATGCTAGCAAAAATCGTCAAGTACATAGCATATCATGTATACTGTAGAGGATATAAGCATGGATAAAGGCATGTGTAAGTAAATATTAGCTCAAACATGATAACATAACGTGACCATAAAATGATACAACTTGGAAAATTTGTTGGATTTTTATATCAATTTTTTCTTACAAAATTGAAGTGTCTAGTTCCCAACAAGCTTACTCACTAGCATTTAATGCAAGACTAAACTCTTGTGCACTCACCTGAAGCATGCAGTAAGAAACCAATTCCTATGGGTTATGTTACATAGTAACACACATTTCATATAATGGTGTTCATTCATATATCTAATTACTAATTACATAGAAAAAGAAAGTACATGACTATGGACCTTGTTTCAACTATGTAAATAAACATGAATACGAAGATAACTACCATGAGGTTTAAAGTTTTGATTATGCAAGCTCATACAATGCATATTCTATTCATTATAGTAAATACTAGCCACATATTAACTAACCAAATCATATTGATAACTTAATGTGAAAATTATCCAAAAAATGTAGCAAACACCAAAACTAATAATAACTTATGTAATTTTTCTATTTCCATAAGGAATCATTACATAATACTAATGTTTCTTCAGTGTTACACAACTCTGCATAAGGGTATTTATACTTGTTTTCTCTGACCAAGTTATTACATTACTTATTATAATTACGTGACTAACCAACTATCTCTAGTATTTGAGAGTTATGGTAGTCATTTAGTCTTTTTATCCTAAGGATCCAGGCCTTTGTACCCCCTATATTATCATTTTATGCTAGATCCTTATTTCCAAATATCTTTTTTATGTGGGTTGGTGCAAAAATAGTGTGATTATTAAAGTCTAATTTCTCCTTGAGAATCATTCCTCAACTTTTTCCCACTTCCCTTGCACTCCCTAAGTCTTTGATAATAAATTGAGTCCTTTGATTTTGGGTCCTCCATTTGTTATGATTATTCTTTAACTGGGTCTTCTTTCCCCATGATATTTTGTGAATTGTCTTCTTGTGCCAAGATAGTTCTACACCATGGTCTTCCTACACCATGCTCCTCTCATGCCATGGTTTTCTTTCACTATGTTCCTCGCATGTTGAGCTAGTTCTATGCCAAAAAGACAAAATACTTAGTCAAAATTTGGGGTCCAACATCACCCCACTCTACACTTTTAGTCCATCTTAAACTAAGCACTGATCTTAACATCAACTAAAAATTCAAGGCCAAATTATTTAATATGCTTTTTGACATCATCCCAATGTGATAAGGCATTAAGTATCTTAGATGTTATTTCTTTGATCACCACCTTCAAATTTTTAGTCTCTTTAGGTTGATAAGGATACTCGCTTGCCTTATTGACCAATTGGTCAAGGGATGTGAAAGCATCCTTTTAGACCTCTTCAAGTGTAGTGACTTCATTTATAACCTATCCTTAGAGAAATGCAAAGTTGGAATTTATTTGTTTCCAATGGGTGTTTATTGTTTCTTCCATGGTATTGACATACTTAAATACCTTAGTGTACTCAATGTGGTTTTTTTATAAAAATGGTGACATCTACCAACTATTGCCATTGAGATTCAACTTCCTTGAGTTGGGCCTCTAAAATTTTACTAGGCCATGCCAATTTCTCAAAAAACCTATCCAAGATGGGTATCACTTCCTCAACCCTTTCGAGGGTACATCTATATACTTTCACTACTTCTATAAACTATTCATCCACTCATAATTCTTCATTTCTAGGCATATGTTATTCCTTGCATTGCTTTAATAAGATATTTACAAGGGTCTCCAATTTATCAAAAAAAATTCCCTCCAAAAGGACCCCATATGCTAATGTTAGTTTTTGGCCCAAAATAGTTTTACATAAATTTAAAGTTTTAATTTTGGCTATTATGGCTTCTTATATTTGTTGCTTCTTCTATTTTTTACTTCAACATGAATAATTCATCTTCAAATTACTTCCAAGTGACAACTTCTTTATCATACATTCCCACCACCTAGCCATGTTTTTGCTTTGTAGTGCATGCATCAGAATTTGAAAATACATTTTGTCATAAAACTTCAAAGGTCATTTTCAAAAATGTAGTGATTGTTTGTAGTGGAGAGAGATATTGAAGATCAACCCAAATTGGAGTGGGTAGTTTCATTGCTTGATAATCTAAAATTAGATTATCTAAAGGTATTTCAAAATGGAATTCTTCATTATACATATATAAGACTGATGCCTGGTATCAATACTCACATCCTAAAGATGAAAATGGGAATATAAATATAACATCATATCCAATATTATGCATATAAGTTGGTTTTTAGATTAACCAAAGGTGGTGTAACTTTGGAGTCAGATAACTACTTCCCTTTGATGGGATCCCATTCAAGGATCTCAACATCTGTATCTAGAGTAGATGAATGCTATTTATGTCCATTCCACTCATTTTTCTATGTTAAAACCATCCCTTTCTTTGCCAAGTGGATCTTCTACATTCAGTTGTGCCTCATCAAGGGTGGTCTAATCTTCTTGTGATGGGGAGGGTGTCTTTTCTAAGTCTAACTCCTCTAGTTATTCCTTATGACCCTCAGGCTCATCTTGTTCTGATGGGTTGGTTGGTGGTGATGGCACCGAATCCTCTAGTTGTGATTTTGATGTATCTTGTTCAGGTAAAGTCCTTGGTGGTGAAACCCTTGGTGGTCATGCTTGGGTATTCCTTTGCCTTTTTGGAGGTTCTAATCATTAACTTATGTTGACATCATGCCCAACTCACTTCTTTTTATCCAGTGGTGGTATTAGAAGAAGATTCTCTCTTGCATGCTCAACACCTCTTGAATAGTTCTTCTTAGGTCATAACATATAGAAAAGATTATGAATAGTTTCCAAAACCATGGTCTGAGAAAACTTGATGTTATTTATTTTAGTCTCATGCTTTTATCTATATGGCTTCTTGCCAAGATAACCATACATCTTTCATAAAGTGTGAATCTCTAAGTCAATTCATTCTACTTACAGGGTGAGGTCAAGTTAACAAATTAATTTGCTATAAAGGCATAGGGTAGCTTCAACTAGTCAAAATCTCTTCATAAGGGGCCATCCTAATATGTGTTAGATAAAAATGTTATTTAATGACAAATTTAGCTAGTTCACCAACCTAGATGAAAGAGTCATTTGGAATTTGCCATTAATTTCCAAAGTCTTTCTTCATGCCATCATACCATGACTTCACCTTGATTTTGAAATTTAGAGTGATATAACTAGGCCATGTGAACACCTTGTAACACTTGGCTAGCGACTTGTGCTCTGGTGGGCACAACTATTATAATTTTCTAGATGTGTAATCAAGTACACCAATTTCATCAAACACCATAAAAAAAATAAATACCCCCATGGGAACCTATGGATATGTATCCATTGGGTCCTCTCTACATCTAGTATAATTTTATTGGAAAAATACATTATCTAGTTGTAATTTAACCCCTTAATTACCTGGTGGGCAATAAATAGGTGAGCCATGTCCACCTCTTTCCATTGATCAGTCCTACCAATATTGGTCATAATGATGCATTCTACTACTTGAAGGGAGGGATATTATAAGATTTTAATGTGCAAGCCATGAACCTGCTTCTAATACTCTAGAACCATGATGGTCTTTTCTATCTCCTTTGATTCTCCAAATCAAATTCAACATTTGCACTTGAGCATTGCAACCTTGACACCTTACTTATTCTTTTAGGTGTAATATTCATGCAATGCCCAATAAAATAGATATAGTCCTCATAGACATATGAAAGCATAAATTTTATTGGCTCCATTAGTTTTCCAAAATATGGAAGGCTAAATACTAGAAAATTCCCATAGATTCTAAGGCATTAAAGATATTTAAGTTTAATCTTAGTGTTTTGAAACTCAACCCGGTAGTCATTTTATAACTCAACCTCATTTCCTAATTAGAAGTGGTTATAATCATAAATGGTATAGGTGGGTACATTTGATATCCAATTTTTTGAATGTAATACCATTTCTAGGTACTACATCTCCTCTATCATCAAAGGTAGAGGTGGATGTTTTTGGGCCATCTTCTTAGTCTATCACATGATTCATGACCCTTCACCTTCCACACATTCCCTTTGTTACTCAAGTTTTTCTTCTATGATCAATATTGCTTCCCCCCTAACACATATCTCCTCTTCCTCTGAAATGGCTAGTAGTGGATCACTTATTTGGTCCTTTTTCTTAGGCTACATCACCCTTCATAGAGCCCAAAGGTTAAGGTATGACTGTCTAATGTTCCCAAAATAATATGTGTTTATTATGGAAGTGATTCAACTCTCTTGGTTCAATGTTCATCAATGGTGGATGATGACCTATGCAACCTATAATTACCATATTTCCTTTGTGTGCTTCTAGGTTAGATAACTTCCACTTGATTACTCAAATAAGATCCTTCTTAATAGTCAACAAATGGGAATTTGATGCTCTACCCTTGTCCTAAAATTTCTTGAACTTAGTTGTTTACTCTTCATCTCTATAAAATCACATTCAAAGAAAAGGTAAAGTTTAAAATGAGCCCTTTAATATATTTTTATAAACTCGAGGGGGTAGCTTGCATTTACTACCCCCTCTCTTTGATCATCATTTCTCATAATCAATGTATTTTAATGGTATCCTTTCTTTGACTATCACTTCTCATCATAAATGCAATTAATGGTATCATCATGACATGAAGTTGGCATGCTTATCACAATGGATAACTCTTTATATTAATAACACATCTTGTCCTACACTTTTTTTTAAAGTGCATGACAACTGTAAAACCCTTTGAATATTCATACCATTAGTGGGAGTCTCTATCATTAGACTTTTTTACTTGTGTGTGCATCCCTATGGAACATTTCCCAACACATATAACACCCCTTACCCCACACTAAATTTACATCATGGTCCTCCATGAAATCATAAGTACTAAGTTAAAAAAATAATAAAAAATAAAAGAAAAAAACATGTAACTAGGATAATGCTTTATTGAAAACAAGAAATATTAAACTAATGGCATACACCTTATTGATACAAATGAAACTAGACACTTGAAGTGGATACATACGACCTTAACTAGATACCATTGTAGTGCCTAGGAAGAAATTAGCCATCCAATATTTTAAATGACAAACACCCATAGGATGAATACTATGAGCAATAAAAGGACCATCCCAGTGAATACAGAGCTTCCTAAAGTGGTGCACAAACTTGGAGTCATAAATCAAAACTTTCATTCTAGGGTTAAATGTCTTGTACTTAAGGTGACGATCATGCCATGCCTTTTGTTTGAATTTCTCCACATATTGACTCTATTTAGTAAGAAAAAGGGATTCATCCAACCATAAAAAAACACCCAAACATGATTTCAATGATGATTCTTCATCTAATTATCTAACATGTGTGATGCAAAGAGATGGTACCAAGAATTTAACTGATGAAATTGCTTATATTTTGAATACTAAATCAAAGGGTGTACTTTTGTTGAGGTGCTTATAAGTTATGTGATAAGCTTAAAGTACCAAAAACACCAAATTATCCTAGTTAATATGGCCAATATTACAAATATTTTTACGTGTTGTTCCAAAGATTTTGTTAAATGTCTCTATAGTGCCATTAGCTTGAGGATGATATGGTGTTGTATTGTGATGGGAAATAATGAACTCAATGAGTAATACGTGGATAGTTTCATTGAGTAAATATATACCATAATCACTAGTAAAACTTAATGGATAGCTAAAATTGGCTATGATATGTTCCCATATGAAGTGCACAAGGGTTGTTGTAGTACAATTCCTTAGTGGCATGGTCTCATCCTAGCAAATGAGATAATCAGTTATTGTTATGATATAGTGGGAAACTATGCATCTTTTAGTTGGGTTGATAAGGTTGAAAAAATCAATGGCCCATTTTTAAAATGGTTCTTCTGATAATATAGGGCATAATGGCATGGCACCCTAGAGATTTGGTTTCCCCACACATTGGAAAATATAACCCTGTTTAACATGCAGCTTGGCATTTTTAAAAAAGGTAGGCCACCATAGTCTAGTTAATATTACTTTGCACGTAGTAGCCTCACCAAAATAGTGTTTGCCATTAATTACTTCATGAACTTCATGGATTAATTTGGAATGATCATGTTTCATGACATGACACCAAAGCATTTCATCTCATCCAAGCTTATATAGGTCCCCTCTAATGATCTAGAATTGTATAACATAGATGGCTAGTTGCTTCTTTGCTTGCAGACTCAAAGAATCAGGCATTGTGCTAGTAGTTAAGAAAGTTGATATATATTTTAACTCCTTAAGAACACATGTACATTAGGTAGTTCATCCTCAATAATGCATGCTAGTTCACCATAATCAATTTAGGATAAATGGTCAAGATCATAATTGGTCTTTCTTGATTTGACCATGACAGAGAATTATAATTCTTGGAACAATACAATCTAGCGATAGATGTGACCATGTAATATAGGTTTATTAACTAGATATTTCAAACATTCATGGTCTATATAGAACACAAAATGAGTTACTAATAGGTATTATTGAAAATTTTATAAAGCATAAACCATGGAAAGTGTTTCATGCTCTATTGTGGTGTAATTTCTCTCAATTAGAGTAATCTTTCTACTCATAAAATATATGGGGTGGTCAAGGTGACCTTATCTAGGCTATGAAAAGATTACACTGATGGCCATTATAGAATCATAAACATGGAAATGGAATGGTTTAATCCATTCATGGAACTAGAGAATTGGTGCAGTGAGGAATTTGTCCTTTAAGGCCTCAAAGGCTTCTTGGAAAGAACAAGTCCAATTAAAGTGTTTATTGTATTTCAAGATTTCCTTTAATGGTATGGAAATCCTTGGATAACCTCGAATGAATTTTTAGTAGTACCCTATATGTCTTAGAAAGGTGTGAACCACACATTGGGATGTCGGTGCTAGTAGATGGAGAATGAAAGGTACCTTAGTAGGGTCTACCAAAAGTCTATCTTGGTAGATAATGTGACCAAGAAGAAAAATGAATGGTGTATCAAAAAGACATTAATTTAGATTAAGTGAAATTTGAAGCACTCACAAATTCTCTATAATAATTCTCAAATTAGATTAATGGTCCTTTACTAGGCCATAAACTAGCTAATCATCCAAATAAATTTGAAGAAATTTATGGATGAAGTTTATAAAGTCCTCAATGGCTATCCTAGAGAATATAAAAGGTGCAATTTTTAACCTAAATGACATGATGGTATATATAAAATATCCATATTTGGTATTAAATTTAGTATTTAATTAATCCTTCTTGGTGATCTGGACCTGATGGCACCTAGAGATTCCATTTGTGAAAGTGTAAATTTCACACCCTACGACACCTTACAAGATTTTTTTATGTGAATAACATTATAAAAGGATCAATAATACATGATTCATTAATTATTTGGTAGTCAACAAAAATTCTAATATGCCCATATTTTTTTATACTTATGACCATGGGGTTGACCCACTTGAACTCATCAATTGGGGTTATAACTCTAATACACAACATACTATCAATTTCCTCTTTCACCCATGCACATAAATTTGGATTTATCTTATATGGCTATTTCCTAATTAGTTGAGCACCTTCAACTAGTTTGATATGAATTTTCTTAAGGATGGGTGAATACCTTTAATTTAACTATAATTCCTTGGAAAAACATCTTGGTAGTCTTTTAGCAACTCAAATATTTTTGAAATTTTAGTATTAGACCAATAGTTACCCACAATAGTTATCTTTGGTTCTTTTTCTATGCTGATGTTGTGTTGGATGGTTTAAAGAGGTTTTGAGTATGAATGGTTTGCATCAAGACTAGTATCATAAACAAGTCAAACACCATAGTCTATGGGGACATATAAATTATTTATCAATGGGTTAGGTGGTTCAGACCTTTCACCTTCATCAACATGAAACACTAGTTTTTGATTTCTTTTATGAATATCTTCATAACATGCCTAATTAAGGATAGGTTATAGTGTAAGGAAGGACTACATAGATGAATCATTATATATAACCAAGCCTTCTTATAGTACACCATGTATATGTCATAACCAATCCTTGACAAGACTAGGGTCACCAATAACTATTTCATGTATGGCTTGGAGTGTGAGGTGCAAGTCCATCCTTGGGGATGGGTAAGACAATGCTGAGACCATGTTATTTGTAAAAAAATGTCAGAAATAGCTACCTAATTTCATTCTTTATGAACATACCACACTCTAGCCCAAGTGCACAAAGTGCCATAAAAATCATATACCTATAGGTATTGTAGCAAGAAGGATTTGTTATCCTTCCACATGGTTTCATAATATTTTATGTGTGGTTTTGGTACTCGTACTCTACTATAGCTAATTATACCCTAGACATAATTATCATGATGAAATAAGTGATGTAAAGTAGAGTGTATTTGATCCTAATGAATAAGATGATTGTTATGGGTTTTCTGCCACCTTACGATTGTGCCATAACAAAGGTGAACTGGTGAATGCATACATTCAGCATTAGAGTCATAGAAGGATTTGAGTTGCTAGATAAAGTTGCATACTTCCATTTTGCCTATGAAACTAAGGAGTTTCATTACACCTCTCTAGGAGTGTATCCATAAGTGGTCCTTGCATGAATGATCTAGTAACAAGTTGAACAAATCTACGGAATTTGTGGTATTGGTGTGGATGCCTTCAAAAATACCAATGACACTATACATTCTTCTAGTGAGGTCATATTCATTGTGGGCCCAATAATTATAAACATTACTTGTAGTATTATAAAGGGTTTGTGTGTCCATCCATACAAGGATTCCATTAGGATTAGGATCATGATGCCCACTATCTCATGTTATGACATTGTATATATGGTTAATATCCTCATATATGATAATAAGTTCTATGTATGGGGGTCCATGTGCTTGGTCCAATGGGCTGATGACTCATAGATCAGTATTTTCAAAATTGATATAGTGATTTTTGAAACTTAAGTCCTTATTGTTTATATATCACCAAGGATGACCCAATCAAGCTAGGAAATCATTAACTTTAGCTAATTAAAGAACTTCAAAGTTGACATTGAAAGGTACCCCAATGATATTGATAGTTACATTTTTAAGAATGCTAATTGGTAGAGCATGGGTTTTATTATCCATAAAAAATAAGTGAGGTGATGGTTGTAATACTGGGATAGACATTTTTTTCCATGCATCCTTTATGAGGACTTTAAATTTAGTGCTAATGTCAACCAAAATATCTCAGATCATCCAATCGTCGATGGAAACATTCACTAGTGTTTCCTTGTCCTCTTGAGGGTTAGGAGGAACATGCATATCTTACCATTGAGCATGATTTAATCAATGATCTTTAGTTATCTTTGTCAAATGAGGTCAATGTTTAGTTGGCCTTAGCACCTAATATTTAAGGTAATTACTCAACTATGGGATAATATCTTCTTTTAATAGATGCTTACAAAGTTCTTAGAAATCATCTTGTGCCACATTTTGAGGTTCTATAGACTTTTTTAGATCATCACATTGGGAAAATTATCAATCCTTAAGAAATTAAATTTACCCTTGTAGTTCCCATACCAAGGTCATAGTATCTTAGAACATGTCTTTCTATTGCTATGCATCAGGATACTTTATTACATGAGACTTTTCATGCTGTATCTTCTCAATAGGTGGAATAGATGTAGACTAAGAATATCCTCCATTATGTGTGGTGATACTAACTTGTTGGGCCATTGGAGTGCTAGAGATAATTCATCAATGAGGTTTCTCAATGAGAATCATACTAGCATATTTTTCATTTCTTTCCTTAGTGATGGTTGTATACAAATCAAGGCTTTCCTCCAATGGATGCTCCTTTTTACAAGAATCACATGTTGGATAAATTAGACAATCTTGCTGATAGTGATTAATAAATCCACACTTATAACATGTTCATGGTGGAAAATAACCACCTCCTCATCCCTATGCTTAGCCTCATCCATGATATCCACCATTATTTGATTATTTGAGACATAGGTTTGACACGCACCATGCACATGTGCTTCATGTATATCATTGATTAGTTGGTATTCATTTATGTCATGGGTATAAGCATCACATATTTTGTAGTATTTAGACACTTTAAAATGTGTATCACATTATAAGAGAGGAAAAGAGTGTACGTCATGATATTTTTGGCAAATTTCACAAGTCTAATTTAGTACAACATGGTTTTTCTTGCAAGGATAATTACTTCTATTATGACCTTTAGTCTGATAATCAATACACCAAAGACACTATAGTGTCATAAGCATTGCTTACAGTTAGATTTTATAATTGTGATGCCATTAAAGCTATTTGAGCTTCCATGAAAGGATTGATTCTAGTATTAATACTACTAATAGCTTCAACATGGAGGATAGCTCCTAGGGCCTAGCATGGGATGGTAAAGGTCCTTTGAGATAGCATTCATCTAAAGGGAAATAATAAGCCTCCCATGAACCATTGGGTATGCTAAGAATCATTAATATTGAATGAGAGCTTAGACAAGAGTGTTTTGAATTGTGCATCATGCTCACATATACTTTTAGTGAGATATTGTTTTATATCTTACAACACAACAATACTTTGTTACTCAAATTTTGGAATATCAATTCCTAAAAAAATACTATCTTGAGCTGGTCATAATTAATTACCGCTTGTTGGGGGTCATACTTTCTATACCACTTGTGTTTTATTTCCATAAGTCTGGTTGCAAATTGTGTTGCCTTTCACTCAGAATAAGTTATACCCCACACCCTCCAAATGAGTTCACACTTATGAACATGCTCTATTACATTATCCATGCCCTAATATTCAAGTAAACAAAGCATCATTTCATAATACACAGTTGATAGTTGAGGTACTTGTGATAGTGGCTGATAAGAACTCTCAAGTCATATTCCTAGGGGTGGATGTCCACCACTTCCTCTTGTACCACATCCTTGTCTACATCTAATAGTAGCACTTAAAACATTGGGCATGGTAGTAGGTTGATTTATAATACTTGGACTAGTACTCTACCCACTATTAATGCTAGGTCCACCAAGCATACCAAGTTGGGCCATGAAATTTACTTGAAAAGGAAGATAAAGTGGCAATCCAATATGATTTAAAATTTACTCAACTTTGAGTTCTCTTATAGGATTAGTTTCTAAATCTACAATATTTGTATCCTGATTATGTATAATTAAATCATCTGGCACAAAATTAAGAGTGCATACTATGGTTGGAGAATTGGGTTGGTTTAAATGTGGTTCTTTAGCCCCTACTATCTAGCTAGTTTATCCCACATATGATAAAGCTAGCATTGGTCATGGTTCAAAAGTTGGTGAGTCTTCCTTGTACCCTTCCTCTTCCCTGAGGATCCTAAAAACACTTACTAAGTTCCCCTATCACCTTCCTACTCTACTTACACCTATAATTGTCTATCAAGCTTCATCATATTTGTACTTTCATAATGCTCACTAATTGGCTACCATTCTAAACCAACAATCCTTCACCAACACCTCTACATTCCCCTCCTAATTGTTTGGCTCAAGCAAGGATGGGTTTAGCCCTCTATAGGTAGAGTTTTGAGTCTATAATCAATAAATAACTTATTTACTTATAATGGGAAGTGTCTAATATACAAACCACATGGTTCTCAGAGAAAATAGAGCTTGGCTTATTTATGATGAGTAAGTGGTTATAACATATTCTAATATGTATCTATTCAACACCCCTCTCCACTAGATATTAATAGCTTATGTCCATAATGTTCCCAAATGTGATAAATCCCTTTAAAACTCTATCATCCAAGCTTGCCTCCTTCCAAAATTTCATGATTGGTCTTGAGCATGGATAGAGAGCTAAGCATGCAAATGAACATGGACTTTGATAAATAAAGTTTCATATAATGAGATATATAAATGTTGTTTAACCATGCATGGGTAGAAACTCCTAGTTCAATATAAGGAATCAAAAAATTATCCTTGACCTTGATAAGCCATTGTTCAATATTTTCAAGGGATAAACATTCGAGCATTTTCTATTATTGTGTAACAAGCGCTATGGGTCCTGACAATGGAACCAAAATGTTGGGGTTTTTTATCAATTTTTTATTAGGGTGCTAAAGTGTATAGTTTCCAACAAGATTATGCACATCATTTCATGTAAGAATAAACTCTTGTGCACTCACCTGAAGCATGCAACAAGAAACTGGTTCCCATGGGTTATGGTGTGTAGTAACAAACTTGTCATATAATGGTGTTTATTCACATATCTAATTACTGATTACATAGAAAAGAAAGTACATGACTATGGACCTTATTTTAACTATGTAAACAAACATGAATATAAAGATAACTACCATGAGGTTCAATGTTTTGATTACACAAGCCCATACAATGTGTATTCTATTAATTATAGTAAATACCAGTCACATATTATATAACTAAATTGTATTGATAACTCAATGTTTAAATTATCCAACAACTATAGCATAACACCAGAGATAATAGTAACTTCCATAATTTTGCTATTACCATAAGGAATTGTTACATAATACCAATGTTACACCAACCTTATAAAAATCTACATAGGTGTATTTATACTTATTTTTTGTAACCAAGTTGTTACATTATTTATGATACTTAGGTGACTAGACAATGATATCCAATAGACTAAGAGTCATGGTAGTCATTTACTCATTTTCTCTTAAGGACTTGGGTCATCACACCCCTATATTCTTATTTGGTGCTAGATCATTATTGCCAAATGTCCTTTGTGTGGGTTGGTGTAAAAAATGTGTGATGATTAAAGTCTAATTTATCCTTGAGAATCAATCCTCAACCATTTTCAGCTTCCCTCACACTCCCCAAGTCTTTTGCTAATAAACCGAGTCCTTTACTCTCAAGTCTTCTAATTTTTATGATTCTTCTTTGACTAGGTATTTTTTCACCATGATATTATCTATCATTATCTTCCCATGCCAATCTAATTCTATACCATGGTCTTCCTACACTGTGTTCCTCTCACACCATGGTCTTCCTGTACTGTGCTCCTCTCATGATGAGCTATTTATGCACCAAAAAGCCAAATACTTAGTCAAAATATGGGGTCCAACATAAATATTGTGATCATAAAGGTGGATGCCCCAAATGTCTTGGTGACATGAGTAGAGGGAAAGCCCAACATCCAAAAGTGTATAGATCATGTATTTGTGTATGCCTATATCACACTCAAATAAAAGTGTGAAACATGTGTATGTATAATTTACTGATATGCTACCCATTAACATGGAACTAATGGATGCCAAGGAGCCAATAAAATTTGTATATGTAAAAAATATTTTTGGATTTTTGAATGTTTTTGATTTTGTTGGTATTTTAAATTTTTTGAGAGCTCACAACCTTACATTGGATTTTTTGCATAATGTTTAAAGGGATTAATATCCATTGAATAGGTGTAAATGAATCCCTGATGATTGAAATTTAAGCATGTGTGTAAAGTAGATGAAACTACATACATCTCATGTATCTAAGGCCATCCCAAAATAATATTATACTTTAAATCTTTGGCATAATTTGGCACAAAGTAGGTAATGTATAGGGACCCATGGTAATATTTAATGTTATTTATCCCAATACTTGTCATGAAATATTATCAAATACCTTGATGCTCATATTAGATCATTCTAACTCTTAAGGACCAATGTTAATTAAAGAGAGAAAAGCTATGTTGTAAATGTTGAGCCATGAACCATTGTCCACAAGAAATCATTTTACTATTTTATTATAAACACACACTTGGATTTAGAGTGGAAAAAGGATGTTGAGGTCATAAATACTCCTTTTAAAAGGATATATTATGCTCAGTCCATTTAATGGAGTTTCAAATAGAAGCCACATATGGTTGTTCTACATTGCAAGGTAGTATGGTCATACATAATGCATTAGGACATCCTTATAATGGGATGAAAGATGTAACAAGTCAAAGAGTGAAGTTTTGGAAATAATATCCTTGGATTAGGTAAGTATAGATCCATATGTGGTTTGATAGGTTTAAGAATATAGAAATGAATAAGCACAAGGATGATAAATAAGTCTACAGGAGGCCAATTAATTATAAAACTTAGATAGAACATATATTGAATTTATTATATTGAGATATGCTAAAAATGGAAAGTAAAACTATGATAGATATGGAAATGAAAATGAAATAATATATTTATGTGGTTATGATGTTTATATAGATATGAATCTAGAATAGGTAGGAAGTAGACTGGAAGAATAATATAAAATAGTCATTAAATTCTAGATTAAGTGTCTCTATAACTGTAAACACTTGCATCAACCGAGGATGGCTGTGTCAAAACTAGTGTTTTGGTTAGACACAAGTGTTATATATATAATACCTATTGAAACATGATGTGACCACCTAGATGTTTTTTTTTTCATCACTTTCACTTTGGTATGTTTAGATATGGGTCATAGACTATTGTTCCTTGTCAAATAACAAAAATCTAGTTCATCCTCATAGTGTCTATGGGAAAAAATGGGTTAGTGGGAACATGGTGTTGAACTACCCCAAATACCCCTCTATTAATGAGCACTACCTAAATAACCAATAATTTTAAGAAGGCCTCAAAATTATGTAGTTATCCCTTATTTGTTGGCTCATGCGCGAATCATGTAATATGTGAAAATAAATTACAATAGTGACATAGCTTTTAACTTAGAAAATATAACTCTTGGGTTTATTTTTCAACACTTTAGACATATAAATATGTTGTCCCTATGACTAATATGGAAATGGGAGAAAATAGGGAAGCTTTGCTTACTTGAATGCTTGATTGAATAATTTTGGTAAGTTACTTGGTGAGTAGCTAAGAAGTTTCTAGGTGAGGAATGATGAGAGTTGATCTTGTATTTATACCTATCCCTTTGGAAAATAACTCACATAATAACACTTAGGCCAACCATTAGGCAAGGAAAATTTTAGTGGCTTATATTAAAAAAACCTTGGAGCTCACTAGGTGAATTAGATTTGTAATGATGGAAAATCAAATTAGAAGGCTTATAATAGTGTAAGTGAATTATGATTTTTGACTGTAGAATATAGTCACCTAATTACATAATGTATTCAAACTATTATATCATGCAATTAGATGACTATATCATGTATTCATCTAACTACATCATATAGTTGGGTGATAGCATCTTATAGTCACTTGAATGTAGGATATAGTTGCTATACTATATCATTTAGTCATCTATCTACATGCTGTAGATGACCACTTGCTTCAACTATCCCCTCTAATCACTATCATTTTCTAAGATCCAGGTGATTAATTATGCAAGTGAATCAAGTGATGGAACATAAAAAATTAAGGTTTTCTAAATAAAAACTTCCCTAAACATAAATATTATTACATATTTGGATTCCTATTAAAAAATTATAAAATTTAAAAAAAAAATCATAATTTGAGTTCATATGTAAAAGTTATGACCTCGAGAAGTTAGCGATGCAAAAGTGTGATTTGACAAATGATGGTTATTTTTTTGGACTTTTTGAAGTCTTCCTCTAGACCATTTTCTATGTAGCTTCCATAAGTAATAATATTTTTTTGGGCCATTTTATATGTAGATTCCAAAAGTGATGAGTTGACACGTGATGGTTATATTTTTGACTTTTTATGTGCATCTTCTTCTAGACCAGTTGTTATGAAGCTTCTAATGGTAGCAGTTTTATTTTGGGCCATTTTCCACACATCTTCCAAAGGTAATGAGTTGACAAGTGATGGTTAGTTTATTGAATTATTGTGTGTGTCTTCTTTTAGACCATTTTATATGAAGTTTCCAAAGGTAAGAATTATCTTCTCCTCCATTTTCTATGCAACTTCCGAAGGTAAGGAGTGAGTAGTGATAGTTTCAAAAATTGACATGCTTAAAAATTGCCAATAATAATACTATTTAATTTTTATTACCTCTTTCATTATGGAAATGTTTTTGACATACAATTTATTCATAAATCATAAAGGACCTAGTGTCAAAAAAACACTTTCCAGCCTCATTTATCATGATCTCAACAAGTTTGACTTGCACATTTTTCTAGATGAATAAGAATTGCAAATGGGAGATTATTTTAAGTATACAATAATAATAGTAATTAAGAGTTCTCCAATTCATATAGACATTTTCTCTCCAACATATTCCAAGTCCACATGGTTCTTGAATGAGCTATTATGGATGTTGAGTTGTCATTGTGATTCTAAGATTATTTTGATATTTTATGACATCCATCCTTCAGAGCTTCGCTATATTCATAAAGGAGCCTATGCAAAATATTTTGAGGAGCATAAAAGAAAGGACAGGGTTGACCTAGTAGTAGTGGAGAGATGGATAGATTCCCTCAATAAATATTCAAAGATTTATGGCCTAGTGTTCAACATAGGCAAAGAGTAAGTATTCAACTATTTTATAAATAAATAATGTAAAGAGAGATTTAAACCCATTATAATTTATCTCATGTTGACATGTTTTTTGGAATTTTTTTAGTGATATGAGAGAGATTTTATATTTAATGATGGAGGTGGTGTTAAATTTGTGAGAAGGGAATCACTGAATCTATGTGCGAGTAGTGCATATATAGATATATATGCTCCATAAAGCCTCAATTTTTGTCATTTGACAACACTAATATCATGAGACATCCATGTTGTCAAATGATAACACTATTATCAGGTGACATCTAAAAAATACTACCACTTTCATACCATTTAAAACCTTTAACACATAAATAAATGTGTATAATTTAATTTCATTTGCATACAATTTAAAAACTTTATAAATCGCTATTTTTTTAAAAAAAAGTAATGAGAATACATACTATTTCCCATGTTGATCACCAACTATTGTTCAGCCACTATGCTACCACACAAGAACATGGTTACCATCTAATATCCAGGCTATAAAATGATAGCATGGTAACTAAACAACTGCTATGATAGCATATTCTAACATAATAATTGAATGATAATGTCACTATTATTTGATATCCATGATACCTCATGATAATGTGAGTGTGACTACCATACGACAGCTATACTATCAAGTGCCAACATAGTTACAATTTATTAGTGTGCTATTGAATGGTAACATAGCTACTAAATGATAGCTATACTATCATCTAGAAGCATAACTATCAAACAACAATGGTGTTGTTAAGAAGTGGCATGCTGTTGAGTGATAACTATGCTACTACGAGTTAGCATAGCCACTAAGCAACAATTGTGTTATCATCTGATAGCATAGACACTGGGAAATGGAGCCATAATTTGATGCTTATGTGGTCATTTGATGGCTTGGATACCATTCAATGGTTGACTTACCATTCAAAAATATCTACTATTATGTGACTTCAAAAATATCTTGTGACACTGTTGATAATTTTATGGGTGTTAGATGTTAGTTAATGGATGTTAGTTGCCTATAAATATAGTTAGGATACTTCATTTTACTTACTTAAACCTAGAATTTTCCACTCTGACCTCTTAGAGCCAGGATTCCTAGCAAAACAAATCACCTCCTAAACACCACCTATTCAACAATGGCTACTCCAAGATCATTTGTGTCCAAAATACTATAAAAGAACCTCATGTGCCTAGAGATATTATGACTTATAGAACAAGAATATGCGTACATAGACAAAGTCAAAAAGTGTGGTTTAGAAGGGCTTGTCAAGATGCCCCACTATAATGTAGACACCACTTTACACACTTATTTTATTAGGAACTAAGACTGTACTAAGTACATGTTCATAGTGAAGGTACAATCATAGGTTTTGTGATTTGGGGTCATCCCAAAAGACATCCATCACTTAATAACCCCCCCTCACAAATGTTAACCTTGTGACCACTCATGTGTCTTTGATAGATCAGAATAAGAATTATCTAGAATCTCACTTGAACTAGTCAATTAAGAGTTTGTAATAGGTATTTCAATTAATTTTTTCATTTATGGATTATTTTAAAATTTATACATTTAATAAATATTCTTAATAGTGCACCATTTATGATCATCAATAATAAGTTTAATTTTACCAATTAGTATATTTACTTTTCATATAGGTGGGTATAATCACAAATCTAGAAGGGGCCTCCCTATATAATTTGTTAACAATATTTTTCTTCTAGACATGATATAATTATTTCAAGCTAGAATTTTACTATAGGGAAGAACATCAAACATACTGATTTGGGCTATGGTGTACATCCTGTGTACTTTGAGTGGCCAAAAAATTGATTGGCATTCATATCTATCTAACAAAATTATTAATGATTTAAATTTTGATCTTACCATTGATAATTGTACTTTTACATGTACCAATTATATTATTACTTTATACAATGAGGAATTTCATGAATTATAAATAGAGAGAATGAATATTATAACAACTCCTTAAGAAAAATGTAGCTCACATCTCTTTTAATTTGTAGAACAAGAGGTGTGTCCTCTATTTTATGTTCTATGTTAGATTATTAAAAATTAATTTTAATGTTCACTATTTAATTGAAGCAATTTTGTCCTCACAAAAAAGAATTATGCAACTAGTTTCAAGAAGACAAGTAGTGGTAAGAGGCCAACAACTCCCTGAGGCCTCTAGAAAGTTAGATATGGATGTCGAATCATCTCCTCTTTTATTGACCAAATAGAAAATAATGCAGAGTTTTATTATGCCTCCAATCCTTCCACTTGATCCAATTGAACTAATTTAAACTCATGCTTTCTCTCATGCTACTGATAATATCATTATCTTTTTTGTATTATTTATAATTTCATTATACATTGTATGTGTTTGATTAGCTTCATGTTGTTTTTACAACATCATTTGAATATTCCCCCTAGTCTTTCGAAATGCATCCTCCAAGTATTTAGTTTTAATATACATCTTCAGGGAATCCTCAATAATAAGGTATGCACCCATAATTATAGTTTTTACATTATAATTATGAAATATTAAATTTATTCTCATTTAGTAGTTATTTGATCTATTTTTCAATTTACAGAGATCCCTTCTTGAAGGAAACATTTTTTTCCACCACCACTAGCCCACCAAGTTGTTACTAGGGGCAAAAATTTGTCATTTCTATTGTCAAGTAGAGGCACTATCCATCTAAAAATGTTAGAGTTTCCAAACCTCTCTCTTGGTGGTATGCCAAGCTCAAGGACCTCTATTTTAAAACATATAGATTTTGATGATGAGTTTTTGGGGATGAAGAGTAGGGATCAATATAATTTTTTCAATCTCCATGATATTATTTAGGGATCACAACCAAAGGGTCCACACACTGATTCCCAATAGCTAACAACACCTGAATCTTTGCGGTATAGCTCAGCCCCTCCCTAACCCAATCTTGAGATTCCTAAGACTTATGATGAGTTTACCAGTTTTCCATTAGATAATTTATTGGTGGATAATATAGCCTCCTATGTAAAATAAATTATTCTTAGTGAACTTGAGTGTTTGAGGAAATGGAAGGTAAGAGATAGAGTTTTGATATGGGAAATAAATGCCTAGTTTCATAATCACTCCAAACATAATCAATTGTAAAAATTGGTTGAAAATCAACCAACAAAAATGATGTTCTATTGAATAAGGGTGTTTCTAGAGTAGTGATTGTTACTAATGATGACAATGATAAAGTTTAAGATATAATGTTGAACATGATTGGAAATTTAAATGTAGAGGCCCATGTGTACTAAAAGAAATGGGTAAAATACAAAATACTTGTGGTTATTATTGATGCAAAAAAGGGAAAAGCTATGGAAATTTATACTCATTCTAAGTTATTTGTCATTTGAATTTAATTATTATAAGTTTTTATCTAATTAATATTCATCATTTAATTACAGTAAAAATATGATAATTTGAATAATCAAGTGAAGGTACTTGAAGTGCACCTACAAATAACATAAAAAAATTTAAATCCAACTATTTTATTGAAAGAAAAATTTGTTTTGTTGAATAAAAAATAATACATTGAATAAAATCATCAAGGAGTATGGATTGGATCCAGAATTTTTGTTCAAGTAGAAAGCTAATGCATATGCCTCATTGCTTTTTGTAGGAGATGCAACAAATAATGAAAAGGAAAATATTGAAAACATCAATATTGTAGTCTAGGTTCTTCTCCAATTAGGAATCCTAAAAAATGATACAAGACATTTATAGGAAGTGCCTTATGTAATAGTAAAGTAGAAAAACACTTCACATGAACTGAAAAATAATAAATCAATCTTAGTGGTAATATTCATTTATATAGGAAATATTTTAATATTCTAAGACAATCACTTTCGAACTCAATATATATTGTATTTATGACTTTTAGAAGATGCATTGTATTCTTACTTGTTAGATGGCTTATATTTGATGATGTGTTAGATATTAACTTGAAAATTATTATTTTTAAAATTAATTTAGGTACATTATATGGATGATATATGTTTTTAAAATGTGAGTGTTTATTTTCAATTTGATTTTTAGTAAAAATGTTTTTATGACTAGGTTTTTGGGAAAACAAATTAATTTTATTGAAATGAAAATGGATATTTTTTAAAGTTATTAAGGGAATATATGTCCACTTACCTTTATTTTTGCTGCACCAGTGTCATATTACTATTGGTAAAGAAATCAATTAAGCCATTCATAAAAAAACATAATTGAGCATATGAATAACTATTCAATATAATACTACTTGCTACGTAATTGATTTATGAAATAAAAAGAGAAAATATTGTTCAGTAAACAACAAAAAAATATCATGACTAAATTTAATTCAAGGATATTTGAAATACATACAAACTAATACTCAATTAGCTAGAATAACCCTTTTGAAACATGTGCTTCATCATTGAAATTTGTATGTATTGTCTCAGTGGTATTTTCAATATCTTCTTTGGTAGTTGTATTAGTGACTCCTATTCTTTTAATAAGAGAGATCTAAATTGAAATCACTATTTCATATGGAAACTCATCCATTGCATAAGCTATAACATACAACCTCAAACTTGTATCAAGATTTTTATCTAATCTTTTACAAAGTTTGGATTTGACAAAATATAATGCACTAAATATTTTTTCATCTTCCACCAACCCCAAAATCATTGTTTAGCATAATTCATATTATAAAAATATTTGATAATTATTTCTTGTAGAGCACTGCTAATATACAATTTCTTCCATAGTCTTGTAATAACATCATTTTCTATTGGTTCATTTAAGGACCGATATTATTCAACCATTATAATTCCAAAATGCATTAACTATTTTTTAGTAAATCCTTTTGAAAAATACCCTTCAATTTAACTCCATTAATTTATATATACTTAATAAAATAATTAATTAGAGTACCCATATATTTGATAAATAAACTACTTATTATTTCTCCACCTTGTAGAATATTCAAAAATATAGGATTCACCACTCTAATGGCTTCAAGCAACTCATCCCTTTGGAATTGATCTCAAATTTTAGTAGATAAGGTTTTTGAAATGTTTCTCAATTTCACTCGTGTCTCATCTATGATATTATCATATAGAACTTGTGATACATGTACTTCTACAATTTTTACTCCAACCACATTAATTCATCTTTGGAAAGTGTGCAGTAGTATCTCCTTTCCATTAATGATAATAAAAAGATGATCATTAATATTTAATTTTAAAGATTTTTAGTGTCCTTAATATCTATTAAAATTTCCCAACTATCAAATATTGGTCCCTTAAAATTTTCATTCTAGTAGTATAATATATCAAGAGATTGACAAATCTATTTTGTCAACCATATGAAGTCAAAAATAAATATGGATCTCTCTTGTGCATATTTTGTCAAACAATGCATATTTTCAACATGGGTAGAATATCACACAATGTTACCAGGGTTTCAAAATCTGTCAAATGGTAGAATAAATATTTTTCCTTTTCAACATCTATCATATATTTAAACATAAAACCTGTAAACAATTGATATTTGTCAAATATTCTACATGTAAGCTCATACATAGAAATCCATCTTATATCAGCATATTTTAATAGTTTTTTACAGTCACTCCAATAACAAATTTCTAAAACTCTAATTTTTTTTTGGCCTATTGACATGTATGTGTTCAAGTGATAGATAAGCTCCTCCACTTTTGTGACATTTTCAAATGTGCTAACAATTTTGTAAGTAAGATAAATTTTATGTGCCATGTAGTGGATTGGAGTTATATATAGAGAAATTTTTGTTTGTATACAAACACACATACCAATTTTATTCCCCTACATTATTGATGCACCATCCATACCAACACACACTAAATTGGTACCTATATCATAATAATTCATCCCAACAATATATATATAATTAGAAATAACCAATTTGTGAAGGTTTTCAACATTACAATTTTCCTTCATTTTAATTATAGATAATAGGTGAAGTTGAATTGAATGGTTATCAAATGTATAAAAATGCATGCAAACCCATGATATGTTGTCAACTTCTATTACCTCGTCAATGGACAATGAGATAAATCATGTTGCTTTTAAATTTTATTTCAAATCCTCCTTTTCAATCATTGTGAGGCATTTTTCCATCTCCCAAGCATTTATATCTAATCAATGTGATTGTGGAATGCTATGATATCTAATATGCTTAAAATAAATCCTGCAATCTAAAAAATTAGAGATTGGTTTGCCTCTTTTTAGAATGTGATATAAAGCAAAAAACTATGTATTTTTGCCAAGTAGATTAGACTAAGTAAATTTTACAAATTGAGTTGCAATTGTTCATCTTTTCTCAATGAGGTATTGCTGATGTTTCTAAAGATTTTCATATTCTACTATGTAACATTGATGCATGAATTATTTTGAATTTTACCATCTCATTATTCTTTTGATTTGTCCATCTTTGTCTTTTACCGACTCATATATTTTGCCACACTCTTTCTCAATTGTGTTTAACTTGAGTTGCATTTTGTGATCCTTTCCAAGTTTCCAACTACATATTATACATTTGTGTTTTGTTGGTGTTTTAGTACTATTTTCCTACTATACAAGTTTAATGAATGGGTATTTAGTTTCCTAATCAAACTTAAATTACATTCCAATTGTCCATGTACTTCTTTTCTTTTACATATACTTTTTAATGATTTTCTCAACTAAAAATTATGTTTCCTGAGTAGAAATCTCATTTTCTGGTATTGGGTACTCATCATAAACACCCATGATGATGTCCTCTAGTGTCCTTTTCCATGAATTCAGTGATAAAATTATATATACAGGGATGTCTACTAGTGGAGGCATATCTTCAAAAAGATTATCAGTGGGTTGTGATTGAAAAATGGGTATAGATCTTATAATTATTATAAAAAAATCACCCTTAATACAAAATTGTAAATAATTAACAATACAGTAAATCATACAACATTTAGTACCTTTGTTTATAATTTTATACCCAAAGATGTCTTCTAGTGGAGGCATTTATCATTGGGTTCTACATGTAAAATGGTTGTAGACTAATTATTAATAAAAGTTGTAATAAAAGTAAAAATAAGTAACAAAAAAATAAATCAAATAATCTTTAGTACCTCTATTTGGTATTTCATATCCACACAAGTCTTCCCATGTAGGCATATCATTGGATTCTTCCCAGGTACCTCTATTTGGCATTTTGTACCTAGGTACATATTTGAGTGGAGGCATATATTTGATAATGTTATCAATGGGTTATAAAAATGAAATGGTTGTAGACATTAATTATTATTGAACCCTAATAAGAATGAATAAATAATAACTATACTAATTTAATATTTATACCTTTATTTACCCTCTATCTAAAATAAGATAACATGTTGTTCTATTTTTAAAATTTACTTGATGCCTTACCACTCTCAACATAAGCCATCAAATCAACTCTACATATAAATAAAAACTTATTTTAGTCTCCTGATAGCTAGTTGTAGTCACTCAATAGGTCCTCACAATCACTTGATAATAAGGCATGGTCACTTGATAGCTAATTATAGTCACCTGATAACTATAAATTGAAGACACTCACTTAACTACTGGTTAAAATCACCCAAAAATTGGTCACTATTGCCCAAAATATAGTTAATATCACCTAATAGCTTAATGTTGCTTGAAAATTAAATGTAGTTGTCTAACAATTTAATGCAGTTGCATGATAACTAAATACAGTTGCATGATAGATAATTGTAGTCATATGACACTTGATTATAGTCATTCAGTGCCTAGTTAGTCATTCATTAGATAATTATAATTACCCAATGGCTACTTCAAGTTTTAATCACTTGGTATCTAGTTGTGATTGTCTAACACCTACTTATTGTCACCTGATGATGGGTGTATTCTCCCTATTATTTAGCACCAGGTACTATAGTTTAGGGAAGAAATTTTAATATATAATATATAATGGAGAATTCCCCTAAATTTTATTTCTTATTACCGATGACATACATTTATATGATAAAATTTATTTTAAAAAGTAGGTGAGTCAACCCTTAATTTAAATTCTACCCTAAAATTTAGGCAATCTCACTCTATTAGCTACCCCACAAAAGTGCTAAATGTTGACTTTAAAAAATGGAATATTCATGAATTAATAGAGTTTTTTCACTAAAAAATTATTGTTTACTAGTAATTATATATACCACTTGACTCCCCTAATGACTTTAAGCCTTGATGTAGCCATGGTTGGGGTTTCTTGGAAGTTTAGGGGTTTTAACCCTAATTACCATCTTTTGATGTTTTCTCTTCTTAGCCTCCTATACTATCATTATTTAAACCTTCCCTAGGGTTTATCACACTCAACATGAATCTCCCAACTTCAAATTCAACACAAAAAGGCATATTATTTCCATATTTATGTGTAGGCATGTAGGTGCCTATTCTAAGCTTAAAACCCATTGCAACCTACTATAGAATTAGAATCCCCTACATCTTTTGACCATTGAATTATATTAAGAGTAAGGTGAAGATTGTGTGAGATACTTTAAGACTTTCCCAAATGGGAAAACACATAAGATTTTCCAAGAGCCTTTTCTTTCAAACTTGTAGACTTACACTGTCTACTTATACATGCATACATTAGCTATCTTCTTTCCATTTGTGATCTTTACAAGCTTGGAGTAGGTTTGATGTTAGGTACATTAGGATAATCAATAAAATAGTTTAATAAAGACTTCATTTTTGAATGTAGGTCTGACACTTGTCTCTATTGTGTCCCAACATACCCCATTTAATTTTTTAAATAGGGACCCACTTTATCAAGTAGATTTCATTTTTTTAGATCAGTGGGGTAACCTAGGTTTGTTTCTTTAATATTAAGCTGACTTGATGAAACTTTTATTATTACAAACCAAATATATGCTTAGGCTTGTCTCAAGTTACATCTCCAGCCTTTGGTTTATTTTGTACATGCATGTCTAAGTTTTTTTTCACATTCTAACAATTCATGAAGTTCCCTTGTTTAGTCTAGAACATGTCAAGTTTTGCTTATTTTAGACTAACAAACTTAAGTGTTTGTCAAAGTGTTATTGATTTATATTTTATCTTATGCAAGTTTTTATTTACTTATAATTCTTTCTAATTTTTTCCCAGACACCTATTGAGTCACCAAAGCCTACCACATGGAATTCACCCACTCTCTTAGAACCCCAAAGGCAAGAAAAGTATACATTATACTTTAATGTTATAAAGGTTTTATGCTACTCAGTAAAAAAACCCTAGCTTATGGCTTTTGTGACACTTAAAAATTTATAAAAAGATTATCAGGTGAGTGGAAGAGAAGGATAATCCCAAGTTTTACAATCTTACTCACTCGATGACTTGTAGATTGAAGTTTAGTGTATGAAAGTCCTAGGGCTAGTAGAATGGTGATAGTTGTCCATGTGTCGTGATCCCACTCCCCTGATCGATGATAGATTAAAGTTTAGTCTACAAAATTCCTAGGGCCATCAAATCATTGATGTCCATCCATGTGCTGTAATCCCATAGACCCACCACTATCAAAGTAACCTAAGAAATTTTTAAGTCTATAAGGTGAACAAAGCATCAAGATGTCACCACATGTCATCATCTCACTCACCCAAATCCTTCATAATGAATGAAGGGGATACAACATGCACAATATACTAAAACCATAATAAATCTCCATGTGCCATGATCTCACAAGCTTGAGGTAGTAAAAGAATAAGTATCAATAAAGAAAAAACCCATGTAACAATAATGTAATGATTTTTGAGGAGTCAAAACATCACCAAGTATCAAATATTGATGATAAATCACCTAGAGCAAAAGAAAAAAAACCAACTAACATCAAGGACTGAAAAAGGGGATGACACTTCACTAGGGAGATTCAAAATAAGAAAATAGAAGAAATAAAATAAATTCAAGGCTATTGGTTCCATTAATCCACACACATTAGCTGACTAAGTGTATTAAATTCAATATAGGTCAATAATCTAAAGGCAATATATGAAATCAATTAAGTCAATTATAAACACATTACCATCTAATAATTAGTTGCTAGCATGAATTTGAAGTCTATTATGACAAATACATTCCATAGTTTTAGAGAACTAGAGATCTTAAGTGCAAAATAGTGGCTTTTAATTCACACCTTCCATCACCCCCCTTTACATATTCCATTTTAGGACTTGAGAAATAAATAGATATAAGGTTTGATGAAGTTTCCCTCAATTTTGAATTCAAACATTATTATACGATATGGGAAGAAGTTGAAGAAACAAAACCCTATGGCCCTACGGATCAACTCTTAGATTTTACACAAAGATATAAAGAAGACTTGGTGGTAATAAAATTAGTAGGCCTACATAATGCTATGAAAAAACTATAGATAATGAACTGCAATGAACTATTATTTGATTTATTTACAAATGGCCAAATTTTTAGCAAACTCCTACATTTTACCAATGTATCACCCTAATAATGTATATTAGTGGGTGTGCCTTTGAAAAAAACTATAGGCTCCCCCTCCCTAAAATGGTCTATAATCAAGTCTTAGTTAATTCATGGATGTATACAAATAATGCAAACTTCAAGTTACAATAATGGGATCGAGACCCTAGTACCTTCACAGTCAAGGGCCCTATTTCTACTATTCCCATTTCTATTTTTAGACCTATAATTAGAATTGTTATGGCTTTGGTAAACCAATATAGTTTACCTAGTATAACCTACATCAAGGAGGTTTGGATTCCCATGTTGGACACCATCCTCACTTCCACTAAGGTCATAAATAATAACAAGATTCTTAGTGCCAATTTGATCACCTAAGTCCTCAATTTAGAAAATAGACTAGATGAAAACTTCTATATGATGTCTTATCTAGTAGACACCATAACATGTACTATTCAATTAGCTTTTGAGGAACCTTGGGAGCCATCAATTGAGTATCTTAAGAACCAAATTTTTGATGTATTTAATATTATTTATATACATAAAATTAGGAAGAATATGATCAGACTGAAGGAGACCTTCTATCCAATGGCATACCCATCAATTTATGGAAAGGACATGCCCATATTATCTGATCAAATTCAAAGAAACATTGAAAATATTGGTGAGTATTGGCCTATCCAAGCCATATAGTCATAAAAATAGAGGGAAATAGGGCTCTTCCTATGTATTTACCCTAGTTAGTCCTAGACAAAGTGTCAAATTAGGAAATTATAGCCTAACTAGTTGATTTTATGGATGTTAAGCTAAGAAGTGCCAAATAAGGAGTTATCCACTTAGCTCCCATCAATACTAGCAGGATATAGTACACTAGATGGGATCATTTCCATCTAGTGGGAAAAATTAGAACACACTATGATTTCAAGTGGGTACCTTATTGGCAATGGGATCTAAGACACAAAGTTAAGAATCTCTTAAACATAGTTAAAGGGAAGGTGAAGATTGACTATGACTACATATTATATCCATATGATGAAGTATTCATGAATGATTTGAATGATACAGAGGTCCAAAAAATAATGAATAGGGTAAATATGTCCACAATGGTAGCCAAAAACATGTAATATCATCTAGAAACCATCAATCAAAAGGCTAGGAAAATTGAGGTAGAGCATTGGGTTTCAAAACTTTCTCAAGGATCCTCCCCATAGGTTGAATCCCAACGTTAAAAATAAGCTGGTCCATTAAGAAAAAACCTATGGGAAGTGAATAATAATTCAAAAAAGGGCATCCTCAACATTTCATCCTAGTGCTTACCATATAGTAACCATCTTAGTTTCCACCCTTCCTCAATCGATTACCACTACACAAGGTCTCACAGCTATAACTTAGTCTGGGGTCATTCTTTATGTTTCCCTTTACTTCACTCATAGTAGTGTAGAAGGTGAGTCTCCCATATTTTCTCCCTCACATTTCTAGTTTAGATCCATTCATACCCCTAGTCCAAACCATAACACTACCACCTCCATTAGTATCAACTTGCCCAAGTTCACCCCTAATAGCCACTACTGTTCTCACCTCATCACCACCTATTACCCCATCAGATTCACATACTATTGTTTCAACACTTATATCACCAACTTATAATCATACTGAACCCCTTGTATAAAATAGGAAGTAGGGAACTCCTTCAGATTCTCCTCAGGGCACTCTAGTAAAGGAGACCTCATAAGAAAATTTAAAGGGAGGATTGGATAAATTAAAATGTTCTAGTGAAATAAAACCTATAGAGGTGATATATATTGAAAAGGAGTGGTTTAAAAAATATGAATATGAGGATAAAATAGAGACATTATTATCTAAAACAATTAGTGAGACCACAGAAAGTGATCCTGATCATGAATGGTTACTAGAGGAGACTCAATTGAGTGACATTGAGATTTTGAAAACTAGTTTGGTCTCAATTAAATTGCTTCAAGATCCAAATAGAGACAAAGAAGATGAAGTAGAGTATAAACCTATATCTTATACACATAAAAAATTAGTGATCCTATCTCTAGACTTGTTGATACAAAGGGCTTCTTACGAGTTGTCTTAGTTGCATGAAATCAAGAAATAAAACAAATTCATTTACCTCTGCTCATATCCACCATGATTTCACTTTGTATTTTATTGCTTAAATTTTTTGTAATATCACCTTTGTCTCTTTTGATTTCTACCTCATAACCCTACATACATCTCATATTCATGATTTCATATCATTCATTTAATTTGTTCTTCACCATGCTTGTGTTGATCCTATTTTACTCTTCATTCCATACCATGAATTCATTCATATTATTTTATGTTACTTTTACATATGACTCAAATCACAATGTAGGATTATTATAGCCTTAATAATTTTTATTTGAATTAGATATTTATCAATAATCTATCTGCCTTCTTCCTTAATCCACAGATTCCTTAAGGAATCTCTTAAGACATTCATTGTTTTCTATTTTGTCACAGAGTTCTGTTAGTACTCAGACCTCCCAAAAATGTACACATATGTACATACAAACTTTATAAACAATATATTATTTTCACACACATTGAACTCAAGATTCTCACAATTTTTTAGGAATTTATAATGGTTACAATGCTCACAATTTCAATTTATGTGTAAAAACTCTAATATGGGTTTCTTGCAATCTTCACAACCTAAGAGGGTGTACAATTCTTTGGAAAAAATTTAAAAAAATAACATAATACTATGAATGATGAAAAAATTATGTGTTATCATTTAATACCATTTACAATTAATAGACAATCCTCCAATCACCTCTATTATTCTGATCTAAGAAGATGCCTGATAGTTTATACATTTGGTTTTGCGTGCTAAAAGATTGTATACAATTTACACCACACAATATGATGTAGATGATCTCAAATTAAAAAAAACCTTTATAAACACCTCCTCATACTATGTAACTCTCAATTTGAGATTTATATTCATTCTTTTCTACACCACTTTGCATTATTCTGTGTGTTCAACTGGCCTGTGTACTTTTATAGGGAGACAAAAGAAATTATAGAATTCTTGGAGATTAGCATAAATTTGTGATAAATTGTGATAACTTATTATACATTGAAATATATTATCATATTCCCTTTAAAAATTTTGGGTCTCTTTGAAATCCATACTCCATCAAATTTTCTTTAAGCACAGTTGGACTATGGATGGATATTGAACAATTCCTAGGTCTGTATTAACTGTTTCACATATACACATGAAAAAATTTTGGTGTAATGTAAGAATATTTAGAAACAAGTAGAACAACAACATAAAGTTTGGTTCATAAATCAATTCACCTATGATATTTTATCCTAGAAGGCATGGTTAGAGTTCATTCATTCTCCTTACATGTCACACAGAGTATCTTTATGAATTAATTTTCACTCAAAAGTTTAGAAACAAATAAAAACTTTCTCAATTTTCAAACACATATACTCAACCTTTTAGATGCATGGGGAAATATAAAACTTGTCAGATTTAAAACTTTCTTGGTTATGATGTTTAATCTGTCAACTCATCACATTGACATAAGGTAGTGGACTGTGTTCTTCAACCATTTTAAAAGCAATTAAAACAAATAAATTTACACTTGCATTAATACAAAAAAAACTAATAACTACTTTACTCATCAAATTAGATATCATCCAACTTATTACCATCAAGACCTTGTTCACTATCTGTTCTTTCACAATCAACCTTTATTGTTAACTCATAGGAACAAAATATACAAATCTATCTATTCTCTTCTATGCATAAGAAAATCACTTCAAATGCTATGATAATTCTAAGGACATAAGTGAATCTACTTATCAAGAATATAAAGATCAATTGAGATTTCTTCTATTCACGTTTCAACATTGAATATACTTATAGTTAACTATCATTGTACATCTAAACAAGAACATGCAGGGTATGTTATGCTCCCTTTATCTACAAATGATCAAAATTCTTCTCTATTCTCTTTAATGGGGTTTATTTACATTCTAATTTCTAAAACCAACCCCTTCTTCTCTTTCTTACCTTATAATACTCTTTCAAAAAAATCAATTACAACTTCCTTTTATTGTCAAAATTGATGTAACTACCTATGTAACTCCCCTTGTACGTTGGGAGTGCACAATTACCTAACTACAAACTTAACCACTAGGGTGACTCATCATGTGAGTCATGTGGGTCATGAAACACTTTTGACTCCTAGAGACCTAAAAAGATATAAAAAACCTATTAAAGACTCAAAAACATGACATTGACCAATATTTACAATTGGTAGGTGATGCTCTTGTATCATATTATCACGAAGTAGGAAACTTTTCATGAAAGTGATAAAAGATTTTGGCATTGATGATTCTGTACAACATCTTCCTTCCAAGCTCATGACCACTTGGATCCCAAGGCCTATTGGAAACATATAGGCCTTTATGATTCTTTCTCATGATGGCTCCTCCTTTATTCTTCTTTCTCTCATTCTTCCTCTTACTTTACATCTTCCTAATCTTTTGTAACTACTATTCATTCTCTTTCCTCAAATGACCTGCACATGAATCAAACATGTCAAATAAACCACTTCTTTCTTGCTCTCTTGGAGTTCTCCTTGTTCTTTGGCTGCCATCCCTTCTTCCTCTTGGCTCAAGATTGACTCTAATACCAACTTAGCCACCAAGATGCTCTCCTTGTCTCCTATGAGACTCAAATCACCTATCTCTTCCATGATATGCTGCCATATCTCTTCTTTTTCAGATCTGTACTCATTATCATGACCTTTATCTTCTATTGGTGATAAACAAATCACCTCTACTTGCTACAACTCAACCTTGTTAAGCACTCCAACTTGTGCTTCTTCCTTATATCCTCTTGATGCCACCTCATAGGTCTCTTCATTAATGTCCAACACTTAATTTATTACCATTGTACCTTATTTTCCTTTAAATAGCACATTCATTAGTTTCATTATGATTTCATACAAATCATCCTCAATAACATCTATAGCAACATATGCATCAAAAATGACATTGAAATAAACACCTTGTATTTTTGGACATTCTTCCACTCTTTATTGAATATAATCTTCCTCCTTCTTGCCTATAATGAGGCATTGTACTATTATAACTCCTCTTTTTTCTTCATCTTCATCCAATGGATCACCCTCTTTAGGATAACATAAGATTATGTCACCATAATCATCCATCTAATAAATTTTTCCTTCACTAGTATGTTGCTCATGTCTCCAATATTCATAAACCTCTTCACATATATGCAAACATGAAAAGTAATCAGTAGTCATGGTCATTTTAGGCTTCCTTGCCCATTCATTTCTCTTTCTAGGTTTCCTTGATTTTGACTTCATCTTTTGTTGTCTTCTCTTCTCCACCAATTTCTTGATTGGCCACTTGAGTGTATTCTTTCTCATGACCCCTCCAAGATGTGGGTTCACAATCTCTCTCAACTACTCTATCTTGGTCAACATATCCTATATTTTCTACCTCATCTCACTTATTTATTTTTCCATCTCAAAATTCTTGGTGTCTTCATGCACCATCTGCTCTTTGTGGTGGATTTTCTCAACCATGCCCTTTTTCCTCTTCTCTCTCTCTCTCTCCTCATATCAAATAAGTTGCATATCAGATTTTTGGTCTCATCTAGACATATTATTATTTTTAACAATCCTTCTCTTACTTTCCACATCATGACCTCACTTGGGTCTTCTTTTTCTCTTGTCCTACCTATAAGACTATCTCAAGCTCACCTATGAGATTATTTATTCTTGAAGCTCTCATTGGCTCTCTTTCTTATTTAAGCCTTCTTGGATAAGAGATTTTACATCTCTCACTTTATTTATCTTATAATTTTACCTCTCCTTTCACACTTTTATCCTTTTTACTCAATAACTTACCACAAAATCTTCTCACTTTAATACCAAAATGATGCACAGAGATTTTTACGAGTTTTTTTAGTTGCATGAAATCAAGAAATAAAACAAATTCATTTACCTCTGCTCATATCCACCATGATTTCAATATGTATTATATTTTTAGATTCTATGTACTGTCACCTTTGAATCTTTTTATTTCTATCTTATAACCCTACATACATCTCATATTCACAGTTTCATATCATTCATTTAATTTGTTCTTCACCATGCTCATGTTGATCCTATTAAACTCTTCATTCCATTTTAGGAATTAATTCATATTATTTATGTTACTTTACCATATGACTCAAATCAAAATGTAACATTCCTCTAGACTTAAGGGATTTTCTTTAAATCAGGTCTTATTCAACAACCTATCTGCCTTCTTCCTTAATCCATAAATTCCTCAAGGAATCTCTTAAGACATTCACTATTTTCTACTTTGTCATAGAGTTATGTTAGAACCTCCCAAATATGTATATATAGGTATGACCAAACTTTATAACCAGTATATTATTTTCACACACATTGAACTCAATATTCTCACAATTTTTTAGTAAATTAGAATGGTTACAATGCTCACAATTTCAATGTGTGTAAAAACCCTAATATGATTTTCCTACAATCTTCACAACCTAAGAGGGTGTACAATTATTTAACAAACCTTTCATTGACTGACATAAGACTATGAATGATGAAAAATTTGTGCTAGTATTTAATACCATTTCTAATCGACAGATAATCCTCTAATCACCTTTATTATTTGGTCTATGAAGACACCTAATGGTTTGTGCATTTGGTTTTGCATGCTATAGGATTGTATATGGTTTACACCACATAGTATGACATAGATGATCTCAAATTCAAAATAAACCTTTAGAAATACCTCTTCCTTCTATGGAACTCTCACTTTGAGATTTATATTCATTTTTTTCTACACCACTTTACATTGGTCTATGTGTTTAACTGGTTTATGTACTTCTACATGGAGACAAAAGAAATTATAGAATTCTTGGAGATTAACATAACTTTGTGATATCTTGTGACATATTACTATACCTTGAACTATATTCTCATATTCCCTCTAAATTTTTAGGGTTTCTTTGAAATCCCTATTCCATCACATGTTATTTAAGCATAATTAGATTGTGGATGGATACCAAACAATTCCCAAGTTTGTATTAATTGTTTTACTTATACATTAGAAAACCTCTTTATGTAATATAAGAATCTTCAAAAACAAGTGAAATAAAGATAGAAATTTTGGATCATAACGCGATTCACTTATGATCTTTTATCCCAAAAGGCATGCTCAGAGTTCATTCATTTTCCATATAGGTCACAAAGAATATCTTTATAAATTAATTTTGAATAATAAGTTTAGACACAAGTGAAAAATTTATCAATTTGAAAAAACATATACTCAACATTTTATATGCATGGGGAAATACAAAACTTGTCAAATTTAAAACTTTCTTGGTTATGATGTTTACTCTGTCAACTCATCACATTGACACAAGACAAGGGACTATGTTCTTCAACCATTTTGAAAGAAATTAAAATAAATAAATTTACACTTATATAAATACATTAAAAAACTAATAACTACTTTAATCATCAACTTAGAGATCATTAAAAATCATTACCATTAATACTTTGTTCATTAGACTTTCTTACACAGTCAACCTTTCTTGTTAACTCATAGGAATAAAATATAAAAATCTGTCTATTCTCTTTTATGCATAAGAAAATCACTTAAAATGCTATGATAATTCTAATTACATAAGTGAATCCACTTATCAAGAATACAAATATCAATTTAAATTGCTTTTATTCAAGTTTCAACATTGAAAATGTTTACAGTTAACTATCATTCTACATCTAAATAAGAACATACAGGGTCTGTTATGCTTCCCTTATCTATAAATGATCAAAATTATTCTCTATTATGTTCAATGGGGTTTATTTACATTATCCTTTTGAAAACCAACCCCTTATTCTCTTTCTTACATTCTAAGACTCTTATAAACAAAACAATTACAACTTCCTTTTATTATCAAAACTGATGTAACTATTGACCAATTTTGACTTCTAGGTCAAAATAGGGCATCCCTAGTTAATTTTTTTTTTGTTTGGAATTTATGGGGATATAATACCTTGTTTAAATGTGTTTATTTGGTTAATTAATGTCAATTTATGTTATATTAACTTTGGTAAAATAGTTTCTAGGTCTATTTATCATTCTAAGTCATTTAAGGGGTCAAATAAGTGCATTTAGTGATTTATACGAGTTTATTGGGAAATGTGAAAATTTAAATGTGTTATTTCATGCCACATGTTTCCATGAAAGTCTTAAATAATATACAATACTGAAATGTTTTAGGTTAATTAGAACAGAATTAGTTTTCCTAAAGAAGAAGAAAATGACATGACTCCTTGGGAAGCATGCCACATGTGAAGAGGCCATGGAATGCCTATCCACCTTCCCCATGATAAAATAAAAGATTTTAATGACTTTAAAATAACATATATTCATCAAAACCATTTTTCTCTCTTTTCACCTTTCTTGGTAGATTGAAGTGACTTGTAGGTTTTTGCTTGGTATGGCCAGTATAAAGGGTTTTAGACAAAATAATTATATGAGGTTTTTAAACACTGAGACCTTAAAATAAATATAATAATTTTGATAATTGGTTAAGTTTTATTCATTAACCATCCATTTAAAGTGGACTGTGCAAAACTACCTGCTCATCCATGCACCCTTTAGGTTTTCCTTCATTCTGGGAAATTCTATACAAATCAACTAATGAGATTGATTTTATATATTTTTCAACTCACCATATAATTATTATAATTCTTTGTTTCAAGTTTTTATTTGTTTTGATAATCTAAATACACTCAAATTTGTAGACTGGTACATTTCTATGTTGATGGGCATATTTCTTTTATTTTCTAAGTTTTCATGTTTTGAAAATGGTCACAGATGGTGGTATTAGTTACATAATTTTTTAAAAATTTTATTATTGTTAATCTCACATTTAAACTCAAATTTATAAGGTAAGTGTCATATTTCACAAGCTCATTCATCATTTTAGCAGTCATGTTAGATACCCTGCCAGCTCTACTCCACATGTGTACAAGTGGTTTCAGTATGAAAAAAGTGTTTTAAGATATTTTAAAAGGTTATTTATGGAGAGAATATATTTTATGATTTATTGTTGTATTTTTATTTATTTTTAACCACTTTTACACCATGATTTTCCACTTTTTACCCTCACTATCTACACATAACCACCTACAACATTACTGACATCATCCTTGGGAGTGAGAATGTTTGATATGTTTATAATCCTATAATATTGATATATGTGTATTGAAATGTGTTATTTAATAATAATTTTGGAGTTATAGGATAACTAATAAAGGTGGAAGTCCTCAAGACAATGACTGAGTATTTAGGGCTCATAATCCTTTTTTAGCAAAATAGAGGTCTTGAGACTTTTGTAAACTTTTGAAAACATGCCTCATAGGGTTTCTCATGCATATTAAGGATTGGATCCTATAGTAATTATATAATAAAATACATGTGAAAGTTTTTAATATATGGTGGAGATTGGATATGGGAGTTTTCAAGGTCCAAAATGGCCTCAAACACACTAAAACTAGTCAGTGATCTCTACAGGATAAGAACATAAAAGGACTCCTTTCAACCTAATGTGAAATAAAAAAACATAATTATATGATCAATGGATTTAAATGGTGGAAATATAATTCATTATATAAGATATCATTTATAATATTTTTCATCGATAGTCTGAGGTCTTGATCTCTACCTATAGGCATGCCTATTTCCAATTATCTCCACCTACAACCAGCTTAGTACTCAAAATTGAGAAAGGGTTCACTTTGAAAATTTTAAGGTGTAATGGAGAAATTATTGATGTATTAAACCTAATTACATTAATGGTAATAATCATAGATATATCTATGAAATTACAATCCCTATTTACACATAAAGAGACATGATAGTCCGTACATATGGCCAGATAAGTACACCTATAGCTAGATAGGCAGGACAATGACTCGTTTGATATTTGAAAAGTGGTTTAAGATTTTAAAGAAGGATAATGGTTAAAATATGTATATTTAAACCTATAATGACTCATAAAATATATTAAAGTGTCATGATCAACCTCAGTAACATCTTAGTTGAGGCTAATTCACCTACAACAGGTTGTCTCAACCAACCAAGGGTAAGGTTTGGAAAAGTGTTCTTTATTGTGAAATTAGAAACTGATGAGAATTTGGTTGATAATTAAGAAATAAATAACTAACAACATTCTCCATTACAATAATGAGCCTCATAATCTCTAATACCAAGCATTTTCACCTAGAGTAAGGTTAGAGGCAAGGGCAAGTTGATTGTCTTAGTCAAGGAGGAGAGACTCAATTTGAGAGTTAAAAAAAAATGAGAGGTTAAGTGATGAGATAATTTTTGATCATTGTATTCATGCCATGAAAAATTTAATGGGAACTAATCATAAACTCAAGTTTATTTTAGACCCCATCCTAACCCTATATGCACATATAATAAACCCTATTGACTGTTACAAGCAAAAAGTGGAGGGTACTACTTTCCATGTTGATGATGATACCTAAGGTAAGTAAAGGTATAGATAGTTTATTTTATAACATAATGGGGCTCAATGGAATATATCAAACATAATTACCAAGCTCAGTTGGTCTAATTGACAACTACAGGGCTTTAAGATCATGGTGTCTCAGTCATCATTGGCAAGAAGTTTAAAAAGCAAGGAAATTGGAGAGTGTGGAAGGTTGGAGAAGAAAATGAAGATTTGTCACATTAAATATGATTTTTTTTCTACTAACCTTTTATTTTTTGACCCATATCATCTTTATATGCATAGATAACTTAATTCTTAGCTTGATAAGTGTCCTTGTGACCCTTGAACTTCTTTTTTTTCTCTCTTTCTCTCAAACTCTATAAGAGTTGGCCATTTTGGCATTGTATTCTATGATCCACCAAATTATGGTGAAGAAATAATTAATTTTACACATTTTGATCAATAAAATGACTAAGTGTTACCTCTTACAAGACTATACTTAGTGTGTTGACTTTAATGTGTGATCTTGCATAAGAGAAGACTAAGGATTCCTTAGCATGTTCCTCATTTGCTTCACATATTTGCATCTTCTTATTGCAGAGCATGTGGTGTGTTCTAGGATATTTCATGTTTAAAGTGAGTTATCCTTTTCATTATTTCCCTCATATTCCTCTTGTCTAGTCCTCCTAACTTTGTGCATTCATCTATAACCCCATAATGTAACATTGATGCAAGAAGACATTGATTAGAGAGTGTATGTTTTAGTTGTCCTTTGATTTCATGTGTGATATACATATGGTTGAATGTCATCAACATATATGGTGTATCACTTCCATTATATTAGTTATCCCTCACTCTTTTCATTCCCCAAATTTAGTGGTAATAGTAGTAGTTAAGTGGTAGGAGCTAGCCTTATCTAGAGACTCACTTCATTCCTTAGGTTGCCCACAAGCCTAGAGGTGATTCCATTAAGCCACTTGGATGAGGAGAGACTTGGAATCTTCTCAAAGGGTGTAAATCCAAGTGATAATGATAAATACCTATGTAAATCCCTTTATACATCAGGAGTTCACAACTACCTAACTACAAATATAGCCACTAAGGTGACTTACCATGTGAGTCATGTGGGTCATGAAACACCTTTGACCCCTAGAGACCTAGAAAGATATAAACAACCTATTAAAGACTCTAAAACATGACATTAAACAATATTTATAATTGGTATTTTATGTTCCTACATCACTTGACATCTCCCAACATAATAATGACACCTACTATAGTAGTTCCCTTAATTTTTACTTCTCAAGTGGTAAATGTATAAGCTCCTCATTCTTTACCTACTATTGTAACTACTATTCTAGTTAGTATAAGTACTATAACACCAATTCTACAATCCTTAGTCCAAGCATCTATGATTAAGGATATGGCAGCCCCCATCCAACCTTAAAAACATCCCACTAGAGTTGATTTCATGTTCACGATAGATTATTTTCAAAATTTGCTCAATACCCCTCCTACCTTTTCATTCTTTGCTTCCTCAAGCCCTTAGTCCTTTAGACTCAATAAGTAAGTGGATTTCAGGGATTTCATGTCCACCATTATTTTGGATTCCCTATTTAATCCTTCCCAACCATCCATTCAATTAGGCCTACCAATTGGTCATGCAACCCAAATAGAAACTACAACCATGACAACACAGAAGGGGTCAGAAAAATCAAAACTAATAATTGACACGATGGCCCCAAATAAGGTCACTAGGTGGAAAAGAGCTATTCCCCTATACCTAAACTAAAAATATCTTTTCCCAAGTCCATATTCCATCTAATACAATATCTATTTACTACTCTTATAGAGTAGACATAACCTTCATAACAACTAGTGGCCTTAAATGTTACTTAATGGATCTAGAAAATACAAGTAGAAGGCAGGAAGGACTTGGCTATTGTTGAATAAACAATAATCAAGTTTCATTTTTATAAATAAATAAATACTATGAGGAAGTTCAAATATAAAACCATAATGGTTGAAGGATAAAAGGTAGAATTAGAGCAAAGAGAAGATGTATGATATTGTCAATTACATAGAAGGCCCCTACACCATTGTAGATTCTATGGGGGAAGAAATAAAATAAATATATAAAGGATTTGATCTTACTATGGAGTCATTGTAAGGAATAAATACCATATAACCTCCAGGGAACATTGTGTATAATGTGTAAGGAGTAATTTGAAAGCTATGACATTACATAGTTAATAAGAAGTGTAAAGGAGTCACAACCCAAGTGAGGATATGTGTTCACCCTTACTGATAAGATGATAAAAATTGAGGATAGATTCCATTTCTTAATCCAAGCTTCCTAGAACAAGACTTATGACCATTTGAACTTAATGACTACTCTAGATACAATATGGGCCTTGAACTATGTAGCTTCTAGGAGAGATAGCTTGATTATATGGCATCAAGAAATGTAATATTTAGTTCAACAACTAACCAAATATGAGGATCAAGCCATTAAAATTTTAGGGGAAATGAGAATCAATGGTGTGATTAACCTAAAAGTGGAATCGGTCCTTAGGGCCATCTTTGAAGACCTTCTTCAGATAACAAAAAATAGTTTCAAGGTAGAGGATAAGGGTGAAGTATATAAGACCCAAAAGGATTTTTTACAATTGATATATTTTTCTAAAATCAAGGTCGTTAACACATCGACCCTTTATGTGGAGTGTGGGGATACATCAAGAGTGCATATAAAATTGATGGATAGACTCCCCTAGCTCTTTAAAATACCTATGTTGGACTTAAAAACAATTAAAATGGACTTTTAGATGAGCCATGCTATCTACTTGTAAATTTAGGTGAGTAGGTAGGCACCTTTGGACCATACCTCTACCATCTATTTTAGTTTTGACTACTTCAAATCTACTAGAATAACCATAATTGTAACTTTTATTACAACTAAAATGATTATGGGAGCCCAAGTATCAACAACAATAATGGCCTCTTCATATTCAATGTCCCTTGTAATTACATTAGTTGATTATAACAAAACGTTGTTGTAATAATATTTGTCTCTTGTGAATGATTGGTTACATCATGGCCATGTATGATGGTAGTGAAAATTGAACATGGATTCAAGGATGAGGCATCCCCGTCTCAAGCCTATATTTACATTTATTTCCCATATTTCCAAGGGAGGAGAAATTTTGACATTCAATATAGATAAGAAATCCTTTGGGTTGTTCTACAATTCTATGTTGTATGGTTGTCTCTTTCATTTCTATGCTATATTGATTATGTGCTTTATTCTAACTGGTAGTTTAGTTTCTTGATATGTGCTATAGCATTTTTGAATAAATTATGGTTAATTATTAAGAATGTATCAATTAAGAATATGTAGTATTAGTTTTAGATTAATAAATCTCTCTTTCATTTAACAAATCTGCTAGGCTAATCTTTCGATATGTGTATTAGTGCCATTTTGAAGTAACTTCCTAGACTGAGCAATAGCTATTCAAAGGGGATTTATGCTTGTTAGCTATAATATTTTATTAAGAGATCCAACAACAATCTTAGTAAATAAAATATTTAGCTAATTACTTTCATTATTTTACATTTTATTCTTCAAACTTCCTTACTATATTTGTTAGTTCTATGTGCCAAAGTAGCAAGATACAAACATTAGTCTCTAGTGATTTTCCTTTTCCTAAAGCTAGTTAGAAAGAAATCATGCTATTTATTTATAGATTCTCTTTTCTACCTTACCTTTCCCTCTATTTTTATTTTCTTTAAGTTATACCCAATTTAGAATAAATCCATCATCATCTACCTCAAAGTATATCTAAGATTCACATCCATATCCAAACCATCTAGGGTTAGAAGTTTCCTTTCCATCTACCATTCCACCATAGGTTACTGTAAAACCTAATACCCCACAACTCATGTTGTGGAGTGGAGTTCACCTCCACTAAGATCCTAAAATGTTAGAGGCTACCTTATAAAGGCTTCTTGGGTGCACATAAAACCCACATCAATAGGTAAGACCTATTTTTGGGGCTATAAGAATGGCTTATTTCATCCCCAAGACATAAATATCACTTGAGTTGCATTAGATATATCCAAAAGATTAACCAGGTCCACCTTTGATAATAAATTTCTATATCTACCCTTGTAAATCCATAGAAAGGTTAGGACCGACAAAGGTATCCTAATAATATCTCAAGATCAATCACATTATCCAAATAGGCATCCCCTCCCACATCCAATGACCCAACCTTGGTTAACTAGTTCTATCTTTAACATTCTAGGAGATGTTCATGATTTACCTAGAAACCCCAAAAAGTACCTCCCTACCTTTTTCCCTCGAGCCAGGACCAATAAATAAAATGTAAAATCCTTTAAGACCACTCTAGGAATATTAAATGTAGTACATGAGGATTTATCTTGTAGGATCTTCCCTTTTATGTTACAATATGACAACTATGATTGGTTTATTAATATTACCAAGAGCTTAATTAGATCTTAGAATGAGTGCCAGACCATAATTTTAGGATAGTTCATTCACGTCACTAATCCTAGTATTATGTACCAACTCTTTGTTAGCATGAAAATAGAGCCTAATGAATATGTTAGGGAATTTAATGCAATATTATAGAAATGTATATTTGGATAGACAATCCATATAATCCAAATGCTGCATTAGCTCTTGAGACGTATAAAAATGCTTTAGATCTTACAACTACAGTGTTTATATGTAGAATAGCTAAAATCATTGATTTAACCCATGCATATGCCAAGGATATATAGGTTTAGAAATACATGAAACCTTAGTCATAAGGTTTATCAAGACCCAATGTTTATGATACCTACCCATGTTAAATCCAATCCCAAATGTTATGGCTCATAATAATATCTAGACCCATATGTAATTGTCCCTATCTCATATTGTGCCTAACCAAAATCTGATTTTCTTGAATAATATTTTCCAAATAGGTAATCCCCATAGAGGTTAAGTCTTAATTCTATTCAATACTTCCACCACCCAAGGTGTTGTTACTAATTTTAATAAATCTGAGATAGATACCATTTAGAGGATCATATAAAATTTGAGTAATGAATTCTTGACTATTCAAAAACATATGGGAAATTTAGGTGGCCAAAACACTAATTAGAGTTTTGATTACTAGAGGTACAACCAACCCTTAAATAGGCTAGGTAATAACACCAAGAATCCATCTAAAAATATGCCTAAGATAAACATCTTGGATGAAACATTGCCCAATTGGTGTAGGGTTCACAACATGACTAAACATAGAGAACTAGATTGCATATAGTTCTGCATAGCCTTTAAGATATTTCAAAGGTAAATGGATAAATAAGATATATTGGCAAATCTTCCTGAGCCATCTCCTTATGATTCTCTAAGTTACTCTAAAATGATGATGGTATTTGATACTTATGATTTTTCATTCCTTATATAAAATGAGAATGAGCTAGAGTATAACATAGATAAGATCCATCTATTTTAATGGTTTCAGAGGGGCAACTATAACCTAAGGAGAAAACAACCTCTCACTACTTCTATGCCTCCCAATAAAATTTTCACTACTCCTCCAAATCCAATGGGTGATAGTAATCCACCTCTTCTAAAGGAAAATGATCAACATCCTACTTATTTACCAAGCAAAGGAAGATATAACATCATAGAAGATATGAAAAATAACAAGCCTAATATCACTTTGCATGAGTTAGCATAGATCACTGAGTAAAGGGAACTATTTTTCAAATCCTTGATTAGCCACTTGAGTAGATTCTTTCTCATGACCCATCCAAGATGTGGGTTCACAATCTCTCTCAACTACTCTATCTTGGTCAAAATATCCTATATTTTCTACCTCATCTCACTTATTGATTTTTCCATCTCAAAAATCTTGGTGTCTTCATACACCATCTACTCTTTGTGGTGGATTTTCTCAACCTTGAAAATTTTCCTCTTTTCCCCCTCTCTCTCTCTCCTCATATCAAATAAGATGCCTATCAACTTTTTGGTCTCATCTAGATCTATTATTATTTATAACAATCCTTATTTTACTTTCCACATCATGACCTCACTTGGGTCTTCTTTTTCTCTTATCCTACCTATAAGACTATCTCAAGCTCACCTATGAGATTATTTATTCTTGAAGCTCTCATTGGTTCTCTTTCTTATTTAAGCCTTCTTGGATAAGGGATTTTACACCTCTCACTTTATTTATCTTATAATTTTACCTCTCCTTTCATAATTTTATTCTTTTTACACCATAACTTACCACAAAATCTTCTCACTTTAATACCAAAATGATGCACAGGGATTTTTATGAGTTTTTTTAGTTGCATAAAATCAAGAAATAAAACAAATTCATTTACCTCTGCTCATATCCACCATGATTTCAATATGTATTGTCTTTTTATATTATATGTACTATCACCTTTGAATCTTTTTATTTCTACCTTATAACCCTACATACATCTCATATTCATAGTTTCATATCATTCATTTAATTTGTTCTTCACCATGCTCATGTTGATCCTATTAAACTCTTCATTCCATTCTATGAATTAATTCATATTATTTTATGTTACTTTACCATATGACTCAAATAAAAATGTAAGATTCCTCTAGACTTAAGGGATTTTCTTTAAATCAGGTCTTATTCAACAACCTATCTGCCTTTTTCCTTAATCCATAAATTCCTCAAGGAATCTCTTAAGACATTCACTATTTTCTACTTTGTCATAGAGTTATGTTAGAACCTCCCAAATATGTATATATAGGTATGACCAAACTTTATAACCAGTATATTATTTTCACACACATTGAACTCAATATTCTCACAATTTTTTAGTAAATTAGAATGGTTACAATGCTCACAATTTCAATGTGTGTAAAAACCCTAATATGATTTTCCTACAATCTTCACAACCTAAGAGGGTGTACAATTATTTAACAAACCTTTCATTGACTGACATAAGACTATGAATGATGAAAAATTTGTGCTAGTATTTAATACCATTTCTAATCGACAGATAATCCTCTAATCACCTTTATTATTTGGTCTATGAAGACACCTAATGGTTTGTGCATTTGGTTTTGCATGCTATAGGATTGTATATGGTTTACACCACATAGTATGACATAGATGATCTCAAATTCAAAATAAACCTTTAGAAATACCTCTTCCTTCTATGGAACTCTCACTTTGAGATTTATATTCATTTTTTTATACACCACTTTACATTGGTCTATGTGTTTAACTGGTTTATGTACTTCTACATGGAGACAAAAGAAATTATAGAATTCTTGGAGATTAACATACCTTTGTGATATCTTGTGACATATTACTATACCTTGAACTATATTCTCATATTCCCTCTAAATTTTTAGGGTTTCTTTGAAATCCCTATTCCATCACATGTTATTTAAGCATAATTAGATTGTGGATGGATACCAAACAATTCCCAAGTTTGTATTAATTGTTTCACTTATACATTAGAAAACCTCTTTATGTAATATAAGAATCTTCAAAAACAAGTGAAATAAAGATAGAAATTTTGGATCATAACGCGATTCACTTATGATCTTTTATCCCAAAAGGCATGCTCAGAGTTCATTCATTTTCCATATAGGTCACAAAGAATATCTTTATAAATTAATTTTGAATAATAAGTTTAGACACAAGTGAAAAATTTATAAATTTTAAAAAACATATACTCAACATTTTATATGCATGGGGAAATACAAAACTTGTCAAATTTAAAACTTTCTTGGTTATGATGTTTACTCTGTCAACTCATCACATTGACACAAGACAAGGGACTATGTTCTTCAACCATTTTGAAAGAAATTAAAATAAATAAATTTACACTTATATAAATACATTAAAAAACTAATAACTACTTTAATCATCAACTTAGAGATCATTAAAAATCATTACCATTAATACTTTGTTCATTAGACTTTCTTACACAGTCAACCTTTCTTGTTAACTCATAGGAATAAAATATAAAAATCTGTCTATTCTCTTTTATGCATAAGAAAATCACTTAAAATGCTATGATAATTCTAATTACATAAGTGAATCCACTTATCAAGAATACAAATATCAATTTAAATTGCTTTTATTCAAGTTTCAACATTGAAAATGTTTACAGTTAACTATCATTCTACATCTAAATAAGAACATACAGGGTCTGTTATGCTTCCCTTATCTATAAATGATCAAAATTATTCTCTATTATGTTCAATGGGGTTTATTTACATTATCCTTTTGAAAACCAACCCCTTATTCTCTTTCTTACATTCTAAGACTCTTATAAACAAAACAATTACAACTTCCTTTTATTATCAAAACTGATGTAACTATTGACCAATTTTGACTTCTAGGTCAAAATAGGGCACCCCTAGTTAAAAAAATTAATATTTTTGGAATTTATATGGGTATAATATCTTGTTTCAAGGTTCTTATTTGGTTAATTAATGTCAATTTATGTTATATTAACTTTGGTAAAGTATTTTCTAGGTCTATTTATCATTCTACGTCATTTAATGGGTCAAATAAGTGCATTTAGTGATTTATATAGGTTTATTGGGAAATTTGAAAATTCAAATGTGTTATTTCATGCCCCATGTTTCCATAAAAGTCTTAAATAATTTAAAATACTGAAATGTTGTAGGTTAATTAGAAGAAAATTAGTTTTCCTAAAGAAGAGGAAGAAAATGACATGACTCCTTAGGAAGCATGCCACATGTGAAGAGGCCATGGAATTCCTATCCACCTTCCCCATGATAAAATAAAATATTTTAATGAATTTAATCTAATATTTATTTTTCAAAACCATTTTGCTCTCTTTTCAACTTTCTTGGTAGATTGAAGTGACTTGTACGTTTTTGCTTGGTATGGCGGGTTTTAGACAAAATGATTATATGAGGTTTTAAAACACTGAGACCTTAAAATACATATAATAATTTTTATAATTGGTTAATTTTTCTTCATTAACCATCCATTTAAAGTGGACTGTGCAAAACTGCCTGCTCATCCATGCACCCTTCAGGTTTTCCTTCATTCTGGGAAATTCTATACAAACCAATTGATGAGATTGATTTTATATATTTTTTAATTCACCATATAATTATTATAATTCTTTGTTTCAAGTTTTTATTTTTTTTGATAATCTAAATACACTCAAATTTGTAGACTAGTACATTTCTATGTTGATGGGCATATTTCTTTTATTTTCTGAGTTTTCATTTTTTGAAAATGGTCACAGATGGTGGTATTAGTTACATAATTTTTTTTAAATGTTATTATTGTTAATCTCACCTTTAAACTCAAAGTTATAAGGTAAGTGTCATATTTCACAAGCTCATTCATCATTTTAGCAGTCATGTTAGATACCCTGCCAGCTCTACTCCACATGTGTACAAGTGGTTTCAGTATGAAAAAAGTGTTTTAAGATATTTTAAAAGGTTATTTATGGAGAGAATCTATTTTATGATTTATTATTGTATTTTTATTTATTTTTAACCACTTTTACACCATGATTTTCCACTTTTTACCCTCACTATCTACACAGAGCCACCTACAACATTACTGACATCATCCTTGGGAGTGAGAATGTTTGATATGTTTATAATCCTATAATATTGATATATGTGTATTGAAATGTGTTATTGAATAATAATTTTGGAGTTATACGATAACTAATAAAGGTGTAAGTCCTCAATACAATGACTGAGTATTTAGGGCTCATAATCCTTTTTAGCAAAATAGAGGTCTTGAGACTTTTTTAAACTTTTGAAAACATGCCTCATAGGGTTTCTCATGCATATTAATGATTGGATCCTATAGTAATTATATAATAAAATACATGTGAAAGTTTTTAAGATATGGTGGAAATTGGAGATGGGAGTTTTCAAGGCCCAAAGATGGCCTCAAACACACTAAAACTAGTCAGTGATCTCTACCGGATAAGAACCTAAAAGGACTCCTTTCAACCTAATGTGAAATAAACAAACATAACTATATGATCAATGGTTTTAAATGGTGGAAATATAATTCATGATATAAAATATTATTGATAATTATTTTCATAGATAGTCTGAGGTCTTGATCTCTACCTATAGGCATGCCTATTTCCAATTATCTCCACCTACAACTAGCTTAGTATTCAAAATTGGGAAATGGTTGACTTTGAAAATTTTAAGGTGTAATGGAGAAATTATTGATGTATTAAACCTAATTAAATTAATGGTAAAAATCATATATATATTGATGAAATGCCAATCCCTATTTACACATAAAGAGACATGACAGCCGTACATATGCCCTGATAAGTACACCTATAGCTAGACAGGCAGGACAATGACTCATTTGATATTTGAAAAGTGTTTTAAGATTTTAAAGAAGGATAATAGTTAAAATATGTATATTTAAACCTATAATAACTCATAAAATATATTAAAGTGTCATGATCAACCTCAGTAACATCTTAGTTTAGGCTAATTCACCTACAACAGGCTATCTCAACCAACCAAGGGTAAGGTTTGGAAAAGTGTTCTTTATTGTGAAATTTGAACATGATGAGAATTTGGTTGATAATTAAGAACAAAATAACTAATAACATTATCCATGAGAATAATGAGCCTCATAATCTCTAATACCAAGCATTTTCACCTAGAGTAAGGTTAGAGGCAAGGGCAAGTTGATTGTCTTAGTCAAGGAGGAGAGACTCAATTTGAGAGTTAAAAAAACATGAGAGGTTAAGTGATGAGATAATTTGTGATCATTGTATTCAAGTCATGACCACTTTAATGGGAATTAATCATAAACTCAATTTTATTTTAGACCCCATCCTAACCCTATATGCACATATAATCAACCCTATTGACTGTTACAAGCAGAATGTGGAAGGTACTACTTTCCATGTTGATGATGGTACCTAATGTAAGTAAATGTATATATAGTTTATTTTATAACCTAAAGGGGCTCAATAGAATATCTCAAACATCATTACTAAGCTCAGTTGGTCTCATTGACATCTACAGGGTTTTAAGATCATGGTGTCTCAGTCATCATTGGCAAGAAGTTTAAAAAGAAAGGAAATTAGAGTGTTTGGAAGGTTGGAGAAGAAAATGAAGATTTGTCACATTAAATATGACATTTTTTTCTCCTAACCTTTTATTTTTTGACCCATATCATCTTTCCATGCATAGATAACTTAATTCTTAGCTTGATAAGTTTCCTTGTGACTCTTGAACTTATTTTTCTCTCTCTCTCTCTCTATCTCTCAAACTCTATAAGAGTTGGCCATTTTGGCATTGTATTCTATGATCCACCAAATTATAGTGAAGACATACTTAATTTTAAACATTTTTATCAATGAAATTACTAAGTGTTACCTCTTACAAGACTATACTTAGTGTGTTGACTTTAATGTGTGATCTTTTATAAGAGAAGACTAAGGATTCCTTAGCATGTTGCTCATTTGCTTCACCTATTTGCATCTTCTTCTTGTAGGGCATGTGGTGTGTTCTAAGATATTTCATGTTTAAAGTGAGTTATCCTTTTCATTATTTCCCTCATATTCCTCTTGTCTAGTCCTCCTAACTTTGTGCTTTCATCTATAACCCCATAATGTAACATTGATGCAAGAAGACATTGATTAGAGAGTGTATGTTTTAGTTGTCCTTTGATTTCAAGTGTGATATACATATGGTTGGATGTCATAAACATATATGGTGTATCACCTCCATTATATTAGTTTGATTCTAGTTATCCCTCACTCTTTTCATTCCCCAAATTTAGTGGTAGTAGTAGTGGTTAAGTTGTAGGAGCTAGCCTTATCAAGAGACTCAATTCATTCCTTAGGCTGCCCACAAGCCTAGAGGTGATTCTATTGTGCCACTCAGATGAGGATAGACTTAGAATCTCCTCAAAGGGTGTAAATCCAAGTGATAATGATAACTACCTATGTAACTCCCTTTATACATTGGGAGTGCACAACTACCTAACTACAAACATAACCACTAAAGTGACTCATCAAGTGAGTCATGTGGGTCATGAAACACCTTTGACTCCTATAGACCTAGAAAGATATAAACAACCTATTAAAGACTCTAAAACATGACATTAACCAATATTTATAATTGGTAGTTGATGTTCCTACATCACTTAACATCTCACAACATAAAAATGACACATACTGTAGTAGTTCCCTCAATTTTTACTTCTCAAGTGGTAAGTGTACAAGCTCCTCATTCTTTACCTACTATTGTAACTACTATTCTAGTTAGTATAACTACTACAACACCAATTCTAAAATCCTTGGTTCGAACATCTATGATTAAGGATATGGCACCCCCCATCCAACCTTAAAACCATCCCACTAGAGTTAATTTCATGTTCATGATAGATTATTTTCAAAATTTACTCAATACCCCTCCTACCTATACATTCTTTGCTTCCTCAAGCCCTCAGTCCTTTAGAATCAATAATCAAGTGGATTTCAGGGATTTCATCTCCACCATCATTTTTGATTCCATATTTACTCCTTCCTAACCATCCACTAAATTAGGCCTACCAATTGTTCATACAACCCAAATAGAAACTACAACCATGACAACATAGAAGGGGTTAGAAAAAGGAAAACTAATAATTGACACGATGGCCCCAAAGAAGGTCACTAGGTGGAAAAGAGCTATTCCTCTATACCTAAACTAAAAATCTCTTCTCCCAAGCCCATATTCCATCTAATAAAATATCTATTTACCACTCCTATAGAGCAGACATAACCTTCAAAACAACTAGTGGCCTTAAATGTTACTTAATAGATCATGAAAATACAAGTAGAAGAAGGTAGGAAGGACTTGGTTATTGTTGAATAGCCAATAATCAAGTTTCATTTTGATAAAGAAATAAATACTATGAGGAAGTTCAAATATAAAACCATAATGGTTGAAGGATAAAAGGTAGAATTAGAGTAAAGAGAAGATGTATTCTCTTTAACCAAGAGAAGAAAATTATTCCCATGTGATATTGTCAATTACATAGAAGACCCCTACACCATTGTAGATTCTATGGGAGAAGTAATAAAATAAATATTTACAGGATTTGATCTTACTATGGAGTCATTGTAAGGAATAAATACCATACAACCTCTAGGGGACATTGTGTATAATGTGTAAGGAGTAATTAGAAAGCTATGACATTACATAGTTAATAAGAAGTGTAAAGGAGTCACAACCCAAGTGAGGATATGTGTTCACCCTTGTTGATAAGATGAAAAAAATTTAGGATAAACTCCATTTCTTAATCCAAGCTTCCTAGAACAAGACTTATGACCATTTGAACTTAATGACTACTCCAGATACAATATGGGCCTTGAACTATGTAGCTTCTAGGAGAGATAACTTGATTATATGGCATCAAGAAATGTAATATTTAGTTTGACAACTAACCAAATATGAGGATCAAGCCATTAAATTTTTAGGGGAAATGAGAATCAATGGTGTGATTAACCTAAAAGTGGAATCGGTCCTTAGGGCCATCTTTGAAGACCTTCTTCAGATAACAACAAATAGTTTCAAGGTAGAGGATAAGGGTGAAGTATATAAGACCCAAAAGGATTTTTTACAATTGATAGATTTTTCTAAAATCAGGGTCGTTAACACATCGACCCTTTATGTGGAGCTTGGGGATACATTAAGAGTGCATATAAAATTGATGGATAGACTCCCCTAGCTCTTTAAAAGACCTATGTTGGACTTCAAAACAATTAAAATGGACTTTTAGATGAGCCATACTATCTACTTGTAAATTTAGGTGAGTATGTAGGCATCTTTGGACCATACCTCTGCCATCTATTTTAGTTTTAACTGCTTCAAAACTACTAGAATAACCATAAATATAACTTTTATTACAACTACAATGATTATGGGAGCCCAAGTATCAACAACAATAATGACCTCTTCATAGTCCATTTCCCTTGTAATTACATTAGTTTATTATAAAAAAATGTTGTTGTAATAATATTTATCTCTTGTGAATGATTGGTTACATCATGGCCATGTATGATGGTAGTGAAAATTTAGCATGGATTCAAGGATGAGGCATCCCCATCTCAAGCCTATATTTACATTTATTTCCCATATTTCCAAGGGAGGAGAAATTTGACATTCAATATAGAGAAATCCTTTGGGTTGTTCTACAATTCTATGTTGTATGGCTGTCTCTTTCATTTCTATGCTATATTGATTATGTGCTTTATTCTAAATGGTAGTTTAGTTTCTTGATATGTGCTATAGAAATTTTGAATAACTTGTGGCTAATTATTAAGAATCTATCAATTAAGAATGTGTAGTATTAGTTTTAGATTAATAAATCTCTCTTTCATGTAACAAATCTGCTAGGCTAATCTTTAGATATGTGTATTAGTGCCATTTTGATGTTACTTCCTAGACTGAGCTATAGCTATTCAAAGGGGATTTATGCTTGTTAGATATAATATTTTATTAAGAGATGCAACAATAATCTTAGTGTTGATGTAGGAGATTGCACCCTTGGTAGGAGGCTGAGCTCCTGCCTTCTCCTTGCAACTATGGAAACTACCCTCTCACTTGTGGGACTGGCGAAGCTAGAGGGGAGAGTTTCTAGATAAGGGATAGCTCCCTTTGATGCATCATGTTCATTCCAACAAGTGTAAATACATGTATATATACAGATATATAATGGGGGGGATGAAAAGGGAGAAAGCTATAGGAAAACAAACTACTCTAAGGATGTGATACACCAAAATGAAATGACCTTCTCACATCCACTCTTCAAACTAGACAAATGCATACATACACTTCACACTTAGCAGAAGGACCAGACTGTAAAATCTTGATAGGGAGGTTTTAATGAAAACACAGAGAATAGAGGTTCACCAAAGGTGCTATGAGAGGCACACTAAAAGGTAATTTCTCTATTTTTGCACCCCAAATAGAACTCTCCTCTTGTCAACTATAGAGATGGTGCCTTGTAGACAACAGATATGCTGGTTTTGAACCTGTGAAAGCATCAAGAAACAATGACTGAACACAAAAAAACACTCAAGACATAATAAAAAATGTCTATCCAAGATATAGGTAAAAAATGCATTTATTGATTCAGGTGAAATTTTGCCAAGGCTGCGCCTTACAAATGTGGAAGATATATTTTGTAAAATGACAAGTCCTAAATATATATGAGAAGAAAAGGAGGCCCTTTTTGGTTCCCCTTTTTTACAAGTGGCTCATTCACATCCCCTCATTAGGAAGAGCAGGCTAGTCAAAACATTAATGAGCTGTGTGCTTTATCTTGTTTGTAAGGCTACTTCATCAAGGTGATTACATAGTTTTTCTACTCATTAATGTGAAATAGAGAAACTGGTCGCACTGCTAGCTATTTGTGTCCTCTAATAGTTAATTCACTGGTATTATTTCACCTGCTGGAGTCAATTCTTGAATCGACCCTTCCCTTTACCACTTAGACCATCTACTTTCTTGTTCTATGCTTGTCATTTTGTCTTTTTCCTTTCTTGTCTCTTCTAGATCCTTTGGCCCTCAAGGGTGAACTTCTAGCGGGTCACTACATTTTGGGCTCTCATGGTTAGCACTCTTTCATTTGAAAACAAATGACTATCTCGTTGCACTAATTTTGATGTTCTCATATCTGTCATTGGTTTGAAAACCAATGGCTAATTTGATTTTTTAATTTTGATGGCCTCTGGGATGTCCTCGTCCCTGTCAAAACATCATCGAGTCCTTCACTGGCTTTCTATGACTTTGCTTTCGTCGGCCCTCCTTGTGGACACATTTTTGCCATTGTATCTCCTTAGCACCTTCCCAAAGGGAAAGTGACCCTCCACCCTTTGAAAATTCCCTTTGTATTTGGCTGAGAGTCCCTTGCAAGGGCATCTACCCTTTGAGGTCCTTCGATAGGTCCTTTGTTCCTTTGGACGGTCTCTCAGGTTCCCGCAGACTTTTGTCTGCAGACAATTTCCCTGGGTCTGTCTTTACCTTGTGTATTTTCCATGGGATTTTATCTACATAAATTTTCCCACAGACAAAAATTCTATGAAAATTCTCCCTGGGTCTGTCTTTGCCTTGAGTTGTGCTTGAATTCCTTCAGACTTTTTGTCTGAAGGAATTCCTTCAGACAAAAAGTCCAAAGGAATTTAGGGCTTATACAATTTTGAACTTAGACAAAATTTGAACTTACTCAGTCCTTTTCATTTGAAGTGCCTACCATTTGCAAGGGCATTTGAACCTTGAAGACTACCCCTCAACCAACTGGAATACCTTTGAACCAAGGTGTTGAACCAAAATGGTTCAACGATTCAATGGTTTAACCATTATGCAATGATGAGCTGGCTAATGAGCTGACTGATTGAACTAGGCCAATGAACCAAGTGTTGAACCAGTGGCTTGGAACCAAACACATCAAACCAAACCATTGAACCAAAGCTTGAACCATCAATTGAACCAAACATTGAACCACCCACCTTGAACCAAGCTCATTGAACTAAGCCATTGAACCAAAGCTTGAACCATGGCATGAACTTGTGCAACCTAAAAATGACTGGCATTAAATATCAAGGGAAGAAGGGGACCAAAAATTTTGCTCATGTGCAAAATTTGGTAAACAAATTGGTGACTCCCAGGGGAAGCATGCCTGCTATGCTTAGAGACTAGTTGCCTTGCAGCCCATTGGGCACGGAGTCAAATGGTAACTTGAAAAAAAAAACCAGTAATAGCTCTGATAAATCTAGAACCAGTCCCGTAGATCTACCTCTAAGGAAATGAAAACACACACAAGACTAAGAAAACTACTACTTGTGCAATAACACTTAGGGAAAATAGGGAAAGAAAATAAGGGAAAATATATATAAATGAAAGGAGACTTAGAGGCAATGCTTCAGATGTATCCCATTAACTGGGATATGCAATTCTTCACCATCCAACCTAGAGAGTTAGAATGCATTATGCTGCTTGTACTGAGTGATTATGTATGGACCACTCCATAGGGTGTCAAATTTTACATGCTTTCCAAGCTAAGCTCAGTCTTCATCCCATTTCAAGACAATGTCTCCTTCCAAGAAATATTTTGATGAAGATTTCTTATCAAAGTGTCTGTTCACTTGCTATTGGTGACTGGTCATAGAAGCCATATCCCAGTCCCTTGTCTCTTGGAGCTCCATCAGCTTGCACAACATGACTTCCATGCTACTTCCTTCTTCTAATTGTAGTTAGCGAGTGAGGTCTAGTGCTAGAAATTCGAGTGAGATTGGAAGCCTAGCTTCCCTTCCAAATACGAGCGTATATGGATAATTTTTGATTGCTCTCTTCAGAGTGATTCAATCGACTAATAGAGCTGTCTTCAACTTGGCATGCCAAGTCCTCTAATTTTCTTCCATGGTCCTCTTTGTGATCTTGATCAAATTTTTGTTGGTGGACTCGGCAAACCCATTCCCCTATGGGTAATAATTGGATGAAGTGCTGAGGTATATACCATACCTTATCACCCATTCACTTGTTTTGGTTCCCAGAAAAGCCAAGGCATTATCTAAGATTATGGTGGTTGGGACCCCAAATCTTGTTACCAGGTCCTCATAAAACTCTAGGATCGTACTTTCATTTGCCTCTTTTAGAGCAATAGCCTCCACCCACCTTGTGTAATAGTTCATGGTAGTCAGGACCCATTTGTGTCTAGCACTAGAGGGAGGATTGATCATCCCTATGAAATCTAGTCCCCACTGCATGAATGGTTGCTCCACATGAATAAGCTGTAGAGGCATGGTAGCCAATCATTGTTTCCCATCAAAAAGTGCACACTTCTAGCACTTTCTTACCCAGGCATGGGTGTCCTTTAGAAGAGTAGGCCAAAAATAGCTAGCTCTCATTATCCTTGTTGCAGTAGCTCTAGGAGCGAAATAGCCACCTGCTGGCCCATCATGGAACTCATATAGTACCTTATCAGCCTAGTTTAGGTTAATTCACCTTAGAAGGACCCCAAAGAGATCCTTCTTAAACAATACTTCATCAACTAGGACATAAGGGAGAGACTGGAGCCTGAAGTACCTTCTTCCAGTCCTATTAAGACCCTATGGGCACTCACCAGTGAGAAGGAAATGCCTCAGGTCCAAAATCCAATCCTTTATGACAGTTGGTTCCTCTGCAGTGGCTGCATCATGAGTTAGCAAGTTGTCTTCCCTTTTTTGCTTGAAGTTTACAACAAGCTATTCACACAGGCCTCTTCCCCTCACTAGCTTGGTGATCTTGATGTCTACGTCATACTCCATCACTTTGGTGATCCAGCCTACTCTCTTCTCATTTAGGTATCGATTGGTCAAGAAATCCTTGACACCACGATGTGGGACCATGAGGTGAATCCTGCTATTAGACAACATATGCCTAAATTTATTTAGGCTCTGCACTACTGCCAGGACTTACTTCTCTACATACGTGTATCTAATGTTGAAATCCTCTAACCCTTGGCTAAAAAAAGTAAGTGGTTGCTCGAGGTCATCACCATTTTCTTGGGTAAGCATGGGAAAGATCACCTCTTCATTACTGAAAGTGTAGAGGTTGAAGTCTTTGTTAAAGTCGAGGCTGATCAAAGTAGGAGCCTAGGTTATAGCCTGCTTGATGGCTTCAAAGCTATCCTTTATTTATGTTGTCCACTTGAACTCCTCACCCTTCCTTAGCATAGAGGTTAGTGGCTTGACTATCTCTACAAAATTTAGAATGAATCTCTAAATGAAATTTATCTTGCCAAAGAAACTATGCAGGCCTTTCTTGTGCTTTGGTAGGGACATCTCCAGGATAGAATGAACTCTCTCAGGGTCAATGGACAAGCCTTCCTTGGACATGATGTGGCCAAGGAGTTTCCCCTCATGAATAACAAACATGCACTTCTTTTGATTAGGAGAGATGCTGAACTCCCTACACCTTTCAAAAATTTGCTTGAGGTGTTCTATGTGTTGGCTCGCCTCCCTGGAGAATACTATCACATCGTTAAGGTATACCAGCACATTGTTGTTTATCAAGCCTCCAAAAGCCATGTCCATGGCTCACTGAAAGGTAGCACCAGCATTAGATAGCCCAAATGGCATCTTCTTGTAGGCAAACATTTCCCATTTAGTGGTGAAGGCCATTTTGTGCTGGTCATAGCCTTGCACTAGAATCTGATTATACCCTAAATAACCATCCAAGAGGGAGAAATGCTCGCTACCTATTACGTTCTGAAGGGTTCACTCCATGCTTGGGAGGGGATAATGGTCTTTTAAAGAGACTTTATTAAGGTCTCTGAAGTCAACACATATCTTGATCTCCCCATTCAACTTTCTAACAGGAACAAGGTTGGCTAGCTAGGAGGAATGTTTGATTGGAAATATAATTCTGGACTCAATCAATCTAGCCAATTCCCTCTGCATGAGGGGCTCAATCATTAGGTTGATGGGTCTCTGCTTCTGTGTGACTGGCTTGGCACCTTCTTCTAATTTGATGTTGTGCTGGGTGAGTCTTGGGTCAAAGCCCCTCAAATCAGTGTAATCCCAAGTGAAGACATCTGCAAACTCCTAACATAGCAAAATGAAAGCCCACCTTTATTTAATAGTATAGAATTTTCCAAGTGCAAGTAGCTTGTCCTTGAAGATCTCAACCTTTTCATAATTCTCCTCTTTAGTTATGATGCATGCCTTGTCTTTTTTCAATTGGTCATCTCAATTGAAAATGCTCTCAAGATTAACCAAACCTTTAGGAAGCTTATTATTCTTCAATTGAACAATCTGGTTGCCATATTGCTACTTCAACTTTGCCTAGTTTTGTGTTGCAAACTCAGCTTCCTCCTATAGGAAGAAATTTATTTTCTGGTCATTTTCAAAAACTTGCCAATTTGCAACGTTGTCAAGGGCAGAGGGTCAAACTACCACCTTTAAGTGGCATGAACCACAGTCTCGACCTATTTCCTTGGAAACATCAAATTGAGCACCAATTACTGCTAGCCTATCTGCTTATTTGTTCTGCTCTCTTGGAATGGAGGTGATATTGAAAGCGAGGAAATCTTCCACTAAGTCCCAAACCCTATGCTTGTTGGACTTTAGCAAGGAATTCTTGGTCAGATTTAGGCCTCTCACTTGATTTATAATTAGCTCGCTATCTCCCAAAACTTACAACTCCTTGATCCCTCTTTTTCTTGCCCATTCTAGACCATAGATGAGGGACTCATATTTTGAAACATTGCTGGTGCAAGAGAAATGGAAATGGAAAGCTAAAAAACACCTATCCTTTGAAGGGAAGACTAAAATTGCCCCACCACCAGCTCCTAGCCTACTTTTGGAACTGTCAAAATATAGCTACCATAGGCCTAGGTCCTCTTGGCTTGCCTTCATTATATTTGGTATGAAGGTGCCCTCTTTGTGCATGTAGTAGACTCCAAGGTTTGCCTCCTCTATGATCTTGTAAGGATCATGTTCGAAGTTATCATTTCCCCACTCATCCAAGAGTAGGTCTATGACTCCTTCAAGAGCAGAGGATGGAGATTGGTCTATCTAGAACTCTTCTGGGTCAATAATGGTGTAACTAACATTCGCTACCTTGGGTGAATATGGTTCTAGATGGTCCTTGTAGAGTGACTCAGATTCAATTTTTACCTTGGTACCGTACTTGGTTTTAAAAACCAGATATGACCAATTCGCTGCTACATAGCCACCTATCTTTGATGTGAAGTCCCTAGACAAGTAAATTGCAAAATAAGGAGGAACATCTCCTACCACTATATCATGGGGAATTGAGAATGTTGGGCAAGCATGCAATGTCAAGCCTAAACCCTTCAAAATCCCAACAATTTTTATAGGTGTCCCATCTAGCTGCAGGTCTCCTTTATTCATCTCTTCATATTTTGACATTCATCTAACTGTTGTTGCACAAATTTTGATGTTCTCATAGCTGTCATTGGTTTGAAAACCAATGGATAATTTGCTTTGTTAATTTTGATGGCCTCCAAGATGTCCTCATCACTGTCAAAATGTCATCAGGTCCTTTGCTGGCTTTTTATGACTTTGCTTTCATCAGCCCTCCCTGCGGACACCTTTTTGCCTTTGTATCTACTTAGCACCTTCCTAAAGGGAAATTGACCCTCTGGCCTTTGAAAATGCCCTTTGTATTTGGCTAAGAGTCCCCTGTAAGGGCATCTACCCTTCGAGGTCCTTCGGCGGGTCCTTTGTTCCTTTGAACGGTCTCCCGAGTTCCTGCGGACTTTTGTCCGCGAACAATTTCCCTGGGTCTGTCTTTGCCTTGTGTATTTTCCACAAGATTTTGTCTGTAGACATTTTCACATGGAAAAAAATTCTACAAAAATTCTCCTTGGGTCTGTCTTTGCCTTGAGTTGTGCCTGAATTCCTTTATACTTTTTGTCCAAAGTAATTCCTTCAGACAAAAAGTCTGAAGGAATTCGGGACTTATACAATTTTGAACTTAGAAAAAATTTAAACTTACCTCGTCCTTTTCCTTTGAAGTGCCTACCCTTCACAAGGGAATTCAAACCTTGAAGACTACCCCTCAACCAACTGGCATACCCTTGAACCAAGCCATTAAACTAAAATGGTTCAATGGTTCAACCATTGCATGCTGATGAGCTGGCTAATGAGATGACTGATTAAACTAGGCTGATGAACCAAGTATTGAACCGATGGACTTGAACCAAACACATCAAACAAAACCATTGAACCAAAACTTGAACCATCAATTGAATTGGACATTGAACCACCTGCCTTGAACCAATCTCATTGAACCAAGCCATTGAACCAAAGCTTGAACCATGGCATGAACTTGTGCAACCTGAAAATGATTGGCATTGAATATCAAGGGAAGAAGGGGAACAAAATTTTTGCTCATGGGCAAAATTTGGTCAACAAATTTGTGACTACCATGGGAAACATGCCTGTTATGCTTAGAGACTAGTTGCCTTGCAGCCCATTAGGCACGGAGTCAGATGGTAACTTGGAAAAAAAACCAGCAATAGCTCTGATAAATCTAGAACTAGTCATGTAGATCTACCTCCAAGGAAATGAAAACACACACAAGACTAAGAAAACTACTACTTATGCAACAACACTTAGGGAAAATATGGAAAGAAAACAAGGGAAAATATATATAAATGAAAGGAGACTCAGTGGCAATGCTTTAGATGTATCCCATTAACTAGGATATGCAGTTCTTCACCATCCAACCTGGAGAGTTAAAATTCATTATGCTACTTGCACTGAGTGATTATGTATGGACCACTCCATAGGGCATCAAATTTTGCATGCTTTCCAGGCTTAGCTCAGTCTTTGTCCCATTTCAAGACAATGTCTCCTTCTGAGAAATCTTTTGATGAATATTTCTTGTCAAAGTGTCTCTTCACTTAGTATTGGTGATTGGTCATAGAAGCCATAGCACAGTCCCTTGTCTCTTGGAGCTCCATCAGCTCACACATCATGACTTCCATGCTAATTCCTTCTTCTAATTGTAGCTGGTGAGCGAGGTCTAGTGCTAGAAATTCAAGTGAGATGGGAATCTTAGATTCCCTTCCATAAATGAGCGTATATGGAGAATTTCTGATTGCTCTCTTCAAAGTGATTTGATTGGCCCACAAAATTGTCTTTAGCTTGGCATGCCAAATCCTCTAATTTTCTTCCATGGTCCTCTTTATGATCCTAATCAAATTTTTGTTGGTAGACTCGGCCAACCCATTCCCCTGTGGGTAATAATTGGATGAAGTGCTAAGGTATATACCATACCTTAGCACCCATTCACTTGTTTTGGTTCCTAGAAAAGCCAAGGCATTATCTAAGATTATGGTGGTTGAGACCCCAAATCTTGTTACCAAGTCCTCATAAAACTCCAAGACCACACTTTCATTTGCCTCTTTTAGAGCAATAGCCTCCACCCACCTTGTGAAATAGTTCATGGCAGTCGGGACCCATTTGTGTCTAGCACTAGAGGGAGGATTGATCATCCCTATGAAATCTAGGCCCCACTGCATGAATGGTTGCTCCACTTGAATAGGCTGTAGAGGCATGGTAGCCAACCATTGTTTCCCATCAAAAAGTGCACACTTTTGGCACTTTCTTACCCAGACATGGGTGTCCTTGAAAATAGTAGGCCAGAAATAGCCAGCTCTAATTATCCTTGCTACAGTAGCTCTAGGAGCAAAATGGCCACATAATGGCCCATCATGGAATTCAGACAGTACCTTATTAGCCTGGTTTAGGTCAATGCACCTTAGAAGGACCCCAAAGAGATCCTTTCTAAACAATACTTCATCAACTAGGACATAAGGGAGAGACTGGAGCCTCAAGTACCTTCTTTTGGTCTTATCAAGACCCTGTGGGCACTCACCAGTGAGAAGGAAATGCCTCAGGTCCAACATCTAATCCTTTATGATATCTGGTTCCTCTGTAGTGGCTGCATCATGAACTAACAAGCTATCTTCCCTTTTTTTCTTGAAGTCTGTAGCAAGCTATTTGCACAAGCCTCTTCCCCTCACCAGCTTGGTGATCTTGATGTCTACGTCATACTCCATCACTTTGGTGATCCACCCTGCTCTCTTCAAATTTAGGTCTCGATTGGTCAGGAAATGCTTGATGCCAGGATGTGGGACCATGGGGGAATCCTATTGTTAGACAACATATGCCTAAATTTATTCAGGCTCTACACTACTGCCAGGATTTACTTCTCTACATACGTGTATTTGACTTCAAAATCCTCTAACCCTTAGTTGAAAAAAGAAAGTGGTTGCTTGAGGTCATCACCATTTGCTTGGGTAAGCATGGCGGAGATCACCTCTTCATTACTTAAAGTGTAGAGGTTGAAGTCTTTGTTGAAGTCAGGGCTGATCAAAGTAGGAGCCCAGGTTATGGCCTACTTGATGGCTTCAAAGTTGTCCTTTCTTTGTGTTGTCCACTTGAACTCCTCACCCTTCCTCAGCATAGAGGTCAGTGGCTTGACTATCTCTATGAAATTCAGAATGAATCTCTGAATGAAATTTATCTTGCCAAAGAAGCTCTGCAGGCCTTTATTGTGCTTTGGTAGGGACATCTCTAGGATAGAACAAACTCTCTCATGGTCAATGGATAAGCCTTCCTTGGACATGATGTGGCCAAGGAGTTTCCCCTCATGAAAAAAAAACACACACTTCTTTGGATTAAGAGAGATGCTAAACTCCCTACACCTTTCAAAAATCTACCTGAGGTGTTCTATGTGTTGGCTCACCTCCCTAGAGAATATCGTCACATCATCAAGGTATACTAGCACATTGTTGTTTATCAAGCCTCCAAAAGCCATGTCCATGGCTCACTGAAAGGTAGCACCAACATTAGATATCCCAAATGGCATCTTCTTATAGGCAAACATTCCCCATTTAGTTGTGAAGGCCATTTTGTGCTGGTCACAACCTTACACTAAAATCTGATTATACCTTGAATAACCTTCCAGGAGGGAGAAACGCTCACTACCTATTACCTTTTGAAGGATTCACTCCATTCTTGGGAGGGGATAATGGTATTTTAAAGAGACTTTATTAAGGTCTCTAAAGTCGACACATAGCTTGATCTCCCCATTCTTCTTTCTAACAGGAACAAGGTTGGCCAGCCAGGAGGAATGTTTGATTGGAAATATAATTCTAGACTCAATCAATTTGTCCAGTTCCCTCTACATGAGGGGCTCAATCATCAGGTTGATGGGTCTCTACTTCTATGTGATTGGCCTGGCACCTTCTTCTAATTTGATGGTGTGCTGGGTGAGTCTTGGGTTGAAGCCCTTCAAATAAGTGTAATCCCAAGCAAAGACATATGTAAAATCCTGACATAGCAAAATGAAAACCTGCCTTTCTTGAATAGTGTAGGCTTTTCCAAGTGAAAGTAGCTTATCCTTGAAGATCTCAACCTTTTTGTAATTCTCCTCTTTAGTTATGATGCATGCCTTGTCTTTTTTCAATTGGTCATCTCGATTGAAAATGCTCTCAAGAGTAACCAAACCTTTAGGAAGCTTATTGTTCTTTAATTGAACAATTTGGTTGCCATATTGTTACTGCAACTTTCCCTGGTTTTGTGTTACGAACTCAGCTTCCTCTTATAGGAAGAAATCTATTTGCTGGTCATTTTTGAAAACTTGCCAATTTACAACATTGTCAGGGATAGAGGGTTAAAATACCACCTTCAAGTGGCATGAACCACAGTCTCAACCTATTTCCTTGGAAACATCAAACTGAGCACCAATTAATGCTAGCCTATCTACTTGTTTTTTTTGCTCTCTTGGAATGGAGGTGATATTGAAAGCGAGGAAATCTTCCACCAAGTCCCAGACCCTATGCTTGTAGGACTTTAGCAAGGAATTCTTGGTCAGATTTAGGCCTCTCACCTAATTTACAATCAACTCGCTATCTCCCAAGACTTGTAACTCCTTGATCCCTCTTTTTCTTGCCCATTCTAGACCATGGATGAGGTACTCATATTCTGAAACATTACTGGTGCAAGAGAAATGGAAATAGAAAGCTAAAAAATACCTATCCTTTGAAGGGGAGACTAACATCACCCCACCACCAGCTCCCAGCCTACTTTTGAAACCATCAAAATATAGCTGCCATAGGCCTAGGTCCTCTTGGCCTTCCTTCATTATATTTGGTATGAAGGCACCCTCTTCGTGCATGTAGTAGACTCCAAGGTCTGCCTTCTCTATGAACTTGTAAGGATCATGTTTGAAGTTATCATTTCCCCACTCATCCAAGAGGTCTACGACTCCATCAAGAGTAGAGGATGGAGATTAGTTTGTCTAGGACTCTTCTGGGTCAATAATGGTGTAACTAATGTTTACTACCTTGGGTGAATATGGTTCTAGATAGTCCTTGTAGAGTGGCTCAAATTTGATTTTTACCTTGGTCCCGTACTTGGTTCTAAAAACTAGATATGACCAATTCGCTGCTAAATAGCCACCTATCTTTGATGTGAAGTCCCTGGACAAGAAAATTGTGAAATAAGGAGGAACATCTGCTACCACTATATCATGTGTAATTGAGAAGGTTAGGCAAGCATGCAATGTCAAGCCTAAACCCTTCAAAATCACAACTATTTTTACAGGTGTCCCATCTAGCTATAGGACTCCTTTATTCATCTCTTCATATTTTGACATTCATCTAACTATTGTTGCGCTAATTTTGACATTCTCATAGCCATCATTGGTTTGAAAAATAATGGCTAATTTGCTTTGTTAATTTTGATGGCCTTCGAGACGTCCTCATCCCTGTCAAAATGTCATCGGGTCCTTTGCTAGCTTTCTGCGACTTTGCTTTCATCGGCCCTCCCTGTAGACACCTTTTTGCCTTTGTATCTCCTTAGCACCTTATTAAAGGGAAAGTGAACCTATGACCTTTGAAAATGCCCTTTGTATTTGGTTGAGAGTCCCCTATAAGGGCATCTTCCCTTCGGGGTCCTTTGGCAGGTCCTTTGTTCCTTCGGACGGTCTCCCGAGTTCCCACAGATTTTTATCTACGAACAATTTCCTCGAGTCTATCTTTGCCTTGTGTATTTTCTATGAGATTTTGTCCACCAACATTTTCCCATGGATAAAAAGTCTATAGAAATTCTCCCTAGGTCTGTCTTTACCTTGAGCTGTGCTTGAATTCCTTTAGACTTTTTGTTTGTAGGAATTCCTTTAGACAAAAAGTCTGAAGGAATTTGGGACTTATACAATTTTAAACTTAGACAAAATTTAAACTTACCCGGTCCTTTTCCTTTGAGGTGCCTACCCTTCACAAGGGTATTTGAACCTTGAAGACTACCCCTCAACCAACTGGCATACCCTTGAACCAAGCCAATGAACCAAAATGGTTCAACGGTTCAATGGTTTAACCATTGCGCGCCAATGAGCTGACTGATTGAACTAGGCTGATGAACCAAGTGTTGAACCGGTGGCCTTGAACAAAACACGTCAAACCAAACCATTGAACCATCAATTGAATTGAACATTGAATCATCTACCTTGAACCAAGCTCGTTAAACCAAGCCATTGAACCAAAGCTTGAACCATGGCATGAACTTGTGCAACCTAAAAATGACTAGCATTGAATATTAAGGGAAGAAGGGGAACAAAAATTTTGCTCATGGGAAAAATTTGGTCAATAAATTTGTGACTCCCAAGGGAAGCATGCTTGCTATGCTTAGAGACTAGTTGCCTTGCAGCCCATTGGGCACAGAGTCAGATGGTAACTTGAAGAAACAAACTAGCAATATCTCTGATAAATATAGAACTAGTCGCGTAGATCTACCTCCAAGGAAATGAAAACACACACATGACGAAGAAAACTGCTACTTGTGCAACAACACTTAGGGAAAATAGAGAAAGAAAACAAGGGAAAATTTATATAAATGAAAGGAGACTCAGTGGCAATGCCTCAAATGTATCCCATTAACTGGGATATGCAGTTCTTCACCATCCAACCTAGAGAGTTAGAATGCATTATGCTTCTTGCACTGAGTGATTATGTATGGACCAATCCATAGGGCATCAAATTTTGCATGCTTTCTAGGCTTAGCTCGGTCTTCATCCCATTTCAAGACAATGTCTCCTTCTGAGAAATCCTTTGATGAATATTTCTTGTCAAAGTGTCTCTTCACTTGTTGTTGGTGACTGGTCATAGAAGCCATAGCCCAGTCCCTTATCTCCAAGAGCTCCATCAGCTCACACAGCATGACTTCCATGCTACTTCCTTCTTCTAATTGCAGCTAGCGAGTGAGGTCTAGTGCTAGCAATTCAAGTGAGATGGGAAGCCTAGCTTCCCTTCCATATATGAGGGTATATGGAGAATTTTGATTGCTCTCTTCAGAGTGATTCGATCGGCCCACATAGATGTCTTCAGCTTGGCATGCCAAGTCCTCTAATTTTCTTCCATGGTCCTCTTTATGATCCTGATCAAATTTTTGTTGGTGGACTCAGCCAACCCATTCCCCTGTGGGTAATAATTGGATGAAGTACTGAGGTATATACCATACCTTACCACCCATTCACTTGTTTTGGTTCCCAGAAAAGCCAAGGCGTTATCTGAGATTATGGTGGCTGGGACCCCAAATCTTGTTACCAGGTCCTCATAAAACTCCAGGACCACACTTTCATTTGCCTCTTTCAGAGCAATAGCCTCCACCCACCTTGTGAAATAGTTCATGGCAGTTAGGACCGATTTGTGTCTAGCACTAGAGGGAGGATTGATCATCCCTATGAAATCTAGGCCCCACTGCATGAATGGTTGCTCCACCTGAATAGGTTTTAGAGGCATGGCAACCAACCATTGTTTCCCATCAAAAAGTGCACACTTTTGGCACTTTCTTACCTAGGCATGGGTGACCTTGAAAAGAGTAGGCCAAAAATAGCCAGCTCTCATTATCCTTGCTATAGTAGGTCTAGGAGCAAAATGGCCACCTACTATCCCATCATGGAACTCAGACAGTACCTTATCAGCCTAGTTTAGGTCAATTCACCTTAGAAGGACCCCAGAGAGATCCTTCCTAAATAATAATTCATCAACTAGGACATAAGGGAGAGACTGGAACCTAAAGTACTTTATTTTGGTCTTATCAAGACCCTGTGGGCACTCACCAGTGAGAAGGAAATGCCTTAGGTCTAAGATCCAATCCTTTATGACAGCTAGTTCCTCTACAATGGCTATATCATGAATTAGCAAGCTATCTTCCCTTTTTTGCTTGAAGTCTGCAGCAAGCTATTCACACGAGCCTCTTCCCCTCACCAGCTTGGTGATCTTGATGTCTACGTCATACTCCATCACTTTTGTGATCCACCCTGCTCTCTTCTCATTTAGGTATCGATTGGTTAAGAAATCCTTTGATGCCAGGATGTGGGACCATGAGGTGAATCCTACTGTTAGACAACATATGCCTAAATTTCTTCAGGCTCTGCACTACTGCCACGACTTGCTTCTCTACATACATGTGTCTAACTTCAAAATCCTCTAACCCTTGGCTAAAAAAAGTAAGTGGTTACTCGAGGTCATCACCATTTTCTTGGGTAAGCATGGTAGAGATCAACTCTTCATACTGAAAGTGTAGAGGCTGAAGTCTTTATTGAAGTTAGGGCCGATCAAAGTAGGAGCCCGGGTTATGGCCTACTTGATGGCTTCAAAGCTATCCTTTCTTTGTGTTGTCCACTTGAACTCCTCACCCTTCCAGAGCATAGAGGTTAGTGGCTTGACTATCTCTACAAAATTTAGAATGAATCTCTGAATGAAATTTATCTTGCCAAAGAGGCTCTGCAGGCCTTTCTTGTGCTTTGGTAGGGACATCTCTAGGATAGAAAGAACTCTCTCGAGGTCAATGGATAATCCTTCCTTGGACATGATGTGTCCAATAAGTTTCCCCTCATGAAAAATAAACACAAACTTCTCTGGATTAAGAGAGATGTTGAACTCCCTACACCTTTCAAAAATCTACCTGAGGTGTTCTATGTGTTGGCTCACCTCCCTGGAGAATAAGGTCACATCATCAAGGTATACCAACATATTATTGTTTATCAAGCCTCCAAAAGCCATGTCCATGACTTGTTGAAAGGTAGCACCAGCATTAGATAACCCAAATGACATCTTCTTATAGGCAAACATTCCCCATTTAGTGGTGAAGGCCATTTTGTGCTGGTCACAGCCTTGCACTAGAATCTAATTATACCCTAAATAACCATTTAGGAGGGAGAAACACTCACTACCTATTACCTTCTAAAGGATTCACTCCATGATTTGGAGGGGATAATGGTCTTTTAAAGAGACTTTATTAAGGTCTCTAAAGTCGACACATAGCCTAATCTCCCCATTCTTCTTTCTAACAAGAACAAGGTTGGCCAGCCAGGAGGAATGTTTGATTGGAAATATAATTCCAGACTCAATTAATTTGGCCAGTTCCCTCTGCATGAGGGGCTCAATCATTAGGTTGATGGGTCTCTACTTCTACGTGACTGGCCTGGTGTCTTCTTCTAATTTGATGGTGTGATGGGCAAGTCTTGGGTCAAAGCCCTTTAAATTAGTGTAATCCCAAGCAAAGACATCTACAAACTCCTGACACAGCAAAATGAAAGCCCACCTTTCTTGAATAGTGTAGACTTTTCCAAGCGCAAGTAGCTTGTCCTTGAAGATCTCAACCTTTTCATAATTCTCTTCTTTAGTTGTGATGCATGCCTTGTCTTTTTTCAATTTGTCATCTCAATTGAAAATGCTCTCAAGAGTAACTAAACCTTTAGGAATCTTATTGTTCTTCAATTGAATAATTTGGTTGCCATATTGCTGCTGCAACTTTGCCTTGTTTTGTGTTGTGAACTCGACTTCCTCTTATAAGAAGAGAGCTATTTTTTATTCATTTTCAAAAACTTGCCAATTTGCAACATTATCAGGGATAGAGGGTCGAACTACCACCTTCAAGTGGCGTGAACCATAGTCTCAACCTATTTCCTTGGAAATGTCAAACTGAGCACCAATTACTGCTAGCCTATCCACTTGTTTATTTTTCTCTCTTAGAATGGAGGTGATATTGAAAGTGAAGAAATATTCCACCAAGTCCCAGACCCTATGCTTGTAGGACTTTAGCAAGGAATTCTTGGTTAGATTTAGGCCTCTCACTTGATTTAGAATCAGCTCGCTATCTCCCAATACTTGCAACTCCTTAATCCTTCTTTTTCTTTCCCATTCTAGACCATGAATGAGGGACTCATATTCTACAACATTGCTGGTGCAAGAGAAATGGAAATGGAAAGCTAAAAAATACCTATCCTTTGAAGGGGAGATTAACATCGCCCCACCACCAACTCCCACCTACTTCTAGAACCATTAAAATACAGCTTCCATAAGCCTAGGTCCTCTTGGCTTCCCGTCATTATATTTGGTATGAAGGTGCCCTCTTCATGCATGTAGTAGACTCCAAGGTCTGCCTCCTCTATGAACTTGTAAGGATCATGTTAGAAGTTATCATTTCCCCACTCATCCAAGAGTAGGTCTGTGACTCCTTCAAGAGTAGAGGACAGAGATTGGTCTATCTGGGACTCTTTTGGGTTGATAATGGTGTAACTGACATTCTCTACCTTGGGTGAATATGGATCTAGATGGTCCTTGTAGAGTGGCTCAGATTCAATTTTTACCTTAGTCCCGTACTTGGATCTAAAAACCAGATATGACCAATTCACTACTAGATAGCCACCTGTCTTTGATGTGAAGTCCCTGGACAAACAAATTGTGAAATAAGGAGGAAAATCTGCTACCATTATATCATGGGGAATTGAGAAGGTTAGGCAAACATGCAATGTCAAGCCTAAACCCTTCAAAATCCCAACTATTTTTACAGGTGTCCCATCTAGCTGCAGGACTCCTTTATTCATTTCTTCATATTTTGACATTCATCTAACTATTATTGCACTAATTTTGATGTTCTCACAGCCATCATTGGTTTAATAACAAATAGCTAATTTTCTTTGTTAATTTTGATGGCCTTCGAGACGTCCTTATCCCTGTCAAAATGTCATCAGGTCCTTCGTTGGCTTTCTGCGACTTTGCTTTCATCGGCCCTCCCTGCAGCCACCTTTTTGCCTTTGTATCTCCTTAGCACCTTCCTGAAGGGAAAGTGACCCTCTGGCCTTTGAAAATGCCCTTTGTATTTGGCTGAGAGTCCCTTGAAAGGGTATCTACCCTTTGGGGTCCTTCGGTGGGTCCTTTGTTCCTTCAGACGGTCTCCTGGGTTCCTGCAGACTTTTGTCCATGGATAATTTCCCTGGGTTTGTCTTTGCCTTGTGTATTTTCTATGGGCTTTTGTCTGCAGACATTTTCTCGTGGACAAAAATTTCATGGAAATTCTCCCCAGGTCTATCTTTGCCTTGAGCTGTTCCTGAATTCCTTCAGACTTTTTGTCCAAAGGAATTCCTTCGGATAAAAAGTCTGAAGGAATTTGGGACTTATACAATTTTGAACTTAGACAAAATTTGAACATACCCGGTCCTTTTCCTTTTAAGTGCCTACCCTTCACAAGGGAATTTTAACCTTGAAGACTACCCCTCAACCAACTAGCATACCCTTGAACCAAGCCATTGAACCAATATGGTTCAACAGTTCAATGGTTCAACCATTACGTGTTGATGAGCTGGTTAATGAGCTGACTGATTAAACTAGGCTGATGAACCAAGTGTTGAATTGGTGGCCTTGAACCAAACACATCGAACCAAACCATTGAACCAAATATTGAACCAAACATTGAACCACCCACCTTGAACCAAGCTCGTTGAACCAAGCCATTAAACCAAAGCTTGAACCATGGCATGAACTTGTGCAACCTGAAAATGACTGGCATTGAATATCAAGGGAAGAAGGGGACCAAAAATTTTGCTCATGGGAAAAATTTGGTCAACACTTAGTAACAAAAATCTTTAGCTAATTACTTTCATTATTTTACATTTTATTCTTCAAACTTCCTTACTATATTTGTTAGTTCTATGTGCCTAAGTATCAAGATGCAAACATTAGTCTCTAGTGATTTTCATTTTCCTAAAGCTAGTTAGAAAGAAATCATGCTATTTATTTATAGATTCTCTTTTCTCCCTTACCTTTCCCTCTATTTTTAGTTTCTGTAAGTTATGCCCACTTTAGAATAAATCCATCATCATCCACCTCAAAGTATATCTAAGATTCACATCCATATCCAAACCATCTAGGGTTAGAAGTTTCATTTCCATCTACCATTCCACCATAGGGTACTATAAAACCCAATACCCCACAACTCATGTAATGGAGTGGAGTTCACCTCCATTGAGATCCTAAAATGTTAGAGGCTACCTTATAAAGGCTTCTTGGGTGCACATAAAACCCACATCAATAGGTAAGACCTATTTTTTGGGCTATAAGAATGGCTTATTTCATCCCCAAGACATAAAGATCACTTGATTTGCATTGGATATATCCAAAATATTAACCGGGTCCACCTTTGATAATAAATTTCTATATCTACCCTTGTAAATCCATAGAAAGGTTAGGACCGACAAAGGTATCTTAATAAGATCTCAAGATCAATCACATTATCCAAATAGGCATCCCCTCCCACATCCAATGACCCAACCTTGGTTAACCAATTTTATCTTTAACATTCTAGGATATGTTCATGATTTACCTAGAAACCCTAAAAAGTACCTCCCTACCTTTTTCCCTCAAGAGCTAGGACCACTAAATAACATGTAAAATCCTTTAGGACCACTCTAGGAATATTAAATTTAGTTCATGAGGGTGTATCTTGTAAGATCTTCCCTTTTATGTTACAATATGCCAACTATGATTGGTTTATTAATATTACCAAGAGCTTAATTAGATCTTAGAATGAGTGTCAGACCATAATTTTAGGATAGTTCATTCAAATCACTAATCATAGTATTATGTACCAACTCTTTGCTAGCATGAAAATAGAGCCTAATGAATCTGTTAGGGAATTTAATGCAATATTATAGAAAATGTATATTTGGATAGAAAATCCATATAATCCAAATGTTGCATTAGCTCTTGAGATGTATAAAAATTCTTTAGATCTTACAACTACAGTGTTTATATGTAGAATAGCTAAAGTCATTGATTTAACCCATGCATATGCCAAGGATATAGAGGTTTAGAAATACATGAAACCTTAGTCATAAGGTTTATCAAGACCCAATGTTTATCATAACTACCCATGTTAATCCAATCCCAAATGTTATGGCTCATAATAATATCTAGACCCATATGTAAATGTCCCTATCTCATATTGTGCCTAACCAAAATCTGATTTTCTTGAATAATCTTTTCCAAATAGGTAATCCCCATAGAGGCTAAGTTTTAATTCTATTCAATACTTCCACCACCCAAGGTGTTATTACTGATTTTAATAAAGCTGAGATAGATACCATTCAGAGGATCATATAAAAATTGAGTAATGAATTCTTAACTATTCAAAAACATATGGAAAATTTAGGTGGCCAAAACACCAATTAGAGTTTTGATTAATAGAGGTACAACCAACCCTTAAATAGGCTAGGTAATAACACCAAGAATCCATCTAAAAATATGCCTAAGATAAACATCTTGGATGAAACATTGCCCAATTGGTGTAGGGTTCACAACATGACTAAACATAGAGAACTAGATTGCATATAGTTCTGCATAGCCTTTAAGATATTTCAAAGGTAAATGGATAGATAAGATATATTGGCAAATCTTCCTGATCCATCTCCTTATGATTCTCTAAGTTACTCTAAAATGATGATGGTCTTTGATACTTATGATTTTACATTCCTTATATAAAATGAGAATGAGCTAGAGGATAACATAGTTGAGATCCATCTATTTTAATGGTTTTAGAGGGGCAACTATAACCTAAGGAGTAAACAACCTCTCACTACTTCTATGCCTCCTAATAAAATTTTCACTACTCCAAATCTAAGGGGTGATAGTAATCCACCTCTTCTAAAGGAAAATGATCAGCATCCTACTTATTTACCAAGCAAAGGAAGATATAACATCATAAAAGACATGAAAAAGAACAAGCCTTATATTACTTTGCATGAGTTAGCATAGATCACTGAGTAAAGGGAACTATTTTTCAAATCCTTAACTGGGAGATCCTCTACACTGACAATTCAAAATATGCACATATAAATGTAATGATTTATAAAGACAAGCCTAAGGTCCCACCCTTCATATTAATGATAAGAATGTTTGATAAAAATCTTCATAATTGTCTAGTGGACTTAGGAGATTTAGATAATGTGATACCTACAACCATTTACATGAAATTAGGATTGATGCCAAATAAGTCAAAAAGAGTGGTCTTATAACTGGATAAGTCGTTATTACCTTATGTTGGGGAACTATGAAATGTACATATACAACTGACCTTCAATCCACATGTATACTAATACATAGACATCCTAGTAGTTGACATTCTAGAATCTTATGGTTTGCTTCTCAGTAAAGATTATTCAAAGACATTGAATGGGTATATGGCTATTGATTTCTCACATATGTGGATACTATGGAAGGGTATTCCTAATCAGATCAAAGCTGACAAAAAACCAAAGATGTAATACTTGACTACAGAGTACAATACCAAAAATGAGAAGATCAACTTTGTATCATCACATGATGGTGTCTATACTTTATAGAGCGTAAACCTCATAAATAAGAATTCAAAAGTCCTTCACATATATATACCCTCTATTTTGATGGTGCCTAGTCTAAACAAGGTTATGGTGTTAGGGTAGTTCTCAAAGATCTAGATGGGAAGTGATACCTAGTTGCATATAGATTGCAGTTCCCTTGTACCAATAATCGAGTTGAATATGAAGCCATGATCCTAGGCTTACAATTCAAATTAAAGAACGATGTAAAAAAACTACAAATATTTGGTGATTCAGAGCTAGTGGTCAATCAAATCATAATAAAGTATCAATGTAAGCTAGCATATCTATAGAAATAAAAACATAGATCCTAAGACATAATTGAGTCATTCAAGGATTTCAACATCAGAGCTATTATGAGAGAATAAAACCAAGTGGTAGATTCATTGGCAACCTTAGTTTCCAACTTAGTACCACTTCAAGAGTCCAAGATGCATAAATTTTCTATGGGGCTTGTAAATTATCCTTCAATCCACAAAAATATACATAATTTCTAGGTCTTTGAGGATGATCAATAGATTATCCAATTCATAAATAATTCTAGGTATTTTGAAGACCAAATTATAGATGAAAAGGACTTTGGATGTTTGAATTAGAATATTTTAGGGATGATGACATCATGTAACTTAAGGAAAAAAAGATACCCATGGGGATGGTGTCTTTGGAAAGGATATTTGACATAAACCCGCAAGTTGAAAATCAAATATAACTAAAGATAAATCAATATGATTTTTTTAGAGAGAATTTGGTGACTGAGGAGTAATCTTAGTATGTTAGCATTAGCCTAGCTTGTGTTGAGGGTGAAAAACACAAGTTGAAAGATATAATAACTAAGTACAAGGATGTGATTGCTTATAATTATGGATACTTGAAGACATTTGATCCTAGAGTAATTACTCACACTAATCCTCTAAATCAAGGGAACAAACCCTATAGGCAATGCCAGAGACTAGTAAATTCCATTCTGGAACCTCTCATCCAAATTGAGGCTCAAAATTTATTAGATGCCATGATCATATTTCCTTCACAAAGTGTTGGTGGAAGTAGAAGATCGAATATAGACAACCTTCACCACAAAGTGGGGAACTTATGCTTATAAAAATATTCCCTTCGGCCTTGTAAATACCATAAAAATTTATAGTGAGGCATGGACTATGTGTTCCAAGGAATTATTGGTAAATGTATCATCATCTATATGGACAACCTCACTGTATTTTCTAAAAATAGAATAGATCAAACAAATCACCTATATAAAGTGCTTGATATATGTAGGAGATACATGGTATCCCTAAACCTAAAGAAGAGTATCATTTGGGTCATAGAGGGCAAGTTTATTTTCTATATCATCACCAAGGATGGGATTTCCATTGATCTAGAATGGATTTAGGCCATTTCAAAGGTAGTAACTCCCAATAGTAGAAAATAATTGAAATCATTCTTTGGTAAAATTAATTTTTTACAAAAAATCATTTCTAGGTTTGCAAAAATTATCAAGCCACTAAATGCTATGCTAAAAAAGGATGCCAAGATAGAGTGGAAAACTGAGGCTAAGAGTTCCTTCTAAGATATCAAGATATATATTACTCAATATCTATTATTGATTATTATTAACTTCACCAAGGTTTGATTTTTGTATTCCTTTTCTTTAGATCATATCATTTCTATAGTGCTCACCTAAAAGGTAAACATTAGTGAATAACCAATTGCTTTTATGATAACTAATTTAAAAAATGCAAAATTGAAATATTCAATGATAGATAAGAAAATATATGTGTTGATCAAGGCTGTAAAGAAGTTTAGGCACTATATCTTGATGGAAAAAATTTATGCCATAGTCCCAAACTTAGTAATTAAGTTCACCCTCAATGAAAATGAGTTAGGGGAAAGAAGAGGTAAATGGATGACAAAGATAAAAGAGTTTGATATATAAATTAGATCAATCAAGATGGTAAGAGGCCAAGAATTTTTTTAGTTAATTAATGAAATATATCCAGACATCTAGATCAAACCAATTCATGAAGCCTAAGTGGTAGGAGGTGAGTGGTATGCTCAAATCATTCATCATCTACCCATGGGAGCATGCCCCTTGATTTGAATAGAGAGCAAAGGTGAGATTTGAGGGTCAAGCTTACCCATTACATGATAAAAGTGGGAGTCTTTTATCACAAAAAATATGAGGACATCTATCTAAGATATGTCTCAAGATAAGAAGCTACACATATCTTGGACAACCTACACCAAAAATTAGGTAGTGGTCATCCTTTTGGGACCACAATAGGCCACAAGATTTTGATAATGAGGTACTATTGGCCCACTATTTTTAGAGACACCCACAACCATATTAGGACATGTCATGAATTCTAAGTCTTTAGGAAGAGAGAGGATAATTCTACCATGCCACTGCACCTTGTCATTGATGTTCATTCTTTTTCATAATGGGGTCTTGACTTTGTTGGAGTAATAAATCCCAATCCTTCTATAGGGTATAAGTTCAACCTTACTTCACTTATTATTTCACTAGGTGGACTGAAGTAGTGGCCACTAAGAATTATAGAGATCAAGATGTCATTAAGTTTATCGAGGAGTATTTATCAACCAAAATTGGCACTCCCATATATTTAGTTAGTGAAAATGACCCAACTTTTCAATCTACTAAATTCACTGAGTGGGCCTACAATAATCTAATAACAATCAAATCCTCTTAAAACTATTTACCCTAAGGGAATGGAGTGGATGAATACACAAACAAGAACTTGATTTATGCCATTAATAAGCTATACCAAGACAATCCAAGAGAATGGCAATTTCTTTTGAAATATGCATTATGGGTAGATAGAACAAGACATAAATAGGTCCTATAGACTTCACCTTTCATATTGGTTTATAAATGGTAGCTTGTTTTCCCTATGTCTCCTAAACTCCCAACCTATCAATTTATACAAGACTACATGGAAGAGGATCTAAGAATTCAATCTAGATTATTGGAAATAGTCTAGCTTGAGGATGTAAGGAATAAAGCACTATAAATGTTCATAAAACACCAAGATGTTATTAAAGGTTGGTTTGAAAAAAGATCTAATATCAAGGCCTTTCAGTTTTTAGACCTATTATTTCTATGGGATAAGGCTCATGAGAAAAAGGGCCAAAACATCAAGGTCACTCCCTTGTAGATTAGACCATATCAAGTGTTAGAGATTTTAGGAAACAACTCCTATTTGAAAGACCTTGAAGGTAATAAGCTAGACTTCCTAATCAATGTGTAGTTTTTGAAGCACTACTTAAAGGCTAATACCATTGATAATGTTTCTAAGTAAAACTAAATACCATGGTAGTGGTAAAATTAGAATAGGTTTTAATACTTTCATAGTTAGCTTTCCTGCTTTTTGTCTTTCACTGTTATTAGAGTAGTTTTTGTGCTTTCTAGATTAACCTTTCATGCTTCCAATTTTTTTTCCTTAGTTATCTTTCCTATTTTATATAATAGTTGTCTTATTTTATAATATCCTGATTGACTCCTTCCTAAATGGTTAAGAGAATATCGAATCTACTATGCTTCATATACAAATTTGAGCTTATTCACTAAATCCATGAGTCAGGTCCCAAAAGGAAAATAAGTGAAGTAAGAGCCTAAGTGAAGTACACAAACTAGTTGATTCTCACATTTTTACACCCCTATTTTTGATACTTATGATATTTAGGTATGTAACAAGAAATAGACCATGGTCATATCACTATTAAATACATTTATCAGGTATATAAAAGTTAGTCTCATTGCCGTATGCAAATTAAGAAAGTTTTTTTAATTTCTTGGGTCAAGCACACTTTTCATGATAATACTTGTTTTGAGATAATAACCATTGATATAGAGGACACTGGTAGGGATATTATATAAAATTGATTTTTGTTTCTCCCATACACCAACTCATGGTAGTTCTTGACCCTCTATTCCATTCGTATTCCAAAAAAAAGAGGATCAATGCATCCTAAAGAATGATAAAATGAACTTAAAGAAAAACTCTTATGGTGATCAAAGACTCACATGATGAAATAATATATATATATCACACATCATATAAGTTTCTGAAGGGATACGAGGGGGGAAACAAAGGTAACTCTATCATGGCTATAAATACCTAGTTAGCAGTAGAGCAATGCCTGAGCTCTTAATGTTTTTTGTTTATGCTTTAAGGAATCCATTTTAAAATCTATAGTTTATTCCAAGTCTTTGATAAAAAATTTCAAAACAAGGATAAAAAGAAAATAACTCTACCACACACAAACCTAAGGTATAAGCTAGGCTAGTATGTTGAATTTGGTTTTGGGAGCTTCTTTCATGTTTTTGGTTTAATTATTTTATGTGGTATGATCCATGTTCACTTTATAGTTTCTAACCAAACATTTTGGATTCTTGAATATTTGGGAATATTCCCCCTGTGAGTCACCATTTGTTGTGTCCCAACATACCCCTTTTAATTTTTTAAATAGGGATCTATAGACATCCAATTCCTAACACCATTGTGTTGAAATTTTTAATCTTGACATTTGTGAAAATGCACAATTTTAGGCCAAAATCACTTAAATGCACTAAATGGTTTGATCTTGTCATATACAAGTGTCGATTGAGGCTAATGTATCCCTAAATAGGGCAATGCATTTTATGTTATTATTAACTTTTCTCAAATCATTGAAAGTCAAAATGACAAAAATGCATTTTGGTTCTCTGGATTGCTCTTTTCTCTAAATTTGGAGGCACATGACACGTGCATGTGTTATTTTATGTCAACAACATCCTAAATTGGATATTGGTCTGTATGTAACTAACATAAACTTATAATTCCACTCGAATCAAATTAAAACCTAGTAATATGAAATTCTAATGAGTTTGATTAATTATGTGCAACTAATTTCCAAATAATTGTACTAAATTTGACTAATCTCACTAATAAAAACTAAACCAAATTAAAAGCTTAAGTGGGAAATCCATGAAAGTTATTGAATATATTTTACTTGGAAATTGATTCCTATTATCTTCATCATCAAATGACATCATTAATGGAGTGGAATCCATAAGCCATAAATACAACAAATATCAAGTTTAAGGCCTCCCATGCCTCTTTAATGCCCCTTCTTTCTAAATATTTATGAGGGTATTTATGGATTGATTTTAAAAAATTGAATTAATTCATGGCACACATCGTGATCTCAATATGGACAGCATGGTTGATCTTGATCAATTTGGAAAATCTATAAATAGGAGGGCCAACACCACTTTTATTAAGCTTCATTTGTGTAAACTTATTATGCATAATTCTCTCCATAAGGTGTAAATAGAAGAAGCTATGACTAGCGTGGGTGTACTATGGTGTAACACTGATCTATATGATAATGAGGTAGAGAGAGGCTATCTAAAATATATAACATGTCTCTAACATGGGGGTCTTTCTAATATAGGTCTTAATGGGAGAGTATATGTACATGGTAATGATATAGGAGTAAACCTCACTTGCACTAGTGGCTCAATTGATATTGGAGGTGTGCTAATAGAAGCTCTATCAGGAATGATAATTGGTGTTTGCTATGTAATTGATTGTGGAATAGGTAATGGGTACTCATATGAAAGGCCCTTAATTATAACCACCTAATTAGCATGTATATACTCAAGGGATCTATGTAAATTAAATGAGATGGTAGAAAAGTGACATGACTAGGATAGAGGAAAAAGAAGTGTACATGGATTCACCTTTAAAGCAAAGCCTGTTAATCTAGGTCTAAGTTTATGAAGTGTACTCCATTGTGTATCCTTAAAATGAAAGATGGATGAATCAGTCCTTACTTAAGGAATATCAAAATCAAATTTAAGATTGAGTAAGGAGATATGAGGGAGAGGAAAGGAATAAATACACCTCATTGGGTATGTGAACCAATGCAAACACCTGGTGACATCTTATGTGTGTAGTTAGTGATCAAATCAGTGAATAACTTGGACTAAGCTGATGACTTTCTCAATCCCCATGTGTGGGTGGCTTAAGAAATCAATATGATTTTAAATCCATCACTACTCACCCCTATTCAATGGATTTAATACCATGAATAACTTGGATTAGACTGATGGCTTGTCTAACCCTCCCATGTAGGTGGCTTAAGAACTCAAGTAGGCTATGAATCCATCATTTACCACCCATGTGTAGTAAATTCATATGTACTAAAACTATGTAATGTAACTGAAGCTATGTGATGTAACTAAATCTATGTAGGATAGCTATGGGGCCACTCAAAAACTCTAAAATGTAAAATAACTTAGGGGCCACTCTAAAACTCGTGTATGTAGCTGAAGGACTACTTGGTAATGCCAACCACTATAGATGGAATAAGGCATCAATCTGGTGTGAACCTAGTACAAATGGTGTTTAAATTAACAATGTGGATAATGACATAGAGCTACCATTCCATTTGAGAGTGCTATTTTCAAACTGATCATGTGGAAATGATGTCCTACACACATGCCCCCAATTTTTATATCTATGTATATGTATTTTGGATTGAGTTATAGTAATATGTATCTAAGAATATATGAAACTAAAATGGGAGTGATCATGCCATGCATGATGTCCCTAAACTAATCTGAGAATAAACTAAGCATAATTGATGATCTATGACTAATATTATGCAAACCTAAACTATAACTACTATAATTTTATATCCAATCTAGATTTTCTTATTTTAGGGTTACTAGACAATAACATGAACCCTTGGATAGTAGTATAATGTGTTAGTGTCCTAGTTGCCACACAAGTGTCTTTCTATACTTTTTCTATGTCAAACTGGAACTGATATGTGTCTTACTATTTTCCATTATGTTTTCCTAATTTTATGCTCTATAATAAATGTATGTGTGCTAAAAATTGTGTTCTTAGTGCACTTAGATGGCCTGATCTCTGTGACAAACCCTTGTGAATTCCCCTATTTTTAAGGGATTTGTTTAACATGTGCAATAACTATTAAGAAAAAATCTCTTCATCATGTGTGTTAGAATAAAAATATATGATATATGTATAATAAACCAATCTAATGTGTATACATGACATTAGGATGTAAAACAATCTGAGCATAAGTTCGTAATGTATGATGTATGTTATATCTAGCATTGACATGGTTATCAAGATAAACATAACAATGTTATCAAATATGAATATGATCTATGTAAACTAATTTGGGGGATGGGGCATGATGTCCATCAAGGCACCCAAGATAGAGGGGGAGATGTATGAGGTCATTCATGGCATTGAAAATTGTGTGTAAGTGTAACAAGCAAGAGATAAGTGTCATGGCCATGACACATACAGGAGAACATACATACAATCACATGAGGCATATAAAGTAGGCTAAGGGGCTATAATACAAGGGACATGGACACATGTCACTAAGTTTGATAAAGACCTAACATACAAGGACATGTTTAAATGCCCACATACACATACAATAAGCAAGGTTGGCTTAGAGCCATATAGAAGGACATGTTCAAATGTCCACATACACAATAAAGAAGGCACACATAAGGACATGAGCACATTTCCAAATCATACACATAATGAAAGGAAATTGGTGTAGATATGTATAAAAATGACATATTAAAATGCCCTCGAATAAATGTAAGAGCAAAGAAACACAATCAAATATAAACTAGGAAAGCTAGAAATTAAAGTATGCATGAACATGTGGTACAAATTCATATAAAAGGAAATATGTACATAAGCTGAGTCTATAGTAGTGGTAGTCAGAAAAAAATCTATGTAGTCTAGGAAGATCAATATTAAGATATAAACAATGCTAAATCTATGATATGCAATATATAATGATATAACCTGGTAAATCAGAAGCTATGTATAGTATGACCCCAATGGATGAATGTATCATTATTGAATCTATGTATCTATGTATGTGCCCCCAATGGGTAGATAATAACAACTCTAGATTTGTGTGATGGAAATGAGTCCAGTAAGAATTTGTGAACACTCAAAGAGAACAAGTGAAGCATGTATATATGATAAAATTGAACTACACTAACATATCTAACATATGTAGTACCTAGCAAATAGAAGGAATGTAAACATGGGAATGCATATAATCTAAAATTTTGTATTTTATAAGAAAATATTTGAGGGTTTTTATATTTTTGAATATGTTATATTATTTTTGTATCTTTTGAGTATAATCTATGTACATGCAACATGAAAATGAAAATAGGTATAAGAAGAAAGAAAAATGAAACCATGTACAAGAATCATGATAAATGAAACTATGTACAAAGAAACTAGGGGTAAATGAAATTGTGTACAAGTAGGCTAGAAATGAGTGAAACTATGTACAAGGAGAGTGTTATGGATAATAATATGTGTTGGTAAGGAATGGTGCTATAAGCCCAATATGTCATCGATGTAATGCCTTTATGTAACATAAGTGGCATCTTTGCTTTATAAATGGTTTGTATCATAATAATCTGGGTTCTTCATATTATTCATTTTCATTAGGATTGTCTAGATTATTGATTGGGATCTTTCCATCTGAAACTATATCCATTATAGGTATAGCTTGCTTTGAAGACTCTATTGTTAGAAACCCTCTTTTGATAATGGTTGTTCGCTTAGCCTAATTGTGAATGTGAAACTTAAGTTCTTGCTCTTCTTATAACATTACCTATGTATCTGGATATTTTACCTTGATAAACTATATATGTGAATGATTTGCCTTAGTATGTTTCATAAATCCCAAACCTTGTTGACCAATATTATCAACTTCTAGAATATGAATAGTGATGTTGTTATCAATTAGATTTTGCACCTATTTTAAATTTAAATTATTATGAGTAGCATGAGTTGTAGCATGTGGAAAATATAATGACATAATGGGATCACCTCCAAGCTATGGAACATTGGAAAATTAAAGTGAAAATCTAGAGAAGGCTGACTTCATTTCATTAAGCTTAATGTAACTGGTATATGACTAGTTCATGTCAAACTACTGCTTCTTGGTGATCTTTCTCCTAACTAGGGTTTTGACTTGTGAAGGAAAGAGTTTTAGAATGAGTTAAAAATTGGAAAATGGTGATTGCACCAAATAGTGTAATGGAAATTAACACTTGCTTTGTTTGAACACAGTTGAATATTTAATATACTGAGTTTATTAAAGCACAAACTTACACAAATATGAGATCATAAGTAATATTGAATCTTTATCAAATAAAGAACATATTTATTTATTTTTTATCAACAACCCTTCAAAAGGGAAAAAGTAATACCATAGATGAATTTATATGATTGAAACAAGAATCAAAGCATTCACAAATTTAATAAATAGTCGTACATACACCAAGATGACGTAACACAAGGAAGGAAAAACTTTAGTCTATTAGCTTTCTCCATGTCACAACATGTATATCAATGCTTCAAAGGCAAAATAATCTCTCTAACACCAAAAAGATATATGGGCTATGTAGGGAACCCATACTCATACAAAAATAACTCCCTTGAGAGAGACAAAGTTAACAAAACCTTATGCTCAATTACATAGCAATAAAATATAGGAAACTTCAAGAAAATGTCCTCCTCTTCAACTTGAAATGGTGTCCTTAGTGGAGTAGACGATGGAAAATAAGCATGCAATTTTTGAACACTTCAACAAGTGATGGAGGAGTAGAGAAATCCATTGGAATCTTCTAGTTGAACCATTTCTTCTTTGAGTTTTGTTGTTGTTATCTCTCCCAAGAAATGGGGTGCCAAAATGAACCATTACTTGGTAAACATTGAATGCTGTTGGATATTTTAAGTTATAACTTGCAAAACCTAATTTGTAATTTGAAGTGAAGACTTTTACAACTTTTACATCATTCAACTTGACAAAAAGGAAAGTGTAAATTATAACATGAGTTTTTACAACTGAAGCAATTCAAACTTTGTCAAAAATAAAAGTGTGAATTACAAGTTTGTACTTTACAACTAAAACTTGAAAAAAATATAATTGAAAATTACAAGTGGCTCTTTCTCAACTCAAAGATAAGAGTTGTCAAAATCATGGTTATAATTTGCAACTTGTAACCTTATAATGTATCTTACAACAAAAAATCTAATTTACAAAATGTATTTTACAACTAATTGAAAAAATTAATCCACAACCATGACCTCTAAAGATTCATTATCCTTTTTTACTTGTATCTTATTGATATAAGCATTGAAGCTGCTAAAGATCTCTTGAAGGTAATCTTCATCAAGACCAAGTGTGTAAAGGTTGCTGATCTCACATTATGCTATTAATTTAGATAGTTCCCTAGATGTAACTTTATAGACTTAAGTATTTTTTCCCATCTGATCTAGTGTATTGTTATACTTGATGAATTAGTGGATGAAACTCAAGTTGAAAGTTGTATCCTATGTTGATTCTCTCTTGACTACCCCCTTGAATTTGTCTTCATCTCTTGAAAATAAATGGGTTGATCTTGGTGATCTGTTGCTTCACATGACAATTTACCAAGTAAATCTTCAATGTCATAAATTATATCTGTGGCCTTATCACATATACTTTTAGCCTTATTTGAGCATCCTGATTCTTAAATGAAATGTGCTATCTAACTCTTCATGCTCTATAAAACTCTTAAATATATTTTTTGATAGGAGAGTGTCAGTCTCAATTAGGTCAACAACCTATAATTTTGGAAACAATAGGTTCAATATTTCAATCTCTTCCTCATATTTATTTATATTTGTTTTTAGAGATGCAAAATCATCCTTTAGAGTCTTATAATAGTCCATTGCCAAATCTATCACTCTTTGCTTTTGTGATGAGTTCATAACAACCCAATATCTATGGCCTTTCCCATGGTACCAATCTCTATCATTACCTCAAATGTTTCTTTGTTGGTGAATTGAGTAAGAGATTAATTTGGTTGGGTTGTTGGATCTATGAACTTTCTTAAAGTAACTATTAATTATTCAACTTTATTCTTCAGTTCATCTTTTTTGACCTTGTCACTACCCATTTTCTCAAAAATAAAGCTTATACTTGACTGAACATCATGCTTCAATACCTTTCTTGTTGGATGACCTAGGCGTACTTTAAATATTTGATAATCCCCCACCACTAGATATTCCTTTTGTTTATCTGGTGGGGGAACTAATATTTCCACATAACTTTCCCTTGATGCATCATATGATATTATAGAGATGGTTTTGGGGCCTATATTTGGTATTTTGGATGCCTCTAATAAACCAAAGTCTAGAGTACTGGGAGACACCAATGTTTCATGTTCCTTGATATTGATTGTGTTAGCCAACTTGGCGTGGCAACCTATGAATCTGTAGCTAAAGATGCTACATTGGTGGTTATTTTGACAAGTGATATATCTATCACCGATATTACCACTGAATCTTTGGCTGATGATTTGGTTATCTCTTCCCCATTGGTGGGTTGAGTAGTCATAGTTGTATTAATGGGTCCTTCTATCTCCACCTCCTTGGAGGGTACTTGGGTTACTATAAGAGTGGAAGAAATGGGTACTTGAATGGGTGAAGTGGGTATAAATGTGATTACTAAGGGTGTGGAAACTAGAAGTGACATGAGTGAAAAGGTAGGCATGAGTAGTTGGAATAGGGGAACCTATGGAAGGGTAGAATCTAATGAAACAATTGAATCAATAAATGTAGTGGGAACACTCAGAGTAGATGAAATGGGTAGTGTGATTAGAGATAAGAATGAAGATGTATCTATCCTAGTGGTTTTGATGGCTAGTGGGATTACAGTCAAAATGACTGAGTCTACAACCATGTACTTCTAGGTGGTTTTAGTAATTAATGGTGTGGTAGTAGATATTGGGGATGAGGTGGAAGTGATAATAGAAGAGGGAGGTGAAGGTGGAGTTGGAGTATATACTATGTTGATTATATTATTTTTAAAGGATTCATTTATACAGGTGGGTTGGTTAAAGGTGAAATTACTTGGCCTTATGGGCTAAAAGAAACAAGAGGTGTAATTGCTTAAGTTGATTGGGTTGTAGAGACATGACGAGGGACTATTTGTGTCATTTGAATAACAATTATCCTTTATAGATGTTGATAGTGGTTGATCCACTGGCTAGGCTATTGGCTCTTGGATGCTAGAAGTATCCCTTTTTACCTTCTACTTATGCTTTCACTTATGTGATACAATTGGATTCACTACCTAGTCTACTTGGGTTCCACTACTAAAACCCTTTGTTATTACTACTACTACATCTTTCTCCTCCACTTCTCTCAATCTATCTATAATACTTAGGGTCTCTTTGGTTATTTTTACACCTTTGCTCCTTAACTAGTTTATTGCTCTATTTATAACTTGGGTGGTCCTATCCATCAATGAGAAGGATTCAGGTATATACCACCTGACCGCTGGAAGAGGTTAGAGATAGATTTTATTGTCATAATACATCCAATTTACTAATTACTCATCATATTTCAAGTCTTTAGGGACTGGTGCCATGTTGTAGTCTTTGATTTGCTCTAGGGTCATCCTTGAACAATACCTTAATCTAAATTCCTCTTCATCTTGTATATCTTCCCAACAATATTCATAGAAAGGGATGTGGGAGTATGTGACACCTACTATACTAGTAACATAGCTAGTCACATCATAGAAGGGCCTTGCATCAAGAGCTCTCAAGGTCATTTGAGTCATCTCTACATTTGCACATTTTTCTTTTGATAGGGAAGGGCATGTATATCTCCCTATGCTAATAAGGATTTGGATCCCTACCTTATACCTATTCGATAAAAACTTATGGGTTTCCACAAGTTGGCTCACAAGTTCCATCAGGGCCCATTTATCACTTACATGCCTTGGAAGGGTATAGGGACAACCACTAAAACCACCCATTATGATATATGAATATGTGGGGAGCTGAATGAAAAATTTCCCCCACTTGGCAATCTCTACAGTTGTAGCATCAAAAAATATTCTCCTTATTAGTTCATTTTTAAACAGAATTATGATGTAGTATACAAAAGAATCATTATCCCTTACAAATTATTATTTTCTTGCCTCAAAGGTGAGGTTAGGGTAATAGTCAAAGACCTTGTTGATTTGATCAAGCACTAGGTTGAATCTTGGGAATGCCCTCCTTTTTGATAATATATAGCTAAGGTATGATGCCATATGAAACTTGCCTGTAGTTTGGACCTTCATCAACTATTTGTGAATGGAGTTAGAAATCAATTAGGCCCAATGGATGTATTATTTATTTTGATGGATTACCTTGATATATTGGTACATCCAATCTTGATAATTCTTGTCATTTAGGTCCCCTATAACTTTATGCAAGAAAATAATAATGTCTCCTACTTCATCCTTGAAGTCTATCATAGCCAAGGTTCTAGGCATCCTTTTGGTTGTAGGTCTATGGGTTTTTAGCCATTACCCATACATAGGCTACATTATTATCTTGATAGAACTTTTTAGAGGATTCGGGAGTTATATCTAGGAGCTTTCATATTCTGGAATCAAGAACATGGTATCAATGAAATCAGGGTCTAGATTCAGAATTTTTTCTCCTTTGTCATTCACCACCTCCCTCTTCTTAGCATCAATGTGTTTTTCTATGGTGAGCATAAGCTTAGGGATTTGTATTGATAGTGGGAAGGTTATATTATGGGGAAAACCACTATCTATATTCTATGAATCCAATAATTCTTAAATTTTGTATTTACTCTGTTCCAAAAATTTGCTAGGTCTATGTGACCTAAATCTATGTTGGTGATCTTGTTAGTGTTTGAATCTAGGTTGGATGGGACACCAGGTCCCTTTGAATTAAAATTCATCTCCTTTATAGACATATACTATGGGAAAATTGGCATGAGAAAACCAACTACACAGTTGGTCGGGGTTTAAACTTGCTATTATAGGTTATTTTCTCGCTTTGAACTTGGTAGGGTTTGGGTTTGTAATTATAGTTATAAAGTCCGATGAAGGTATGATGTACAATTATAGTTGAAAATTCTAACCAAAATGTCCAATAGGGTTTCCAATTGTAATTTTCACTTGTAAAGTCTAATGAAAAGTCTGGTGAGGTTTTTATTCTGTAGAGGCAATTTGATTTTTGATTGGAACTTAGAGTTGTTAAGACAAGGTGAATCTCTGTCGGGGTTTCGTATGTGTTTTTGCAAATGGAATTTTTGCAGTGTTTGACATTGTCAAAGTAGGAGGATTTTTTGTCAAGATTTGTGGAGGATATTCTAGGGAATATTCTATATTTTAATAGTACAACACAAACCCTAGTTTATTTAATAAAAATATGAAGAGCAATTTGGACTAATAGTATAAGAATGAGGAGAAAAGGAAAATGCAAATAATAATATATATGGTAATACTTTTCTGATAATTTTGAAATTAAATGATAAAACCCTAAACCTAGGAAAAATAAACTATTCTTATATATAAAAATAAAAGGTAGGGATTAAAGGAAATGTGGGGTGATTGGAGGAGTACCATGTTTATGCATACAAGGGATGACAATGGAAGATTTGGGTGTGTGGTATTAGTTGACATAACTTGGCATCTAGTTTGTAGGTTTATTGGCATGAATCTCTAGCTTGTATTTTTAAATGTTAAAAATGACATGAAAAAACTAATTTTAATTAATAAAAGTTGAAATAAATGCCAAACATGGTGGTGGTTGGGTAAACGGTGGGAAAGTGGGGTTATAGTGCAATTTTTCAAGTTTGCAAAATTGTAATTTGCATTTTGATCTCTGATTTCTACTGAGTGGTTTATTAGAGGTGGGAAATTCCATGGAAGTAGGTATCAAAGCCTTATTTTCACTTTGTAAAAAGTTACAAAGTGTTGCAGAAGTTTTGATTTCCACTAGGCAGGGAAGAAGGGCAGAAAGTAGAACTTGAGTTGCATTTTGAAACTTTACAAAGTGTAATCAGAGTTCCAATTCCTACTATAATTATGAATGGTAGAAAGTGGAACTCAAGTTTCACTTTAACACTTTATAAAGTTAAAAAGTACAACCAGAGCTTTGATTCTCACTAGTATTAGGTAAGAGCAGAAGGCAAGTTTTTGATTGCATTTTGTAACTTGTAAAGTTACAAAGTATAACTTGAATTCTGGTTTTTGTTGGGTATTAGGTAAGTGGGAAGTGGAGGTTTGGGTGCACTTTATAATTTTTCAAAGTTAAAAATTGCACCCAAATCTTTGGTTTCTACTAGGTAACTTGGAAAAGGTTTCTTGATTACTTTTAAAGCTTTTTCTCAAAAATTTATGGGTCTTCCTAAGGGTAAAAGGTGTTTTGATATATTTAGCACAAAAAAATATCAACATTTTTGGTGACCTCTATGGGGTGATTGCTTTATAATCAATTTATTTCTATTATCCATCTAGTTCATTGGGCATGGAGTCATTTAAAGCTTTAAAACACTCTATTTAGAGAAGAACAAATTTGAGAAATGCCTAAACAAGAACAAAACAATGAAAAACAAAATAGAAACAAATAAGGAAACAAAAACTCCTAATGAGTTTCAGACTTATGCAAAAGCATTTATTTGGGGAAACCAACTAAACCTAATATATATAATGTTCTAGAGAGAATTCTAACATCAGAAGCAAGCTTTGAGGTATATCCCATTGATAGGGATAAGTAGATCTGATCTTCGAGCCTGGATAATTGGAATGCATTAGCTTCTTTGTATTGAGTTATGATGTATGGACCACTCCATATTGCATCAAACTTTATATGCTTCCTAGTTTGGTTATTTTAACATCTTATTTTAAAACCATGTCTCCTTCATTGAAGCTCCTGTCAGATGATTTTTTGTCAAAAGTATTCTTTATTTGAGCATGATTTGCTTTCAGAACTTGCATTGACTATTCCCTAACTTCTTCTATCTCCATGAGTTCCACCAACCACACGGTCATTTCATCATTTTAAATCAAGTTCAACTAATTATTGAGTTATAAATTTGGTAATTCAATTAACAATAGAATTATAGCTTCCCTTCCATAGACCAACATGAATGGAAAATTGCCAATGGCTCTCTTGGGAGTGATCCTGTCAGCCCAAAGTGCTAATTTCAACTTAGTGTGCCATGTCCTTTGGTTTTCTTCCCTTATCCTTCTGATAATCCTTATGAGATTTTTATAAGTAGATTCAACCAATCCTTTACCTAGTGGTTAATAATTGGATGAGGTATTTAGGTATACATTATGCCTTACTACCCATTCACTCACTTGAGTGCCCATAAAAGCTTTGACATTATCTGAGATAATGGTGTAAGGATCACCAAATCTAGTGACAATTACATCCATGAATTCTAGGATAGATGATTCTATGACATCTTTCAATGTAACAACTTCACTCCATCTAGTGAAATAATCAGTTGTTGTAAGGTCCCATTTGTGGCCTACACTTGATAGTGGATTGATCATGCCAATGAGATCTAATCCCAACTGAGCAAATGGTTGATTAGCTTTGATTGTATGAGAGGGAGAGTTACTAATCTTTGATTACCTATAAAGTATACACATTTTTCATAGTTATGCACCCATTTATGTGCATCTTTGAATAGGTCAAGCCAATAGTAGCCTTCCCTTATTATTTTGATGGTAGTAGTTCTTATGGAGAAATGGCAACCAATGAGCCATCATGAAATTCCTTGAGCACCTTGGGAATTTGATCTTGCTTGATGCACCTCAACATAACTCCATTCATATCTTTCCTAAAAAATATCCCATCAATTAGAACATAAAGAATAGATTAGAGTTTGAAGTACCTCTTCTTGGACTACTAGAGCTCATATGGGTATTTGCCAGTCTGTAGTAAGATAGTCATGTAACTGATCTAGTTGTTGATCAGATGTGGAGTGGCTAGTTATAATTCCTATTGAACATATACTAAAATAGATACTGCATCAAATACTACATCAGTAGTCTTTATATTAGAAGTAAGCTATTTACATAAGTCCTTTGCTCTTATGAGCTTAGTTATTTTGATGTTCACGTCATATTCCTTGAATTTTGTGATCCAACCCGCTCTCTTTTCATTTATTTCTTAGCTCAAAAGGAACTCTTTGACACTCTAGTGATTAACCATTAGATGAATTTTATTATTTGATAGAATGTGCCTGAACTTTTTGAGAAATTTTATTACTGCATATACTTACTTCTCAACAAAACTATACTTTTCCTCATAGTCCTTCAAGTACTGATTGAAAAAGGATATAGGCTGCTGCAACTATTTTTCATTAATGTTGGGTTAGAATAGTTGATACACTACCTTCCCCTCCAAAATAATAGAGGTTGAAATCATTCTTGTAGTTGGGGTTGACAAGGGTAGGAGCTTGAAAAATAGCCTACTTGATGGCTTTAAATCTATCCTTTCCTTCCCTTGTCCAACTAAAACTGACCCCCTTATTAAGCATGGTAGTAAGGGCTTGGCTATGGAGGCAAAATTTGGAATGAACCTTCTTATGAAGTTGATCTTCCCTAGGGAAATTTATAATGCCTTTTTATGGCTTAGAAGTGCTAGTGAAGATATAACACTTACTATCTCGGGGTCTATTTCAAGACCTTATTTTGAAACAATGTGTCATAGTAGTTTCCCTTTATGAACTACAAAAATGCACTTTTTTGGATTGAGGGAAACTCTAAATTATCTGTACCTTTTAAAAACTTTCCTAAGGTGATCTAGGTGGTCAACATGTTTTGAATAAATAGTGATGTCATCTAGGTACTCCATGATCATCTCATTTATCAAACCCCTAAAAGCCATATCCATGGCTTTTTGGAATGTAAAACCAGCCATGGTTAGACCCAAAGGCATTTTTTATAGGCATATGTGACCCATTTTGTAGTGAAAATGGTCTTGAACTAGTTGTATTCTTGTACGAGTATTTGGTTATATCCAGAATAACCATCTAGAAGGGAAATTTTTTTAGATCCTAATATAGTTTAAAGGATTTATTACATGGGTGGAAGGGGATAATGATTATTCAAAGACTCTTTATTTAGGTCCCAAAAATTGACATAAGGCCTGATTTCACCATTATTTTTCTTTACAGGGACCAAGTTAGCAACCTAGGATGAGTGCTTGATTAGGAAAATGATGTTAGCCTCTATCAATTTGGATAACTCACTCTTTATCAATGTATCTATTTTTGGATTGATTGGTCTATGTTTTTGTCTAATAGGCTTAGTATTTGGGTCAAGTTATATTGTGTGTTGGGCTAAGCTAGGGTCATCCCACCTTAGATATTTATAACTCCAAGCAAAGTTATCATCAAATTCTTGACACAATCTAATAAATTATTGCTTTTTATAAGTATTGCATACGTTTTCAATCTTCAACGCTTTGCTTTTTGAGATGACTATTGGATTGTAATCTTCCTCCTTGACCATGAGGATTTTCTTCTCACCCTTTAGTTGATCATGAGAGTTTAAGATACTTTCCAAAGCAACAAGACCCATGGGCAACTTGTTTGTATTCAACTTAATGATTTGATCCCCATATTGTTCTTAGAGTCTTGACTATTTTTTATTTGATAATTTAGCTTCATCTCATAGAAAATTAATAATTTGCTAATCACTATAAAAAACTTACCAGTTAGTTACATTATCAAGAATAGATGGTCTCACTATTAATTTTACGTGTTGGATGTTCCCCTTCCTATTCTCTTTAGGTAGGTTATCTTGATAACCCACTGAGGCTATGTGATCAACATATTTATTCTGGATTCTTGGTACCACTTGAATGTTTAAAGTGATAAAATATTACAATAGGTCCCAAAACTTGTGTTTGTAAGATCTTATAAATTTATTCTTGGTTGTGATTTTTGATCTTACTTGGTGAATGATCAGTTTACTATCACTAAACACTTGTAGTTACTATATTCCCCTTTCTTTGGCTAGTTAGAGACCTTAAATCAATGCTTCTTATTCAGCCACATTATTGGTGGAACTAAACTAAAGTCTAAATGAATAGAAATAACTCTCCTTTTAGTGAGAGAGAAAAATAATACTTGCACCTGCACCATTCTTGCTTTTTGAGCCATCGAAGAATAATTGCCACATTGCCTTGATATCCTCAACTAGTTTCATAAGGTTTGAGATGATTTCATCATTTTCATGAATGTAATATGTACCCAACCCTGTTTCCTCAACATAATCATAAGGATGAAACTAAAAAATTGATCCTAATTTATCTATAGGAATTTCTAGAATTTCTTCATGGGTGTTGCAACCTCATGGTCAAGTTCCTCCTCCTGATCTTGTAATGTGCAATTCATATCCACAGGGATATGAGTGTATGGATAAATGTGGTATTTAGTAATTTGATCAAATTTTATCATCATTCTAGTCCCATATCTTGTCTTGAGTAATATATGGGACTAATTAGCAAATAAGTACCTTCCCTTTTTGTAGTGAAGTCTCAGGAAAGACATAGAAAAATATGGGGGTAGGTAAATAACTAAGATATCTTGGGATATGGATAAGCTTGGATATGCATGGATGGTAAGGTTTAAGACTTTTATAGTCCCAAATCTTTAACAATAGTCCCATATAATTAAACCATGCCTTTTGTGATAGAGGTGTATTTAATACCAAGAACATCAACGATTTTCTTGGGCATAACAAAACTGATAGCCCCAATGTCTACCATGTAGTTATGTACAAGATTTTTCCCAAATATGAGTGAAAGGTAAAAGGGGGAGGCTTACCATGTTTACTTGATTTTGTGTCCATTTGAGGTTAACACAAGTTAATCACAGTAGTGGGTCCCTTAGCTGAGACTTTATCTATTATTTGGAAGTTTTTAGAGCTTCCTGAAGTAAGTCCCTCTATGCTAGAATAGAAAGTAATTCCCACATGGTGACATTCAAGTTAGTCTTATTCATTTATTCTACTATATTAAAAGGAATGTTACCAACCTTTGCTGGTGTCTTTATGGGAGCTATATCTTCATTCAAGAGATTTGGTGTTAGCAATTTTAACTTTGGTTGGCCCATCGACACATTGGGTGGTCTCTAAACTATGTTTCCTTTTATAACCTTTCGTACAACTCTAAAAGTTTTAGCCTGATCAACACTAAGGGGTTGATCACTTTCTATTGCCTTCTTCTTAGATCATGTATTTGCTACCACTGAATTACCACCATTGGTTAGTGCTACCTCTTAATTCACACCACAAAAAATTCTCCTCTTGCTAGTTCAAAAGAGTCATATCATTTTAAGTAGGCACTTGTGCATCTTCCTTTTAGGAAGTAGTTTCCTCTTGATGCCCTTGGGGGTTTGATATGCTTTGTATAATGAAAACTTAAATGATGACACCATTAGGATAAGCATTTTAATTATATAGTTGAGCACAAGGATAACACCACTCATATTTTTGAGCTAGGTTGTTTTGAATAGGTACAATTGATTTAGAAGTACTTGGTGTAGGTAGAGCATGGATATTTGGAGGTTTTGATGGCATGGTTTGAATTTGGGTTTGTGATATGCCTTGGTATGGCTGTCTGTTAGGATGATATGTTTAGTTAGTTAGTTGATAAGGCCTATAATTTTGGGGTTATTGCCTTTTCGTAGCTACCAATTCATTTCCAAAGATTTTAAGTAGTGACTTAACCTCATACAAATCATCAGAAGGGGTAGGAGCCAAAGCTAGTGCATTACTTATTATGGGAATTGGGGCTATAGTGGGTTGTGTAGGAGGAAATTTTGGAATTAACAACATTAGAGGTTGAGTAATTTTTCCAGATTGAATGAGGTAATTTTTTTCCCTTATTGCTATGTCATAAGCATTAGGGAGTGTGGTGCCACCCATTGATTGAATCATGACAATTATATCACTATTTAATGCTCTTTAGTAATACAAGAAAGCTTTGTTCAATTTTGGCTTGACCAATAATGGTATTTTATTCGATGTCTTTTGAAAGTGGAAATTGAAATCACTCATGAACTCATGAGGATCTCCTCTAATAGTGGTTAGTTGTTCAACTAGTGAGAGGTGGTCACTCTTATATATATACTATGTGCATAGCGTAGACCCTAGATCATCCCAAACATTAATAGAATTGGGAAGCAAACTTATGTACCATTGTAAGGATTTACCCTTAAATGAGGAGGCAAGAAGTTTGAGAGCAACATTTTCTTGTGATATGTTATGAACTGAACAAATGTTAGTGATATCTTGAATATGTTTAATTGGTGTTGTGGAAGTTTCACCAATAAAATAAAAAGGCTTTTTAGCACTGAGGTAGGTATATCATCATATTAGGCCAACATAAGTGGGTTGCCTCTATTGAATGCTACAAAATTTTGATTTCTTAGGGCCATTATTAGAGGTATGAAATGACTGTGGGTATTTATGGGAGATGTAGACAAATTTTTAGGATTTATTCTAGTATAAGGTAAAACTAATATTGATTTATTTTTATAAGGAAATGATAGTTCTTGCAAGTCAATTCTCTTACCTTTAGTAGATGATATTGTATGTATCTTTGGCATATGTAAACTTGGATTTTCTAAATTCATAAGCCAATAGAGTCACTATGGTGTCTTGAAATGTGTACAAGGCTTGCATAATGCTCACTGAGAATAACACCAATTTATTAGCTATGAGTTTTACATCTTACCGAGCATGCTAAAAATTATTATCAATTAGATTTTGTACCCATTTTATATTTATAATATTATGAGTAGCAAGAGTTGTAGTACATGGAAAATCTAATGACATAATGAAATCACCTTCAAGCTATGTAACCTTGATAAATTAAGTTAAACCTTTGGAAAAGGCCATGTTACTTTCACTAAGCTTAGTGTAATTGGTATATGACCAGTTCATGTTAAACTACTGCTTCTTGGTGATCTTGCTCCTAACTAGGGTTTTGACTTGTGAGGGAAAGAGTTTTAGAATGAGTTAAAAATTATAAAATGGTGATTACACCAAATATTATAGTGGAAATTAATGTTTACTTTATTTGAACATAGTTGGATATTTAATATACTGAGTTTATTAAAGCACAATCTTGCATAAATATGAGATCAAAGATAGTATTGAATCTTTATCAAATAAGGAACAAATTTATTTAGTTTTTATCAACAAGCCTTCAAAAGGGAAAAAATAATACCATAAATGAATTTATATGATTGAAATAAGAACAAGAGAATTCATAAATTTAATAAACAATCGTACATACACAAAGATGAAACAACATAAGGCAAAAATTTAGTCTATTAGCTTTCCCTAGGGTACACCATTTAGATCAATTATTCAAAGGTAGAATAATCTCTCTAACAAAAATATATATGGGCTATGTAGGAAAACCATACTTATACAAAATAACTCCCTTGAGAGAGATGAAGTTAACAAAACCTTATGCTCAATTATAGAGTAAGAAAATATGAGAAACTTCATGCAAATGTCCTCCTCTTTAGCTTGAAATGGCATCTTTAGTAGAGTAGATGATGGAAAATAATCATGCAACTGTTGGGCACTTAAACAAGTGCTTGAGGAGAAGAGAAATCATTTGGAATATTTTAGTTGAACCATTTATTATTTGATTTTTGTTACTGTTATCTCTCCCAAGAAATGGGATGCCAAAATGAACCATTACTTGGTAAATATTGAATACTTTTGAATATTTTGAGTTATAACTTGAAAAACCTAATTTTTAATTTGTAGTGAAGACTTTTACAACTTTTAAGTCATTAAAATTAACAAAAAAGAAAGTGTAAATTATAACATGAGTTTTTGCAACTGAAGCAATTCAAACTTTGTCAAAAGGAAAAGTGTGAATTATAGGTTTGTAATTTACAACTAAAGCTTGATAAAAAGATAATTGAAAATTACAAGTGGATCTTTCTCAAATAAAATATAAGAGTTGTCAAAATGATAGTTACAATTTGAAACTTGCAACTTTACAATGTATCTTACAACAAAAAATGTAATTTATAGATTGAATTTATAACTAATTAAAAAAATTAATCCATAACCATGACCTCTAAAGATTCCTTGACCTTTATTACTTGTATCTTATCAATATAAGCATCGAAGCTACTGAATACATATTGAAGGTGCTCTTCACCAGGACCAAGTGTGTAAATTTTGATGATCTCACATTCTACTATTATTTTAAATAGTTACCTAGATGTAACTCTATATACTTAAGTATCTTTTCCCATTTGATCTAGTGTATTGTGATACCTCATGAATCAGTGGATGGAACTCAAGTTGAAAGTTATATCCTATGATGATTCTCTCTTAACTACCCCCATGAATTTTTCTTGGACCTATTGAATAGGAATGGGTTGATCTTGGTGATCTATTACTTCACATGATAATTTACCAAGTAAATCTTCAATGTCATAAATTATATTTGTGGCCTTATCACATGTACTTTTGGCCTTATTAATACTCTCAGTGAATATCCTAATTTTTAAATAGGCTACCCTATCCAACTCTTCATGCTCTACATAACTCTTCAATATCTTTTCTAATATGAGAGTTTTAGTCTTAATTAGGTCAACATCCTACAATTTTTTAATAAATAGGTTCATTCTTTTGATCTCTTCCTCATATTTGCTTATCTTTACTTTCAAAGATGCATAATCATCCTTCAAAGTCTTATAATAGTCCATTGCCATCTCTATCACTCTATTTCCTTTTTGATGAGTTCATCAACCCAATCATTTATGACCCTTACCATGGTACTAGTCTATGTCATTGATTCAAATGTTTCTTTATCAAGGAATTAAGAAAGATATTGAGTTAGCTGGGTTGTTGGCTCTATGAACTTTCTTAAAGTAGTTATTAACTATTAAATTTTTTTTAGTTCATCTTTAGTCATCTTGTCACTATCCATTTTATCAAAAAAAGAGCTTATACTTGATTGAACATCATGCTTTAGTCACTCTCTTATTGAACAATCCAGGTGTACTTTAGATATTTGATAATCTCCCACCACTAGATCTTTCATTTGTTTGTTTGGTAGGAGAACTACTATTTCCACATATCTTTCCCCTGCTACATCATATGATATTCTAGAGATGGTTCTGGGGCTTGTCTTTGGTCTTTGTATGCCTCTAATAGGTTGAAGCCGAGAGTGTTGGGAGACACCATTTCTTTCCTTATCTTTGATACTAATTGTGTTAGCCAACTTAGAGTGGCAACCTATGAATTTGTAGCTAAAGCTATTACATTAGTGGTTACTATGACAAGTGTTGTATCTATCACTGATATTGTTGTTGAATCCTTGGCTAATGATTTGACTATCTCTTTCCCATTGGTGGGTTGAGTAACCACAATTGTATTAGTGGGTCCTTCTATCTCCACCTCCTTCATGGGGGCTTGGGTTACTATAAGAGTGGAAGAAATGGGTACTTGAATGGGTAAAGTGGGTATCAATTTGCTTAACAGGGGTTTGAAAGCTAAAAGTGACATGAGTGGAAAGGTAGGCACAGGTAGTTAGAATAAGGGAACCTGTGAAAAGGAAAAATCTAAGGCAATAAATGAATCAATCAATGTAGTGAGAATACTCATAGTATATGAAATGAATAGTGTGATTGGATATGAAAATGAAGTTGTATTTATCCTAGTGGTTGGAATAACTAGTGGGATTGTAGTTAGAATGATTGAGTCCACAACCATGTACTGTTGGGTGGTATTAGTGATTAATGGAGTGGTAATGGATATTGGGGATGAGGTATAAGTGATGGTAGAAGAGGGAGGTGAATATGGAGTTAGAGTATCCAACTATGTTGATTGACTTATTACCAAAGGAGTCACTTGCATAGGTGGGTTGAGTGAAGTTGTAATTACTTATACTAATGGGTTGGTGGAAATAAGAGGGGAAATTATTTGAGCTAACTGGGTAATGAAGATAGGAGGAGGGAGTATTATGGTTGGTTAAACAAAAGAGATAGAAGGAGGGATTATTTGTGTTGGTTGAGTAGTAGCTATATCATCCATAGAAGTTGGCAATGGTTGATCCATCGACTGGGATGCTGGCTCTTGGCTGTTAGAAGGAGCCCTTTTTGCCTTTTGTTTCTTTTTTCACTTATGTGATATAACTAGGTTCACTACCTGGTCTGATTGGGTTCCACTACTAGAACCCTCTACTACTATTGCCACTACATATTTTTCCTTTACTTATCTCAACCTATCTATAATACTTAGGGCCTCTTTGGTTATTTTGAACCCTTTGCTCCTTAACCAATTTATTTTTGTATTTATAACCTAAGTGGTCCTATTCATCAATGAGAAGGATTTAGGTATAAACCACCTGACTAGTGGAAGAGGTTGGAGATAGATTTTATTATCATAATACACCCTATCTACTGGCTACTCATCATCTTTAAAGTCTTTAGGGACTAGTGCCATGTTGTAGTATTTGATTTTCTCTAGGTTCATCCTTGAATAATCTCTTAATCTAACTTCCTCTTCATCCTACATATCTTCCCAATAATCTTCATTGAAAGGGATGTGGGAGTATGTGGCACCTAATATACTCATAACATAGCTAGTCACATCATAGAAGGGCCTTGCATCGAGAGCTCTCAAAGTTATTTGAGTCATCTCTACATCTACACATTTAAATTTTGATAGGGAATGGTAGGTATATCTCCCTATGCTGATAGGGAAGTGGATCCATACCCTATGCCTATTTGATAAAAACTTATGGGTTTCCACAAGTTACCTCATAAGTTTGATTAGGGCCTATTTGGCACTTACATTCCTTGGAACGGTATAGGGAAAACCACTAAAACCATCCACTTAACTATATGAATATGTGGGGAACTGAATGAAAAATGCCCCCCAATTATCAATTTTTGTAGTTGGAATGTCAAAAAATATTCTCCTTCCCAGTTCCTTTTCAAACATAATTATAATGCAATATACAAAGAATCATTGACCCTTTTGAATTGTTATTTGGTTTCCTTAAAGGTGAGGTCAAGGTAGTAGTTAAAGACCTTGTTGATTTGATCAAGCACTATGTTCAATATTGGGAATGAACTCCCTTTTACTAATATATAGATAAGGTATATTGTTATATAAAACTTTCTTGTAGTTTGGACCTCCATCAATTTTTTGTGAATTGAGTTAGAAATCAATTGGGCCCAGTGGATGTACTATTTGTTCTAATGGATTAACCAAATATACTGGTACATTCAATCTTGATAATTTTTGGCATTAGGGTCCTCTGTAACTATAATTAAGAGTATAATAATGTCTCCTACTTCATCCTTGAAGTTTATTATAGCCAAGGTCCTAGGCATCCTTGTAGTTGTACGTTTGGGAGTTTTTAGCCATTGTTTGTTTAACACCCCTAGACAGGCTACATTATTATATTGATAAAACTTTTCATAGGTGTCAAGGGTTATATTTAGGTAGATTTCATATTATATAATTAGGGACATGGTATCAATGAAATTAGGGTCCAGATTCATAATATTTTCTCCTTTGACATTCACCACCTCCTTCTTCTCAACATTATAGTGTTTTAACATGGTGAGCACAAGTTCAGGGCTTTATACTGATAGTAGGAAGGCTATAACCTGGGGAAAACCACTATTGTACATGATTTGAATCCAATCATTCTTGAATTATACATTTACTTTATTTCAAAAATTTTCTAGGTCTATGTGACCTAGATCTATATCAGTGATCTCATTAGTGTTTGAATCTAGGCTGGATGAGATACTAGGTCCCTTTAACTTAAACATCATCTCCTTTCCATACATATACTCTAGGAAAATTGGCATGGGAAAACCAACTACAGAGTTGGATGGGGTTTAGACTTGCTATTACAGGTTATTTTCCCACTTTGATCTTGGTGGGGGTTTGGCTTGTAATTATAGTTAGAAATTCTAGCAGAGGTATGCTGTGTAATTTTAAATGAAAAGTCTAACTAAAATGTTGGTGGGGTTTCAACTTGCAATTTTCACTTTCAAAGTCTGATGAAAAGGTTGGTAAGGTTTTTGGTCTACAGAGTCAAGTTGGATTTTTGATGGGAACTTAGAGTTATTAGGACAAGGGGAATCTTCATCGAGGTCTCGTATGTGTTTTTTCAAATAGAATTTCTATGCAGTTTGACCTTGATAAAGTAGGAGGAATTTTTATCAAAATTTGTGAATGAGATTCTAGGGAATATTCTAGATTTTAATAGTACAACACAAACCCTATATTTCTTTAATAAAAATGTGAAGAGCAATTTAGACTAATAGTATGAGAATGAGGAGAAAAGGAAAATGCAAATAATACTATAGATGGTAATACTTTTATGACAATTTCAAAAGTAAATGATAAAACCATAAACTAAGCATAATATCTTATTCTTGTGGAGAAAAACAAAAGGTAGGGATTCAAGGAAATATGTGGTGATTGGAGGAATACCGTGTTTACACATGTAGGGGATGGTAATGGAAAATTTGGATGCATGGTATTACATGGCATTGAATGGAATTTCTTGACATCACTTGGTGTCTAGTTCACAAGTTTATTGGCACAAAGCTCTAGCTTGGATTTTTAAATGTTAACAATGATGAGAACAAACATAATTTTATTAATAAAACATGCAATAAATGCCAAACATGATGGTGGTTGGGTAAATGGTGGGAAAACAAGGTTTTGGGGTTATAGTAAAATTTTATAATTTTGTAAAATTGTAATTTTCATTTTTATCTTTGCTTTTTGTTGAGTGGTTTATTAGAAGTGAGAAATGCCATGCGAACAGGTATAAAAACCTCATTTTCACTTTGTAACTTTACAAAGTTACAAAGTGTAGTGGAAGTGTTGATTTATATTAGGTAGGGAGGAAGGGTGGAAAGTAGAAATTGAGTTCCACTTTATAAATTTGCAAAGTTTCAAAGTGCAATTGAAGTTTTTATTCTTGTTGGTATTATAAGTAGTGGAAAGCAAAACTCAAGTTGCACTTTGTAACTTTGTAAAGTTGTAAAGTGCAACCAAAGCTCTGATTCCCACTGGTATTAGTTAAGAGTAGAAGGTAGGGTTTTGATTTTATTTTTCAACTTATAAAGTTGTAAATTATAACTTGAATTATAATTTCCATTGGGTATTGGGTAAGCAAGAAGCAGAGGTTTGGGTGCACCTTGTAACATTGTAAATTTGTAAACTACACCCAAATCTTTAGTTTTCACTAGGTAACTTGGGAAGGTTTCTTGGTCACTTTTAAAGTTTTTTCTCAAAAAATTATTTGTAGCCCTTAGGGTAAAAGGTGTTTTGCTATTTTTCACATAAAAAATATCAACAGATGCCTTGGGCATGTTTTCCCAATAGTTGACCTTGATAATCAAATCATTGTAGATATTTTTGATTAAACCCATATTATTTTGAAAGTGGGACCTCATTTTGGAGAGGTATATTTGTATCCTTCACTTTATTTACCTATTTTTTTTGTAATGTTTCTTGATCTAGTTTTACTTTGTGAACTTATTGTTATTCTGAGTTATGTTTTGGTAACCACTTTTGTACTATCTCTAAATTTGGCCCTTTTTAATATGTTCTTGTATCACTATGAATTGATTAACTAATTTATCTTATATTGGTTCCTAATTATAAATTATGTGTTGTATATTATTTTTCAATGCCAAAAATGAATTTTTATGATGATTGTGCATTCTATTGTATTCACAGTAATATTTACATCTCCTCATTAGATGTAGAGGAGGTAGGTTCATCAACTTAGCTTTAATAATTTACCTTAAAATACCACTTGAGATTCTATTTGATCTTTGAGTAATTTGTGAATCATTAGTTTTATATGCACTCTTTTTTAATTTCTTTTTTGGATATGTAACATTATTTGCCACAAATTGACTAGGTGAAGATGCATATACATGATTGACATTAGTGTGCCCCAAAGGCTTTTATTTTATAATATGATTTTCCAATACTACAATATTTTCATGTCATAGCTGATTATAAATTTATAATTATGAAATTAGCTTTCTCATACTGATAATTTCATCCCTTAGAGTCTCACAAGTGCAAACCCTAGTTGCTTCTAATTGAACATGCAAGCACACATCCTGAATGGAAGATATGAGAATGAAAGGGTTTTAAGGATGGATAGGTTGAGTATAGACATTTAAAACAATATTATAGAATACATCACCTATTGAAGGAGTGATAACATGGACCTAGTTAGAGGGAAAGTAGCTATCACCCTCTTGGAGATGAGGAGAAGGAAAATAATCTTCTTATCGATGAAATTTGGCAATGCAACTTAGAAGAGAGCTACTAGGGTAGAATATATCCATTATGAAAAACCTAACACATACATTAAAAATAGAAAACAAAAGGATATAAACCATAATAAAATCTATGGCTAGGTATTTTGCACTATTCAATATAAGTCAAGTTCACCAAATGATTTAATTTTTAAGGTATTTATGGGGTTTAAAACCCTATGTTTTTAAAGAGTTGGAAAAATAAATCAGAGAATAATTATGAAATAAATACAACCATTGATTTGTATAATAATTAATCTCATATAATTATTATATAAATAGTAATGAGTCACAAAAGGAAGTAATTAGTTGGAAATTGACTGAGATGGATGGTTGATAGGTAAAAATTGGTGCAAAGACTAGGCAAGGTGTCATCAATAGCAATCTAAAGTCAAAAATCCTCTTGGATAGTAGCACTATCCTCTAGATAGTATTGCAATATGATAGTGTCCTCTAGGGTGTGACAATGTCCCTTGAAATTAGAGACTGTGAGCTTCTAGATGGGACCTTTACTTGAGTTTTTGATGCCCATGCTTTTGTGTCTGAGTACTGGATCATTGTATTTCTCTATTTTTAATTGATTTAGAATGCAAAAATCTAAACCTCCATATTATTATGGTATATTAGGAATACGATTATAAAAAGTGTAATATTAGATGAATAGATTGGATGTGACCTCAACACCTTGTTGTGTTGAGAATTTCCTACATACAACTTGAGAGGGGATCAAGCCCAATTTAGTTCTCCCAATCTAAGTGTTGGTGTAAGTACAAGTGAATGCTAGTATGAGTGTCATCTTGAGTGCTTTGAGTGTGACTTGAGTCTATAAATATAATTAATATTATCTTAAAAGTGTTGTAGATGGATGTATGTAGAAGTAGGGTAGAATAAGGATTAATAACCTTGATTTGTACAACTTATTTTTGAGCTTGTTTATGTGTATTTACATCTGATTTCCATCTAGTGGGTAAAGGGATAAAAGTGGTATATATATCTATATAGTTTTTTTAAGGATTTGTAATAGGTCTAGGCCAACCCTAAGGTGTATTGAGAAATGTAAATATGTCCATTGGTGGAGAGAGAGGTAAGGGATAATAGCATGATCCCTTGGTCACTAGCACAGTATGATAATGTCCAAATGGCTGTGCTAGTGTCTAGGTGGTAGAATATGGTGCACTAGGGGTTTAGATGCCTAGGATATGGTCTAGGACTACCTTTAGTATATCTATTGATGGGTTAGAATGACACAAAACCTAGGTAAGGATTGAAAGAGGCCCTACTATAGGTCTAGGGCCAAGCTAGGGATAGGTTAGTATCAAGTGACACTCATTGCACTAAAGTGACATTTTATATGACTAAAAGAGTAATGACATATTAAAATGCCCTTGAATATATGTATAAGAAAAGAGACACAATAAAATATAAACAAGTAAAGGTAGAAATGAAAGTATGTATGAACATGTGGTATAGATCCATATAAGAGCAAAGGTGTACACAAGCTGAGTCTATAGTAGTAGTAGTTGACAAAAAATCTATTTAGTATAGGATGATAAATATCAAGATATAATAAATGATAAATATATGATATGGAATATAGAAATATATAACCTTAAAAATTAAAAGTTATGTAGTATGATGCCCTTAATGGGAAAATGTATCAATTTTGAATTTATGTATATACCCCCAATGGGTAGATAGTACCAAATCTGGATCTATAGGACTTGAGTCATACAATAATTTACAAACACTCAAAGAGAATAAGTGAATCATGTATTATGATAAAAATAACTATACTAGCATAGATAACATATGTAGTATCTAGAAAAGATAAGGAATGTAAACATGGAAATGCATGCAATCTAAAGTTTATATTTTCTAAGAAAATATTTGAATGTTTTTGTATATTTGAATATGTTATATTGTTTTTATATTTTTTGAGTATAATCTATGTGTAAAAAACATGAAAATTAAACTTTATACAAATATAAAAGTAAGATAAATTATTTAAAATTAGAGAGGAACATACTAATCGATGAGCCTCATAATAGACTCACTATCAAGGTGTTCTATATCAAATAAGGGAATAGTGACCACCCATGTTGTGGGAGGAGGTATATGAGATATATGAATAAGATGTACTAAGTAATATATAGCTAAAACTAATTTTGGAGTGGGGTTATGAACCTATGGGGCTGACTGAATAGGCATGTGAACTATGGGGTTATTTGGGACCTATATGGTATAAGAAGTTGTGACTAGCATGGGTGTTCTGTGGTGTAACATTGATCTATATGATAATGAGGTAGTGAGAGGATCTCTAAAATCCACAACATGTCTCTAATATATGGGTTTCTCTAATATAGGTCTTCATGGAAAAGTATGTGTACATGGTAATGCTATAGGAGTAGACCTCATCTACACTGGTGGATCAACTGATGTTAGAGGTGTGTTAGTAGAAGCTATATGCAGAATGATAACTGGTCTCTACCATATAACCAATTGTGGAAAAGGTAAAGGGTACTCATATGGAAGAAACTCAATTGTAACCACCTAATTAGCATGCATACAATTAATAAATCTATGTATGGTGGATGGGATGGATCAAAGTTGTTGTATCCAAGGCCTACCCAATAACATGTCAAATGTGATAACATTAGGTGCCATTAAGAATCAAGTGGCCACATGTATAGGACTAACTTGTAATGGAAGTACTATCTCCTTGATGGAGTTCTAAACATGGCCACTAAAACCATGAATAATTATATTTATCTAAGAAATATCCTACTTTGAATAACCTAAGTTTTGTATAAGTGTGATAGTACACATGTTAACACTTGACCCATTGTCAACCATGACACTCTAAATAAGATGATGATCAATATAAGCTCATAAAAAGTGTGCATATAAATCTAAGTCATCATTTATGATTCCCTACTCTGATAAGGTTATGAGAGGTATAGCTAGAACTGTAGTATGATACACACCAATCATATTACTAAGAGGGTGTGTGTGCATTGTATGTGTATGATAAGATGATAGTGATGGATGTGCCTAATAAGTATAGTGAACACCTGAAGTACCTTCTATAGCATTAGCCATGTGCTTTGGGAAATGGATCTAAAAATATTTTTAAAGCATTTGCTTCCATTGGTTGTGGTCTAGGTGATTCTATAGGAGTGCTAACATAAATGATATTAACATCTATCAAGTCTTGTATATTATGTCATAAGTTGATGCATCTATTTTTAGTATGGCTTAGTGCCCTATGATAGTCACAAAATTCATTAGCATCATAAATATTTGGAAGAATCTTATTCATATCAACCTATTTGATGGGAGGGAGAGATATGATGTTTCATTCCAAGAGTTGTTAGAGAACATGTGATGGTGACTCGAGAAGATATGTGAAGGGTCTCCTTGTAGGAGTTGATAAAACCATGCGAGGAGTTGGCTCTAGGGCTGCATTAACCATTTTATTTTGATAACTCTTGTTTTAAATGGCCCTCACCTTATATGGGGGCTTATTGTAACTCTTATTAGTTGAATCTAATCCAGTTGTGTACTTTAATTTACCCATGGAGAGAAGCTTGGCTTCCCGTTCTTTCACTCTATGGCATAAATTCATGAATGATGGATTTTTTTTGAATATTATAGCTCCATGTAATGCCAGTAATAAATTTTGATTGAATTTGTCCTAGATTTCTCTATCTACCATGGGGATAGTTGTATTTTCTAATATAATTTAATATCACAAGACATATTCAACTATTAGCTCATTAAATTTTTGCTTGATTTGTGTAACTTGAGTGTATGAAACCTTATCACTCATATTGATTGAAAAGTATGCTAAAACATATCTGTCAATGGATTAAATGTTGTGATGGACTAATTACAAAGATCATAAAACCATTATAATGCATAGTCTTTTAAACTACGAGGGAATAATTTAGTGAGGATTCAATCATTGGACATAGTCCATATAAGCTGCATGAAAAGCACATATGCTTTGGGTCAAAATTACCATCATACAATGTAATCTTGGGTGTCAAAAATCTAGAGTGCAAAGGAGTTGTCATTATATGTTGTGTTAAAGGTGTGTGTAAGTGATCCGTAAACTTAAGTAATATTATGATAACGTAATTTGATTTTATTTTTACAATAACTTTACAGAATAATTTAAAACTTTGACTTACAAATTAAATCTTACAACAATTTTATGAGAAGAAATCAAGAAATTCAAACACATAATTGATAACGGAGTTTTCCACGAAGGCCTACATCTTCGGGTCCAATATCAACTGATGTATTATGAAAAATGTTTAAAAAGTAATTAAAAATGTCTCCAAAATGAAAAGTGAAAAATGATAAAGTTGTTCTTCAAGCAAAAATAATCTTAGTCTCTTTTCTGACTTTTTCCCGATTCTACCTCTAACTCCTTCCATAAGCCACACAAGCTCCTTTTCTATATTCTTTAGCAATTCTACTTGCTTCGATTCTAAAACTTTGCTTTGTTTTAAAAAATTGATGATTTAAAACAAACCACAGGTCCCTATTTATACTTGTATAGGGCCTGAATAATTAGATTACAATAGTTATCGGGAGGTTTTAATTGATAATTCCATCCTCCGGATTCATATCCAAAATTATAAACTTATTAATTAAAAACTAAGTTTAAAACATATAATTAAATAATGAAGTGGGGAAAATTTAAATCCCATTTTATGGATGACTGCAAAATTTTATGATTTTTCCCACATTTGTGGGAATGAAATATTTTTTAAGCCTTTAATAAGCTTTTCATATCCCATGAGTATGTGGCTTGGCACACATAAATCTTCGTGAACTTTAAAGTAGATAATGTCAAGGCATTTATTTTGGTGGATATGTTGTAAGCTTGGCATTTCCTAGGAATATGTGGTAAGTATGTGGTGTGTATGGCAAGGAATGTGGGTTTTACATGTATATTTGTGGATGGAACATTCAGTTATGTGGCATGTACATGCAAAATGGTAAATTAAATATGGTTTGTTTGGAATATTCAGGAGATAAAATTGGACCATAGAAAATAATGAATGGTGTCAAGCCATGTGGTGGCTTGAGGACCTACCATGTGGTCCAATATATATTATCTAATTGTCAACCACTTACATGCCACTTGTTGACCATTCACCATGTCACTTGTCGACGTCCAACTGAATGTTCTGTTCAAACCCCAAATTTTTTTGCCTTGTAACATTATGCCTATCGAAGATGAATATATTTTCTTGTCAAAGACAAATGATTGAAACCCACTATTTTATCATATGAACTGACTGCCATGTGTCATATTCTTACTAGTTCACATTTGCCATGTTATCTTATTGACCAAGTTTTACCACAACTTTGACCAGCCATATCTTTCACATACAAACTCTATTTCATGAACCATAAATTGTGCCAAAAATCTTGCGATGAGCTCTTTGTAGTGGAACTATTTTCAAATTTTTTCATAATGGGCATTTTTTATAGTTTAAACAATTTTGACCTACTTTAACTAGTTTGATTGGAACTTTGACTCATTACATAAGGAACATATGAGCTCTATTTTCTATGTTCTGTATGCCATTGGAAAGGTCTCAATGGGACCCACATAATGGTGTAGGTTTTGATCTAATTTAAGACCTTTTTTGCATTGACCTGTAGATCAATCCTCCCCACTAAGAAGGCTTTTTATTATAAAAAATATAGTACTATACCTGGTAATCCATGTGAGGATCTTTTCATAGCTATGGCTCTCAGTTCTAGCTTAGATGATCTCCTAAATGTCAATCAGTTTTGAAGGTACTTTGATAGGTCTTGAGATCTAAAACTATGAAAATATTGTAGGACATATGGTGTTATAACAATCACCATTTTACAATTATCTTTTTAGGGTTTTTACCTAGCAACATAGTTTATAAACATTTCCCTTCTTGGGTCTTTACAAACAATGCCTATATTTAGGTCTTTTAAATATGTATAATTTCTTGCACACTCTACACATATTAAAATATACAACCTATTTTTGGGGTTGTATCTGATGCTTTTTTATGACCTCTTTTTATTACCCTATAATGTTCTTGTTTACAACATAGATGAGTAAAATAACACTGAAGGCACTGTTCACCTGTAATGGTTACTATCGATGTGCTCGCATGAGAAATTCTATCTCATCTTTTACAATGCTATACTAATTTTACTTTTTGGGAAAAGTTGCTTTTCTTAAAGACAAATATGGTTTACCCAAGATAAAGCCACTAAATTGTATTATAATTACATCTAATTCAACTTCATCTACAAAGTTGATAGTAATTGTAAACCCTAATTTACATGTTTTACTTACATGTACATTATTACCATCATCTATTTTTTTCCAAAGAATAGGGTTGGAAATGTGGCTTAGTTTTTAAACCTAAGGTTTCTACATATTCAAATATCATATTCCTTTGATAATTCACATCAAAAAAAGCATCTATTTTAGAATGCTTAACAATTATTCTTTTGAAGAAATGTTACTTACCTTTCCAGGGTGACAAACTTTGAATTATCAACTTCTTATTGACTACTGTCTCCCTTGCTGATGTTATCTTAGGGTCTAACTGACAAGACTCTGTCTGAGGAGGATTTGTATTTTTCTTGACTAAAGATGTAGTTACAACCTTTGCCTAAGGTTGTGGATAATTCTACTTATCTTCCTTCAATATTTTCCCCTTAGTATTGAAGTAAAAACCAAACTTCATGTCTTTTTAAAGAAATTTATTTTCGTTAGTCTTATTCTTGACATTTATCTTAAAATTTCTTTTAGGACTCTCTTGTGAATAATAAAAAAATACATTTAAGTATTGCTTCTTTTCATACCTTGACGAATCTTCTGAAGATGTCTCATCAAATTTAACTGCTTCATCTTTTGAGAATGCTTCTTTCAAATCTTTAGGGTGTTCTGATTTACTGCTTGAGTAATTTTATAACTCAATTTTTTGGGATATTTGTCCTTTGCCTCCATATCCTAAACTTTTATGGAGTGGTCTCTTTGCCACTTGAATAGGCTAGACAATTACTTGACCATTAATGCCAAGGCCTTTTCCTTTGAATCCCATTTTAACCAACAACTTATAACCTATTCCTTTTGTGTGCTTTTCAAATGACTTTGATAAATGTTTAGGGTTAGTACATTTAGCATGCCTAACATTTTAAATATAGCCAGAAGATTTGATTTCATTATTTTCATCTTCAGAATTTACATCAGAAGATACATTGATAATCACAGCATTATTTGTTTCCAAACTTACAACATCATTTTCATTGATAGGACTAGTAGGAGTATATGAATTAAAAGAATCACTACTATAACTAGAATGTACCTTTGTAGTTTGGCTTGGTAATATCTCTTGGATGAATCTTTCATTTGCTACTTGATGCTTAGGAGAATTTGGCTTTGAAACTTTTTTGCCATGTGCCTTCCCCTTTATTTTGCATCTTTGCTCATTCTACTTCTTGAACCATAATGGAGCCTAACTGGGATTAGTAACCAACATAACTCAACAATATGACCTTGTCGAGCATAATATCCACAAATATTTAAATTTTCATGCATTTTCTTCTCATATCAACATCTCTATTATATTTTTTCTCACAATGCATCAATGTTCTATTAGAGCTTCTTGATTTAATACTCTTGTCATTGCTCTACCACTTGCCAACTTTGCTCCTGGACTTGGAGGAATTGCATTATCATAGTGATAATGGAATTCAGTAACAACTAAATCTAAGCTAGCATTGGATCCATTGTTAAACAATAACTAATTTTGGTTAAAACAAAAAAAATATAAATTCACCCACAAATTTAGTTTTGATATCAAACTTGATGCACCAGAATAATGCCTAAACAGAAGTTAGCCCAACACACTAACTGCTCTGATACCAACCTGATCTGTAAACTTAAGCAATAATATGATAAATTAATTTGATTTTGCTTTTACAATAAATTTATGAAATAATTTAAAAATTTGACTTACAAATTAAATTGTAACAAAATTTTTATGATAAGAAATCAAGAAATTCAAACACATAATTGATAACGGAGTTCACCATAAAGGCCTATGTTTTTGGGTCTAATATCAGTCGATGTACTAGGAAAAAAGTTTAAAAACTACTTATAAACTTCTAAAAAATGAAAGTGAACAACTAAAAAGTTTTTATTTAGGAAAAAATAACCTTAGTCTCTATTTGGAATTTTTCTCGATTCTGCCTCTAACTCCTTTTGTAAGCCACATAAGCTCCTTTGCTATATTCTTTAGCAATTCTGCTTGCTTCAATTCTAAAAATTTGATTTGTTTTCAAAAATTGATGATTTAAAACAAACCATGGGTCCCTATTTATACTTGTATATGGCCCGAATAATTAGATTACAATAGTTATTGGGAGGTTTTAATTGATAATTCTATCCTTTGGATTCATATCCAAAGTTATAAACTTATTAATTAAAAACTAAGTTTAAAACATATAATTAAATAATGAAGTGGGGAAAATTTAAATCCCACTTTATGGATGAACTCCAAATTTTATGATTTTTCCCACATTTGTGGGAATGAAATATTTTTTGAGCCTTTAATAGGCTTTTCATATCCCACGAGTATGTGGCTTGGGCCACATAAATCTCTGTGAACTTTGAAATGGATAATGCCAAGGCATTTATTTCAGTGGATATGTGGTAAGCTTGGAATTTAATGGGAATATGTGGTAAGTATGTGGTGTGTGTGGCATGGAATGTGGGTTTTACATGGATATTTGTGGATGGAACATTCAATTATGTGGCATGCACGTGGAAAATAGTAAATTAAATATGGTTTGTTTGGAACATTCGAGAAATAAAATTGGACCATGGAAAATAATGAATGGTGGAAATCCATGTGGTGGCTTGAGGACCCACAATGTTATCCAATCTCCACTTGTCAATTATCGACCACTCATCATGCCACTTGTTGACCATTCACCATGCCACTTATCAACGTTCAATTAGATGTTCCATTTAAATCCTAAATTTTTTTGCCCTTTAACATTATGCCTGTCAAAGATGACTATATTTTCATGTCAAATAAAAATGATTGAAACCCACTATTTTACCATATGAACTAACTACCACATGTCACATTCTTACTGGTCCATGTTTGCCACATCATCTTGTTGACCAAGTTTGACCATAACTTTGACTGGCTATATATTTCACATATGGACTTCATTTCATGAACCGTAAATTGTGATATAAAGCTTGAAATGAGATATTGATAGTGGAACTATTTTAAAATTGTTTCATAATAGTCATATTCTATATTTTGACCAACTTTGACTTACTTTGACTAGTTTGATTAGAACTTTGACTAGCTACACAAGGAGCATATGAGCTCCATTTTCTATGTTCTAAATGCCATTAGAAAGGTCTCAATAGGACATACACAATGGTGTAGTTTTTGATCTACTTCAGGACCTTTTTTACATTGACCTCTAGATCAATAAGAACATATGAGAGTCCAAGGCATAAGATGGTCTAGTAGCACCCTATTGAATATGTAACACCTTCGACTATAGAGAAATGATCTCTTGCTAAAGGGATTATACAAATAAATAATAGGGATGTGTTCTATCCACAAGATGTGGTGCCATTTAGAAGGGTTGGCTAGTTGTAGAATGTTGTTGTAGAGTTTGAGTTGCCCTCGTAGTAGGTGTAACAATATCAGTGTCTATAGGGTTGGAGGATTGACATGTAATGGATTTTAGGAACTCTCCTTGAACAATATAGATAAGGTCATCTTGCATATCAAGATGTTTAAAATTAAATATTTCAAATGTCTCTTATCGGTCTCATCAAATTGGTTATTGAATTCTATCATTGTAGGTTGGGAAGTAGGAAAAATAAAAAAGTTATATATTTTAAACCTTTTAATAAATTAAATCTATGAAATATTTTAGAAATAAAATAATGAATCAAATTTTATATTTTGAAATTAATTATTGAGTATATAAAATAAAAAGATACAAACCCTAATAACATATATGGCTAGGGTTTTTTCACTATTTGAAGTAAGTCGGGTTCACCAAAAGATTTAGATTTTAAGGAGATTATGGAATGTAAAGCCCTAGTTTGTTAAAGTGTTAGAATAATAAATTAGGGAATGAATATAAAAATAAATATATCCACTATTTTTTATAATAATTAACCTATCTAATAATTTTTTAAATAGAAAATGAACTACAAGAGATGCATTTATCTAGAAACTGACCGAGATAGATGGATTATGGGATGAAACTTGGTATAAGAGCTATACAAAGTGTTGTAAGTTGGAATAAGGAGTCAAAAAATATCTTAGGTAGAACCATGGTCCTCTGAATAATAGAACACCACACTATTATCCTCAAGGGTATGGTAGTGTCCTTCTTTAATTGGGATAGTGACCTTCTAAGAGGAGCTTCACCTAGTCCTGAGATGCCTGTGCCTGAGTGGATGAAAGCTAGTTCTTTGTCTATGCCCTATTTTGACTAATTTTATGCCAAACCCTAAGACTTCTTATTTATTAGGGTATTTGATGAGCATAATTATAAAATAGTGGTGTTAGTAGGGTAGGCTAGATGTGACCTCAACACCCCACGTGCTGAGTGTTGCCTACATACCAATACCTTGAAAGGGGATCAAGCCCGATGTAGTTCTCCTAATTTAAGTGCTAGTACAAATGCAAGTGAATTCTAGTATGAGTGTTAGTTCAAGTTATTTGAGTGTGAATTAATACTATAAATATGAGTAATCTAAGATTTGGTTTATTGTAGATGGGTATATATATAAGTAGGGAAGAATAGGAATCAATGACCTTGATTTTCATAATTATTTATGAGTTTATTTGAGTATTTACATCTAATTTTCATATAATGGATAAGTGAATAAAATAGGTGTATATATAGAATTATATTGCTTTTCAAGATGTGAAATAGGTCTAGGCCAACCCTAAATTGCATTGAGGAATGAAAAGACATCTGTTGGAGGAGTAAGTATCTAAGGGACACTAGTGCAGTCCTTAGGACATTAACATAGTGCACTAGTGTCCAAAAGGTACTATTGTCTCTAAACAATATAAATTGGTGAACTATGGGACTATATGTTTATGAGGTGGCTTAATGTTGCTTTTGGTGTATCTTAAAATAGGCTAGACTCACAAAAAATCCAAAAAATAATCCATAGAGGCCCTAAGATAGGTCTAGGGCTAAGCTAGTACAAGGTGGTCTCAAGTGACACTCATTACACTGAAATAACATTTTAGATGACTACACATGACTAATTTTTGAATAATATTGGTGTTAATTCCCATAGTCGTTATGAATTTTGTGCCACAAATGTTTAGGTTTGATCCATTATCAATGAGCACCCTTATTTTGCATTGTTACTTGTATGAATAACAACTCTTGGTAGATAATATATTTGGGTGATAATTATGTTGGATCAAAGGTAATGAACTTGGAATTTTTCTTGAAATATTTTATGATATCCACAAAATAAATAGGCTCAATATCACTTGGAACTTGTGTTTCATACAATGCCTCATATAGGATGTCCTTGTAAACATTAGATTGATTTATGAGCTCAAAGATTGAAATCTTAGCATGTGTATTGATTAGTTAGTCAATAATGCAATATCCCTTATATTTATTACAAGTTTAGGTTTAGGAGGCACATGTTGTATATTAATAGGTAGCATAATGGGTTGAGTAACCTTACCTCTTTAAGTAGTAACGACATTGAGTGCAAAATACAATATAAGCCTGGGCAAATAATGGGTGTGCAATGATAGTTGCCATTCAAATAAGATTTAGCTATAATAAATGGTTGAGATCATACACATTGGCATCTAGATATTGGGTTTATAACATTTCAAAAGGATTTTCAAAGAGAGATCAAGTGTTTTTTTGATTTAAAACCTTTCATTATTCTCATAGATTTGCTTAATAGATTTAACAAAGCAAGTAATGTAGGAAATTATAACAACTATCACAAATTGGAACCCAAAATGGGTGATATATGATATCTTGATTAATATTTTACAATTATCCTCCTTTATATATACATATATATAAATAACAATGGATGGGTAACCTCCTAATCTGAATGTAGGTCAACCATTACCCAATGCACTAATTCCATAAGTTACTCATTTAATGTTATATATTAGACCCATATAACTAACTAAGAGGGGTATGTGCCACATGTTGGAATATACATCAAACCATATACATTAATATATCATATAACTAGGTACATATCAGATGCATCCATGTTTCACATATTTTATAGCATTTTAGGATCAACAACAAAAAAACCAAAAAACCCTAATTGACCTAATATTTGGAGTTTAAAGATTGGATTCACCAAATGTTTAACCCTAAGTTTGGATGTGGATCCTACTTGGGTAGATATGGTTATTAATATAGTAATGACAATGCACAAGGGTGATAATCAGATATATAATCATGTAATTAAATGATAAACTTAGATACAACATATGTTAAATTCATTAAACTGAGATAGGCTAAAAATAGTAAGTACAAATATGATAGATATGAAAATGACAAATACATAATGTACTTAGTTGGTTTTGATGATAAGATAGTTTTGAATCTGGAATAAGTAAGAAGTAGACTGGAAGAGGATTTTGAAATAATTGCCAAATTTTGGACTGAGTGACTTTGGAGCCACATACACTAGTGTCAGCCTTGGAAAGTAACATCAACACTACTATCTAAACCATATGCAGGTATCTTATAAGGAATACCTATTAGAAAAGGATTCAACCACCTGGATGCTTATGGATTTGTCTTTGCCTTCAATTTGGTGCATTTAGATCTAGGTCATAGATGGTCACTCCTTATAAAATTGTAAAACCCTAGTTCTTCATCTTCATAGTGACCTTGGAAAAATGGGTTAGTGGGCACATGATGTTGAGTTAAAATCAAATACCCCTCTGTTAAAGGGTGATAATTACATAGCCACTACTTTGAATAGGGCCTCAGACTGATGTAGTTCTCCCTTACATGCTGGATTATGTGTTAATCAATTAATATGTTGAAAGTAAGTACAACAATAACCTTGCTTGTAACTTGGAAAATCAGGATCTTAGGCTACTCATTTAGTAATTCAGACTTGTGTATGTCTTGTTCCTATGTATGATATGTAAATAATAGAAAATAGGAAAGTTTTTCTTTATTGATTACTTGATTGAATTCTTTAATAAGTTGCCTTGGTGTATGCTAGGTGAGGAATGAATGAGGAGTACTTTATGAATATATACAAATCTTATTGGGAAGTATCTCACATTAAATCACTTAGGTTTACCATTAGGATATGTTTCATTTGAAAATTAAATGACTTTAGGGCACTGGACACCTACATCATGGTAGGAAACTAGTGTTGATGTAGGGGTCTAGGATTGACGCTTGTGTCCTAACAATTATAAAATAGGTATAGGTTCAAAACTTGTAGGGGCATAAGATAAGAATTTTTTAAGCATTATAAGAAAGATAGAAGGTTTGGGCCATCAATATAATATTGGTCAGACCAAGAGATAGACCAAGGGGCACAAGATATATTAGATGTAAGACTTACAAAAGGGGGAAAGCTCCAGACTAAGAGGAATAATCAAGGTCTAATTTTACCAAGTGTACAAGACCGAGGTGTTATATAATCCATAAATATCATCTATAAGTAACTAGGGTTTAATATTTTCCCAAGTTTTCCAAATGCTTTTAACCATGAAGGATCCAACAATTTTTATGGGGTTAGAGAAAGTGAAAATGTTAGAAAATCCTAACCCTTTCCAAGTAGAATAGTCATGAGGATTACCCTCAGAGATATAAAATGAGAGTAAAAATTTCCATGTCTCATTCCCTCAACTACATAAATAATCAATTTGGCTCAGAGAACCAAGCCTTGGTGATAAATATCAATCAACCCCATCCCTTTAGCCTCCTTATGGAGATAAAAATACTCTTAGGTAACCCTATGGAAACATTTATCGGTGGAAGAAATAGCCCAAAGAAAATATATGTGAATATTTTCAAGCTTTTGAATAGAGTTTTTGGATGGAATCCAACAAGAAGAATAATAAACATGAGTAGATGCAATCACCTTCGAACACACTTGAAATTTATTGATAAGGGATACAGGCTTGGTTATCCAATAAAAGAGAATTTTTATAAATTGATCCACCACATATTACCATAAGACAAAAGGGAAGCTTCGAATGCAAATTGAATTCATATAAATCTAAAAATCTCAACATGTTGAAGCCATTTCCATTCATAATGACTCACCTAGGGAGGCAGAGGGAGGAAGAATTTTTATAGCACTATGTCTTTCACCATTAAATAGAAGATCATGAGGCAAGGCAAAATGTATCAAGAAATTGCATAACATTAACAACAATAATATCATTCTTAATAAGAGTTGTGAAATGACAATTGAGGAGTTGATAGGGATCCTCGGTAGGGAGATAAATTCCTTGAATAAGACCTTGAGATTGAGCATTGGAAAAAGTATATTTGAATCCTTCAATAATGAGAACATATAAAGCAAGAACTAAAGGGCATCCACATCGAATGGATTTGAATATACCGAATTATTTAAAGTTAACATCATTTACGGAAAGGAATGATAAATCATTTTTAAAAGGCATTTGAATTGCTTGTAGGAAAGTAGGGCCAAACGCTAAGGCTTCCAACATAGCCAAAAATTAAGGGCCATTCAATACTATCATAAGATTTCTCAAAATAAATTTTTATGAACATTGATTTTTATTTGGATCTATAAACGCATTCTATACCCTCCCAAACAACAATGATATTATCTAATATGCATATAATTTGAGTGAATCTTGTTTGTTCAAGTCTAATAATCAAGGATAAGAGATGATAAAGATAGAGTGAAATTGATTTAGCAATGATCTTGTATGAAAGATTGAGTAAAGTGATGGACCACCAATTTCTAATTAACTTAGGGTTTCCCTGCTTGGGAATGAATTTTATGTGTCTTTTGTTGATGTTAGTCCCCAAGGAATAGGTATTAAAATCTTATAAGTAGACTTGATATAGGTCCAACCCAATGGTGTCCCACATTTTTTTATAAAATTAACATGGAAATACATCACATATAGGAGTTTTTTCATTGGCCATTTTCATGGAAGACTCCTAAAATCCCTCAATGGAGAGCATCCTATTGCAAACAACTCTATGTGCAAGAGTTAGCTTGCTAGGAACAACAAAAAAGGCATTGGCCAAAGGCTTATTGTCGATCAAAGGATGGTTTTTGGGCTTTAAAAACTTTTTGGTAGTGTCACATGAAGATTTGGATCATATCTAATACTTTAGTAAGGTGTTGGACAACAAACTGAATGAATTTTATATATTGAGTAAAATGTTGGGATTCGAGCATGTGAAATAATTCCTTGGAGAGTGACCAGTAGTAGATTCACAATAAAATATACTTCTCTTGATTAAAATGAACAAGGAGAGTTACCATAGACCTGTATCTTCTAATTTTATTTAATTATCAACCTGAGGATGTAGATTTGATAGGATGAGGTGACTATATGTGCACACTTAATCCATCTAATTTGACATTTTTCTAATTGTAGTTTAAGATGTTGGAAATTATGTAAGAAATGAAATGTTGAATTGAAAACTCATACAAAATCATGAATAAAATAATTACACTACTTTATATTTGGAATCTTCCTTAAAACAATCACATACAATGTTGAAAATCACACAACTGAAAATTAAATACTCAACACATAAATGAAATAAGTAACATGCTTAGCTAATTGACAGGTCAGATTATTGCTACAAGAAATCAAAAGGGGGACCTTACTAATTACAACTTGACCTTCAATAATTCCTCTTAAAACAATAAAATTTAATCAAAATTAATTACTCATATTAATTAAATGTATCAAAGAATTGCTACAATAAAATTACAATAACTGTCTTACAAAATATGCTTCTGCTCCCCCCTCTCTCCTAAGCTTCTCCATTTTTATAGGAGAGATAGGTGATTTATTTGGAGAATAAAAAATCTATGAGGTTGAAACCAAATAACAAAATGCAACAATATTGTTACAACAACTATGCATAAAATAAAATAATACATATGAATAATCCATGAGAAGGATTTGGCTTGAGAGAATCACTCCTTCCTATTTTTATGGCACTATTATTGCTCCTAAAATCATGGAAGAGATTATTTCTCCAAGTTTTCAAATTTTTAAAAACCTTTCAAATTATTTTCTACATCCAACTAAATCAACTAGAAATGGTTATATGATGATAACTGGACATTACCTCAAATTGTCACTTACAATTGTGGCTATAGGTTGCATACAACTAGTTGCTACAAGATACTTTCGAGAGACATAAATTGTACATATGAACTCAAAATGAGATGCCATATTTTTTTAAAGTTCATGATATTTAAAGGTGAATCTAAATATGAAATAATATTCAATATTAGAAAACTCCTTGATATCACTTTTACTAAATTTGCAAACTGGTATGCTCTAAGAAATCTAGGTAGTTGCTACATGCTGTCCAAACATGATGAATATTGAATAACCTACATTATTACTTCACCATTGGTAACACAAAATTTAAATAATAATAAATCATAATATTTCATCTATAAATTATCATTCCTTAAACCATAACAATGCATATATGCATCATAAACTTATATTGTGCTAATATGTATAATTATGGATGGAATGGCATTATGGGTATATGAAATGGTGGATTATACAATGGATAAAGGTTGAATATATAGTAATATGAGTATAATTTATTGGAATCATCATAGATCTTGTCTCCCACTTTCAACCAATGCAAATAGACTTGGATTTGAGCTCCCTAGCATTGTAGTTGTATGTAATTTGAATGTTTTGCCTAAGATATGACACTTGTAGTTATAGAGGCTCATAGAAAGGAGTTTTCTCAAGAGATTCCATAATATGACTCAACTTATATGAGGTGTTAGAGTAAGAGTGTCACTTTATCTTTTCCAACTTGTTTCCATAAATTAATAGAAATAGAGCAGTGTCAGTGAGAGTGTCAAACAACCACTGGATCCAATCTGGCTACTTAGCTGGCCAAGGGATGAGGTTTAAAACTTTGTGAGTGTTGGTGATGGTAGGATTATGATACAAAATCATAGCATTAATAAAAAATGTTTTTGGATTTTGTGTTGCATGAATTACTAAGTGATATGAAACCATATGGATAAATGATTAGAAAGGACAAAATTTAGCATGGATTTTACTTTCAATGAAATTTTTTATCGAAGAAGTATTGTTGGATGAAAAGTATGGGTTGATCAATTCACTTAATCATATGATTATATCTTCCTATGAGATTGGACCAAGTGTACCAAACTTTAGATGTGGGATGACATTTGGAATTGGGGTCATAAAGCCCAAGTTTATTGGGCATGAAAATACAAGCTTCCCTTTTTCTGACTGTCCAATGCATTGGTAGATGACTTATCATGTTAATAGGTCGATCTACCATATTGAAGTCACCATAAATTTTCCAATGGGAATTTGGGAGTTTATTATCAATCCACCATTGTAAATCTACCCTTTCATGAGCATTGCTTGAGGCATACAAATTAATAATCCCAAAAGAGTAGTTATAAATATTAAAAATCACCCAAACAACATGATGCATGGGATTAGAGATAGAATCCATGTAATGTGGCTACCATTTTGGATAAATAAATGTAATTAAACCTCTATAACTTGTATCATGATTACTTATTAGAAAAAATCTATCACGCCAAATAACTTTATTGACATCATAGAGAAGGAAATCCACCACCTTAACTTCTTGAAGGTATAAAATGTCCATTTATGAAAATTTCCTCCAAAAATATTGCACAAAATATTTATGATTAGAGTATATTAGATTTTGAACATTCCATGAAAATCAATTCATAAATTACTGGTGCCAAGACACATATCCTCAACATCTAAGCCCTTGAGGGTTTCATAATTATTTTTCAAGAATTAAACATTTATGGAATGCAATATTTTTTGAAGTTTAAATGGCCACCTATCAGCATATTATAGCACATAATCTTCATCCTCCATATCCTCTTGATGAGGAGGGTGGTGAGAGAAGACAACCTAGATCTCTATCTTGAAGGACCATGAGAGCGTTTACATGCTCTTTGACAAGGAGATAGATGTGAGGAGATAGATAAAGAATCAAGGGTAATATATTACAAGATTTTATAGGTAGAAACATGTGAATTGTAAAGAACATTAGCATCCATGGGAGTGCTAAAAAACCTAGGTCTATCAATTTTAACAATGATAAGAAAAATATCCTTAGTGGGTTATCTTAGTAGACTCCCTAGTGGGTGTAGAGATGGAAGATGGTTTAATATTATTAGTAGGATTTTGGGTGATAACACTTTAATTGTATTTATTTTTACACTCTATAATTTTACACCCTTCATCAGGTTTATTTTTAGATTTATTAGGAGCAAGCTTATTTTTTGGGTTGTTGTGAAATAAATAAAACAAGAAATACATTATCTTGTGATCAGTAGCTAGGAAATGAAGACAAGTGTTGGACATGATATATATGTAGACACCCATTTTGGTACAAGTACACATATTAATAGTCTTCTTGTATGTATATACCTCTTTACTAAGAATTATACATATAGTGAAGCAATCTCTCATGGACCTCTTCGATTCCATCTTATTTCACTTGATCTACTTGCCCCTTGGGTGTGTGTGCTTTGTTTTTTTATCCTCATCTAGTGTATAGCAGAGACCCATACATGTGATTATTTTTGTATATTTTTATCCCTTAGACACTTACATCCATCTAGTGTATAGGATGGGAACTTTATTGTTTAAATCACACAAGTATTTAATTAAATTGAAATATTAGTTATACCTTTTACCATATCCACAATATACAAGTCAAATACAATTAAAAAATCATATACTGATCAACATAGAATAAATGAGTGAAATTATATTAGATATAAAATCAAATCTATTTGAACAATGTCATATACATATAAATTGATACAAATGTTTTAAAAATAAACATATCAATTTTAAGTAAGGGCATATCCATTGAGGTATATTCCTCATCACTATCAACATCCACAAATCTAGCACCTCTAGAGGTAGATTCACTAAGATCAAACTGTGGGCCCCATATATGTGAAAGAACACATTCTCTCTCCTTGAAACAACCTAGATACCACATTATCTCCTCATGATATCATATCAAGTAATCATAGTGATCAATATGTATCTACATGATCTTGGTGGAACTTTGCTCTGGGATGTCCCATCTAATTAACTTCACACATAACTCCTCAAGCTCTATGGCTATCATATGATATATCACCATAACTCTCACAACCAGATCAAATAATGATGAATGTACACAAAAAATATCAACAACTCTCTAAATAAAGTCATCCCCAACTACATCCATAGACACACTAAGAGTAAGGGCCTGAATTACTTGATCTACCATAGTCAACCACTCCTAGTTGCCTACACATATTTAAGATAATACACTAGTTAGAGACATATATAAAACCCAATAATTTTATAATAAAATAGAATACAAAAACTCAAAGCTAAAATACTCGCATGTGGTTGTAATGAATGCCTCATCAACTAGTGTTGGTCTTGCTTGAGCATCATCTCCTACATCACCACCTATCTCTCCACCACCATTGTGTGCTGCAAGAATGACACTTGGTGCTATAAATACAATATTAAATAATAGAGGCCATTAATCCATAATCCACCACTACACATACCTATCTGGAATTATGATGCTAGTAAGCTAGTGAAGTCCATCTCACTACTTACTCAGTACCACCAATGTGATATGTGATCAATATAGTTTAACCTATAGATTCTTAAAGTCTACATTCTACTTGAAATCATTTCACATAAAATGCTAAACATAGGAACAATAAAAAATCTTATATTTATTCCATCAAATGTAATAATGAATCTCACATTATTATCTATCCCATAATATAAATAATGACTATAATTTATACCATCCAGGTATAATATTCATCTAACTATAATTTCTAATTAATATAAGTAGTTTCCAAATATACTACACCCTATGATAACCCATATTATCATAGTCTAGTGTTCTTAAACACAACTAATAATACCACAATAAATAATAATAAATTAGTCATAAATCCATGGAAATATAAACTTTTATTCAAGAAACAAGACATAACAAATAAATTCTTAGTTCACATGAACATAAAATATTCCATTTTATCATTCATTATATTCTCAAGGGTTGTATGCACACATAAATAAGGTCCTACTAATTGTCATAAAATATGCTATTCATAGTAATAACCAACACACATACATTTAATCCATCAATATATGTGTGAGTCTAGATATAACAATTACATTTTGTACCATCCAGGTATAACATACATTTAAAATGTAATTTTCAAATGAAAATAATCTATGACATCCCATAATATCATAGTTCATTGTACATGAGCATTCTACTCAATCACAAATAATCAGTCTCACAATTTTAAGAATAAAATGTCCCTTAATCCTAAATAATAGGCAAGCAAGTATAGTTTATACCAATCAAGTATATCCTATGTTTAAACTACATACCATCAATCAAAAGAAACATAAAATATAGGCACACTTTGTGATGCACTAATGTATTCTATATATGTCTAAACACTTGTACATTTTAATCTATTCACCATATGTACCACTTACTAGTTTTTATTACTCTATGTAAATATGTCTATCAACAGTTCAGTCACGGTGTTCTCAAAGAGTCAGATAACTCATAACTAAGTTATACCATAATCTTTCATTTAAACAACTTAATTCTATTTCTAGGTGATTATTTTTATATAGTTATAGTTTTGGTCCCTCAGACTCCTTATGACTTATTTTAACCATCTATTTAGTTATAAGTTAGGCATATGACCCAATACACCTATATATGTAATATTTTATATAAATAGCCAAGTCCATGTAGAGATATATTTTCTATATAAATATCCTCATATATATTAACTGTATTCACACTGTGTTTCACATAAAAGTACTTACCAATATATAAACATGGTTTATAAGGATCAACAATCATTAGAACTCTGATCAATGACTTAATTGTTAGAGATTTCCTATTTAGAAAATACATTGATGATTTATTATAGATATTAATACTCCCAAAATAAAAATTATCATAGACAACAAACTATTTAAAACCCATATCACATCACTGTTAATTATAACACTCAAACACTCACACAATTTCTTATAGCCATCTATGCATATTATCCTATGTATTTTGTTACAAGTTTGATTTCAACTTGTTGTAAATAATACTTACACACACTTAAAGACTCAAAACATGTTGGATATGACAAATATATCATTACATATGCAAAGCTTCACATAAATATTACATGTAATGAATGTCACAAAAAGGAAATATGCACAACTTATTTGTTTCAAATATGAATAATATCATTATCTTAGATTTCACCAAAATATTAGTTCAATGTATATGCCCCAGATATAATACCACATGTAGATTTTTGATACTATTACATATGAAGATACCACATATTATATCATTTGTTTGATATAATGTATAATGATCATTGTGGTTTTCTATTAACTCTAAAATACTAATAAAGTAACATAGTGATCTACAATTTGGCAATGACAGTCATAAAAACAAATCTACAGTTGATAGTTATATTATTTCATATGTTTTCTTATTTTCTCCTATGTTATCTATTAGTGATAAGCATATATGAAAAGTGTGACATCTTTTTTTATAGTGATTAACATCTATGTATGCAGAACTATTATAATGATTACATAAGGGACAAAAATTACTTAGTAACAATGTTAAACTATTCCAAAAACATCATTGTATATATTTTTATCAACATATTTGATATATATTATTAGCATCCTTAAACATCAAATATACTAACATCTTTGATATATAAACTAAGGTGATCAGGGTTACTATGTGTATATTTAACCATCGCTATATATATTATATTAACATTGCTATATATATATTAACTTTGTTGTATATTTTATTTGCATTGCTGTTATTATCAAGTAAATCACTATTTATATTTATATATCGTTGCTTATTATTAATAATGGTTAGGTATAGTTTACTTCAAAAATACTATTGTTCTAAATGCCACATTACCAAACTAATTAAGTCATTGCTATTATACAATAAGTCATTCATTTAATAAAATAAGTCACTTAGTATCTTAAAAGAATATTAGCATTTAAATATTCATCTCACTAAACATTTATAAGTCGCTAAACATTTTATTCAAAATTAATAATGTTTAGATGCATATATTGGAGTCCTCAACAAAGATAACTACACTCCACTACAAGGAGAATTCCCACTGCACTAGGTTGTGCCAATCTAAAAATGGTCTTATAGAATTTCTCACTCCTAGGATTAGTGTAAAATACACAAAACTAATGCACATATACTTAAGTGAGAAACATCCCATGCTTTTTAAATACTCACAACACAAAACACAAATGACTTTATTAACAAGTAAGGATGTAATCACTCTCGAGGTGTTCTATCTAAGTCATAAAAAACACTGAAGGAATCTCTTGTTCACAACTCATGGACTATGTTATGCACTCTCCTACCAAACATTGATTACAACCATCACCATTGAGACACTCTATAAACCAACCCTTTAAAACATTTAAAAGGGTATGAGTGATCCTAACGGTACACTCTCAATGTACCACACACATTCACTATTCTCATTTCTAATAAATAAAAGGATATGAAAATGCTAATGGACTCATTAGGTCCTAAAGTTTGAGCAACAACTCTGATACTACATGTAACATCCCCATTTGGATCTACCTAAAAACAAGTGATTTTTTTAAAACACACAAACTATAAATAAATTACACCATGAGAATCTAAGTAGTGATCATATATAATGCTCTAAGTGTGATAACTGTAAATGAAGCATATTACACCATACATCACTGATCACTATCATCATAAGAAACACATCATAACATAAATATATAACATAATTACAATTATCCAACCATGGCTAATACATGCCTAAAACTATTATTGTCAATGTATAATAAATAAATAATTAAAACTCATCATGATAATGTTCCAATAATAAATACAATACAATACAATGTATATATATAAGACACATGGCTCCTTGGAGTATAGTTTCCAAAACTCTAGTATATTTGGTAATCTAAAGTGTCATCTCAAAAGTAGTATTGTTGTGGAGAGGGAGAGCATTATGTGAGCAATTTTCCACACCAACCATAGACCAACGACCCCCCACACTAATCCTATCAGGGAATGACCCTCCCTTAATAGACAAGTAGATAGTGATGGCATGGGAATCCAAAGAGACAAGATAGTACCTATGTGCTATATGATTTCTAAACTAAACATGCAGTGTATCATAGAAACCTGTTCTATTAAAATATATTACATAAACATGTAAATCATACTCATGAAATGATAATGTCTCACTAAACATTACTTTATCCAAAGCTTTCAATAATAATAATGATCTAAAGATCAGTCAAAATTCATACACACCACTTGGTTAGATTACTTTCATTTTCCATTGTGATGCTAGTAAGCTAGTGAAGTCCATCTCACTACTTACTTAGTACCACCAATGTGAGATGTGATTAACATAGTCTAACCAATATATTCATATAGACTACATCCTATTATCAATCATTTCACATAACATTATAAGCATAAGAACCATAAAAAAACATACATTTATTCCATCAAATGTAAGAATGAATCTCACATTATTATTTATCTTATAATATAAATAATGACTATAGTTTATATCATTCAGGTATAATATTCATCTAACTACAGTTTATAATTACTATAAGTCGTTTAAAAATATACTACACCCTATGATAACCCATATTATCATTGCCTAGTGTTTTTAAGCACAACTACTAATACCATAATTAGTCATAATAAAGTAGATATAAATCGATAGAAACATACATTTCTATTCAAGAAACTAGACATAACAAAGAAAGTCTTAATTCACATGAACATAAAATATTTCATTATAGTATTAACTATACTCTCAAGGGTTGAATGCACACATAAATAAGGTCCTACTAACTATCATAAAACATGATATTCTTAGTAATAACCAACACACATAAATTTAATCCATCAACGTATGTGTGAGTCTAGATATAACAATTATAGTTTGTACCATCTGAGTATAACATATATTTAAACTATAATTTTCAAATGAAAACACTCTATGACATCTTATAATATCATATTTTAATATACATGAGCATACTACTCAGTCAAGAATAACTAGTCTCATAATTTTAAGAATAAAATGTCTCTTAATCCTAAATAATAGGCAAGCAAGTATAGTTTATACCAATTGGATATATCCTATGTTTAAACTGCATACTAGCAATTAGAAGAAAATTAACATATAGGGACACATCATGATGCACTAATGTATGTTATATATGTCTAAGTACTTGTATATTTTAATCTATTCACCATATGTACTACTTACAAATTTTCATTACTGGATGCAAATATATATATATATATATATATATATATATATATATATATATATATATATATATAGTTCAGTCATGCTATTTTTGTAGAGTTAGATAACTCATAACTAAGTTACACCATAATCTTTCATTTAAACAAATTAATTCCATTTATAGGTGATTATTTTTTATGGTTACAGTTTCAGTCCTTTGGACTCCTTATGACTCATTTTAGCCATACATTTGGTTTTAAGTTAGGCATATGACCAAATACACCTATATATGTAATATTTTATATGACTACCCAAGTCCATGTAGATATATCTTTTTTATATGAATACCCTCATATATATTAACTCTATTCTATAAAAATATGCTTTATAAAGTTTAATAGTCATTAGAACTCTTATCGATGACTTACTTTTTAGAGCTTTCCTATTCAAAAAATACATTGATGATTTATTATAGATATTAATACTCCCAGAATATAGATTATCATAGAAAATAAAATATTTAAAACCCATATCACATTGACGTTAATTATAACACACACTATTTCTTAAATCCATCTATGCATATTATCTTATGTATTTTGTTACAAGTTTGATTCTATAAACTTTTTATAAATAGTACCTACACACACTTAAAGACTCAAAACACGTTGGATACAACAAAAATATCACCACATATGCAAATTTGTACATAGGTACTACATGTAATGGATGCCACAAAAAGGAAATACACAACTTATTTATTTCCGATATGGCTAATATCATTATCTTAGATTCTATCAAAATATTAGTTCATTGTATATGCCCTAGATATTATATCACATGTAGACATTTTTTCTACTATTACATATTAAGATACCACATATTATATCATTTGCCTGATATAATGTATAATGATCAACATGGTTTTATTTAACTCTAAATTAGTAATACATTAATGCATCAGTCTAAAATTTGGCAATGAAAGTCATAAATACAAATATATGGTTGACAATCATATTAACTCATATGTTTTCTTATTTTCTCCTATGTTATCTATTAGTGATAAACATATATGAAAAGTGTGACATCTATTTTTGCAGTGATTAACATTTGTGTATGCAGAGCTATTATACTAATTACATAAAGAACCAAAATTACTTAGTAACAATGCTATACTATCCCAAAATCATAGCTATATATATTATTATTAACATCTTTGATATATATTATTAGCATTCCTTTAGCATCAAAATATATTAACATCTCTGATATATAACCCAGGGCGATCAAGGTTACTATGTGGATATTCAACCATCGCTATAGATATTATATTAACATAACCACACACACACACACACACACACACACACACACACACACACACACACACACACACACACACACACACACACACATATTAGATTTGTTGTATATTTTACTTGCATCACTATTATTATCAAGTAAATCACTATTTGTCTTTATATACCATTGATTATTATTAACGGTTAGGCATAATTTTTGTCAAAAATATTGTTATTCTAAATGCCACATTACCAAACTAATTAAGTCACTGCTATTATACAATAAGTCACTACATTTAATAAAATAAGTTGCTTATTATGTTAAAATAATACTTAGCATTTAAATATTCATCGCTAAACATTTATAAGTCACTTAACATTTTATTCAAAATTAATAATGTTTAGACAAATATAGAGCTAGGTTGAATATATAATAATGCCACATATAATATAAATTGTCAATATAATTATATATGCTAATTGTTAAGTTAGAAGATCATTTATATGCCATTATATACTGATACTAATACAACATATTATTATATTTGATTTGCATAGAGATTGCGTTATAAGATCGTAAAAGGGAATGTTTCATATAGTATAAGGATTCATTGCATTGCATAATACATAGGCTCATTGCACTGTATTTTTCTATAGTTCTATGTTATAGTACATATAATTATCTCTCTCTAATCCAAATTTATGCATGATTATATACAATGACTTACTATTGTCTCATTTTAGCTGATAGCAATTTATTCCCAATTTAATATTAGCAGTTTGGTATTTATATCACCATTAGTTAGCATGCAATGATTTATCCATAATTTGATCACCCTATACAATTTCATATGTCCAAAACAAATATGGTTTGACTTAGATATTTATATATTTCAATCTTTACGTGTGTGTGTATATATATATATATGTCCTCTATACAAATACCTATACTATATATTTTGTCTTATTTGATTATTGTGTAGTTTGCTATATACATAGTTTAATATATATTTTCCTCTAAGTAGATCACCATACTCAGGCACATTGCCCTATGTGCACAAACTGTCAAATCATAATTTATATATGTGCAACAATTTTTAATATAGTTTTATAAATCAATTCTCACAAGTAAGGCTATACTAATCGAGAGAACTAAGATATTGTATACAGTCCATATATATATAATTTAAAAGCAATGCATACCTAGCAAAAATGTTTGTTGATCCTATTTTTTTATTTTCTAATCTTATCCCATCTTTGTTATCTTTAGTATTACCTTCCTTAGTGCTACCCTTATCTTCTTTCTCTCCTCTATCTTCTACCAATCTCCTCCCCTTGTATGGTGTGCCTCCATTTGTTTTATTACTTTTATGATTTTTTTTTCTAATTTTAAACCTCTTTATTTCTCTTAATTTATTATTAGTTTTTATTCCTCTTTTTGCTTATTTTGAGAATTTATTCTCTTTTTTCCTCTTAATTGGAAATTATTATATTTTATTTCTTTTACTCTAATTATAATAATAACTATATTTTATAATTAAATTATCTCTTTAAATATCATGATGGCTTAATGATAAATTAATCAATAAATTTGAATTTATTCAAATTATGCAGATTTCAAAACATTAATGAATATACACACATGTCATGCAAAATAATTTCCATAAAACAATTAAAATATACTAGAAAACCATGTATAAATGACTATCTAATGCAAATGGCATTAAAACACATTATGCTAACCACTTTATTATGCATCTAACATGTGCTAGCTATTATAGTGTGTGTAGCGTTCTAGCTGATTTATCTGTCATCCTCTAACATATCCATCTACGTCACCCTCTTTGATGATGTTCTCCCTCCATCACACTTTAAAGAACGAGTTCTCCTACATCAACCTCACAATAAGCAAGTAGTTAGACCATAACAACATGGTATACATACATCATAAAATATAATTGAAATAACAAATCAACATGATCATAATGTAAACATATATACTATAACTAACTCATAATAATGTAATCATGTAACCTAATCAATATACAACTATCCCATAACAACATATATCTCAAAGCTTAGTTGAAAATAACCAAATCAAAATTATCAACTATAAATATCCATAGATAATCATGTAATTTTTCTTAGTAAGGAATTAGGATGTAACATCCTTCCCCTAAAGCTAATCATCATCCCAGATGAATCCTATTCAAACATAATTTTTGATTTAAAACATTATTCAATAGAGAAATATCATAGTATAAAATATCAAATCAAGCAAATAAATGTGAAATCTGCCTATAAAACTCATTATAGTCCTCCCAAGTACTACTATCCTCAAAGTATTGGTCCCATAAGACCCTACACTATGACATCTCCCTATTATGCAAGCAAAGTTTGTGAGTGTCACTCTGATTGGATCTATCATGACCACCCTGGGGCTAGAACCGGTAAGGCAAGACTATATGATACAAGACTGACCACTTTTAATACCTTGAAGGGACTCACATATCTTGGTAAAAGTTTCACTAACTTTTGAAATTTAGGCTTCAACGAACAACACATGAGATCATCATAAAATCCAAAAATAAATGGCCATGGAGAGTTCCATAAAACTTTCCAGCCCCTATGGACATTTCTAACCTAGAGAGTGTTTTTATCATTTTAGAGAAAATTATTTAGGGAACATGGAAAAAATAATATGAATAAGTTAATACCATCACTACTCTATGTAGCATCTGATAAGTATAACATGTCAATACTGCCGCTAATCCATGTAGCTCTTGACAAGCATAATGATGAATAGGAATTAGAAATACTACATTTACAATCTATACAAAATTAAGGAATAAACGTTCCATAGTATACATGAATATGGCCATATGACTGAATTTGACAAGTCTATCTATCAAATCATGGATTTGACAAGATCCCCTTGTTGGATCCAAACTCAGTAATTACCTAGTCAATGTGGGACTAAATAGGAGCCACTCTATCTCTTAGTACTCACATTCCTAATTCACCATTCTTCCCTTATGTCTCCATGACCTAATGATCTCAAAAATGTGTAAAAAATTCAACGATTCACAAATACATACTAATAGATCCTAGAAAGTAATGGTATATGATAAATAATTCTAGATGTACCAACATACATTACAAGAAAAATCATACAATCATTCCATAATTTTATTAAGTTTCCATTAGCCAAACTTATCTGGTATCATATTTCATATCTCAACCTATTATTTTATGTTCATATTTAAGAGGAAATAATGTTAAAATTAACATAACATACAAAGGTTAAGGATCACACCATCCTTACAACCTTATAAAGGAAATAAGTGAGACAAAGTCTCCCTACTTGTTTAGATAGTACACAAGTTAAAAGTTTTTCTCAACCCTTTTAGATTAATAAGATGTTTTACACATCCTATACTCTACTCTCTCCCGATGAAGATACATAAATAACTCTTCAAAACAACATGCTTTAAGCAAAAAAAGAATAATATCAATCTAATCAAGGGTATATAATACATAATAATTATAATCAACTTATAATTATTAATCTAGAACCATTATAAATTCAAGGTTACCACTCCACATGGTCTAAGTTCACATGTTATATAAAGTAGTGACTCTAAAATTCATAAGTATAAAGTAGAGAACTAACATCTCAACAACCAAACTCTTAAATACCCTCACATGGTATAAAGAAAACATCACAACCCAAGTTTTCATAATCACTAATTACTTACCAAACTTGTAAGTGTAATATCATAACCTACTTACACAATTGGAAGGAAAATATTAACCACAAAGATGCATCAATTCATCTAATCATACAAATTCTTTCAACAAGAAGTAGAGGACACTATCCCATGAACTCAAGGGAATAAGGTCAAATAAATATTACAAAAACAAGTTTCAACATCATGAAAATAGGAATCCACTCATTGGGTTTGTAATGATGTCAAAGGAGGGTGAGAGAGTAACAACTCACCTCTATGCTAACTATGAGAGATGACACTTCTTCCTAATAAACATAAACATATGGGGTGCCAACTCATGAGCCAAGTCCTAACACATTCGAGTCCTCAACAAAGATAATTACACTCCATTACAAGGAGAATTATTATTTCACTAGGTGGTGCCAATCTAAAAATGGTCTTATAGGATTTCCCACTCCTAAGATTAGTGTAAAAGACACAAAAATAATGCACATATACTTAAGTGAGAAGCATCCCATGATTTTTAAACACTCACAACACAAAACATAAATGACAGAGGTGACTTCATTAACAAGTAAGGATGTAATCACTCTCGAGGTGTTTGATCTAAGTGATCAAAAATACTAGAGAAATCTCTTGTTCACAACTCATGAACTATGCTATGCACTCTCCTACCAAACATTGATTACAACCATCGCCATTGAGACACTTGATAAAACAACCCTTTAACAACTCTAAAAAGGTATGAGTGCTCCTAAGGGTACACACTCAATGTACCACACATATTCACTTTTCTCCTTTTTAATAAATAGAAAGATACAAAAATGATAATGGACTCATTAGAACCTAGAGTTCAAGCCACAAATTTAATACCACATGTAACATCCCCACTATGATCTACCTAGAAACATATGATTTTTTTAAAAACATAAACTATAAATAGATTACACCATGAGAATCTAAGCAGTACTCATATATAATGCTCTAAGTGTGATAACTGTAAATGAAGCATACTACACCATACATCACTGATCATTAGAAAATATTGTTTGTAGTAAGTTACAAGGGTTGAGAATCTAAACCTATTTTTCTTACAAGGAAGGTTAATATAAAATGTTTCATTAATGTTGTTTTATATCATATATCTTATCATATTACTTGTGCACAATAGATTTAATTCATGCATATAGTCCATGTCACATAAACTAATTAAAAACAAACAAAAACATTGCATCTAGTTTGCATGAAAATAGATATAGGAGAAATCAACATCTTGTACAATATTAAAAGTTTCTTCCCTCTCTCATTTGTATTTATACCATATATTGAAATGGATAATAAAAAGAGTTTTGATTTCAGTTATGTTATTCTTTAATTTTTGCACTTATTTTGGAGAAAATATTCATTTGTTAAAAACCTAGAAAATCCAAAAAACAATCAACAATAAAATCCTTGTAATTCATGCAAGAAACTACATAACATTAAATCCTTAAAATTCATGCAACTAATCACATCACCTAAAAATCCTTACCCATATGTGCAGGTAATCACATAATTACAAAAGCCTTGCCAGTCATGAAAGTATGTAATGTCCCCTTTTCAATTGACATCTTCAGACTTGATGATTAGCCTATTATGCGACCTTTGTAGGCTGATAGGATGGATAGAGGGTCATGATGGAGCTTGGCTTGGCTTTGATTAGTAGAATTCCTACAGTTGGCTTTCATTCGAGCTCTTTTAGACATGTTTTTCCTGAGATCCTATTATTTAGGGACTTCAAACACATAGCGGAGCACCCTTATTTTGGTATGGTCATGTGCATAATCAGTCCCTAATTCTCCAGCTTCAGACAGTTCGAGGATCTGACATGTATTGAGGGAGATATTAATATTTGATTGATTTAATCAACTATTAATTATTTGGTCTAATTTTAATTTAGAAACCCTAATTCTAATTTAAGAAAAACCCTAATTAGGGTAAGCATACATATTTGAGGGTATAAGGGTTTCTCATGGGAGAGAATTAAATTATCCATTGATTATTGATATTGATTATTGCTAAGAATTCTTTTGTGAAGACTGAGCCTAGGGTTCTAGGATTCCATTTACATTGGAGAACATCCACTCTTCAATGTGTGTGATTTAGAGGTTATGAAATATCAGCTGATCTATTGCCAATTTGAAAGATAACTTCATACATAAGTTATCACAGGGTTTACAAGTTTGAGGGATAGCTTCATACAAAAGTTATCATATTATTTAAGGTATTTTGAGAGATAACTTCACACAAAAGTTATCACAGTAATTCAGGTATTTATTTCATAAGTTTTTATTCAATAAATTATACAAATAGAGATCTTCTATATTAGAGCCATATATCTTGAGATTAGGGGTCCAACAAATAGGGTGTACTTTATTGGTAGTCATATGAAGTCTATACAGATTAGTACAGATTCACACAGAGATCGACATCAACAGGCAGAGATCCATAGTGATTGACATCGGCTGACATATCACTGACGTATGTAGGTTAACAACCCTAGTCGACCAACGATGGTAGTATAACCAACGTCAGTGACTGTGTTTTTGACACAATAGGCCAAGACGTACTAGATTCAAGTTTTATTCCCAATTTGCAGAATACTCAGGTTTTTAAGACCGTATTTGAATATTATTTTATATGCATGACAGATGATATCTATTGTAATCATCTAGATGAATAATAAGATTAATGATTTGGCATTTAAGAGATTTACTGTGGTTTATTTGTTTATTTGAATTTATCTTGCAAAATCATATCTTTATTCGGATCTTTTATCTTTCTATATTCCCTATTTGAAGGGGATATTACACTGGTATTAGAGCCAAATTCTTGCCATCTTGTTGGGCAAATCAGAGCCAAATTCTTGCCATCCTGTTGGGTAGATCAGAGCTAAATTATGCCATCTTGTTGGGTAGTTTGGGTAGCTTGGTCATTGAATTAGCTAAGTAACCATGATTACTTCAAGTAATCAGGACACCAAAAAATTCTTTTGGGTTATGGCTACAGGCCAGCAATAGATGATTCAGGCACTACAGGCACTCACTACTATGGTAGAGAGGATGAACACACCTGTTTGATAGAATGGGGAGCAAGGGGATAACAGGAGTGCTATTGTTAATCAGAGACTACGGCTGACCCATTCCAGGGTAGTTGATAGGCCAACATGGCCTACGTTTGTTAAGAATGATTCAAAGGCCAACCCATCAACACCACCTTTAGATCGAGAGGATCTTAACGGTTTATGCAGGAAAAAGCTTTGCTTATACTGCAAAGGTCCATATGATGCCAATCATGATTGTCTTTTGAGGCCTAAAGGCAAGGCAAATCATGTGATATGGGCATATTATGAGGATTCAGAATTAGAACATTCTAAACAATGGGATAGTTTTGAGGAGTCAGAGGCAGAGGCTTTAGAGCCTAAGGTAGAGGCAATGAAGGTGGCTCACCATTATTCTGAGAGACATGTGGTTGAGCTTAGTCATGAGGATTTGGACTCTCAGTTAGTTGCAAAGGATGAGGGAGCTAGAGATTGTGATGATGAGATAGTTTTAGCAGTAGCTTCTTCAGAGTTAGATGAGGATGAGTCTAATGCTGGCATTCAGAGTGTGGAGGTATACTCAGAGGTTAGTACACTGAGTGTTGTTGGTGAGTATGTTCTTACAGTTGTAGCTGAGGAACATGTTATTGGAGCTGACACACATGTTCAAGATTTGGGAGTACCTATTCCTAATGAGTTTGGGATACTAGTGGAGTCGAGTCTCCAGATTGATTCTTCTCACACAGATGATAGTGTGGTATAGTTGGTTTGCCACCTTTATAGAGGGATTAGTTATGGGATGGATTGGCACCATCTTTTGTAGATGGAATTGGTAGTTGCAAGTTACATAGCCTGCAATATCGACACATCCAGGGCAGTGGTGATTTTAGAGATTGGTTGAGTTGCATTCACCAGTTTTATTGTGGATTCCTCTTAGTTATACTTCAGAGGATATTGTAGGAGCTTACATTGATTAACAACAGTGCAGATCATAACTACATATGGGATCTAGGTGGATTGATTAGTTTGTTGTTTCGAGATTGCTTGGGGACAAGCAATTTCAGGAGGGGTGGATTGTCATGTCCCCTTTTCAGTTGACATCTTCAAACTTGATGATTAGCCTATTATGCAACCTTCGTAGGCTGATACGATGGATAGAGGGTCATGATGGAGCTTGGCTTGGCTTTAATTAGCAAAATTCCTATAGTTGGCTTTCATTCAGGCTCTTTCAGACATGTTTTGCCTGAGATCCTATTATTTAGGGACTTCAAACATGTAGCAAAGCACCCTTATTTTGGTATGGTCATGTGCAGAATCATTCCTTAATTCTCTAGCTTTAGATGGTTCGAGGATCTGACATGTATTGAGGGAGATATTAATATTTGATTGATTTAATCAAATATTAATTATTTGGTCTAATTTTAATTTAGAAACCCTAATTCTAATTTAAGAAAAACCCTAATTAGGGAAAGCATACATTTTTGAGGGTATAAGGGTTTCTCATGGGAGAGAATTGAATTATCCATTGATTATTGATATTGATTGTTGCTAAGAATTCTTTTGTGAAGACTGAGCCTAGGGTTCTAGGATTCCATTTGAATTGGAGAACGTCCACTCTTCAGTGTGTGCGATTTAGAGGTTGTGAGATATCAGCTGATCTATTGCCAATTCGAGAGATAACTTCATACAAAAGTTATCACAGGGTTTACAAGTTCAAGGGATAGCTTCATACAGAATTTATCACAATATTTCAGGTATTTTGAGAGATAACTTCACACAAAAGTTATCACAATAATTCAAGTATTTATTTCATAAGTTTTTATTCAATAAATTATATAGATAGGATCTTTTGTATTAGAGCCATATATCTTGAGATCAAGGGTCCAACAAATAAGGTGTACTTTATTGGCAGCTGTACAAAGTCCATACAGATCAGTACAGATTCATATAGAGACCAACATCAGCAGGCAGAGATCCACAGTGACCGACATCGATAGGTTAATGACCCCAGTCGATCGACGATGGCAGTATAACCAACGTCGATGACTGTGTTTTTGACACAATAGGTTGAGATGTACCAAATTTAGGTTTTATTCCCAGTTTGTAGAATACTCAGGTTTTTAAGATCATATTTGAATATTATTTTATATGCATGACAGAGGATATCTATTGTAATCATCTGGATGAATAATAAGATTAGTGATTTGGCAGTTAAGATATTTATTATGGTTTATTTGAATTTATCTTGCAAAATAGTATCTTTGTTCAGAGCTTTTGTCTTTTTATTATTCCCTATTTGAAGGGGATATTACAGTGGTATCAGAGATTTTGTCTTTCTATATTCCCTATTTGAAGGGGATATTACAAATTAATACATATCAAAGCCTTGATTCAACATTCCAACAAATAAACTTTACAAGCCATTGACTGAACAAGCTCATATGCTTTTCCTTAGATTTCATCTAGTCTCTTTTATATGACCCTTCTTGAGACACTAGAACTTGTCCAACATAACCTATTTCAAATCTAGATCACCTAGTCCTAACATTATCACATAGTCTGATATTAGTATTGAGTTGAGACATGAGGTATTTTAATCCACTCTAATTTCCCACCTCATCGTAGAGTCCTTATCCACTTTAGAATAAAAAGAGTGCATCCCCAATCCACCTATCATTATTATCTCACATAATAAGGGATGTTAACACAACATTATCCAAGCTTAGCCACCCATCCATCTCATTATTTTTCTCCTTAGGTCTAGCCTCATCTCATATAATTCACACTTAGTGGATGACATTGGCTGGGCAAGGTCAACTTGATAGAGTAAATATTTTCTTATGAATAATTTAGCCCAATCTCCCTAATTTCTCTAAGCCTAGAATTAAATAAAAACTTTTCCTTTTTATGTTATCAAAGATCAAAGGGCCATGGAGCTCTATCTCTACATAGCTCAATAATCTCAATAAACATAAGGATGTTGTTAAGGTCTTCTAGTTATGTCATGAGAATCCATTATCTCTACCTATCCCAAATCCCATCCCACTCAACAACCTGTCAATCCTCTAGTCCTTCCATTATGTTGACTGCCTGGGTCAGACCTTAGGGAGTCAAGTGCATAGATTAACATGTGCTAATTTATGTGCACACAAATTAGTAAACCCAATGTGAATAATTTCATCCTTTAAGTATCTTATTTTTCTTTTGATTTTCTTTGTCTTTTCCTTTCTTCATCTTCTCTCCTTTCACTTATTCTATGGATATCCATACACCCCCAAAATATGTCTGAATAGGATATTGACATATCTCTTGGACTTGATGGTTATAGTAGAAGTTAGTTTATCTCTAGTAGACCATCATTGATGAGTTATAATAAATAAACCTTTTATATTAACATAAAACACCAATCCTATGACTACTCCCTTCTTGACTTCAGGCAAGGAGTGGTAATAAAATTCAAGAGATACATGAAATTTCATAAACCACAAGTAATAAACCTAAATCTAACACCATTAATATTACAAGTGGAGGCCCAATCACTCTTCACATGGACACCAAGCCATATATCATATTGAAAATCCCAAACATATAAAGCATTATTTATGAAGGATCCATCATTTAGAGGATGAGGTCAATCACATGCAAGCCACTATGCATCTTCCTAGTAGGAATTAAGTGCCTCCAACCCACTAGTGACAAATACCAATGATACTCTTGGGGACCCTATCCCAAACCAACTCACTCATATGGCCTCATCTTAGGCATCTACCCTTCTTACACTAAAGGCCTAGGGCCCCAATATAAACACATGGCCAAATTAGCTCATTAACACCTTGGTGGGTCGTATATGTGACCTAGAAAATAATCAATAAGCTCTAAGTCAAGGGACAGGAAAAAACCTTCTTATACCAACTCATCCCTCATACTTCTCCATTCCAATGAAAATTCACCCCACATCACAACAAAAAACTTACATGCTCCCACCATTGTATGAGAAAATACCATAATAGAACCACATCTCTCATCAACCTCTTGGAGATATTCTCATCCATAAGGTTCCCAACCTTGATGTCTCAAAATCTTATTCATCTTACCAACCACTACCACTAGCAAACAATACAATAACAAGCAATTTATCTTTCCATACACTTCCAAGTTATATGCATCCTACATATAGTTACCCTCCATAGATGGGATACTTCCTCACCCACACCTCACTAAGCCACATAGAGATAACTCATATACCATCATAATAAACCCTATACACTTTTACATAATAAGGCACAATGCCTTATGCATATCATAGTGTCCCCTCATACTTGCATATGTATTTGAAGTCCACTCAACCAGATAATTAATCCTTGGCCTACTCTATGCTTCCCTATCAATTTTCATCCACACTTACCAGTAGCTATAAGGCCAACCCATACACTACACCACCTCCTCCTACCATCATCACCATAATGATGATAGATTTTAAAAACTAAGGAAACATATGTCTAATACTTTAAATAACCCCTTGAATCTAGCATATAGGGAGTTATTCTCCCATGTCCCCTACTATATCTTCCCCAATTTAAAGGGGAAGGGGATTAAAATGCACATGTAAAAGCCTAAGCCACCATTATCAGGGAGCTCCTGACTTGGGATAGGGTTGTAGAAAATATCTTCCCCAAGACACTTGAAGTGTTAGCCCTTGACTAGTGTTATCACCTCCTTGAAGGGTCTATACACTCTTTCCAATTCATGGATAAGTTATGTGATATTTTCCTCCATCCCTTAACAAAGAAATGAGGGAAAACATCCAAAATTTCCCATACAAATCATATGAGGAGGCCCTAAAAAATGTACTTTGCATTGATCAAGTATCCATTGATAGTGGACGATGAACCTATGGAACCAATGGATATATTATCACTCAAAAAAATGGGGGATATCAAACTATGAACCAAATCCCAAACAACATGAACAACCAAGGTCCCAAGATCTTGAACCATAATAAAAACACTACTACTGCTGGTGTCATCAACTAAGCTAAGAAATAAAACCCTAAAAATAATGGTTGATACCCACCTTTGAATAATACTAACACTAACACCAACAATGAAAGAGGTAAGAATCAAAGTCCTCCTCCCTCCATCCATATGATTTATTTTAATTTACCACCACCTCATAATGCATATGATCAAAACCACAAGCAAAATTAGTATCAGTCAGATGAATAATACCCCTAGTTTCAAAACCAAACTATTACCCGCACAACAACCAATAAGGATTTGGGTAGCAAGGGAAGAATATGAGACTTAAGTATTATGACCCCAATATATACTACCTATTAGTAATTTGACTTGTCAAGGTCAAATACCTTTATCATTTGAAACTTTCCTAAAACTGGTCATTAACCCTTTGCAGCTAGTCAAACTAGTATTTTGTGTCCTAAAAATCACTAATTTTGGTAAAAAAAATCAAACTAGATTGTAAATGGGTAATTATAATTTAAAAAGAGATTTTAATGTGTTAAAAATCTTGAAAATACCTTAAGTCATAAGTTTCAAGTGATGAAAAAGTCATTTGATATGTCTTATAAGCCAAAAAGGGCCCTTTTCCACCCCACACCTGCCAATTTCTAAGTTTAAAACATGAAAAAGGTTTTTAAAATTATAATTTTACATGAGAGGAACGTAATTATTCTTATTATTTCAATTCCAAGTGGTGGAAATTGAAGTCTATCTTTTAAAAGGCTAAAAGAAGCTTATTTTCTTCATTTTTACAAGAGAAGTACAGAATCCATAAAGATTCAATATATCCAAGTTAGAGGGTGATAATTTTCAGGGAATATACAATATTCATGAGTATTTTCATGGAAATTAATTGACATATAGGCCCTACACTAGTTTTCTTCTGTTACTTTGCTTGTTGTCACAAAGGGACCTGCGTGTAGGTTTTTTGATGGTATGGTCTACTGGAGAAGGGTAAAACTCTCAAATTTGGGGAGAAGAAACTAGACTAAAATAGATTATTGATGATCCAAGTGTTTTATAAATTAGATTCTCTAGGATCATGAACCATTCAATTGAAGATAAGTCAAATTTTGTTGCCTTGCAACCAGAAAGGCAACCAATTTTCTTCATTTTCTCCTCACCTGGACAAAGTTTAAAGGAAATTCAAATTGTTCTAGGATCTTTGGGACTTGTTATACCTTCCCATGACATCCTTAAAATTTTATTTATCTAATTCAAGGTCAAAAAAGGTCTCAAACTCATCTAGTCAATCTACAGTATTGGCAAGCTTGTAAGGGTGAATTGTATGGTCCTTAAAGAAGAAAACAACCTCAAATTGTCAAGATTTTGTGATTTTTAGGGTTTACATCAAGTTTTCATGATTTTCATGCATATATATTAGAGAATATTCAAATTTTATGGCCAAGAAACCCATCTCCATGCTCTCAAAGTGATCAAATAGGCCTATATAACATTATTTAAGTAATTTTTGCATATTTTAAGGTTTTTGAGGAAAATTGTATTTCAATTTTCAATTCCTTACACACATTAAATATTATTTAAATTGTGATGGTATGATGATTTGGTGTACATGTTTTCATACACCCCTTCTCCTAGTCTTGGCATGTTTTCAAGTGCTTTCCAACCTCTTCCACCTCACTCCCCCATATCACTATCATAATCTGCCTTTTCCACTATGTTTTCACTTCTTTTTCACTTTATTTTCATGATTCCCCTCATATTTATATGATCCTTCATCCCTTATCCATGTCATACATCCTCATCCCATCTCCATAACCTAGTTTCATCGTTAAGGATCCAAGGTGGGCCAACACCATCAAAAGCATGGTGAAGGAGGATACAGGGCAATTGAAGCATCAGGTCATAGTGAAATGACACCTAAAGTAGATCAAATTAATCAAATACTAGCCATGAAAGGTACATGGATATTCGATCAAGCTCTTTGAAGAGTCATCTATATCAGTGAATCCTTTGTTATGAATTAGGAAAGGTGGAGGTCATAATGAGCATGAAAAAGAGTACTATACACTCATTTTTCTGCATATACACCATAAGGACAATGATATAGCCATAGGGCTAATGAACTATCCAAGTTTTGACAAGGTAGTAAGATGACACAATGGTTTCTAACCATTATACATGTGGAGTTTCATTTTCAAAAGAATCTATTAAGAGTAATGGTAATGATATAGCATGGATTCGAAGCCCAAGCATAGTTCACAGTCTGTACATATGGTACTACTAGGAAAACCTACAACTAGTTATAATATGGAGGCCCATACTTTGATAATTTTATGGGTATTAATAGTTTTTAGAGGTCATTAAATTTTATTCAAGTTCCATCATAACATTAAGCCTATAAGGTTCTTATCTTCATGATTTGTACTTCATTGACATGGTATACATGACACTAATACCCTACAAGTAGTAAAAATGACTTTCAAGCATATGCATTCACCTACAACTAAAAACATAAAAGGGGAAAGTAATGGTTTGAATGTACATCAAAGAGTTGTCCACTTTAGAGAGGTTAAAACTATGTGAAATGGTTTGTTATAACAAATGAGTTTCATGAACCTCATACTATCTTTTTGCATCTTTGGTTCAAAATATTTTGAACTCCTATAAGTTACAATTCATACAAAGGGTAATAAAAAAAACAAAATCACAATCAAGCCTATTTCAAGGTCTATGATCAAAGGAGGGGTATGGTTTAGGTAGAGTATGGTTTATTAGGCAGGTACATTAAAGTGGTGGACTAATGTAAGATTTCAAGGAAAAACTTATAATTTTCATATCCAAAACCTATGTTTTTAATACCTATAGTGAGGGAGTAGATTCCTAAAACCAACCTCAAAAACTCACCTACAACCCTTAAGAGAAGCTTCAGTGCTATCATGCTTGAGATGGGTGTTAAGAGGTTTTCTTTCACTTTGTGAAAGTTCTTGTGTTTTTTAAAAGTGTGATTATAACTTCAAAATTAGGTTTCCTTCATTATATCATGTTGTAAAGCACCTAAAGTGCCCTAAAAACATCCTACAAGCTTATTCTCAGGCCTAGAGCACAATCAAGTTTTGATAAGTTTGAAAATAGGTCATCGAGAACTATGTTGGTTGATATTATGATTGATTGCAAATAATAAGGTAAGTGATATCCTTTGAAGGCTGATTTTATAAAGTACATATGAGTTAACATGTAAAAATGACCTACAGTGCCATTTTGATGTCCTACAGGCCTGCACCCTTTAGGAGGCTTAATAACAATATGAATGATCTTGAACCTACTTAGGAGGCTAGTTTTAATTGGTAAGAAGTAGTATGAATTAAGGGAGGGAATTTAATGAATAAACAAGTGAAAAAAGGCATACCATTATTTCAATCATTGACACCTACAACCACTATGAGGTGACCATAATAGACCTACAGGCCTGTGCTATAGTGGAGGAAAGTCTAATCCCTAAGAAGTATAGACTTTCAATGGCTAGTTGATCATCAAGGATATATAGACTTTTGAGATTGGTATTATCATAGTTTTAAATGTGAATAAGGAACTTTAAATCTAGAAAAGCCTAAGAGGGTTTTTGAAATTCACCTACAGGCAGTGGATGATAAGATACAACCATCTAAAATCTACCTTGAGAGGAATGCTTCAACCAAGGGTTATAGAAGGGAAGTAAGGTCTATCTACATGGGTTTGAGATTTAATAGGGGTTTCAAGCTAGTAAGGTAGGGTTTACAAAAGGGAATGTAACATGGAATTTTAGGTGATATAAAATATTACCTACATCTACTTGGGAACACACCTATAGTGATCTTAGGGCCTAATACACAGTGAAGCAAGGGGAGTTTTTGTCATCTATTGAAAGGACACATTATATGATAGATAATGTTTCAAAATAAAAAATTAGGATATAAATTCATTAAGTTCATGATGTAGGATGTCTTATATGACAAGTAAATCCAAGTATAACACAGTCACAAAAGACATGTACATTTGTGTTTCTCACAATCATAGGCCTAGTTGGCCTATTAAGGATATCAAATAGTCATATAGCCTAGGTATTTAATGAAGATATTTTGAATAATCAAGAAACACCTGATGGGTTAGCATGATGTTATAAACCTCACTTCTAACCTTCTTAAGGTTGAGACTTGTACTTGGTCCGTACAAGTGTGGAATAGTCATGCAGAGTCAAGAATACTTGCTTATGGAAGGGTTTATTTCCACTGAGATGGTTGATTATTTTAAAGAACATAGATTTAATGAATTTTTAAAAGACATGTGAATTAATCAAAGGTACATTGAGGGTTTCAAGAGACAAAAATAGTCAGATAATTGAGGAAGTTGAAAACCTATGGCCATAAGAATACATGTATGTCCACAAGCCAGGGAAGGTTGATATGCAATGAATTTTCAATGAGTCTTATGATGATATTTTATATAATTGGTAAGATGAAACCAGAACATGGAGAAGATAAATATAAGTATTTGTAAACATTCATTTACCTTACCTCATGTACTCAGACTTTTATGGAATTATGCATAAAAGAGGCCTAAAATCTTACATAAGGGAGTCAAATGGCTAAAAGGAGATGTGTGGAGGGAATAAATTTGATATAAATGGTATTTTATAACCTAATTAAGATTTAATATCCACTAAATATGTTCATACTACATCAACATCTACATAAGAAAGCAAAACATAGTCATTTGGAAGCCTAAATGCCTTGTTGGAAGGTCAAAGTATGCTAGAAAGGGGGATAAAGGAGTTTTCCAAACTGTTGAAGGGACTATTGAGAAATATGAAGATGTTTTTGAACTTTTAAAACATATAATATCAGTAAAACACTTTCAAATATGTAAAACTAAATCAAACATGTAGACAGTCCATGCACAAGGGGATAATTTGAGAGAAAATTAAAGATTTTGGGAGCTACAGGTGTAGTTTTGACCTAAATTTTTATACACAGGGTCATCATGAGTTGGATAAACTTATTAAAAGTTTCATATCCATTATATGAGTGTAGATACTCTCTATTTTATCTCAAAACTTAGCCTATCCATTTGAGGTTACCATTGGAGTAGGCAGTGTTTTGGAGTGCCACAGAGGTTTCTAGGCCTAAGTAAAATATTAGAAATAATGGGATGATGTTTTTAAATCATAATAAGACATTTAAATAGTGTAAAATCTCAAAATTTTATGTAAACCATGATCATATAGGCTTTTGCAAGTAAATAGGCACATGGGCCAAAAAGGGGTTTTTTGATTTTTCAAGCAAAATGTGATTTTAGAGTGTTTTTATAGCATGGTATAGGTTATATAAGGATGTTTTAAGGATTTTTGAATCAGGGGAAGATTCATTTTAATATTGGTGAAGTTTTTCACTTTTTACAGTTTTAGACACCCTTACAAGCCTCCTGTTCAGACGGTCATATTGTTCACCACATGTGGAGTTTGATAGAATTATCTTAGTATGATTTGAGGACCCATTTATAATTATAATTCATGAATAATTTATATTATTTTATGGGATGTTATTTATGAATAATCATTAAGAGTGTAGGCAACCCAAAATGCAAGCTAAACCCCATAGGCAAATTTCATCCACATGGTAACTTTTATTATATTTTGCATGGAAACCAAATATTTTTAGGGATGTTATGGGGATAAATTTTCTCTAAATAAATGGAAACAATTTGGGATTTGAAGGTCTGTACTTCATGAATCATCATTTTGAAGATTCAACTTTAAAACCCTCTTAAACCCCTTAAAAACTAGTTTTGATAAAAGTGGATTTTATTTCTATCAAATCACCATGGATAAAACTTAAAATTTTTCAAACATCAATTAAACTCAGAAAGGATTCTACAAATGCAAATTTTATGCATGGAGTTATACATATGAGGGAATAAATCATATTTTTTGTGGAAAAAAAGCATGTAAAATGAAATACAGGGTAGTTCAGTGAAATATAATCATTGGATATTGAAGCCTAAGACTTTTTATTCATCCTTAAATATTTATTTGATTATAAATCATCCCAAAAATGTCCCTACTAGCTCAATCAAAATGGCCAATCTACTGGAAAATGGAGCAAAATAAGCCTAGTCAACCTGGTTGACTGAATCACATAAGTTTCTCATCAAAATCACATTTTTGGTGATGAATAAATTTTTTCAAAGTCTAATTAATTTTTTAGGTTTCATGGCTTATTATTTTAGGTTTCATGGTGTCTAGGTGCAGATTTGCTTTTAGGCCATTTTGGCCTAATAGGCCTAGTTGATCAAATTGTCAAGTTCGAGTTTGGTGTTGGATGGCCATCTAAGGAGAAAAGATTGAGTTTCCACACTAAATATATGATTTTCCATAGATATATCATGAATATTTCATCCTTAAAAGTCTTTTTTCATGTAAGTGAATGATATTTGGACTTGACTGGTCTTGCACTTTAGTTGGTTAGTTGACAAGCCATGCATCTATTCTTGGTTAACTTGTCATATAAGCCTTTAAAACACTTCAAAATTAGCCTCAAGTGGATTTAAATAATCTAATGTTTGGTGTTTATTTTCATGTAGGGATATTGACTTGTCAAACATGGGCCCACCACCTATTTTTTATGCCAAGATGAAGATTTTTGAATGTTTTGGATACTTTGAAGATTATTGAACACTTGTTTTAAATATTTTAAAAATATTTAGTCTTGTGTTAGTCAAATAAGACTAATACTTATCCCTTTTCAATGCCACATTGGCTATCATTAGGTTTTGAGACATATATATTGGCTTTTTCAAGCCATTTTTTGACAATTCCTAGAGCTAAAGCAGAAATTGTATTCTAGACCATACATCAATAAAGGGGATTTTTATTTTGGATATTAGTTTTGATAGAGAATAAAGTGTAATTTATTGTTTATCTACATATAAGTGGGATTATATCTCCTTTTTTTAGGTCCCTTCCTCACCTATTGCTTTCTATCTCACCTTTTGCAGGTCATTTGAAGAGGTAAAAAGGAATCTTGCAATCCAAAATTATTTTAATACTTCATCTAAAATACTTATGCTTAAGGTAAATATAGGAATTTTATTGGTTTATATGTGTGAATTAGTTTCAATATCTTCCAAAGGATATAAATAATTTAGGTGCACCACCCCATTAGATAGAATTTCCCTTCAGTTTCCCCTTCCCCTTTTTATCACAAAATAATAGTAGATCAGTTTTAATAGATAAATCTTAAGGGAACTAGCCCTCTTTAGAGGTTGTTCACAATACAGAGCCACCCACACTCTGAGAAGTTCTAATTTTATCAGTTGGAGAGAAGGTGTGCCTTTCACATCTTCAAATAAGGTGTTCTCTAGAGTGATAACACTACCTCTTCTATAGAGTCATAGACCATGACACTTGGGGATATAAGGGATATAAAAAACATAATAAAGACTCCCAAAGGATCAAAGACAAATGTTTAAATATATGTTCCTATGAGGTACACACACAAACACCCAAACCCTTTTGATTGGTCCTATCACTCCCCAAAACCAAAACTTACAAATTTACCATAATCCTTTACCTAACCACTAACATACCTTGGTTAGGGTAAACAACATAATAATCAATCAAGTTACCTAGTTCAACACAAACTATCCATGGTAACATGCAATCATGACATTGAAGCCTCCACTTTTGGGGTGCCAAACACCAATTTGGTCCCTCAGCTAGGAGTTTAATGCAAAACTTAGATGATAAGAGTCATGGAATTAAAAGTTTAAGAGGAAAAAAACACCATTAATTTCACTAGGGAATACCAACCCATGACCATATATCCTTCAAACATCCTATAAACTAAATCCATTCCCAAACCCCTAGGTAACTACAACTTGATCTTTGATATGACCAAGACATATTCTCATATCTCTTTTCTAAATCTACTTAAGAACTTACTTGCCCACCGATCAAACTTGCTCGATGACCTAGGACTTGGGCATTTATCTAGTGTCACCCCTCCACAAGCCCAAATCAACCACATTTATTTGGACATGTTCTTTCCTAGTGAGGAAGCATGTGATGTTGATTACTTATTCGACCTATGAAGCCTCCACCTGACTCTAAATTAGTTAGGAGGGGAGAGATGACCTTGTTTTTAAAAGTATGGATCTACAATAATTATGTAAAAGGAACAATGGTTGATAATGGAGTAATGGTCAACATTGTACCCTTATTATTTTTATAAAAACTTGGTTATAGGGAAACCAATCATTCTACTGCATGCAATACCCTTTGTAACTATGATAACCTCAAATCCACTTCCACAAGAACCATTGTGCTCCCAATCATGCTAGGTCCCAAAATAGTCATGTCTAAATTTTATGTCATAGATAATGAAACCAATTATAATATGATATTGGGATGCCCTTGGATAAATTAGATGAAAGCTATTCCTTTTACCCTATTTTAGTAAATTTCGTTCCTACACATAGGGAAAGTTTTTGTTGCCTAAGTAGATTCCAAACCATTTGACATGTTACAGGTTACGATGCAAAAATATGTAGGATGATACATCAATTATCACTTACCCATGAATGTGGTTATAAAACCCCCATAACTAAATCCTTGAAACCCAAAGTGGTCATCTTTAAAAAAGGGGAAGAGGTCCCCCAAGCCATGCTAAAAGATAAAATCAAGTGAAAGAGACATAACAATGACCAAAGAGATCTCCAATATGAAGCTAGCCATTAAATCCCATATTTCCTTACTATCTACTACATAAATTATCAATCTCATGGAGAAAAACACTCTTTTTGTTCTTCCCTTTGATCCATGATGGGTGGGAATCTATAAATTCTTAGAAACTCTAAGCCAACATCCCAAAGGTAGTTGGATTGCTTACTTGAGCTTTGCATGGTGGAAGTATCCAAAGACAAAGAAACCCTTGCCCATGATGACCATCTTAGTATCTTTCAACATGGGCACTTGATGCTCAACCACATGAGGACATGCCCTAGCCTAGACTCTACCCTCGTCACTACCAAACCACTTTAGAGTATGCTTGTAAATCAAACTATGACATAAGCCTACCTATTTTTCAAAGTCTTTGAACTAACATGTTTCCTTCCCTATAAATGTTGGCCATCTTACTTTGACTCATGACTAGTCCCATTTCTCATCATACTCTAAACACAATGATAATTGGTCAAAACACACCCCCCCTCTATTCATCCTTATACTTAAAAAGAGGGTCTAAATTATGATAGTGGGTAAAGAAGAAATCAACATTAGAACTCATAGTTACCCATATATACCCAAATAAATACCCCTCATCCTCATCATACAAGAAAATACCCTAAAAAATCACTCCCAAATTCTTAAAATCTTTCCCACACATAATGATGAGGCAAATGGTGTTGACCATTCCTTATCCATAATATTGTAAATTGCACAACTATACCCCTACACCTCTTCTACTAGAATAAGACCCTAATTACACTGGCATATTCCCCACACCTAAGTGGGACCCCTAGTATGTTGATATTCTTCCAAATTTGAAAGGGAAGTCAGACAAATAATCTTTTTGAATTTTTAAAAACTCTCACCTACCTCAACTTGGGGTTTAGAAGACAACCTTTTATATCCCTAAAATTTCTTGCCTTCCTTTTGCCACTACACAAGAATGAGACACCCATACATCCATAAGGAATCCCATTCACCCCACACAAGGGGTAGGCACATCAACTTCTTAATTATTGTAGTTATGAACCCCAAAGATGGCTACCTAACATCTTTGACATTCACATGGTAGATATATTGGAAGATGATAGAGCTTAGGTTAACTATTTCTATCACTACCACTAGGGACACTTGATACTTCATCACATAGAGCCACATGAATACTAGAGTTACCCCATTAATCTTAGATAACTTGTACAAAACCCTTGTCTCCCCTTCGATATGCCCATACCCAAGGAGAGGGTTCTAACATTAATGATAAGAACCATCAAAATCAATGCTGATCCTCATAATTGCCCAAATGTTTTTGAAATTAGATCCCTCTCCCTACCATATAAATGGCCAATCCAAGAGTACATCTTGATAGGCCTTAATAGGTATGTTTTAACCTGATATTAGAAGGTGTGAAATCAATCATGTCTTACCACCAATTTTTTAAGCTATAAGACTATCTTAGGAGGTTTCCCATGATGAAAAGGGGTCATAATGAGTGAGTGTTTAAATTCTTAGAGGATCTTATCTATACAGGCTAGAAGCCAGGGTCCAACAACTTTAGTTGGTCATACCACACTAGTAGTATTATGAGTTTCATAATTATGCCCATTGTAATCATCAAAAAATGGTATTCGGATGCTAAGAGTGTCGTTTGAGATAGCCTATTCCTAGTTTAGCCCTAGACCTATCTTAGAGCCTTTGGCTCACTTTTCTAGTCATTAGGTTGACCAAAAACCTCTTTAGTTAGCCAAAACATAATCCTAATACTATAATCTTAGATCCCAACCCAACTTTCTTAGAAGTATACCAAGTGGACATTAGCACCACATTTAGGACACTACAACCACATGGTACTAATGTCCCCAACTGGGTACCTTAGTCCCAATTCTCTCAAATAAATACTTTTTCAAATGTGTTCCCCTCTTAAGGTCAACCTAAGCACATTTTCTTATCTACGCAAGCTATAGATCTCTATAAATATAAGTTTATTTGACCCTTATTCATTAGATGGAAAATAGATGCAAAATCTATTCAAACAAAAGATAAGTTGAGCAAAATTAAGTTATTCAATCCCTATTCTACTCTACTTTTGCATAATACCATATACAATAGCCTTAGACCTAGCTTTTAAATATTTCAAAGCTCAAGCACATTCAAGGCATCTAAGTCCAATCTCATTCTAACATTCACTTGCACTTGTATCAAACACTAGTTGGGAGAACTACATCAGGCTTGATCCCTCTTTGGAGTATTAGTATGTAGGCAACTCTCTTCACAATGAGGTGTTGAAGATATCCAATCTATCCTACTAACAAACATATAATTATTGATCATGCCATAATTTCAAGGAGGATTAGGTTTTGCACACTAAATCAAGTTTTTAGGCACAACATAGAGATCAATGTTTTGCGTGCATAGAAATAGGACCTAAAAACATAGGTGTAGGTGCCCCTAGAAAATAAGAACAATCCCATAAAAGGGATACTAGCACCATTTTGAGGAAACTAAAATAACATAGCACTACTATCCAAGTGGGGTACTATAGTACAATGAGTAGATGGATCCTAGAATCTTATTGACGACACTTAAAATTGTTCAAAACTCAATTTTTAAAACCTATATCATCCATGATAATCACTTTTTAGATAAGTTCCTATTTAAGCCTATTTATTTTTATTTTTAGAAAGTCAAAGGAGGTCAAAAGTTATAACAAATTAGTGATTGATTATTGCATATTATTTGATTGATTTAGGCATTTTAGCCCTTTAACCAAAATATGAATTACTTGTGTAAAACCTTAAAATATTATAACATTTTTTAATAACCCCACTAGGTTTTACTAGAATATTGTAATATTTAAAAAAAATTAAATACACGTATTCAACACATTGATTTCACCACGAGAAATCCTAACTAGTGATCTTTAACTAATCATACTAATTTAGTTAATCTCAAGGTTTTAGCTAATCCACTTAGATAAGGATCACCATGAAACATAATAGAATTCTTGAACAAAATTTAACAATAATAAATACTTCATCATATCATAAATTAAACAATACAATTTCAGCCATAGCTGATACATTATTATAGTCTCTACTGTATCAGCATAAATAATAAAAGATATAGTTTCAATAAATCATTATAGTATCTCAAAGGATAAAACATGATACAAATATCCTCTGAGTAGAGTCTCCAAGACTCGATTATCAATATGTAATCTCAATTATAGTCTCATGTATAGTACTCTAGATGGGAGGATGAGTAGCATTCGAGTAATTTTCCACACCAACCACGAACCATAAATCCCCTACACTATCTCCTAAATAAGGGGATGGCTCTCTAATCATAGATGGGTAGATAATGATGGTGCGAGAATTTAGAGTAACAAACTATACTCCGTGTGTTGAAGATATCTAATACATAATGTGTATCATAAAAAAATACATTATAATATGATATAATGTAAATATAAAAACTTTATCAACATATGAAATGAAAATTTTTATCAAAAATTACTTTGGCCAAAGTTTTAAATAATAAATGATCTCTAGGATCAGTCAAATTCATACACACCACTTGATCATATTACACCTCATCTTGCATTGATGGTGCTAATTAAGCCAGTGGAATTTGTCCACTTCTTAATCAGGGTCATGAATGCGAGATTTGGTAAAAACATATACTAATAATAAAACCAATAGATTAATTAAAAATATTATTCCTTAGTACATCTAAAATTATATAAGTAGATAATTTAACATACATTCATTTAGTCCGTCAAATGAAGTGTAAAGAAATTAATCATCTAGTTTATTACATATAATAAATAGAATCCAAAAATCATCTCAAACATACTATCCAAGTATTATCTCATCAAAATTATTAGTTAATTATCAAACCACATAACTCATAATGATATTTCTCCATGAAACAACAATATAATACAAGCTTTAAGTATAGTTTATATTCCACATATAAACAAATCCAGACCAAACATCATAATTGCTTATATCCATAACATATAAATTAAGCAATATATTACACACTAATGGTAATATTATTTTTAAGCATAATACATCTAAGTGTGATATGCATATATATATAAATGGTATAAACCATTCATATGTAATACATAGTCCAAAAATATTACATATACCATCCACACACACACACACACACACAAATTTTCTCAAAAACATTTTAATACAATACAATTATATATCATATATGGAATATTCTGAGTAGACATCCATTGCCCATGACTTATAGTATCCTACATACTATAACATATACATAAATTTCATAAAATAGCCCCATATCTCCATTTTAGAAAACTAGATAATCTCCCCACATTTGTACTAGTTTAGAACAAACATACATACTTTTACAAATTTTAAAAGTAACACAGTTAATTATATGATCCATTTGATTTAAATAAAAATAGTCTTATTTCAATCATTTCAAAACTTTCATTAAATCAAATTCATTAAATTAATCTAAAAACTCATTCGATTTAGTCCCATATGGGTCATTCATATAATCTCATGAACAGTCTGAATGCCTTCAATAATTTCTCATGCTCATTTTACCAATTGACTGAAATTAACTATCTATTATTTAAAAAGACTAATTTAGAATACATAGACCTTACTTTTAATTCTTTATCACATTATGATCATATAAAAACTTGTAAAGATAATAACAAATCTAGGATTTGAACTTCGTAAATAACCACAACACAATCCAATACAGTCATCCTCCTACTCATACCCCATGTTACCCAAGATGACTATCAACTAAATTCATAAGCCGTATGATCTAATACATACGCTACATAATTTAAAATACATAGTTAAAAGTATAACCATTTTATTGAATCTATAGGTGTTTGTATTGAAATTAAAACAACCAAGTCTTAATCCCCTATTCACTTATACATGTATGTAATATAATTACCCTCCAAAAAGTTTGATAAATTCACTACATAGTTTATAAAAAATTGCAAAGCACACAGTCAAAATATAATAGGTATACATAAATGCATATGCACATTATTGACAACCTATAAATGTATATATACACAAGCCAATACATATAAATGTATGTGTACATATTTGGCAACATATAAATTTGTGTACACAATTGACATACACATCTTATATATGAACACAATATTACTCAAAGCCTTTTAAAACTGGTTCAAAAATGCAACTATGAATATACATACATACATACATACATACATACATACATACATACATATATATATATATATATATATATATATATATATATATATATATATATATATATATAAGTAAATGTTTATATAACCTATAGTTTTAACCATGTATATATTTATATATCTATATTTGTGTATATATCCACATACCTAATTAATATAACAAATTTCCACATATTTTACACCTAAAGATCAATGATGTATACATAATAAAATTTTCAACCTCCAACCTAAGTTTAAAATCAAATTTCAAACACCCAAATGAGCATATCTATCTACTTCAAACAATACAATCAAGCCACATATATTTACATCAAGGATAGTTTCCTATTAAATGTACAAATATTTTTGAACTAAGATACAATTATGATTAGATTTATAAAATCTTATTGTCTAGGCATTCTATGGTTTAATCCATAACCCTAGGTTTTCCTTGAGTTGAAGATGGGGTTCTGTGGAAGCTAAGCCATTCACATGGCTCCATACTCCACTCAAAATCTCTAGATTTAAAACATACAAAACTCATTTACCCAATACTCAGTTTGAAAAACCCATACATTTATTTGCACAAGAATTGAAATACAAAACCTACCTATGTCTACCAATGAAATCCCCTGAATTCCTTCCTCTTTCCTTCATGTTTTCACCTTCTTAACATTCTACAACTTTATCATAAAATTAGTGAGTCATGTATCCATCCCCCACCGCTCTCCTTCTCTTCTTATTATTCATTTTCATTCTATTTCTTCTCATCATTAACAACCACCTCAATTGACTATTTAAATTCATGCAAAATTCACTCAACAACCTTCCACAATCCATCACCATGAAAACATAGTAGCCTCCATGTTTTCCACCAAAAGAATAGCTTAACTGAACTCAATGAATGATTAGTAAACCTAATCATCTTGAGGCTTCTATAAAATCATTATATATTCCTTTTAAAATTTGCATGAAACAAACAATCATCAACCACTTTAATTAACTCATTTCCAAACTTAATTCCATGAAAAATCAAACATCTAATTGATGACCAGGTATCCCCCATGCAACGACCTTCATCCATATTATAGACTATAGTTTATATTTCATGATAATACTTTTAGATTTAAATAGATTATAGTTCCATGTGACTATACTATCCTCTATTATATATATAATGATTATTAAATCATTTAATAATAAAACAATGTATTCAATATATTTAAACACAACTTTGGTTCAATTTTTAATCGAATACAAAGGTATTAAAATAATGATATTTATGTCTTTTGACATATAGTTCTAACTTATAAATAATAATAACAATCTTTAATTATTATTATTATCTACCTCTTCTAGATAATTAATAACAATGGAATATGTCATTATATCATGACATCATGTAGCTTTACTTATAAACAAAATAATGTAAGTAAAGCATAACCACACTCACTCATACAATCAAACAAGTGCATCATATAACATAAACTAATATGATCACAAAGTTATTGAAATCACTCAAGCAATCATATAATCATTACCATCAATCAGAAATCATAATAACAATCACAAAAACATACTACAAAATCTATATCAAACAATTAATTACTAATCATGATTTTTTTAAGTGGTGTGTGCAAGGGTTTATAGATTCGTTCTCTATCAACCCCCAACGTCTCCATCGAATAACCCTCTTTCATGATACTCTCCCTTTGTCATACTCTAAGGGAAGAATCTGTCTTGCATCCACCTCATAATAATGAATATAATTAGCTTAAAACATCATCATATCCATAAAATAATGGTGTATAAACATAATCACAATGTTTAAAATATAAAATTATTGCTAACTCATAACAACTAATCAAGTAAATTAAGTAACACAAACTATCCCATAATCAACATGTCATCAAGCTTAATTAAATAATAATTAATAAATTAATCAACCAGAATAATCCATAGATCAAATAGGCTACTTAGTTAGAGAGAAATAGGGATGTGACATCTTCCCCCTAAATTTGGTCATCGTCCGATGACATTTAATCAAACACAAGTTATGAATTAAATAACATTATTCAACAAAAAATAATATAGTATGTAAAAACAAATCAAGTAAGCAAATGTGGAAATAGCTTGTAAAACTCATCATAGTCATCCCAAGTGGCACTATCCTTATAATATTGGTCCCATATGACCTTGTACTATGACACTTATCTATTATAAAAATGAAGTTTTCAAGTGCCAATTACTTTGATTGGTTCTACCATGACCACCTCAAGATCCAAAACCTGCAAAGCATTCCAATCCAACACATGTGAAAGATAAATGATATATATTTTAAGATAAGACACATGGAAGACATCATGAAAATAGCTAAAGTTGGTGGAAATGTAAGCCTATATGCTATAGGTTTTATCACTTCCAAAAACTCAAAGGGTCCCACATATATTGATACATTTTCATTGAATTTTCAAATTTAATTGAGCTTTTCTGAGGCTTAACTCACAAAAACACTTTATCACCTATAGAAAACTACCTAGCTATTCTATTTAAATTAGCATAACATTTATATCTATCATTGGCTCAGCCAAACCTTGATTTATTATCTTGACTTGCTCTTCTATTTATAAAATCATATTAGGTCCAAAAACTACCCTATCTTCCAACTTGTCCCAACTGATTGGTGTTCTACACCTTCTTCCATACAATGCCTCTAATGAAGCCATATTCAAATATAATTAGTATGAGTTATTGTAAGAAAACTCAACCAATGGAATGTACTCTTCCCACTTGTATTAATTATCCATGCAATATATATGAAAGAGATCTTCAAAAATATGATTAACTCAATCTGTCTATCCATCAATCTGTGGGTGATATGTAGTGATAAAATTTAATTATATACCTAGAGCTAAATTTAGAGTCAAATAAAATATATAAGTCATCCTTAGATCATGATATAAAATAATCTTCTATGGAAAACCATGTAATCAATACACTTCCTTTATAAATCTCTTCACAAGAGTAGGTGCATTATCAATCAAGTTACGTAGTATAAAGTGAGCTACCTTGGTTAGTTTATCAACTAATACCAAGATCATGTCATGCATGTTCTAAGACAATGGTAAATCTTGGAAAATGTCCATACTAATCACCCACCACTTCCATTTTGGTATGTCATGTGGATACAACAATCCAACCTAATGTACATGTTCAACTCTCACATGTTGACATTCTAGACAATGAGACACAAAATCTATTGAATCTCTCTTGCTTCCCTTCCAAAAATAAAATGGTCTAAGCTCAACCATGAGCTTAGTTACTCCTAGATGTCCTAAATATGGGGAATTTTTTAGTTTATTTAACACTATGCTCTTTAAATTATCTCTATTTGTTACACAAAACCTATCATTATACCACAAAGGATGATCATTCTCTATTTTGAATCCATTATACTTAGAATTTTGAGCATTCTCAGACAACAGTTTCCTAACCTAATCATAGAATTCATTTATTGGTGAGAATTTGATCACTTGATCCCTCAAAGTACTCTTGATAGTATCCTCGACTTCTATGTACCTCCTTCCACTTAGGAAATCAACTAATCTATTTTCCTTGCCTTTGATATAGTTAATATCAAAATCATAGTCAGATAAGAACTCTAACCATCATATTTGATGAGCATTTATATTTGGTTGGGTAAAGATGTACTTGAGTCCCAAGTTATCAGTCTTGAGCTCAAATTATTTTTCCAACAAATAATGCCTCCAAACATGTAAATCATGTACAATTGCTACAAGTTCTAGGTCATGAGGGGCATAATTCAACTCATAAGGCTTTAGTTTCCTATATTCATAAGCTACCATTACACCATCCTACATAGTAACTCCTCAAATTCCATCCCCTAATGCATTGGTAATCATTGATAATTGACCATTAAGATTGGGAACTCTTAACACTGGTGCTAAAGTAAGCCTCTTTTTTAGTGCCTAAATGGCTACCTCACACTTATCTAACCAGATGAAACTTTGATTCTTCTACTAAAGAGAAGTAATCATATTAGCTATCTTAGAAAAATTTAGAATGAATTTCTTGTAATAGCCCCCTAATCACATGAAACTTATTATCTCATACACATTCCTTAGTGATGGCCACTCCATAATAGCTCTTATCTTTGCTGGATCTATGAAAATACCATCCATAGAGATAATATGTCCTAGATACTTTCTCTTAGAAAAATGCACACTTAGACAATTTACCATACAATATATGCTTTTATAAACAGTGTAAAACCAATTCTAGATGCTATAATTATTCTTCTTCATCCTTTTAATAAATGAGGATGTCTTCAAGAAAGACCAACATAAAGTGATCTAGGTAATCTATGAACACACTATTTATAAGATTCATGAATGCTACTAGTGTATTCATTAATCCAAATGGTAACATTATAAATTTGTAGTGCCCATATCAAGTCCCAAATGCTGTCTTCAAGATATCCTCTTCGTGAATCTTCAACTGGTGATACCTTGCTCTAAGATCAATCTTATAAAATATTATTGCCCCTTGCATTTGATAAAAGAGATCATCAATGGATGGAAATGAATATCTATTCTTAATTATTTATTTATTCAACATTCTATAATTTATGCATAGATGAAGAGTGTGATCCTTCTTCTTGACAAAGACAACTAGAGCACCCCATGGTGACACACTCGATCGAATCAGACCTTTCAATAGAAAATCCTAAAGTTGTACCTTTAACTCAACTAATTTAGTGGTTGTCATTATATACGGTGCCTTAAATTGTAGTGTTGATCCAGGTATGATATTAATTGAGAAATCAAACTTATGCTTAGGTGGAAATCTTAGTAATTCTTCTGGGAACACATCATGAAAGTTTTTTAGAGAAGGATAATATTCAATAGATGGTCCCTTAGATTATTCCATCTCATTTGTATTAATGATAAATGCCTAACAAACCTTACTTTGAGTTTTTTTGAGTTGAATTACATAAATATTCCTTAGTTTCAAGTCGCTTTTCTCACCTTGAATTTGTGTTTGATTTCTAAAATCATCTTGAGACTCAACCTTCTTCAAAAAATAGTCAACCTTCGCTTTATGCTTTGAAATGTAATTGACTCTTAAGATCACATCATATGATCCCAATGGTGATGCATAAATATCTACTACTCTAGTAAATTTAGGCAATTTAATCTCTACTTTGACTAAACACTTGTCAATTTTGGCTTTTGACTCATTCCCATATTGTACCAACCATGCATTTGCCATTACACTAGCTTTTATAGATAACTTATTATGAACTCTAAGAGCAATGAAATATTATATATCTCCCATATAAATTAAAATAGAAACTAGATGATCAAATAACATACTTGATAGTTCTATGGGTGATGCTTGATACTCAACTTGTCGACTATCAATAGCTACATGAATCCATTACTGAAACATACCTTGTTGAGAAGTTAAACCCTTATTATTTGAGTTGTCTTGAGGACATTCTATATCAATGTGGTCACTTCCACATATGAAGTAACCTCTAATTGGTCCTTTCTTCTCAGTCTATTGGTTTCTTTTTAAATCACACTTGAAACTATTACCAGGTTGCCTATTCCTTGAACTATTGGTAAACTTGGTGTTTTAATTCCTAAACTGACCCTTGAAATATCTACTCTTCACCTTCTTATTCTTCTTCTTGAAGTTGGTTTATAAATTCCAAATTTATTTTTAAACTTATCTCTGACTTGGGTAAGAGATTTTGGTTTCTATTCTTTCTTGATCACCTTCTTGAACACCCTGATCCATGGTAGATGGACCTTGTATATCTACTTCACCACCTATTTTGAGTTTCAATTCCATGATAAATTTCCTAATTTTGGACCTCTAATTTACCTGATATTGAGGTACATATTTAATAATCTTGGTGAATTTATCCCATTATTCAATCATCGATAAATCCCCTTACTTAAGATTCTATAAATATGTAAGCTTTTGTTCAAATTATAATTATGGAAGCCATCATGACCTAAACAATGTCATAAATTATTCCCAAGTAGTGGTGGTTAAGTCAAGGTTCATCTTGAACTTCTTATTTTCCCACCAAGTTGCTACTTCACCAACAAGCTGATAAGCTCCCTAGATTACTTTCATGATTTCAAAATAATTTTGAATCTCTAAATACTTCTCCATTTCTGTCAGCCATGCTTCAGCTCCATCACCCAAAATATTTCCATCAAACTTGGGTGGATTCACCTTTTTCATGTCATATGCTAACTATGAAGCTACTCGAACTCTCACTTCCTATGGCACCTCTTCATGCCTCTACTCTTGAATATGTTCCTATTCATTAGGATGCTCTTCAAGTTCCTCTTGAGAATTTTCTTCTTCATGACCATGCATTTCCTATTCTAGGGCCATGATCCAATCCCTAGTCTCTTGCATGATTCAAGAATTTGGTACAACTTCATAGCTTGATTAGCTACAAACTAGTTTGGATCAATAGGGGGTTCGGTATTTGAAGTACCCTCACCTCCTTGTCTAACATGCACCATTATTCTTCCTATTTATCAAGAGAATAAGTTTGTGTTAGTAGACACATTAAGTTTTAAAGTTTGAACCTAAGCTTTGATACCACAATGTAACAACCCCACAGGGTTTTATTGGACTATTGCAATAATTTAAAAAGAAATTAAATACACATATTCAACATATATATTGCACCATGAAAAATCCTAACTAATTATCTTTAACTAACTATATTAATTTAGTTAACCATCAAGGTTTTAGCTAATCCAATTAGCTAAGGATCACCATGAAATAGAATATAATTCCTGATCAAAATTGAAAAAAAATATGACATCATATCATAAATGAAATAGTACAATTTCAGCCATAAGTGATACATCATTATAATCTCTATTATATAAGCATAAAGAACAAAATATATAGTTTTAGCAATACATAATAATATCTAAAAAGATAAAACATGATACAAAGCTTCTCTGAGCAAAGTCTCCATGACTCAAGTATTAATATGTAATCTCAAGTGTAGTCTCATGTATAGTACTCTAGTTAGGAGGGAGATAATCACTTGATTTTTTTTCACACCAACCACAGACCATAGATCCCTTGCACTATCTTTAAAATAAGGAGATGACTCTCCCTTCATAGATGGGTAAATAATGATGGTATGGGAATCTAGAGTAACAAACCAGAACCTATGTGTTGAAGATATCTAATACATAATGTGTACCATAAAAAATCCATTCTAATATGATATCACACAAATATGAAAACTATATAATCATATGAAATGATAATATTTATAAAAAATTCTTTAGGCCAATTTTTTTTTAATAATAAATGATCTCTAGGATTAGTTAAATTCATACATACCACTTAATCATATTACACCTCATCTTGTATTGATGGCACTAATTAAGCCAGTGGAATCCATTCACTACTTAATTAGGGTCATGAATGCAAGATTTGGTAAAAATATACAATAATAATAAAACCAATAGATTCATTAATAATATTATTCCTTAGCACATCTAAATTTAACTAAGTACATAATTTAACATAAATTCATTTAGTCCATCAAATGAAGTGTAAATAATACATTCATCTAGTTTATTAAATATAATAAATAAAATAAAAAAATAGTCTAAAAAATACCATTTGGGTATTATCTCATCAAAATTGTTAGTTACTTATCAAACCAAGTAACTCATAATGTTATTTCTCCACAAAAAAACAATATAATAAAAGCTTTAAGTATAGTTTATTTTCCACATATAAACAAAGCTAATCCAAACATCATAATTACTAATATTCATAACATATAAATCAATCAATCTATTACACACTAATGGTAATATTATTTTTAAGCATGATACATCTAAGTGTGTTATGCACATATATATTTAAATGGTATAAACCATTCATATGTAATACACAGTCCAAAACTAATACATATACCATACACATATTAATTTTCCCCATAACATTTTGATACAATACAGTTATATATCATATACATTATATTATAAGTAGACATCTACTGTACATGACTTAGAGTATTTCATATACTATAATGTATTTATCTAGCTCATAAAATAGCCCCATAACTCCATTTTAGAAAACTATATGATTTCCCCACATTTGTACTAGTTTAAAACAAACATAAATACTTTTATAAATTTCAAAAGTAACATACAATCAATTATATGTTTTGTTTTATTTAAACAAAAATAGTCTTATTTTAAACATTTTGAAACTTTTAGTAAATCAAATACATTAAATTAATCTAAAAACATATTTGATTTATTCCCATATGGGTCATTCAGATAATATCATGAATAATCCAAATGCCTTTAATAATTTCTCATGCTCATTTTCTCAATTGATTGAAATTATCTATCTATTATTTAAAAAGACTAATTTAGAATACATAGACCTTCCTTTTAATTATTTATCACATGATGATCATATAGAAAATTTCAATTAAAACAACCAAGTCATAATCCCCTATTCACTTATATAGGTACGCAATACAATTACCCTCCAAAAAGTCTGATAAATTCACTACACTGTTTATACTAAAATGCAAAGCACACAGTCAAAATATAATAGGTACATAAATGTATATGCACATTATCGACAACCCATAAATGTATATGTACATAGTCCAATAGATATAAATGTATGTGTATATAATCGACATACACATATATAAGTAAATGTTTATATAACCAATGGTTTTAACCATGTATATATTATATATCTATATCTATGTATATATCCACACACCCAATTCATATAACAAATTTCCACATATTTTACACGTAAATACCAATGGTGTATACATAGTTAAAATTTCAACCTCCAACCTGAGTTTAAAATCAAATTTCAAACATCCAAATGAGTATATATATCTACTTCAAATAATACAGTCAAGAAACACACACACACACACACACACACACACACACACACACACACACACACACACACACACACACACACACACACACACACACACACACACACACACACACACACACACACACACACACACACACACACACACACACACACACACACACACATATCCTTTAAGGATAGTTTGTTATTAAATGTATAAATATTTTTGAACTAAGAGAGATTTATGAATATATTTATAAAAGCTTACTTTATAGGAATTCTATGGTTTAATCCATAACCCCATGTTTTACCTAAGTCAAATATGGGGTTATGTGGCAGCTAATCCATCCACAGGGATCAATAATCCACTCAAAAACTCTAGATTTAAAACATAGAAAACTCATTTACTCAATACTTCATTTGAAAAACCCATACATTTATTCACATAGGAATTGAAATATAAAACCTACCTATGTTTGCCAATAAAATCCCCTAAATTCTTTCCTCTTTCCTTCATGTTTTCACCTTCTTGATGTACTTCAACTTTATCCTAAAATCCACGAGTCATGTATTCATCCCCCACCACTCTCCTTCTCTTCTTCTTAATCATTTTCACTCTCTTTCTTCTCCTCATCAATGACCACTTCAACTAACTATTTAAATGCTTGAAAATTTTTCACAACAACCTTCCATAGTCTATCACCATGCAAATGTAGTACCCTCTATATTTTCCACCAAAAAAGTAGCTTAATCAAAGTTAATGGATGATTAGTAACTCTAATCATCTTGAGGCTTTTATAAAATCATTATATATTCCTTTTAAAATATGATGTAAAAAAACAATCATAGATCACTTTAATCAACTCATTTCCAAACTTCATTCCATGCAAAAGTCCAACATGTGATCGATGACCAAGTATCCCCCATGTAATGACCTTCATCCATACTATAGAGTATAGTTTATATTGCATGATAATACTTTTAGATTTTAATATATTATAGTTCCATGTGACTATACTATCCTTTATTATATATATAATTATTATTAAATAATTTAATAAAAAAACAATGTATTCAATATATCTACAAACAAATTTGGTTCAATTGTTAATCAAATATAAAGGTATTAAAATAATGATATTTATATCTTTTGAGACATAGTTTTAACTTATAAATAATAATATTTAGTTATGATTATTATCTACCTCTTATATATAATTAATAACAATGGAATATGTCATTATATTGTAACATTGTGCAACCTTACTTATCAACACAATAATGTAAGTAAAACATAACCACACTCACTCATATAGTCAAACAAGTGCATCATATAAAATAAACTAGTATGATCACAAAGCTAGTGAAATCACTCAAACAATAATATGATCATCATAAACAATCATAAAGCATAATAATAATTAAAAAAACATGATATGACATCTATATCAAACAATTAATTACTAATCATGATATTTTTAAGTGGTATGTGCAAGGGTTTCTGGATTCATTCTTTGTCAACCCCCAACGTCTCCATCTAACCACCCTTTATGATGATACTCTCCCTTTGTCATAATCTAAGGGAAAAATATATCCTACATCCAACTCACAAAAATGAAGGTAGCTAGCCTGAAACATCATTATATCCATAAAACAATACTTTATAAACATGATCATAATGTACAAAATATAAAAATACTGCTAACTCATAACAACTAATCATGTAAGTTAAGCAACATAAACTATCCCATAATAAACATATGTCATCAAGATTAATCAAATATTAGTTAATCAACTAATCAAACATAATAATCCATGGAACAAACATGTTACTCAACTAGAGAAAAACTAGGATGTGACACATTTCGTGAACCTAACTTACTTTGAATATTGCTTCAAACCCTTGCTTGCATTAATCCAATTTTTTGTGAAATAATTTAGGGCTGCATAATTCTATTTTTTATTTTTTATTTTTTTATACAACCTATCTAAATTAGATACATTTTCATATTAGGTTTGAAATTTATTTTTTACATATAATTTAAATTATTGCAAAGAAACCCTAGATTCTAAAACCCTAACCCTAAATACTCTTAGTGTTCATATCCCTTTTTTTCCTATTTTCATTAGATGATATTAATTTTTTAGAATTAATATATTCTATTTTAATATATCTATATCAATTTGTTTACTCTATGCCATCTAAAAAATCTATCTCTCTTTTATTAAGAAGAAGGGCTAGACTAGGTGGTAATCCTATACATCATATTCATATTCCTGCTATCTGAGCCTATAATAAGGACAAGGAACCTATTAAAACTTAAATTGTGAATTATTCACACCTTGATTATATGGAATTCAATACAATGCATTTTAGGATGAACAATATAACCAAAAACAAGATGAGGTACACATTGACAATCAGAACACACTACCTCCACTTAATAACAATGACATAATTATGAACAAATATGAGGTATTATAAGGATTCATAGATAGGATCGAGACATACCATTAATTATGCATAGATAATAAAGGCCATATTGGAAGCCAAGAATAAGACAAATAAGGGTCAATCTTCAACCCCTCAATTTAATAATGTTATTACACCTCCAGTGGGGCTAACTTAACCAACTCAAATATCATAACCCAAGATTTTTATTCAACCATCAGTGAATAATACACCACTTATGGCTAGTTAATCCACTCCAAATTTACAATCCCTTATGCATGAGATTATTTCTCTATAGTCTAAGGTGTTACATCTCTAGAAAGGAAAAACTAGGCCTTTACATGCCTTAGATTCCAATATTCTCTTGCATACACCTTTGACACATCACATAGCGGTAACTCCTTTTCCATATGATTTCATGGTACCCAAGATCAAATTATATGATGGTAAGGGTGACCCAGAGCATCACCTTAGATCCTTTCATGTAGCATGCTTGGACTATGTGTCCAATGATTGGATTCTTATGAAGTTATTTCCATACAATCTTAAGGATTATGCCCTATAGTGGTTATATGATTTATCATATCAATATATCATGAAATTAAATCATTTAGATAACATGTTCCTATCACACTTATCTATCAACATTAGTGATAAAATATCATATGTAGAAGTGGCATAGTTAAATCAAAAGTCAAATGAGCCTATCACAGATTATGTCTTATAATACAAGATAATTTATCCAAATTAACTAGCCCCATGGAAGACAATGACCATTCAGATATTTTCAAATAGAGTCTATTACTATCACTACATGAAGCTAATTTAGTCAATAAGTTTCCTATATTCACCATTTTGTGCCATACAGTCAAGGAAAGAGAGGCTAAGCTCTTATCAATGGGCAAACTCAAGTGCACAAATAGATCAGAATCAACTATTAAGAGTTCAAATAAAACTCCATACAAGGTAAGGGACATAAAGAACAAAAGTGATCAAAATTCCACAATCAAGATAGCTTCTAAGCCATCTCCCAAATTGGTTTTATCCATTCTTTAGTGTCAAGTCTTCACTAATATTCTAGAGTCACCAAAATGGATTCTATAACAACTATTAGAATGCAATGTTATATCTCTTCCTACCATTAAAGAGGTTGATATGACACATAATCTTATAAAGAGTTATGATTCAAATTCATTCTATGAGTATCATAGGGCACTAGGCCACACAAAAAATAGATGCATTAGCCTAAAACACAATATACAAGATCTCATTAAGGCTAATATTATTAACGTGGGCATACCCACAGAGACATTGAAATAATAGAAAATAGAGGCTAAGGCATTAAAGATGTTTTCATATCCTTTCCTAAAACATACAATGAATGAGGTAGGGGGAACATCAAGTATTCATTATACATACTAGGTACACACACCACCAAATTCCTATCACATAGTTACAGAGGAAACCCATCCACTCCATAACATTATCAACACGTATCACATTACAGTGCCACCTAGACCATTTATCACATTTTTAGGGTAGGAAATTATGAATATATCTATGGGGATATATTACCCATAGATATAATCATCAATGGTTTTAGTGGCCATGTTCGTATCTTTATCAAGGAGATTGTGCTTCCATTATAGGTAGGACTAGCACACATAGCCACTCAATTCCTAGTAGTATGTAGTATAGGTGTATTCAACATATTATTGGGTAGGCCATGGTTACATTAGCTTCAATAAATCCCATCTATAGTAAACCAATGCCTAAAGTATATACATGCTAATCAAGTAGTTAAGGTTGAGGGTATCCCATATGAGTATCTTCTACCCATCCCATAGGTAGTTCCAACACAATTTCTAGCTATAGTTCTAACATAGACACCAGTTACAATTCTAGCACCATTACCAAATATTACATGATTATCAGTTATAACAAAGAGTATATATCCTATACATACATCATAGTGTTCATTAGAGTTATCAGTGCAGGTAAGTCTACTCCTATGGTATATACACGTATGCATACTCTCTCATAGAGACCATTACTAAAGAGACCCCTACATCAAATATATGTCATATATTCTATAAGAACTTCCTCTACTTAGTTTACACCAAGATCAGTTTTATTAGGTTCTAGGGGTTCTTAGCATAGGGTACCTACATCACTGACAAATTCTTCTATTGGATGGGTCCCTAAGACCTCTACATTTCATAGGGAATCAAAGTTAATGCTACATCATAGCATCACTACATAGATAGATTCAGACTTAGATTATATAACATGGTAGATCATGGGCACATAATTGCCCTTTCACAACACACACATGATCATAGTTCCCTTATTCAACATAGGTCATGATGATAGTGAGTTGAGACTCATTGGTTAGTATGGTTCCTAATCTTGTACATACTTCTTTCTCTCTTACTCATTGTATATAGTTTATTTTCATTTTCTTGTACATATTTTATACTCAGAAAACAAAAAAAAAATATACAATGTCAAAATACAAAAATGTTAAATTATTTCAAAAATATAAAATTTATAAATTGTATGAATTGCTATGTTTACATTTATACTACCTACCAGATATTGCATATGGCTAGCTATCCTAGTATAGTCAGTTTTATCATACACATATGCTTCACTTATTCTTGTCAAGTGCTTAAAAATTTTAGATAGGACTTTGGTCCACTACATTGATCCACACTTGCTATCATCTATGCACCGGGCATATTTGCACCGATCCATGTTTATACATTTGATGCATCTACCCACTTGGAGGCATCTCATACATAGATGTTATTACCAAGTTTTATCTTTACATATTATAAATTCCATTTTACACATTGATACATTTTGATATTGATCATTACTACTCATTACTCAAATTTTTTGTTGACTATCACTAGTTAGACTCAGTATATATGTGTTCTAACATCTATATATATTTGTACTACATAGTTATACATGATTTCATTTCTAGTTTTCCTAGATTAAAATTGAATATGTTTCCTATACTTATTCCATTTTTGAAGGCATTTGAATATGCCATTATTTTTTGGCTTTACACTACTCTATTTGTATGCCTTTGACATGTGCCCATGTCTCTTGTGTGTGCTTTCTTGTTTTTATATGTGGACATTTGAACATGTCCTTCTATGTGTCTCTAAGCCAAATTTCTTGTTGTTTCTATATGTGGATAGTTTGAACATGTCCTTGTATGTTTTCATTCTCATATTTAGTGACATGTGCCCATGTCCCTTGTATTATGTCCCTTTGGCCTACATAATGTGTTTATATGAATGATTATTTATATGCTTTTACACCATGACACTTATATTTTATTGTTACACACACACACACACTAGTTTTTGATGCCATGAGAGACCTCATGCATCTACCCTTCCTAATTGGATGCCATGATGGACATCATACCCCATTCCCCTAGGTAATTACTTAGATTTGATGCTATACACATTGATTACATTTATCTTGACACCCTTATGAAATTCTATATTATAACATACATATTACATTACCTACTTATGCTCAGATAATTTTACATTTTGATGTTATGTTTTTACAATATATTGGAATATAATGCACATGTTTTATCTAACAAATTTATTATAGCTACTTATTTTGTGGATAGTTCTTACATAGATGTCACAACTACCTTCAAAATAGGGGGAATTCATAGGGGTTTGTCACAGAGATCAAGCTCCTACATTGATATTCATAGATAAAATTCATCACATAGGCTTAATTTCAGCAATTAGACACAAGACAAACATAGGAAAAATAAGAGACTCATACAATAGTTTAGATCACCCAAATTTTAGACCAAGCATACATTAACACCCATATTGGGAAAATAAAACCATAGGGAGATACTTCCCACTATAAGGCACTACTATCTAGTAGCCCCAACTTAAAAAAAGTCCATATTATTTTGACTAGTACACCAGGCACAATATAGATTTTCACATATACAATAATAGGTTTGACAATTATGTTTATATTTTTCTCAGATACACCCATTCTAACTTAGATTCATACCAGTTGCTCCTATTTGGGATCATCATGCATGTCATGATCACTCGAGTCCATATTTAGTTTAGTTACATAGATTTAGTTATCACATACTTAATAGACTCAGATACCAAATTAGGGGCATGTGCATGACACATAGTTTCCATGTACTCAGCTACAAATAGGTTGATCAAATGGAATGACAAACTCTGTGTCATTTTTTGCACTATATATAATTATTATCACATTCTAGGTTATCACCAGATTCATGCCTTACTCTATATACAATGGTTAGTTTTTTTGAGTGGCCCAAGGCTGCCTAATATACTTGAGTGGTTGCAGAGCTGGCACACACAGTTAGATTTAATCAATTAGATTACTTTCATCACTTTATGTAGTTTAGTTACATATGCATCTAATTAAAATGGGTGGAAAATGATGGAATAATAGCCTAATTTATTTCTTGAGCCTCCCATATGAGAGGGTTAGACACACTTATAGTCTTATCCAAGATATTCATAGATCAGGATCCATCGACCAGGGGTGGGAATTAATGGATTCAAAATCATATTGAGTTTTTGAGCCACCCATATGAGGATTGAGTAAGCTATCAACTCAATCCAAGATATTCAATGATATTCCCCCTATGTAAACTCACACACATAGGTTATCACAAGTTTCATGCAATGGTTCATATACCCAATGAAGTGTATTCATTACTTTCCTTTCTTTTTACTCATCTTTACTCAGTTACTTTATTTTAGCATAGTCTTTTGCTTTTGATCATCTCTTAAGTAAGGACTAATTTTTTCATGTTTCATTGAATATCATTGCTTTGGATCATGTTTCATATATGCAGATCTAGATTCACATACTCAGACTCAACTACATAGGCTTCACTTCCAAGGTAAGTCTAGGTACACTTATTTTTCCTTTATATTAGTCATTTCACTTTGTGTAATTTCTAGAATAAGGGGGGGGGGGGTAAATTTAATCACCTAAAAGTGGTATTTGGATGCTAAGAGTGTCACTTTAGTTATCCCATTCCTAGCTTCACCCTAGACCTATCTTAGATCCTTTACCTTACTTTTCTAGTCATTGTGTAGATCATAGACCTCTATAGTCAGTTAAAATAGACTCCTAAGATTGTCTTCATAGATTCCAACCTAACTTGATCAATAGTTTTTCAAGTGGATATTAGTACCATATTTGGGACACTACAACCACTTGGTGCTAGTGTCCCCAACTGGGCACTATTGTCCTTAGCCCTAACTCCCCTGAATAAATACTTTTTCAAATGTGTGCCCCACTTAAGGTAGGCCTAAGCACATTTTCTTATCTACACAAGCTATATATCTTTATAAATAAAAGTCTATTTGACCCTTATTCACTAGATGGAAAATAGATGCAAAAACTATTTAAACAAAATATAAGTTGAGCAAAATTAAGGTATTTGATCCTTATTCTACCCTAATTCTACACACTACCATCTATAATAGCCCTAGACCCAAATTTAAAATATTTCAAAGCTCAAGAAAATTCAAGGCATCCAAGTCCACTCTCATTATAGATTCACATGAACTTGTATCAAGCATTAGGTGGGGGAACAACACCAGGCTTGATCCCTCTTTGAAGTATTGGTATGTAGGCAACTCTCTTCACAATAGGGTGTTGAGGATGTTCAACCTATCCTACTAATAAATAAAAAATTATTTCTCATGCCATATTTGTAAGGAGGATTATGGTTTTCACACTAAATCAAGTTTTCAAGGCACAACATAAAGCTCCACATTTCATGCGTGTAGTAACAAGACCTAAAAACATAGGCATAGGTGTTCTTAGAAAATATGAACAATCCCACAAAGGAGACACTAGTGATACTTTGAGGACACTAAAATAACATGGCACTATTATCCAAGTAGGGTATTCCTATCTAGTGAGTAGATATATATTGGAATCTTATTGATGACACTCAAAATTATCTAGAACTCAATTTTTAGAACCCGAATCATCGTGGCAATCAACCTATTTATTGATATTTTTAGAAAGTCAAAGGAGGTCAAAAGCTATAACAAATAAATGATTAATTATTGAATATTATTTGAATAATTTAGGAATCTCATCCCTTTAACCAAACATATGAATTACTTGTGTAAAACCCTAAAAGGTTAAATCACCTGCAAGCATCCAATTTGTGTTGGAGACCTTGTCTTTAGACTTGATAGTCAAATCAACAAAAAGGAAGGAGAGGGTAAAAAATTTAGACCCAATTAGTTAGGCCTCTACCTAGTAACTAAAGATTTAAATAATGGAGCCTATTAGTTATGTACTTTAGAGGGAAAAGAGTTCAGTGTGTCTATAAACTCTTTGCATATAAAATATTTCTATATGTAGTTCTCGTGTGCCACCCCAGTTTCACTTGCATTACATTTTTGTATGTCACATATCCAATATCATAGTAAAAACACCATTTCATAATTATTTAGCTGGTTAGTTTGCACAATATTAATATTTTTAAAAATGCAACACATGACATTCACCCTATTCTTATAGTCCTTCACTAGCTCAAAATCAATATGCTACACCTCTTTCCCTACATATTCTTACACAAATTAGAGAAATGATAGCCTATAGTGGAGTATATAAACTTACTTATGATGAGTCATCCTTTATGGTGACTTAAAAAAATAAAACATTTACATGCTCAGATATAAGTGACTCTACTTGCATACCTTGGCCATCAGTGATGAGCCCTTGCATCCTACTAGTTTAATGGGACTAAGGTTTGGGGGTAAGAGCTTTAAAAAAAAAGAGAGAAAAGAAAGAGTATATATAGATAATATTATGAAATTTGAAAGCTTATATAGATACAAAATTCAAAATCATGCATTTCTCACCCTTTATTAACCTTTGGTGTTGAACCCTCACATATTACTAGTCACATGGGGTTGGCATCAAGGGGAGATTCCCCTTGTATACACATAATATTTTCAAACTCTATCAATTACTCATGCTTTCTCTCTTGTAGGAACATGTCAAGTCTCAATATCTATGAGTGCATACCATAAAGAGCACACTGAGAAAGTGGTAGGAAAACCATTGGCACTTCATAGGATTATTGTCACCTATACCACCACTTTAAATATACATAACCTTCTCCTATACACTTCCCTAGGATTTACCTCCTTCCTTACACACTCCTCCAAGAAATTCACTACCTTATTCAACCCTTACCTAACCTAAGAACCCTTTTTGGCAGTTAATAAACAATTTCGTCTTGGGTTGACCCTGTATTCAATTAAATATTAACACATTATGGGTCTAGGTCAGACTTGGCTGACCCAGATCAAGACCTAACTTGATTTTATTAATTAATGATACAAGGTCAAACTAGGTTGACCCTATTGGCTAAAATTTTGAAAAGGTTTAGGGTTAGATTCATATATATGTACACATACATTTATATCATTTATTAGAGAGACAAAAAGAATATTATTATATTGCACATCTATTTATCCATCATTTTGAGGAACATTGCTTAGGGTTCCAGTACTACACTTGGAGATACATATCTTTTTTTGTGGAGAAGTCTTTTGGATGCATAGATAAGTTATATAACTTAGGAATGACTTATCCTTTCTATCCTTACATACCAAAAAAATATATTGTGAATCACCTTGGCCAAGGGAGAGATTGAGGTTCGACGAGTTCATTTTCAAAGGCAAGTATTCCTAACTTTATTCCTCCTTTGTTAAAGTAGATATATTTGCATTTGTACTTATCTTCCATATAGTAAGATTTCTTATACATTGGATTAAGTATATATGTTATATGCATGTTTATTACCACCACTTTGTGCCACAAGCTATGGTAATCACTAGATTAGATTTTACTTTAATTTACCTGCACTTTGTGAGTATGAAAACATAGGACCTAGCTAAGTTATTGCATGGTGTTGTTTGACTAGATGCTTTAGAACCCTTTATAGTGATATTATATTAGTAAAAGAGCCTTTGGTTAGGTCTATTAGATCCATTTTAGTCATGACCTAGAATTTTTAAATGTATCAACAAGCAAAAGTGTAAGTGTGATTTATCTTCTTAGAGCTAGGATTGATTTGTAGGTTTGCTGCATTTTCCCTTGAATACATTCTAGTGAACCTGACATGAATTAAATCCTTATAAGTTTTATTTCATGCATTCATTTAATTATCATAGCATATATTTTTATTTTTTCTATACTATATCAAACCCTGTGATATAGTCTAACATTCTGTGTGCAGGTTTAACACATAGTCACTCCAAAATGACTCTATTTTCTTTTTGTAGGTCTTCTCTAAATATTGGTGACTAGATTGATCAATTTGACACAATATTCTTCTTCAGTCATATGATTTATTACTTTGTTGACCCAATTGAATCTATTCATATTTATATTTTTTAGCATACAAGTTTATAGACATAGTTGAGCCAAACAACTTTATTCAGAGATTATTTTTTAGCACATAGGTTTTATAGACTATATCAATCCAGTCAACTCTGTTCATAGAATATTAAAGTTAGCACTTGAAAAACAAAACATAAATTTTGAAAACTAAGCATCTTAAAAAATACCAAGGTTCGTTCTTACCTTCTCTATCATTTCTATTTTTCATTTATAATAGTATTTTTCATAGTTTGTAGCCTATAAAAATGTAACCCTACAACAAACTAGGTTGACCAGATTGACGTAGTTTTGTAGCTATCTTCTCTCTAGAAGACATAGTCAACCTATTTGATTGTGTTCTTCTAGATCTTGCTTCTATAGAATAGTATTAACCCTGTCGACTCTATTATGTATTGTTTGCATATAGTGTCCCCTGAACTAACTTTGTACCCTTCATAGTCAAAGAAATTAAACTATTTTCCTAGTAATTAATTCACTTTCCATTTCAATTGCTTGCATTTTTAGAGTAACAAACATAGGCTAATTAGGTGGTTTTTCAATTTACCGATATAGTCACACTATTTTTCTCTTTTGCACACACTTTCAAATCACTTTACACCAAAAATCATTAAACAATTTTCTTCCCAAGGTCTACTTGGATTTCATCACCAAGGGGGAAGCCAAATTAGTTTTATATCCAGTTATAAACACATGGTTGATGGTATATATTAGAAAATCACCCAACGCCTTTATCATTGTGGTATTATGAAGTGTGGGGGTAGGCCCTAATACCAAACCAATACCATAACCAATATAGATCCCTTTCAAACTAAACTACCTGAAACTATCCATACATTACTTTCTAATTATTTATTACAACCAATTCCCCCATCACATTAATTTCAAAACTTTTTATAATTTAAAAACATTTAGGAATGACCAATTAGTTAGCCTTTATATTCAAGTTTTGTTGCTTACTCTTTGATCATTATATTTTATATTATAAAATGTGCACTAGCCAATGTTAGTGTAAGGTTTATGCTATGTGCTAAAATTAGATCAAACACATTGATCTAATTGCTTATGTGATTCATCATATTTGCTTAGATATTATATTGTAAAAAATTTCCTTATTTTTGGAATGTTGTTGTCCCAATCGACATAGTCTCTTACAAAATGTTAGTCTTGCTCACCTTTAGTACATAGTCATCCTATATGACTGTGTATTTTATTTAGCCTATTCAGTTTCTCCCTCTAGAGTAAATAGTTTACGTATACAACTATGTATCTTTTCAACATATTTTATATCTTATCTTGTAGTATGAAATCACCTTGTATGATTGGTTCCTTTATTCCATGTTCTATTTCTTATTTTACATAACACTATCGATTGGTTTGATTCTGTATCTTATCAATTAATACTTATTTACATAAATATTTCAGCCTCTTTCCTTCATCATGAATTTCCTATTTAAGGATAATCTAGAGTTAAATCAAACAAACATGATATTTTTTACCAATCCTAATAGGTTTCCCAAGACACAACTTATGGCACCCACCTTGGATGAAAATAATGTCCATGTTTCCACTCATACTACCAATTATGGGACTCCCCCCCATTCATCCTCTATTCATAATAATTTTTTATCACTAGAAGATGAGTGTGAATTAGAGTATACAACCAAAGTGATCTTTTTCATCAATGAATTCCCTCAAAATATAGGAAAAGACTCTTCAACCATTTATAATATTATAATCGGTCCTCATGTAGAAGAACCTTATTCACCCTCCCCTAACTTTTCTCATGGATTTGCGGGAACCACTTTCCTTACATCTCAACCTTTTCCTTATATTATGTCTCCTTTACACATCATGACATCTGATTATATGACTTCTTCAACCTCAATGCCAAGTATCTCTAGTACCATGGTAGGTTCAAATTCTAATGGGCCTCTTCAAAATACCTTTCCCCTTAACCATGCTACTAGGGCATATTTTGATACCAATGCTTCTCTAGTGATTCTTTTGATACCAATTCTTTTTATGCCACTAGTACAACACATGCTACTAATCATAGTACAACTCAAGCCACTAATACTAATACTAATGCATCACATGTTGTGCACACTAGTAAAAATATTACCTAAAATAACCAAATCCTATTATAAATACTTAATCAAATGCATACCTTTCAAACCAATAATGTAAATCAGATGATGCATATGCAAAAACATCTCATTAATATTCAAAACCAACCTCAACATGTTTTAAAGGGAGCATAAAACCTAAATGCTCCCCCACCCCGCCTTTGGGATTCTCATGGTAACCTTATCCCATAACCACCATGTATTAATAAAAAAATTAAACATCTACTAAATGAACCTCTTGTACCTCAAATTAATAATATTAACAGAGGAGGTATCACACCCACCATCACCTATAATGGATCCATCGATTCCACATTGCATTTAAAGACATTTGGTAACCTTTATAAACATTGGGTCAAACTTAACACCTTTGTCTCTACCAAACTATTAGCTAGCACACTCTTAGGAGATGCTTTAGATTGGTACAATAAAATAAAAACCCATTCTATCACTAGCCTTGAAGACTTGGTTAACTCACTAATCCAATAATTTTAAACTAGGGATCTTCCTGAGAACAACTTATCCCACTTTATAAATTGCAAAAAACTTGAAACTAAAACAACATAAGCCTTCATCAAATGATGGAAGAACTTATCTAAAAAATGTGAGCATAATATGGTAGATGACAACCTCTTCCCCTATTTACTAATGCTCTATACCCAAATTTACAATATTAGGTTAGGACTCTCTCTCCAAGAAACTTGGAATAAGCCCTAGACCAAGCTAAATGACAAGACTTCCTCATGCATCAATTTGAACCATATACACCTACAATAGGCACTCATATGCTCATTAAAAACAAAAACCATCATGTAAATAATGATGGTGTTATTCATACCTATGAAACTATTCATAACATTCAAGTAATCACTCCAAACAATGTTATGGAGCATGATCTCCCTACAAAAAAAACTCCTACTTCTACATTTTCTAAACCCAACCACACTAATATACACAAATCATTATCCATATAAGAGCTTCAAAATCATCTTCTAGGACCTATACCATGAGATATTAACCTTACATTCCCATTGAAATCATGGTATGATCCAAACAATTTTTTTTGGTTTCATGTAAGTTGGGCCCACTCTCATGAGACTTGTAAACAATTACATAATTTAGCTATGGATTTTATTCTTAGTACAAACTTTTATCATGAAACACTTATTCATAAATGTCAACAAACATATGACATAGCTTTTAAAGCCCATGAAATGCAAAATAAAAACCAAGCTTAAATCAAGCTAATGCTCATCTTACACAAATATCCTCTTCCCAAACACCAAGATAACATTGACAAGCCTACTCCTACAAATAATGTTGAAAGTCTTATAAACCTCACTACTAATGAATAAAATGGGGTTAATATGGATAACATGTAAAGAGTAGTTACATTTATTGATTAAAATCCAACACATATGCATCATAGTCTTAATCATTCCACATCATTCAAGACACTTCCCCATCTTATCTAGTGAAATTGGGGAAAGAGGAACTTATAACCATTCTAGCACCATTCTCAACAACACAACTTAATTATATCTCTCACATTATCTTTATTCTTCCCCCAACATCCACACAACATGATAACATTCCCCAAACATCCAATAGTATTTCTTCAACCCAACCACAAGAAATACCTCAACTAACCATCACACCACCTAAAGTCAATCAACCCATTTGCAATCAACCCAAATTGGCTACACCCTATCAACACAAATTTAATTACATTTCCAACCCTCCTTCCTAGGTGATCTTGAAACATTATACACACATATATAAATCATCCCATGGGTTATGATGAATGGGATCCCATTTAATAACTGTCTCATCTCCCATCTAAAATAACTTTCCTAGAATTAATGTAAACTTTCCACATCATTAAAACTATCTAATGCAATTATTATTTTAAATGAACATCCCTCATCCTCCTCTGATAGGATGCGAAACTACCTTGCTTGAATTCAAAGATAATATACTTTAACAATGTGAATAGATGTACATACATGATGAAACAATGGATAATTATCTTTCACTTAAGTTTCCTATCACTTCCATGATTCTCGATGAGATTTTTCTTTGTACAGAGGATCCTCCTCTATTTATTAACATCTAAAGTGGTGATATCCATGTTAAGTGTGCCCTAATTGATGAAGGCTTAGGTAATTATGTTACCTCCCCTGATTTTATTAAGACACTTGGATATTCTAAATGTAACCTCAAATCCACATGTAGCACATGTCAAGGATACAATAGAAGGCAATGCCTCCTCTAGGTTGTATTTGGCTTCCCATTACCATTCTTCCTATCACTATGTGAAAGTTATGATATTTAACTTTTTGCTTTGTTACAACATTTTATTGGTCAAAATTTGACTCATTTTATAAGAGTAATCACCTCATCCACATGCTAATTCATCGAATTCCCCCATAATGGATCTATTTACAAGATTCAAGGAGACACAAACCCTTGAAATTATGAACAATTTAAAGAATATGGTGTATTTTAAATTCCTACCCTTGAAACTTTGCCTAGTATCTCATTTATGGAATCCCAAATCTTTAATTATCCCATTAATTCCATTCAAGGATATAATGGTTACCCCAAATTAATTAGGAACATTCCAACTAACTTCCTAGATTATAATGGTGATGAGACATATGAGAATAGCCTAAAGATCAAAACCTCTAATCTATCCCCTTATATTATCACCCAACTTCCACTTCTTTACAACCTCAATCCCTTCAATCACATGTCGATGATATACCTATTATCTTAACAAAGAATAGACATTATATCCATCATTTCTTTTGATGACAAAGTCATACCTATATATACCATCAACTTACATACACTTGACTATAATGATGGCTATACTTTAGATGACCCAATTAAATTGGACTCATCCAAGATAGAAATACAAAAATACTTCAATATCTCACTTCTTTATTTCCATATTTTCATTCATCTTTTAAAATTTCTTCCTTTATAGTACCTAATACTAGCCTTCTTCCTATTTGTCATAGGGTAAAGATTGAGCACTCACATTGTATGCCTCTAGTTATAACATATTCCCTTAAGAGTATGATAATGGATCATGCCATGACAAGCCCTTACCACTTTTATAGATACCAAGATCCTTTTATTTTGCTTCTAACAGAGATGCTAGCTATTATTCTTAAGCCTTCTACATAACCAGCCTCACCTTCAGAGAGCCTAGTCTAGTTTCTATTCTAACCCTACATTCCCTTGGAAATGAACTTTTTTCTTTACTATAGCTTGATCCCATGCCTACCCAATGGGATGATCAAACTTATCATTATATCCACAAAGTTTATGGTCATTAGACCAAATATTAGAAATTATATTAGTCACCCTTGACTTCTCCTTACACCTCTTTAACTAGTAGGCCCACAAAACCTATTAACAAATGTATCTATTAATTTCATGGGACAAATAACCACTTTTCCACTCATTTCCAAAAACTTAGATAGTATATTAACACATTGCATGCCACTACTCTACCCAAAGATAAGGCCATACTTCCTTCAAAGATATTACTAGAGTATATTCCAAAATATGGGGAGGTATACTATCTATGGCACCAATGTGGAACACATAATACTAATTACTACCATAGTCTATAATATCACTTTCATTATCACCCATAGTAGACACCCATATCAGTCATTCCTCTTTCCACAAGTCATCCATGCAAGAAGGCTCCTCTTACACCAATAGAACCTCCTTGTCAAACCATAGATACTAGTACCATTCAGACATCTATTCCTCTCTATATCCTTCATGAGCATGATCCTTCATCAGCGATACCTACATTTTTAGTTGAGGGGATTTAGAAGGAAGTATTTGCACAACTTTTTATGAAGATTGATGAGAATTTGACTATCATGAGAATCCAACTTGATAGAGATGTTTTAGATGTCATGGATAATATTTGTGGTCAAATTTATTAGTATTTGTGAACATGACATGGTGTTCTTTCACATTGTTCTACATTATGATTTTGGATTAGATTTATCTTATACACTTGACTATGTGTCAAATTTGGCTTCACTTATATATTTTACATGGATCATTATATTATGCTTTATGTGTTTTATATGGTTTCATTTATTTTCATGGATTCTTATCATTATTTTCATGATTACAGAATTATGTTTTTGAGTTCACTTCTTCAAGGATTCTTTTTCTTTTACAATGATTGTTTTCTATCTTATCTCACTCCAAAATAAGAGAATTATTATTATGAATTGTTTATAAAAACCTTGATTCCATTAGTATTATTTCTTTACCATATGATAAATTATCAAACATGACATCTTATTATACTAATACTATTTACTAATCTACTTTGCTCTCCTTTTTTTTCTTTATCTTCCTTTCACATTCTAAGCATACATATGATTGAAACTTGAGATTACATACTAGTTCATAGGTAAGCCTAATTATTTATCCAGTCACATCTTTGGATACTTAACCTCATTTAAATCAAAGTCTAATACTCATTCATGTGTATCATTTCTATCATGCATGCTAGTTATTTCAAATATGTATAGAGGAGGAATCATAAAATCCATAAAAAAGTTAAAAGCAAAATCATTTAAACAAAAGGTAATGATTCAAAAAGGCAACATACAAATTCAAAAGTCTAATCACACTAAAAGACATGATTCATAACACATCTCTTACTTTTAATCAAATATCAAACTCCATATTTGGCCTCATGATAGAGTCAATGTCCATTGGGGATAGGATAATTAAAAATAAATAAATCTATAAGTGTTACCTAATTTATCACACAAGCACCCAATCTTCACAGTAGATCAATGAATTTATAAGAGGTTTTTAGGAACAGGAAACATGTTGTGGGAAGGTAGGTCCATTTTAATTTTCTTGTTCATATAATTAACATGAGTCAATATTAGTATCTTACCTATTTGCCTATATAACTTTGTGCTTATTGTGAGTGGGTATCCTTTGTATTTTGATAGTCACTAGACTCTTAGTGTCTCTCTTTTGTACCTAGTATGCCTCATGTTTCCTAAGGTCCTCTCATATATGCTTATGCCATAATTTTTACATTCCTTCTTTCATTATAACATTCCTAATATTTCCTCTAGAAAAATATTGTTTTATTAATTGATCATTCCCCCTAAGGTTTTCTTTTGTGAGTTTCAGTGTAAAACCATGAATACGACTAGGCTTTCTTCATAAATTACCATAATAAAAAATTTCCTTACTACCATTCAACTCATTGGTGTTACCATTGTGACTAATAGTGTAATACCATGGGTTCTAGGCCCTCCTCACAAATTACCACATTAAAAACATCTTTTAAATCATTCCCATAGTTGTTTCTATATCATTGGTGTTCCCTTTGTGAGTTATAGTGTAAGACCATGGATAGGACCTAGCCCTCCTCACAAAATATTGTAATACCTAGTTCATACTATAACCAATTCATAATGAAATTACATGCTTTAAATTTTAGATAAGTTGTGTTCGATTATGAGTTACACATCATTGACATACTTCCCATATTGATTTAGTATGTTTTATGCTTAATTCATAAGTCCTTCACTTTTATCTTCTTATTTTCTGATTGCATGTATGTTTACAACCATTTTATTAAATTTATCATACTTCCCAACTTGAATTAGTGTGATTAATTCAATTTCCACTTACATTTTGTTTTTCCTTTCATATTTCCTAGCTTGATTTAATATGATCGATTAAATTTATTGTTTGTTCATTTTTATACCATTGGTTTTCATGTGTCTTCCATTTTATTAAAAAATTTCATACTTGTCAACGTGATATAGTATGATTTTTTTTGTTTTAATTTGGTGCAAATATTTTGCATGGTTTGAAAACATTTGTTACCCTCTTTACCACTTTGGCTTATTATATCTATTCATATTTTGTTTTTACACATTTCCCATCATGATATAGTGTGTATTACATTTGTTTTGATTAATTATACTTTTCCAAATCATTTTTTAATTTTCTTTTAACCATCCATGTGTATCACATAATTTTAGAAAATAAAATATACATCACATATTTCCCATAACATTTACAACCAAAGCAACATACATGTGCTACAAAGGAAATATATCCATGCACCCACATATAAATTCAAGTATAACTCATAAGATCAATATACTATCAACATCAATATATAAATACACACAAACACACACACACACACACACATCATGTGTTTTATATAATACAAGTACAAAATATAATATATATAACTATAAATATATGCTCCATCCTATTTATCTTATGGCCTAGACATGCTACCCATTGATGCCTATGACTGACCACTTTAAATGGTGTATTTTAAAAAGGTAGTCTATAATCTCAAACCAACAAACTATCCTTGCAGGTTAGTCACCTGGGCCTATACCTATTTGAGATGGATCATAGTTGCCATGTGCATGGCTCACTCATGTGCTAAGGCTTGAAAAACCTAAGCCTCTCCAGCTACTACCCTTGTCGATGGCTGTAACCCATCATCTCAAACATGTAGCTATCATGTATCCTCTCTCACCAATTTATACCAACTTGGATGATTTGAGGCAAATGGAACCACATGATCATCTAAAGTGGTAGGGTGATATGGTGATAGCACCCCATCCAAAATATCATGATGTGCAACCATAGTCAAGGCTCCCCATCTAACTTCCTCTATAATAAGATCTATAAAACTATAAACCAACTATACATTAGATCACATGTCTACATATCTCAAATCATCTATCTATCAATGATGTAACTAGTGTTTTATATCAAAAACTTAAAATTTAATCAAACATTTCTCACCAGTATTGGTATCATCAACTATAGTCTTACCATCTACTCACCCATAAATCACCTCCTCCATAAATTACCTCCATAACAATGTAAAATAAAGAGTCACCACTTGAGCCCATTGTGATCCTCTCTTTAGTGGAATCTCTATAGACCAACTATGTTTTGCTACCACTATGGGATCCCCCTATGTGATAGTCAATGCTTGTGTCTCTTCACATTTATGGTGTCTCCATTGATAATGATATCATGCCAACTATTATTGCCTTTGTTTTGGTCCTTGATATGCTCCCACATCCCCTACATCCACATATATCATGTCATCTCCTCTAGGCCTCACTTCCTCCTATTATCATGTATAATCAACCCATGGTCTAGGTCATCGAGGTCTAATCATCGATATCTCAATAGGCACCCCTCTACCTCCTCTCCCTCTCAATTTTATAACATGTAATTCCCAATAAACATGTACTACTATAAGGGCCATTAGATGTGTAAATCACAACTATCCAAGTATATGAGCCACTAGATGAGGCTCCACCCATGAAGTGTAGTGGCCTGTGATATGCACATATGTCAAACCTATAGAAATGATAACCTAACTCAACCATATAATAACTATGTAAGTGTATGATTTCCACACTATCTAACCTTATATGATACTCTATAAATCTAGAACATGGGGCATGTCCTATGCTACATGGTTTTACTTCCACCAAATGACTTGAGATAACCTATCATCATGTGTATGGGGTAAACCAACTAGATGATACATAAGGAATATCTCATATAGCTATATGCTCAATAGAATAACAAGTCACATCATTTATATCCCTTAAATAATATCCCATACCGTTCATGTATGAGATAGACCCAAATGAAAGAATTGAGTTCATAAAATGATCCTTGATCCAAAATAGATTGGCACAAGTCTATCACATATAATAGTACCTTTCCATCTGAATTATGACACACCACTCATTCTGTCATAAGCCCTATCATGGCCTTATGGATATTTGGAATGAATATGAGATAAACATAAAATAAACTCATGTCTAACCCAAGATATACCCTATCCAATCCTATCACCAATTGAGCTAAGGCTCATCTCTCATCCTCCAAATTTGGTGTATAACAAATCACTATCATTCCATCTATAGGAAGCCTAAGCAATGCATGGAAATCTTCCAAGGTGGTTACCAACTCTATAATATCCCCCTTCACCTCCCATTGAAAAGTGTTAGTCAATCATTCCCATGATCCTAGGAACATTACAATGAGATTAACACTTAGTGGGATCCATCTCATCTTTATAATACCTCCAAAGCCCAAAGCAGCTAGTCAAGCCCTATCCATGTCTGATAACCACTCCAATATATCTAGTAGCTAGGATGCATCTACTAGGTTCTAAAATATTTGTTCTCTCTTTAAAATATCAAGCAACAAAGGATGTATTAGATCTTGATGACATAATAATTAAATACAATCTTAAATATTCTCAAAAATTTACAAATTAACTACTTCATCAACTTGTATGATCTAATTGTCTTATTTTTCTTATTTTTATACACCAAAGGTCTATTTGATACTAAATCAACCCTTTTCCAGCTTTAACATAATATATCAACCTTTTAGTATATATTTAACCTCATTTAGCAAATTGTATCAACCATATAGTATAAAACACATCAAATAAAGGGTACTATGTCGGTCATCTCCCTATTTATATCAATATTAGTCCACTGATATGCAATTGGCCATTTCCAATGATAGTATATCAGCCCATTACTATGCAATCAGCCCCCTAGTTTTCTCTCACCTTATAAACTGAGTTGATAGGGCCAAATATATTCTTAGTTTGTAGTGACTTTTTGACCATTTACTATAAATGCTTTAGACATTTATCAGTTTGATCTTTTCCTACATAATACCCCATTCTACCCCTAGTCTACTTAAAAATTTCCTAGAGTCAATTTCAGCATCTAGATTTTGCCTACCCTCCAATTCTATATATTTAGCTTAATTTTAATTAAAATTTCTCAAAAATTTGAAATTAATGCTTTATTACCTACACTACAACTACTCTGACCACTATGAATCCTCCATGTCTTAGATATCATCTCCTCACCATGGTTACACTTTAGGCTCAAACTGGGTCTCCCAGAGTAATATTTTCTCAAAAAATTAAAATAACAAATGAATTGATTTTCACCCTATTATATTTAATATTCAAAGTTATTTACCTATCAATTATTTACCATCAGATTCTATTTTTCAACCATATATTTGTTTTTACTATCTCTTTTTTTGAACCACAATATGTTTTAGAATCTTGACATTGTAGAGAATCTTTTCATATATTACATGTATATTTTGTAATTTTTTTTGATTTTTTTTTGATTTTTCTAGGTTCACCTAATATTCCCTATATTGGACACCTTCACATTTATTTCACTTCATTCCTTATCTAAAACACTAAGGAAATTAAAGGTTTGTATTTTTTAATTCTATCCTTTCATTTATCTTATTTGATTCTTATTGCAACTTATTTAGCTTCAACATTGTATGTTTCTATATTCTTTTCTTGAAGCACCATCCCATATTATACCTACATAATATGTGATTCAAGTGGGGCATATGTATACACATAATATTTTCAAACTTTATCAATTATTGATGCTTTCTCTCTTGCAAAAACTTTTCAAGTCTCAATCTCTGTGAGTGCATGTCTTAAAGGGTGCATCAAAAAAGGGGTGGGTAGACCATTGGTGGTTTTCAATATTATTATCTCCTATACCAACATTTATAATCTATATAACTATCTCTTATACACTTTCATAAGCTTTGAATCCTTTATTACACACTCCTTCAAGTAATTCACCACCTTATTCAACACTTACCTAAGCCAAAAACCCTTTTTGACATTTACCAAACAATGTCGGCCTAGCTTGACCCTGAATTCAAATTAATATTAGCAAGTTATAGGTCTTGGTTAGTGTTGTCTAACCCAGACAAAGACCTAACTTGATTTTATTAATTAATGATATAATTTCAAATTGGTTCAACCCTTTTAGCTAAACTTTTAGAAAGGTTTAGGGTTAGATTCAAATATATATACACATCCATTTTTTCCATTTATTAGGGAGAGAAGAAGAAGAAGATTATATTATGCATCTACTTATCCATCATTCTACTTGAGGAACATTGCTTATGATTATAATACTACACTTAGAGATATGGATCTTGTCTTGTGGGCAAGTCTTTTAGATGTATAGAGATGTTGTGTAGCTTAGGGATGAATTATCCTTGCTATCCTTATATACCACAATAACCTCTTATGAAGCACATTGGACAAGGGAGAGATTGAGGATCGATGTGTTCATCTTTAAAGGTAAGTATTACTTACTCTATTCCTTATTTGTTAAAGTAGATAGATTTGCATTTGTACTTCTCTCCCATGCATTAATATTTCCTATACATTGGCTTAATTGTAGATATTATATGCATGTTTACTTTTTATGTTTATTACCCTGACTTTGTACACAAGCTTTGGTGAGTTCTAGATTAGATTTAATTTACTTTGCATGTATTTAGTGAATATGAAAACATAGGACCTAGCTAGGGTTATTACATGGTGTTGCTTGACTAAAGGCTTCAAAACCCTCTTTAGTGATATTATTATGATAAAGAACCCCTTGGTTAGGTCTAATGGATCAATCTTAGTCATGACATAGGATGTCTAAATATATCAACAAGCAGAAGTGTAAGTGTGATTTATCTTCTCTGAACTAGGATTAATTTGTAGGTCAACTACATTTTCCCTTGTACACATCCATTATGCACATACATATAGCCTTTGGTGATGAACCCATGTGTCTTCCCAGTCACATGAGACTAGGTCTATGGGGTCTCATAGAGAAATGCAATATAACCATAAAATCAATATTAAAACAAAAAAGAGTGTCTATAAAGAAAGTTCTTTTGAAAGGCTTGTCTATATGTTTACATTCAAAGAAGGTAACCTTTTCTGACTTATTGACTATGTAAAATCAAGTTCCCTTTAGATGAAACCCATAAATTCATTAATATATAGGTTTTTAAAGATGTACACATCCTTATTTGGTCATAAGGAAAAGGTCATCTTCCTCTGTCCAATGAAAATTTGAGTCATGATTCACCTCACGTGTATTTTATTTGCCTCTTTACATCCCTTGTTATAAATTGGAAGTAATGTATTGTGCAAATAAAATAATCTATAAATCACTTGAAAAATAAAATATTAGCATAGTCATAGTCACATATGAACATATATCATAATTGAAACATCTACATACATTATATTTCCACATACACAAGCATTTCCCCCATAACATATCAAAAATGAAGATAAAATACATATATCCATACATTCTCACATGACTAATACTTTAGAGTGCATAAACTAAAAGATGATGTAAATGTAATGAAATCATATCAGATAATGATTAACAAAGAGATACACCAAAAAAAACATCCACATGTGTGCACATGCACATGTGACCACCCACCCACACACACACATAGACATACACACACACACACACACCACATGGGCTATCAAGTTTATAAAATAAAAAATGTCTAATATAAGAACCTCCATAGAGGGCCAATGTGCCTCAAGGCATTTTAAAAGAATTAGATATATATATTGATGTCACCAAAATAAACTACAAAATAAATCTCATAAATCTATCCTTCTCCTCTATAAGGGTGCTAAAACAATATAATGACTATTGTTGTCACTCTGTTGACACCCCCTAATTATCTCCCCTATTTTTTCTCCTCTACCCTATATTGTATGTGGCTAGGAGGGTGGACCCTACCTGATCCTCCCTTTGAAGTTGTCTGCTTAGTCTTGTGACTAGAGGTCCCACTACCTCCTCCCTTCACCATGGTATCCACTAGGGCCTCTACTCACCTTGCCTTGGCTAAAAGGGTATTGTAGTAAGCCTAGGATCCACCAATACTTGATCCCATGTCTAGCCAATGCTCAATTAGAATAGATTAACCAAGTTATCCTTGGTCATCCTCCTCCCTGTGCCCACAATATCTAAAATCACAAGGCACACAAGATGCATTATATCTAACTAGCATAAAAGAGATATAATATGTATAAAATCAGATAAGTAACTAGGATAAACTTAAAACATGGGATATAATCATGAATGAACAAAAATAACAATTTACCCTGATCTCCCTCCTACCACTTAAAATCAGAGTCATCACCCACAACTTCTTCCTCATCAATTTACAAATCCTCCTCCAACTCAACACAAACTAAACACTCACCATCACCCTCTATACTTCCTAACTACTACTTCTACATGGGCCCCTATAATGGTGGTGGTAGTGGTATACCCATTTGTTACTATTGACCTGCTCTAACCTGCCCTCTTCTACCTCCAAATACCTATGGAACTAGTTAGGTGATAGGTACTCCCCTTACTAGTCTATTCCATGTAATTTACATCAACCTTTTAGATCTTACCTCATGATTCCCCCTATACAAAACTATGAGGGTGGGGAGGTTACCCACATAGGGCATACCAAATGGTTGGGGTACTCGTTCCATAAGATGCACCTTGACCTGCAATAGTCTATCTCAAACCTATGTATCTCTCACAACTTATATGAGGTAGGATACCTCATTATCCCATTAACCAAACATATCTTGTTAGGTTAGGGAAATTAAATGAGCCACTATCAAAGACCCAAAAATTTGGGGTAGAGCATGAAAAGGCACCACATTCACCCACCTAGTGGCCCTAATTCTCTTGGTGCCTTGATTGGTACTCCCCTCTAATAGGGAATCATCTTATCATAAACCCACCACATTATGATAGTTAAGTAGATGATAGAAAAAAATCTTAAGCAATCCACTCGATATAGATCGCTATAGGTCTATGCCATCACCTCCTAGTCCCAAGCGTAATGTGATCTTCTCTCCTCTATACATCAAGTGATCGACAACCAAATATACAAAATCCTATTAGTACCAATATACCTTACTAACTAGGAGAAAATGATACCAATTATGGCCATCCTCATGGTGTGGATCACTGATCTCTCCACCTATGAAATCCTCATGCCATACTTCACACCCAAGTTGGGTGCATTAGTGTCTTAAAAATGCTCCACCCAGCCATGGACCTCATGTTGATTATTCATGCCATGAATAGACATTAGACACCCAGTCATAGGAAGACTGATAATATGGTATACATATACAAGAGTAATAATCCACTCTACCAAGACTTGAGGGAACATAAATGTGTTTTTTATTAAGGTCCCAATATGTGAAAAGATCACATAGTAATCAACTAAAATAAGGGGTGATCACTACTTATGTAATATAAAGAATCCCCACTCAATCAAGCAAGGGCAATTCATTAGTCATCATAAGTGACAAATATCAAGGGAGCCACTCCTATTCCTAGGATCTAATCCATTGGATATAAGCCTCATATAATAATAAAAGAGATCCCATGTCAATCAGTTAATCAAGAAAACCTTTCTCCAAATCCAAACAAGTCCAAAAATATTAACTTCATTTTGCACTTTCAAAATCACTCCTATTTATAGGGGTTGTTTCAAAATATCCCTATGGTAACTATAAAACTAACTCAAGGCAATAAAATATCTACCTCAATTATTTATGCTATTGCCTTGAGTAGTTACACAATTGCCCAATGGTAGAAACACCATAACTGACCCAAAGTATTTTTAAACCATCATGGTCGTTACATAACTACCACCTATAACAAGTGACAGTTTTATGCCCTGAGTGGCAGTTCCACCAAACACCCATGGGCTACCCAAAATAATTTCAAAATCCACCATAACCCATTTGAATCTTAACAAATGACTTAAAATTATAATCTACCCTCCCCCACAATGATCACAAAGCAAATTTTTTTAAAATTGACTAGATTTTAGCTCAATTTTGAACAAATTTCTAAAATTAGTGCAAAAATAAAAAGTTAGCAATAATCATCTTGATTATACCCAAATACTCCTCCCATTGGTACATTTAACATATTTGAATCATACTCTCTCTAATGACTACTTCCATGTTCAAAATGGTCACTGGCAAACCAACGCTCAAAAATCTCATTTAATGCAAGTGACACAAATGAATTATTTTTGCCAAGTTTTTAAATATAATGGGCCCCAAACTAGCCATTGTATTTTAAAATTTTTCCTTTTTTGGCATGATCTCCTATATTTTAATTTATTATTATGTACATATGTATTATTTTTATAGATTTGGTAAATCAATATTTTATTGCTAACACTTTAACAACATTTCTCTCTTTTATAGCATGTTTTTACAAATTTGTAGGTACACATAGCTCCATACTAGGTCTGATCCCATGACAAAATGATCTAGGTAGTATGATTCTCCTTACACACATAGTGCATATACTCTCCTTATTTTTATTATATAGCCTACTTCCATTCTTCTTTAAAATTCACACTTGAATCTCATTTTCTATCTACAAGGTGCACAACATCTTAATAAGCTTCATTCCTCTATATAGGTAAGTTAAGTATCTATAAACTTCCAGTTAATTTAAATACACCTTTCTTAGGACTACACATTGATAATTAATGATAATTTACCCTCTTTAGGGGAAATATGTATGCACCTAAAAATTATACAGTGTCACATTTCTGATAGAAATCTGGTGATGATGCTTCCACATTCCACAAAGAACTCTCTAGATCTAACCCCCTTATATGATTCCACATTCCTATTTTGAACTATTTAAATGAACTTGATCATGAATTTTATAGTATTTTATTACTTATTTTAAAAACTGATGATGGATATCAAAACCATTGCCTAAGGTGACAAAGCTGCCCCATCTAGTTGCAAAATCGCATCTTAGTTTCCACAATCATTATGGTGGTTATGTAAAATAAGAGGTAGTTTCACCATAAAAGGGAAGTTATTCATTAAATTAGGGATGATTTAGTTATATTATAAGTTTTTTTTAATAATATAATCAATGATTCTACAACCACCCGTACATAAAGTGGTGATTTCATCACAATGGAAATGCCTCACAAAATTAGCTCCCATAACCCCTATTTTCACATATTTTTTCATAATTAGCTTCATGATTCTTGTTCCTAACACTTGTATTCAATTATAATCATTAAAAACTCAATCTATAATTTTAACCTTATTTAGTTCATCTCAAGTCAAACTCATTATCACACTTAGTTGAACTCTCCCATGCAAACTCTTTTCTCTTCTTACAAGAAGGCCAATTTTGCCTGATTTCAAATATGAAAAATACCATTATAGATTGTTATCAAGAATGTTTTTAATCCATAACATTGATGAAATTATTAGGATATTTAACCCCTATAATTTTTGAGTCAACTACATAGTTATAAATGAAGTGTCATTGGTGAGAGCAACACAGACCTTACAAACCAATACATTAGCCAAACTCAATTCAACTACTCTTATTTTTGTGGATTGTCTCTTCTCACCTTTTCTATATTATTTAAAAATTTGAGCTTCCCTCATCTAGAGAGTTTATTAAATTACATAATAGCACACAGATCTATTATGATGATGATTCTTCTATCAACACACTGCTTGCACTTCAACTAATTTATTACAAAAGTAGGTTGGGGTTCTTTTGATTTTTAGTATTTTTTATTTATTAGATTTTATTTAATATAGATTATTATTTTGTTTAAATTATTTTCCCATTTAAAATATAAAATAAACAAATTTTATAGTGAAATAGATCTACCTATTTCATCTGTCTTTGCTACCAAAAAACATAATTAGTTTTGATTTAATCTTGCATTCACTAGATTAGTTTCCTTTTAATTTAACAAGACATCTTCTTAATAATTAAAAATATAAATATTAGTAAATATTAAATTCATTTCCATCCAAGACAACTTTTTTTCATTCAATATGTAGACAAATTTTTTGCACTAAGAACAATCACGTGGGTAAACACATAAACGTAAGCAACTGTAGGTGAATACATGAAGGTTGTAGATTGTTGATTTTTTTTGTTTTAAAGGGTTAAGATAATTTTAATTTATCTCTTTTAAATATAAAATTATAAATTATATCTTTTGTTTTCATCCTACCAATTCATTAGAAAAATATTATGTGTAGCATGTTAGAAAGGTTGAGAAGCTAAACCTAGTTTGCTTACAAGGAAGGTTAATAAAAAATGTTTCATTGTTGGTGTCTTAGATTAGATATATTATAATATTACTTGTGTGAACTATATTTTATTCATGAATTTATTCCATGCCACATAAACTAATAAAAAATAAACAAAAACATTACATCTAGTTTGCATTGAAATATATCTAGGAGAAATCAACATCTTGCATAGTAGTATAAGTTTATTCCCCCTCTAATTTGTATGCATCCCAAATATTGAAAAGGCTAATAAAAAGAGTTTTGATTTTATTTTTTTTATTCTTTACTTTCTACACTTTGTTTTTAGCAAGTATTCATTTGTTAAAAACCTAAAAAAACCCAAAAATAATCAATAACAAAATCCTTGTCATTTGTGTAAGAAACCACATAAAATCAAAGCCTTTCCATTCATGAAACTAATAAAATCACATAAAAATCCTTTCCCATAAATGAAATCAACCATAAAATAACAAAATCCTTGCCATTCATGTAAGAAATTATATTACATCAAAAGCCTTACCCATCCATGTAAACACACATATCCTACATAAGCCTTGCCATTCATAAAAAAAATACATATCAAAGCCTTGATTAAACATTACAAAAAGCATAATTTTGAAGCCATTGATTGAAAAAACTCATACACTTTTCCATTAATTTTTCCTAGTCTCTTTTGGATGATCATTCTTGAGATACCAGATCTTATCTGGCATGACCTATTCCCTAGAGTTAGAGCACTTGGTCCCAATGTTATCACACAGTCTGACATTAGGATTGAGTTGAGATGTGAGGTATTTTGATCCACTCCAATTCCCCACATAATCATAGAGTCTTTACCCTCTTTAAAATAATAATAATGCATCCATTATCCACCTATCATTATTCTCTCATAGAAAAGGAAACATCAACACAACATCATACAAGCTTAGTCACCCATCCATCCCATTATTTTTCTCCTTGAGTCTAGACTAATCTTATATCATTCACACTTAGTGGATGACATTAACTAGGTAAAGCCAATATGACATAGTAGATCCTCTTCTATGAGTCATTTAATATAATCTCCCTCATTTACCTAAGCCTAGCATTGACTAAGAACTCTACCTTCTTGTGATATCAAATATTGAAGGCCCTTGGAGCTCTATCTCAACACAATTTGACACTCTCAATAAGCATTGGGATGATATTGAGGTCTTCTATTTTTGTCATGAGAATCCATTACTTACACCTATCCTGAATCCTATCCCACTCAACAACTAACCAAACCCCTAGACCTTATATTATGTCAACTACCTCGACCAGACCTCAATGAGTTGAGTGCATAAATTAACATATGTTAATTTTCATAAATACATGCACACCCTACTTGATCTCAAACTATCACTCAATCATACTGAAATAACTCATACACTAAGAAATTGGTCAATCAACCACATACTAAGATTAAATTTATATAACTCATGACCATCTTTAGACCACCTAAAAAAATTCATATAGGGATGCCACATAATCTGATTAGGAGTAAGCCTATCCAAATTAGTCTGGTATTCCATCATGGTATGAATTATACCATATGGGAATAACCACCACTCAACAAACACCTATGGTTGGGCTCATCTAGGAAGGGGACCACCAACTAGTCACACTACTATGATATGCTCATATGCCTAGACATATAATAAAGTTTTTACACCAATGCCACCACCATGGTTCTCTAGTGTAAATCTACACACACACACACACACACACACACACACACACACACACACACACACACACACACACACACACACACACACACACAAGTGGTTAATATATTATGAGCCCAAAAATATTTAGTCTTATCCAACTCAATATGACAAATTACCTGGTATATTCGGTAAGAAATCCTAATTATCCCACCCTCCACAACTATAAAGAATGCTAGTAATACACAAATAAACTTTCATAGTTGTAGAACATCACCACTAATAATGTTATTAAACTAAATCATACTACTTGGATCTACCCAAGGATCCCTATAATTGATAAAATATACATGTAACCATTAAACATATCCATGATTAACATCACCATCAACCTGCACCCTCTCACCCCTAATCAACAACTGAAAGATTTGATATACATCCTTTAGGGTGATGACCATCTCACTAGTAGGGAGCTAGAATGTATAGGTATCTAGGTTCCACCTCTCCACTAGATCATTAAGGAGGTGGATATCATATATAATATATCCCAAGTGGGCCACATGATGAAATATTACATGATCAATAATGGCCCAATCAACCGCATCTAAACTTAACTCTGCCAAAATTGAATAGTGTCAACCATCTCAGATCTCTCAAATATGCACATCCTTATACAACTAAGAAAGAAAAAATAAAAATTGTAAGTGATCACATTTTGTTATAAAAATATATAAATATCAATAAACTAATAAAAAAATACAAATATACTAGCATCAGATGCTAATGTCCATGCAGGACAGTTGTATCAAACACTAACTTTCATGCTACACATATGTCGGATGGTAACATCTAGTAGTGGATGGTTAAATTTCCATCCCAATGAAAGCATATAAGACACTAACATAAAATTTTGTATCCCACAAAAATTCCAAAAAATAGGCTCAAAACACAAATCTTCAAGAAATTAAAATTATCAAAAAATTGCCAAACAACTATTTACCAGCTTGGAAATATCCTAGCTAGTTAGGGCACTCTAGAGTATATCAAATCACAAAAGATGAGTATATATTCTATGTGGCATTTTTTATCTCTAGAATAAGAGTTCAAAATTCTATTCCAACCCACCTAATATACCACTTTCACACAACTTGAAATGACCATACCTTGATCCCAAATTATCCAAATTTGAAAATGTAAGTTACTTTGGGATCTAAACAATGAGCCCTTCCATAATATATCAAATTTGTAAATTTTCAAACATTATAAAAAATCACTAAAATCTTGCTACATAGATATCCTATGAAATTCCACATAGTACCAAACATAATGTTATAAATTCTTGACTAAAACATTACCAAAATATTACCAAGTCAAATGTTACCAAGAAAATTATCTATTATTCCTTTTATGAGGAGACCACCAAAAAAAAATATAGTTTATCCTCCCAAAAAGGGGAATCTTAGTAGGGTCATGTTTACAAAAAATTTCTACACACTCGAAACACACTGGGCACAGTTCTTAGATATAATGAGGGCATGCTTTGGAAGCATGTTATTTATATTTATTAAAGTATGTGGTACCTATATGATATTTTATATTTAGTGAAGGGAATATCATATGGACATATATTCCACACATTCAAAACTTCCAAATTTTAGTGGAGGCATGCTTGGGAAGCATGTTTTCCACAAATATTAAGTATTCAACATTTAAATTTTATAGTGGGGACATGTTTTGGAAACCATGCCCTCCACATTGGTACTTATTTAAATTTCAAATTACTTTATATGTAGTGGGGGCATGCTTTGGAAGCATGTTATCCACACTTAAACAAATTTACAATTTGGCAAAACACACATAGTATATGATCTAGATTCACAACTATAACAAAATCTTATACATTGGTACCATTTATTACATAGTTTTAACATGAGACATCTATAAGGTACACATTTTATGCAACATGTGCCTAGTATTTAAAAAATTTAAATCAGCTTCAAAATTTCAAATTTTTTATGTACGGATACCCCGATTGAGCATTTAAAGAATATATTGAGCCTTACCCATTTGCAATTATTAGTTCTTCTTTTTGGTGTGATTAGAGGGATTAAATCATCCAATCTCATATAATTTTTGGGGGTGAGATTGATTACATCACTCACACTATGTTGAGATATACATATACATATCTTTTTCACTCAAGTTGTGATTATCTAAAAATGACACTCTAGATGGCCAAAACACCACTCTTCTTATTCTAGGTTGTGTGCATGATCACCTCCCAACCCTCCTTACTCTAGGTAAAGTACCACCATAGTGAAATACACTTTTACCAATTTTATACTCACTCATCTTCCTATCTAGAAGATAGATGAGGTTATAAGTTCCCTTGTCTATTTCTCCAATTTTGAGCACCCTAGACCCAGTTACTATGTGACACATAAACATGTGTACTCTATCTATGCTCTTTATTTATGCTAATTTTTTGTATTGTTTACATATAGATTACATATGCTAATTTATATTTTTTGGCATATGATTGGTTTTAGGTAATCATCAAGGACTAAATATTTATGAACAACTCAAGCAAAGACAAGGTGTGTTGTCTACTCCATGGTATGCATTTTATTTTCCTTTAAACTGGTAATTCCTATTTTTATTAGATTATTAGATTTTAAAGGGTGAAAATGTAGAAATCCATTTTGGGAAAGGTACACATATTACTAGTCTTATTATATGTATATAACTCTTTACTAATAATTAGACATCTAGTGATGTGGTCTCTCATGGACCTCTTCAGTTCCATCTTATTTAACTTGATCTACCTATCCCTTGGGCCTATGTGCTATGTTTGTTTATCCTCATCCAATGTATACCATAAACCCCTAATTATTATGGTTATTTTCTATATGTTTTTATCCCTTGGACACTTACATCCATTATAGACACTAGTGTTGATGTTAGTGTTCAGGCTCAACATAATTGTCCAGTCTTATATTTTTATCTTTTGTTATATATTTTGCATTGTGATCATTTTACTAGCCCTCTTTGCCCATCCTATGGTCAATTTTTTTTGCATCACTAAGTTTTAATTCAAATTCAAAAGGTTCCTATATATATAAAGGCTATGGTCTAATTAAGACACCTTCCAATCTGATAAGGTAACTTTGTAATAATAAAGTATTATCTATTTCAAGCTATCAATTTGCACTATAACACTATTTTAAATATTTGAAGCATTTAAAAGGTCAAATATACTATCACATTATTTATACCAAGGTTTACTAGGAGAAATATCATATATTCATACTATTACATTTCCACACACATGCATAGGAGGGAGAAATACATGAAATTTTGAGGCCCTCTTAGGAGAATTGGCTATGTAGGCAATACTTATCAACAATGTTGCTAGGGATAACTCGACTTACATTACTAATCCCTTTTTACTAGGTTTCAAGATATATGATACAAAAGAACTAGGGTTGATTATTATCTATATCTATCACACATGTAAGCATAAGTTGAGACACAAAGTGATTAGATAGGGGTAGTATAGGTCTAATCTAAATTTTAGGTCACTCCTATGTATATCTCTCACTAGACACTAGCATCAAATACATACATAAGCATTGATGTTACTATCCCAAATCAATGAAACTATCTAAAGGTAGAAAATAGTTAAAACACAAAACAAATGAAATATAGATCTCTAATATAGTATTGTGATGACTCTTAACCACTACCACAATCCAGAATAGAATATTAAATAATATACGCCCTCTTTATCCCTTAGTTACTTTATACTTACTATATTTATTTCACATGATAGATTAGTAAAATATATATTATTTACTATATTTTAGTGTAAATTTGAATATTGCCATTCCTTTCAAAGTGATTTATTTTCTAGGGTATTATTTGGTAAAACTCCTAAATCACATAAAATAATATAAAACACATTGAGAATGACATGAATCACTAACCTTGATATCAACAAACTCCATAAGGTATTTGGATTAATCAAATTCAACACACCCTTTTTTTAGAATGGTCCAAATAGAACCAAGAAGCTTCATGGAAAACTACACACCCAATGGAGGATGTGAATTAGTTGATGAAATACTAGTAAGGTAATAACAAACTAGGAAACTCAACCCAGACTGTGACTTTAAGAGTAATGAGTAGTGTGCTTTAATACAAAAAAATCCCTTGTCCAAGTCAAAATAACCATAAGGGATTTGTAAACATAATATGTGGAGGATTTATTCACAAACAATGGGTAGGGTTAGAAAAACACAAAAAAAATACCCTTGGAAATATTCTAGACACTTTCGAGCTTGATGTCATGAGAATTCCAAGCCGATTAAACCCAAGATTTGAACATACTTTAAGAAGGAATGCGATCCAACAAAATATCCTATTAAACAATTTTTTTTTTACCATTTAAAAGTAGAGTTAAACTTAGGAAGATGTAAAATAACATCAAGCTAATATTTTTTACCTCATGGAAGACCTTGGGTATGAACTTATCTGGATGTTTAAGCATGGGCACCATTGTTTAGAGCTCCACTATCTCCCATCATAGCTTCAATAATTAGACATAATGGAGAAGAGGCCATAATATAGTCTAATCTCACCCTAGGGTGAGGCTCCCTAGAGGGGCAATAAATGTTGTTATATTATAGGATATAGAAAGGACCAAAAAGCAACAAACTATATACAAGGAAAAATTAGTATTGGTGTGCATACAACAAAACCCTCATCTATATAAATATTCACCTTACTAGACTTGAATTGTGTGCTTTAATGTGGTGATAAGGAGGTTAAAAGGAAGGAAAATAATAGACTTAAAGGTAGGTGGGTACATATAGCCAAACCAAACAAAACTCATATTTAGGTAGGGGTCCCATGTTAGGGGCTAGATAATTATTTTAAGGGGTATTACTGAGAAATTATAGATGTATTTTTGTCTATGAGCAGTAGTGTCATTATTTAATTTTTTTGCAATACCTGTTGCTAAGAAAATGTAACAGTGTTTTACCAAAATAAATTATTTTAAAAAATAAATAGAAAATATTTGATTAGATACAAACTTATAGTTGGAATTAAAAAATAGGAGCAACCATGTAATTTTTCAGTGCTTTGTTGCTTCCCACCCCCTAAAAGCTTCTTCGTAAATAATAGGTGCTCCTTATTTTAATGTGTAGATATATTTTTAGTAGTTTTTAAAAATTTGATGGTGCATGGGATCATTATGAGGTAAAATTATAGAGGCATTAGCCCCTACATGGGACCCCTTTTTTAGGCTTGCCTTGATTTATTGTAGAGGCACATGTGATATTTTTATCTACCCTTTATTCATGAGTCATCATACATAGCCGCTTCATCTCATCTTTATTTATTTTATTTTTTAAATGAGGGATTAAAATTTGGTTTCCTTTGTTTTAAATAATGTCTTACTATGCCTCATGAAAATCAAATAAGCTTAATGTCCTAATGATCAAATATGTATAGCTCTATTTATTAAAGAGATGACCTAAAATAAAGTTGACCTCTTTAAGAGTTATAAGTATAATTATTTATTTTATGGTTTATTTTCAAACTCACTTTTTTATCTCAACTTTAGAGGTGAAAATAGACCCATTATTTTTCTCAGCATTCACAATTTGTCATAAAAGATATCAACAACTCAACTTTGTGTTTTATGTTTAATAAAAAAATTACGCTGTTGAGATCTTTTTTGAAAAATCATAACTGTCAAATAAAACAATGGGTTTGTTTATGCCTATGAATTTGATATTAAAAAAATGACTCTAAAACTAAAGTATAAAATAACTATATATAAACATGCATGTTCATATTCATTGATATAAAATACACTTATTAGAGCAACCCCATTTCACATACACTTGAAAATGGCCCTTATACATTTATAATCCATTTAAGTGAATTATTCTAGTGTTTGTTTATTATTGATTAAAATTAAGTTGTATTGTGTATACACCCATTTTGGTATAAGTACACATATTTATAATCTCCTTATATGTATATACCTTTACACTAAGAATTAGACATCTAGTGATGCAGTCTCTTATGGACCTCTTTGGTTCCATATTATTTCACTTGATTTACCTACCCCTTGGACCTGTATGTTATGTTATTTATCTTCATCCAATGTTTTCCAGGGATGCATACCTATTATTTTTATTTATCTATGCATTATAGCCATTGGGAACTTGCATCTACCGAGGAAACTGACATCAATGTTAGTGTCTAACTACAACACAACTATCTAGCATTGTCTTTTTATCATTTTCTATATATTTCACTTAGTGACCATTTTATTATTCCTCTTTACCCATCCTATTATCATATTTTCACATGTTACTAGGTTGTAATTCAAAATCAAAAGGTTCATATATATACAAAGGTTATAGTCTAATTAATGACACCTAAAAATTTGATTTGAAAACTATTTAATTAGAAATTAATATTTATTTCAAGCTATCAAATTTCACTATAACACTAAATAAAATATATAAATCATTTAAAAGGTCAAATATACTATTTCATTACTTGTACTAAGGGTTACTAGGAGAAAGAACATATAATTACATTTTTTATAATTTCACACACATGCCTAGGAAGGATAACTACATGAGAGTTTGAGGCTCTCTTTGGAGTATTGGATATATAGGCAACACTGAGAAACAAACATGGTTACTAGGGTTAGATTTACTCACGTGCTAATCCCTCTTTACCAAGTTACAATAAAATAGATATATAGGTGATAGTGTAGGATTGATGAAAATTTAGAATCATTCCTATACATATCTATGACTAGACACCTTCATCAAAAATAGAGACTTGCATCGACGTTACCTTCCCTGATCGATACAACTATTTGGTAGACAAAAATAGTTATAATATAGAATAAAAAATGTCAAGATATTTAGGTCATCTTTGTGATGATTTGTAATCATTATCATATTCGATAATAATAATAGAAATATATTCTCTCTATTATCCCTTAATTACTTTATACTTGTATTTATTGCACATGATTAAATGAATTATATTATCAAATTACTATATTATATTGTTAAAATTTGAATACTAAAATATTGAATTTAAATAACTTTATTGCTTATATATTTATCTTGTGAATCCAAAAATCATAAAACATAATGACACATTTTTGTCATTTTTTGATATGTCCCCTATCTTCTCTCTCTTCCCTTCTTTCTCTTCCTTCTCTATTTCCCACTAGTTTAGGTTCCCTATAAATGTAAACTATGTTTTTGGGGTTATGTGGTAATTTTGCTGTCATGGTGCCTCAAAGATTAGTGGTCTCATTTTATCAAATTTTCACCTATTTGATATCAGCTTATGAACTAATAAGGTCATAATTTAAATTTAATAGGTTTATAAATGCATATGTACATTAGTGATTTTATCATCATCTGATTATATAGAGAAGACATCCAAGAATCTAATATTTATTATCATTACATTATATTAAGCATTTACAAATATTATATATAACTCAAACATTTATAGAGAATTAATTGTAGCATTGAAGGTCATAATGAACACATGTTGCATCACACTAGACTGCTTGGATAAATCATCATTCCATTTACTTTGTATGTTATCTTTGATATTATGTACTATGGAGGGGATTGATAAGTAGTTGGTTTTTAAAAACCAGGTTGACTCTAATCGCATGCCTAGTTTTTTTTCTCCTTGTCCTTTGAGGGGTTAGCTACCCCATTGAGGTTTAAATAAGAAATACAATTTCTTAGCGATCGGTGTGAAGTTTTAAAATACTAAGAAAGGGTTTTTAGAGCCTTAGAATTGATGAATGTAGTCATAAAAATAGTTTCTACTAAAATATAGTTTACTAAAAATGTGTTTCCCATAGTCCTAGGCCCTAGAAATGTGGAGTGTATGGATTTGGAGAGGTGCTCAAGTCACGATAATTTTTTAAGGTTATAGTTATCTTGCTACAAAACCTTAATTTTTATTGTCAGATTATAACAATCATTCCTCAAAGATTTATAAATATGTTTAACCTTAAATTAGATATGGATCCATATGTGGTTATATAGGGTTAAGGATGTATAAATGAATAAGCATAAGGGTGATAAACAAATATATAGGAAGCCAATTAATTGTAAAACTTAGATAGAACATATACTAGATTTATTATACCTAAATATGCTAAAAATTGAAAGTACAACTATGTTAGATATGGTAATGAAAATTAATTAATATACTTAGCTAGTTTTGATGCTAATACAGATCTAGATCTAGAATAGATAGGAATCATATTGGAAGAATATTCTAGAACAATCACTAGATTCTAGATTAAGTGCCTATGTAACCGTAAATACTTGAATCAATATAGGATGGTTGTGTCGACACTAGTTTTTAGTTTGGTAACAAGTGTTTTGTATGTAATATATACTAAAACAAGATGTGACCACTTGGATTCTTCTAGGTATTTTATCACCTTCACTATGGTGCATTCATATTTGGGTCATGGTTTGTTGCTCCTTGTCAAATAGAAAAACCCAAGTTCTTCATCCTCATAGTGGCTATGGAAAAAATGGGTTATTAGACACATGGTGTAAATCTTCCAAAAAGACCCCTCTATCAATGAGAATTGCCTACATATCAAATACTTTGAAGAGAGCCTCAAACTTATGTAGTTCTCCCCTACATGTTGGCTTGTATGTGAATCATGCAATATGTGGAAAATAAGTATAAAAATGACCTAGCTTGTAACTTGACAAATATAGTTCTTGGGATGATTATTTAATACTTCAAACCTATATATATATTATCCCTATGACTGATATGGAAATATATGGAAGCTTTAATTAGTTGAATGCTTTTGATAAGTTACTTGATGAGTAGGTAAGAAGTTTCTAGGTGAGGAACAAATGAGGGTTGATCTTGTATTTATACCAATATTTTGGAGAATAAATTGCATAATAACACTAAGCTTAACCATTAAGATACATTTAATTTTTAAATTATATGCCTTTTAGGTTACTGGACACTTGTGTTAGAGCAAGACACCTACATCTACATAGGTGTCTATCTAGGTTACAAGTATCTAGGGAGTAAGAAAATAGGTATATGTTCAAAACTTGTAGAGGCATATGATAAGCATGATTTAAGAATTATAGGTAAGATATAAGGCTTGGGTAATCAACATAAGACTAGTTTAATGAAGATATATTCAAAGGGGCACAAAAGAGAGTAGATGTGAGACTTGCAGAAGTAGGAAAGGTTTAGAAGTAAGAGGATTAACCAAGGTTTGACACTACCAAGTGTATAAGACTGAGGTGATATATAATTCATAAATTGTGTCAAAATTTCCCCCCTTTAATTTAGTAATTAAATTACTAGTTTAAAGGAAAGGAATGCATACTTGGGTGTATGACACACCTTAAATTTGATTGAGTCTAACTTGAGTGATTTGTTGGTGACTGACCTATGCAGCAATAGATTTTTTTTGCCTTTTGGTGATTTCATTTGAAATATGTATCATTATGAATCACTAAAAATAATATTAAGACAAGTATAAATCTAGAAAGTTCATATTTCTAAGGATATAAAAAGAGAGAAAGATAGTAGGGCACATACACCAAACCTAAGAAAAAAATGAATTTTCCACCTGGAAATTGAGACTAGTTCAATCATGAAACCTAATCATGCTTATAAATTGGTGAGTGTGAGGGAACCCAGTCAAATGAAACTATCAAACTAGTGAGGCTAGACGATACAATCAAGTCCAACCTAAAAGCTTGGTAAGATTGAGTGATCTAATCATCTCAACCATACCAAAAAGGTTAACAACTATTGTAATAGATTAGTTCAATATAGTTCATAAAAGTCCAACCTAGTGGGTGGTGATATCCCCTGAAAGTGTTCTAAATCTAAAAATGATTTTGATTTTACAATATTAGGCACACATTGCATAACATATGCACTTTAAATATGTCTCATGCTGAAACTATGTATAATATTAGCACCAATGTATAAAATTATACCACAAAGTGTATCTGAATCATATAACAATGTGCTTTGGACAATTTGGAAATTTGAACAAGTGTGGGTGACATGTTACCATAACATGCCCCCATTATACATGAAATATAAAAATATATATAAGTGTCAATGTGGAGAACATGTTTCCAAAACATGCCCCCATTGTAATATGGATATGCTACATATTAAATAAGTGTGGAGAAAATGTTTTCAAAACATGCCCCATTGTATATCTGAAACTATGAATGTGTGGAAGCCATGTCTTTATGACATGCTTCCATTAAATTTGTAACTATAAATGTAATGAAGCCATGCCTCTATGACATACCTCCACTGATATGCCCACCCTTTGAGGTGTGGGAAGATTAGAAATTGGTAGTCACCTTACTTCAAAAAGAAAAGATAACAATATAACTATGAATGAACCATGTAACATATAAGAGAACATATCTGGTTAAATATATCATTGAAGTACATAAAATGTGATCACATTAAGGCCTAATATGCATGATAAATATCATGGAAACATCTAGGTAGTAATAATATAAGCTCAATAAGTAAATTAAACACACATACAAGAGCACTCTAAAGCAATTCAAAAGGCAATGGTCCAAGAAGACTAAAAATAAGGGGCATGTTCAAATACTGCATAATTAAAGGGACACAACTTATTCAAATGTCCATAAAAGTAAGAATGAATTATTCAAATGTCCATAAAATAAGCAATCACATATTAAAATGTCAAAGAATAAAATAAAGGCATGGGGGCCACAAAAAATGGAGGATATTTAAAGTGCTCAATAAATAAGACACTAGCAAGGCAAGAAACTTGAGTGAGAACACAAAATAAATCATAAGTGACCAATATAAAGATATCATAATAGCCCATATATCAAACATGCTAGAAAAAATCATCAAGTACATAGCATATCATATATACTGTAGAGGATATAAGCATGGATAAAGGCATGTGTAAGTAAATATTAGCTCAAACATGATAACATAAAGTGACCATAAAATGATACAACTTCAAAAATTTGCTGGGTATTTATATTAATTTTTTCTTACGGAATTGAAGTGTCTAGTTCCCAACAAGATTACTAGCATTTCATGCAAGACTAAACTCTTGTGCACTCACCTGAAGCATGCAGTAAGAAACCAATTCCTGTGGATTATGTTACATAGTAACACACTTTTCATATAATTGTGTTCATTCATATATCTAATTACTGATTACATAGAAAAAGAAAGTACATGACTATGGACCTTGTTTCAACTATGTAAATAAACATGAATATGAAGATAACTACCATGAGGTTTACAGTTTTGATTATGCAAGCTCATACAATGCATATTCTATTCATTATAGTAAATACTAGCCACATATTAACTAACCAAATCATATTGATAACTTAATGTGAAAACTATCCAAAAAATGTAGCAAACACCAAAACTAATAATAATTTATGTAATTTTTCTATTTCCATAAGAAATCATTACATAATACTAATGTTTCTTCAGCCTTACATAACTCTACATAAGGGTATTTATACTTGTTTTCTCTGACCAAGTTATTACATTACTTATGATAATTACGTGACTAACCAACTATATCCAGTATCTGAGAGTCATGGTAGTCATTTACTCTTTTTCTCCTAAGGATCTAGGCCTTTGTACCCCCTATATTATCATTTTATGATAGATCCTTGTTTCCAATTATCCTTTTCTACGTGGGTTGGTGCAAAAATAGTGTGATTATTAAAGTCTAATTTCTCCTTGAGAATCATTCCTCAACTATTTCCCACTTCCCTTGCACTCCCTAAGTCTTTGATAATAAATTGAGTCCTTTGATTTTGGGTCCTCCATTTGTTATGATTATTCTTTAACTAGGTCTTCTTTCCCCATGATATTTTTTGAATTGTCTTCTTGTGCCAAGATAGTTCTACACCATGGTCTTCCTACACCATGCTCCTCTCATGCCATGGTTTTCTTTCACTATGTTCCTCGCATGTTGAGCTGGTTCTATGCCAAAAAGACAAAATACTTAGTCAAAATTTGGGGTCCAACATCACCCCACTCTACACTTTTAGTCCATCTTAGACTAAGCACTGATCTTAACATCAACTAAAAATTCAAGGCCAAATTGTTTAATATGCTTTATGACATCATCCCAATGTGATAAGGCATTAAGTATCTTTAATGTTATTTCTTTGATCACCACCTTCAAATTTTTAGTCTCTTAGGTTGATCAGGATACTCACTTGCCTTATTGACCAATTGGTCAAGGGATGTGAAATCATCCTTTTGGACCTCTTCAAGTGTAGTGACTTCATTTATAACCTATCCTCAGAGAAATGCAAAGTTGGAATTTATTTGCTGCCAATGGGTGTTTATTGTTTCTTCCATGGTATCAACATACTTAAATACGTTAGTGTACTCGGTGTGGTATTTTATTAAAATGGTGACATCCACCAACTATTGCCATTGAGACTCAACTTACTTGAGTTGGGCCTCCAAAATTTTACTAAGCCATGCCAATTTCTCAAAAAACCTATCCAAGATGGGTATCACTTCCTCAACCCTTTCGAGGGTACATCTATATACTTTCACTACTTCTATAAACTTTTCATCCACTCATAATTCTTCATTTCTAGGAATAGGCTATTCCTTGCATTATTTTAATGAGAGATTTACAAAGGTCTCCAATTTATCAAAAACTTTTCCCTCCAAAAGGACCCCATATGCTAATGTTAGTTTTTGGCCCAAAATAGTTTTACATAAATTTACAGTTTTAATTTTGGCTATTATGGCTTCTTATATTTGTTGCTTCTTCTATTTGTTACTTCAACATGAATAATTCATCTTTAAATTACTTCCAAGTGACAACTTCTTTATCATACATTCCCACCACCTAGCCATGTTTTTGCTTTGTAGTGCATGCATCAAAATTTGAAAATACATTTTGTCATAGAACTTCAAAGGCCATTTTCAAAAATGTAGTTATTGTTTGTAGTGGAGAGAGATATCAAAGATCAACCCAAATTGGAGTGGGTAGTTTCATTGCTTGATAATCTAAAATTAGATTATCTAAAGGTATTTCAAAATGGAATTCTTCATTATACATATATAAGACTGATGCCTGGTATCAATAGTCACATCCTATAGATGAAAATGGGAATATAAATATAAAATCCTATCCAATATTATGCATACAAGTTGGTTGTTGGATTAACCAAAGGTGGTGGAACTTTGGAGTCAAATAACTACTTCCCTTTGATGGGATCCCATTCAAGGATCTCGACATCTGTATCTAGAGTAGATGAATGCTATTTATGTCCATTCCACTCATTTTTATATGTTAAAACCATCCCTTTCTTTGCCAAGTGGATCTTCTACATTCAGTTGTGCCTCATCAAGGGTGGTCTACTCTTCTTATGATGGGGAGGGTGTCTTTTCTAAGTCTAACTCCTCCAGTTATTCCTTATGACCCTCAGGGTCATCTTGTTCTGATGGGTTGGTTGGTGGTGATGGCACTGAATCCTCTGGTTGTGATTTTGATGTATCTTGTTCAGGTAAAGTCCTTGGTGGTGAAACCCTTGGTGGTCATGCTTGGGTAGTCCTTTGCCTTTTTTGAGGTTTTAATAATTAACTTATGTTGACATCATGCCCAACTCACTTCTTATTATCCAGTGGTGGTATTAGAAGAAGATTCTCTCTTTCATGCTCAACACTTCTTGAATAGTTCTTCTTAGGTCATAACATATAGAAAAGATTATGAATAGTTTCCCTGACCATGGTCTGCTAAACCTTGATGTTAGTTATTTTGGTCTCATGCTTTTATCTATATGGCTTCTTGCCAAGATAACCATACATCTTTCATAAAGTGTGAATCTTTGAGTCAATTCATTCTACTTACAGGGTGAGGTCAAGTTAACAAAGTAATGTGCTATAAAGGCATAGGGTAGCTTCAACCAAGCCAAAATCTCTTCATAAGGGGCCATCCTAATATGTGTTAGAGAAAAATGTTATTTAATGACAAATTTAGCTAGTTTACCAACCCAGATGAAAGAGTCATTTGGAATCTGCCATTCATTTCCAAAGTCTTCCTTCATGCCATCATCCTTGACTTCACCTTGATTTTGAAAGTTAGAGTGATATAACTAGGCCATGTAAACACCTTGTAGCACTCGGCTAGCAACTTGTGCTTTGGTGGGCAAAACTATTATTATTTTTTAGAGGTGTAATCAGGTACACCAATTTCATCAAACACCATAAAAAAAATAAATAACCCCATGGGAACCTATGTATATGTATCCATTGGGCCCTCTCTACATCTAGTATAATTTTATTGGAAAAATACATTATCTAGTTGTAATTTAACCCCTTAATTACCTGGTGGGCAATAAATAGGTGAGTCATGTCCACCTCTTTCCATTGATCAGTCCTACCAATATTGGTCATAATGATGCATGCTACTACTTGAAGGGAGGGATATTATAAGATTTTAATGTGCATGCCATGGACCTACTTCTACTACTCTAGCACCATGGTGGTCTTCTCTATCTCCTTTGATTCCTCCAAATAAAATTCAACATTTGCACTTGAGCATTGCAACCTTGACAACTTACATATTCTTTTAGGTGTAATATTCATACAATGCCTAACAAAATAGATATAGTCCTCATAGACATATGAAAGCATAAATTTTATTGCCTCCATTAGTTTTCCAAAATATGGAAGGCTAAATACTAGAAAATTCCCATAGATTCTAAGGCATTAAAGATATTTAAATCATACACCAATTCACTCTTGGTGTTTTGAAACTCAACCCGGTAGTCATTTTATAACTCAACCTCATTTCCTAATTGGAAGTGGTTATAATCAAAAATGGTATAGGTGGGTACATTTGATACACAATTTTTTGCATGTAATACCATTTCTAGGTAATGCATCTCCTCTATCATCAAAGGTAGAGGTGAAGGTTTTTGGGCCATCTTCTTAGTCTATCACATGATTCATGACCGTTCACCTTCCACACATTCCCTTTGTTACTCAAGTTTTTCTTCTATGATCAATATTGCTTCCCCCCCAACATATATCTCCTCCTCCTCTAGAATGGCTGGTAGTGGATCACTTATTTGGTCCTTTTTCTTAGGCTACATCACCCTTCATAGAGCCTAAAGGTTAAGGCATGACTATCTAATATTCCCATAATAATATGTGTTTATTATGGAAGTGATTCAGCTATCTTGGTTCAATGTTCATCAATGGTGGATGATGACCTATGTAACCTATAATTACCATATTTCCTTTGTGTGCTTCTAGGTTAGATAACTTCCACTTGATTACTCAAATAAGATCATTCTTAATAGTCAAAAAATGGGAATTTTATGCTCTACCCTTGTCCTAAAATTGCCTGAACTTAGTTGTTTACTCTTCATCTCTATGAAATCACATTCAAAGAAAAGGTAAAGTTTAAAATGAGCCCTTTAATATATTTTTATAAACTCGAGGGGGTAACTTGCATTTACTACCCCCTCTCTTTGATCATCATTTCTCATAATCAATGTATTTTAATGGTCTCCTTTCTTTGACTATCACTTCTCATCATAAATGCAATTAATGGTATCATCATGACATGAAGTTGGCATGCTTATCACAATGGATAACTCTTTATATTAATAACACATCTTGTCCTACACCCTTTTTTAAAGTGCATGACAACTGTAAAACCCTTTGAATATTCATACCATTAGTGGGAGTCTCTATCATTAGACTTTTTTACTTATGTGTGCATCCCTATGGAACATTTCCCAACACATATAACACCCCTTACCACACGTTAAATTTACATCATGGTCCTCCATGAAATCATAAGTACTAAGTTAAAAAAATAATAAAAAATAAAATAAAAAAACATGTAACTAAGATAATGCTTTATTGAAAACAAGAAATATTAAACTAATGGCATACACCTTATTGATACAAATGAAACTAGACACTTGAAGTGGATAAATACGACCTTAACTAGATACCATTGTAGTGCCTAGGAAGAAATTAGCCATCCAATATTTTAAATGACAGACACCCATAGGATGAATACTATGAGCAATAAAAGGACCATCCCAGTGAATACAGAGCTTCCTAGAGTGGTGCACGAACTTGGAGTCATAAATCAAAACTTTCATTCTAGGGTTAAATGTCTTGTAATTAAGGTGGCGATCATGCCATGCCTTTTGTTTGAATTTATCCACATATTGACTCTATTTAGCAAGAAAAAGGGATTCATCCAACCATAAAAAAACATCCAAACATGATTTCAATGATGATTCTTCATCTAATTATCCAACATGTGCGATACAAAGAGATGGTACCAAGAATTTAACTGATAAAATTGCTTATATTTTGAATACTAAATCAAAGGGTGTACTTTTGTTGAGGTGCCTATAAGTTATGTGATAAGCTTAAAGTACCAAAAACACCAAATTATCCTAGTTAATATGGCCAATATTACAAATATTTTTACGTGTTGTTCCAAATATTTTGTTAAATGTCTCTATAGTGCCATTAGCTTGAGGATGATATGGTGTTGTATTGTGATGGGCAATAATGAACTCAACGAGTAATACGTGGATAGTTTCATTGAGTAAATATATACCATGATCACTAGTAAAACTTAATGGATAGCTAAAATGGGTTATGATATGTTCCCATATGAAGTGCACAAGGGTTGTTGTATTAAAATTCCTTAATGGCATGGTCTTAGCCTAACAAATGAGATAATCAGTTATTGTTATGATATAGTGGGAAATTGTGCATCTTCTAGTTGGGTTGATAAGGTTGAAAAAGTCTATGGCCCATTTTTAAAATGGTTCTTCTGATAATATAGGGCATAATGGCATGGCACCCTAGATATTTGGTTTCCCCACACATTGGCAAATATAACACTATTTAACATGCAGCTTGGCATTTTTAAAAATGGTAGGCCACCATAGTCTAGTTAATAGTACTTTGCATGTAGTAGCCTCACCAACATAGTGTTTGTCATCAATTACTTCATGAAATTCATGGATTAATTTGGAATGATAATGTTTCATGACATGACACCAAAGCATTTCATCTCATCCAAGCTTATATAGGTCCCCTCTAATGATCTAGAATTGTATAACATAGATGGCTAGTTTCTTCTTTGCTTGCAGACTCAAAGAATTAGGGATTGTGCTAGTAGTTAAGAAAGTTGATATATATTTTAACTCCTTAAGAACACATGTACATTAGGTAGTTCATCCTCAATAATGCATGCTAGTTCACCATAATCAATTTAGGATAAATGGTCAAGATCATAATTGGTCTTTCTTGATTTGACCATGACAGAGAATTATAGTTCTTGGAACAATACAATCTAGCGATAGATGTGACCATGTAATATAGGTTTATTAACTAGATATTTCAAACATTCATGGTCTATATAGAACACAAAATGAGTTACTAATAGGTACTATTGAAAATTTTATAAAGCATAAACCATGGAAAGTGCTTCATACTCTATTGTGGTGTAATTTCTCTCAATTAGAGTAATCTTTCTACTCATAGAATATATGGGGTGGTCAAGATGACCTTATCTAGGCTATGAAAAGATTACACTGATGGCCATTATAGAATGATAAACATGGACATGGAATGGTTTAATCCATTCATGGAACTAGAGAATTGGTGCAGTGAGGAATTTGTCCTTTAAGGCCTCAAAGGCTTCTTAGAAAGAACAAGTCCAATTTAAGTGTTTATTTTATTTCAAGATTTCCTTTAATGGTATGGAAATACTTGGATAACCTTGAATGAATTTTTAGTAGTACCCCATATGTCTTAGAAAGGTGTGAACCACACATTGGGATGTCGGTGCTAGTAGATGGAGAATGAAAGGTACCTTAGTAGGGTCTACTAGAAGTCTATCTTGGTAGATAATGTGATCAAGAAGAAAACTAAATGGTGTATCAAAAAGACATTAATTTAGATTAAGTGAAATTTGAAGCACTCAAAAATGATCTAGAATAATTCTCAAATTAGATTAATGGTCCTTTACTAGGCCATAAACTAGCCAATCATCCAAATAAATTTGAAGAAATTTATGGATGAAGTCTTTAAAATCCTTAATGGCTATCCTAGAGAATATAAAAGGGGCAATTTTTAACCCAAATGACATGATGGTATATAAAAAATATCCCTATTTGGTATTAAATTTAGTATTCAATTAGTCCTTCTTGATGATCTGGACCTGATGGCACCTAGAGAATTCATTTGTGAAAGTGTAAATTTCACACCCTATGACACCTTAAAGGATTTCTTATGTGAATAACATTAGAAAAGGATCAATAATACATGATTCATTAAGTATTTGGTATTCAACACAAATTATAATATGCCCATATTTTTTTATACTTATGACCATGGGGTTGACCCACTCGAACTCATCAATTGGGGTTATAACTCTAATACACAACATACTATCAATTTCCTCTTTCACCCATGCACATAAATTTGGATTTATCTTATATGGCTATTTCCTAATTAGTTGAGCACCTTCAACTAGTTTGATATGAATTTTTCCTAAGGAAGGGTGAATACCTTTAATTTAACTATAATTCCTTGGAAAAACATCTTGGTAGTCTTTTAGCAACTCAAATATTTTTGAAATTTTAGTTTAGACCAGTAGTTACCCATAATAGCTATCTTTGGTTCTTTTTATATGCTGATGTTGTGTTGGATGGTTTAAAGAGGTTTTGAGTATGAATGGTTTGAATCAAGACTAGTATCATGAACAAGTCAAACACCATAGTCTATGGGGACATATAAATTATTTATCAATGGGTTAGGTGGTTCAGACCTTTCACCTTCATCAACATGAAACACTAGTTTTTGATTTATTTTGTGAATCTCTTCATGACGTGCCTAATTAAGGATAGGTTCTAGTGTAAGGAAGGACTACATAGATGAATCATTAAATATAACCAAGCCTTCTTATAGTACACCATGTATATGTCATAACCAATCCTTGACAAGACTAGGGTCACCAATAACTACTTCATGTATGGCTTGGAGTGTGAGGTTCAAGTCCATCCTTGGGGATGGGTAAGACAATGCCGAGACCATGTTATTTGTCAAAAAATGCCAAAAATAGGTACCTAATTTCATTATTTATGAACATACCATACTCTAGCCCAAGTGCACAGAGTGCCATAAAAATCATATACCTATAGGTATTGTAGCAAGAAGGATTTGTTATCCTTCCACATGGTTTCATAATATTTTATGTGTGGTTTTGGTACTTATACTCTACTATAGATAATTATACCCTAGACACAATTGTCATGATGAAATAAGTGATGTAAAGTAGAGTGTATTTGATCCTAATGAAGAAGATGATTGTTATGGGTTTTCTACCACCTTATGATTGTGCCATAAAAAAGGTGAACTAGTGAATGCATACAATCAACATTAGAGTCATAGAAGGATTTGAGTAGCTAGATAAAGTTGCAGACTTCCATTTGCCTATGAAACTAAGGAGTTTCATTACACCTCTCTAGGGGTGTATCCATAAGTGGTCCTTGCATGAATGATCTAGTATCAAGTTGAACAAATCTATGGAATTTGTGGTATTAGTGTGGATGCCTTAAAAAATACCAATGGCACTATACATTCTTCTAGTGAGGTCATATTCATTATGGGCCCAATAATTATAAACATTACTTGTAGTATTATAAAGGGTTTGTGTGTCCATCCATACAAGGATTCCATTAGGATTAGGATCATGATGCCCACTATCTCATGTTATGACATTGTATATATGGTTAATATCCTCATCTACGCTAATAAGTTTTATGTATGGGGGTCCATGTGCTTGGTCCAATGGGCTGATGACTCATAGATCAGTATTTTCAAAATTGATATAGTGATTCTTGAAACTTAAGTCCTTATTGTTTATATATCACCAAGGATGACCCAATAGAGCTGGGAAATCATTAAATTTAGCTAATTAAAGAACTTCAAAGTTGACATTGAAAGGTACCCCAAGGATATCGATAGTTACATTTTTAAGAATGTTAATTGGTAGAGCATGGGTTTTATTATCCATAAAAAATAAGTGAGGTGATGGTTGTAATAATGGGCTAGACATTTTTTACCATGCATCCTTTATGAGTACTTTAAATTTAGTGCTAATCTCAACCAAAATATCTTAGATCATCCAACCGTCGATGGAAACATTCACTAGTGTTTCCTTGTCCTCTTGAGAGTTAGGAGGAACATGAGTATCTTAACATTGAGCATGATTTAATCAATGATCTTTAATTATCTTTGTCAAATGAGGTCAATATTTAGTTGGCCTTAGCACCTAATATTTAAGTTAATTACTCAACTATGGGATAATATCTTCTTTTAATAGATGCTTATAAAGTTCTTGGAAATCATCTTGTGCCACATTTTGAGGTTCTATAGCCTTTTTTAGATCATCACATTGGGAAAATTCTCAATCCTTAAGAAATTTAATTTACCCTTGTAGTTCCCATACCAAGGTCATAGTATCTTAGAACATGTCTTTCTATTGCTATGCATCAGGATACTTTATTACATGAGACTTTTCATGCTGTATCTTCTCAATAGGTGGAATAGATGTAGACTAAGACTATCCTTCATTATGTGTGGCGATATTAACTTGTTGGGCCATTAAAGTGCTAGAGATCATTCATCAATGAGGTTTCTAAATGAGAATCATACTAGCATATTTTTCATTTCTTTCCTTAGTGATGGTATTATACAAATCAAGGCTTTCCTCCAATGGATGCTCCTTTTTACAAGAATCACATGTTGGATAAATTAGACAATCTTGCTAATAGTGATTAAGAAATCCACACTTATAACATGTTCATGGTGGAAAATAACCACCTCCTCATCCCTATGCTCATCCTCATCCATGATATCCACCATTATTTGACTATTTGAGACATAGGTTTGACAAGCACCATGCACATGTGCTTCATGTATATCATTGATCAGTTGGTATTCATTTATGTCATGGGTATAAGCATCACATATTTTTTAGTATTTAGACACTTTAAAATGTGTATCACATTATAAGAGAGGAAAAGAGTGTACATCATGATATTTTTGGAAAATTTCACAAGTCTAATTTAGTACAACATGGTTTTTCTTGCAAGGATAGTTACTTCTATTATGACCTATAGTCTGATAATCAATACACCAAAGACCACTACAGTGTCATAAGCATTGTTTATAGTTAGATTTTCTGATTGTGATGCCATTAAAGCTATTTGAGCTTCCATGAAAAAACTGATTCTAGTATTAATACTACCAATAGCTTCAACATGGAGGGTAGCTTCTAGGGCCTAGCATGGGATGGTAAAGGTCCTTTGAGATAGCGTTCATCTAAAGGGAAATAATAAGCTTCCCATGAACCATTGGGTATGCTAAGAATCATTAATATTGAATGAGAGCTTAGACAAGAGTGTTTTGAATTGTCCATCATGCTCACATATACTTTTAGTGAGATCTTGTTTTATATATTACAACACAACAATACTTTTTTACTCAAATTTTGGAATATCAATTCCTAAAAAAATGCTATCTTGAGCTGGTCATAATTAATTACCGCTTGTTGGGGGTCATACTTACTATACCACTTGTGTTTTATTTCCATAAGTGTGGTTACAAATTGTGTTGCCTTTCACTTAGAATAAGTTATGCCCCACACCCTCCAAATGAGTTCACACTTATGAACATGCTCTATTACATTATCCATGCCCTAATATTCAAGTAAACAAAGCATCATTTCATAATACACAATTAATAGTTGAGGTACTTATGATAGTGGCTGATAAGAACTCTCAAGTCATATTTCTAGGGGTAAAAGTCCACCACTTCCTCTTGTACCACCTCCTAGTCTACATCTAATAGTAGCACTTAAAACATTGAGCATGGTAGTAGGTTGATTTATAATACTTGGACTAGTACTCTACCCATTATTAATGCTAGGTCCACCAAGCATACCAAGTTGGGCCATGAAATTTACTTGAAAAGGAAGATAAAGTGGCAATCCACTATTTTTTAAAATTTACTCAACTTTGAGTTCTCTTATAGGATCAATTTCTGAATCTAAACTATTCGTATCCTAATTATGTATAATTAAATCATCTAGCATAAAATTAAGAGTTCACACTATGGTTGGAGAATTGGGTTGGTTTAAATGTGGTTCTTTAGCCCCTATTATCTAGCTAGTTTATCCCACATATGATAAAGCTAGTATTGGTCATGGTTCAAAAGTTGGTGAGTCTTCCTTGTACCCTTCCTCTTCCCTGAGGATCCTAACAACACTTACTAAGTTGCCCTATCCCCTTACTACTCTACTTACACCTATAATTTTCTATAAAGCTTCATCATATTTATGCTTTCATAATTTTCACTAATTGGCTACCATTCTAAACCAACAATCCTTCACCAACACCTCTACATTCCCCTCCCAATTGTTTGGCTCAAGCAAGGATGGGTTTATCCCTCTATAGGCAGATTTTTGAGTCTATAATCAATAAATAACTTATTTACTTATAATGGGAAGTGTCTAATATACAAACCACATGGTTCTCAGAGAAAATAGAACTTGGCTTGTTTATGATGAGTAAGTGGTTATAGCATATTCCAATATGTATCTATTCAACACCCCTCTCCACTAGATATTAATAGCTTATGTCCATAATGTTCCCAAATGTGATAAATCCCTTTGAAACTCTATCATCCAAGCTTGTCTCCTTCCAAAATTCCATGATTGGTATTGAGCATAGACAGAGAGCTAAGCATGAAAATGAACATGGACTTTGATAAATAAAGTTTCATATAATGAGATATATAAATGTTGTTTAACCATGCATGGGTAGAAACTCCTAGTTCAATATAAGGAATCACAAAATTATCCTTGACCTTGATAAGCCATTATTCAATATTATCAAGGGATAAACATACGAGCATTTTCTATTATTGTGTAACAAGTGCTATGGGTCCTGACAATGGAACTAAAATGTTGGGGTTTTTTATCATTTTTTTATTAAGGTGCTAAAGTGTATAGTTTCCAACAAGCTTATGCACATCATTTCATGTAAGACTAAACTCTTGTGCACTCACTTGAAGCACACAACAAGAAATTGGTTCTCATGGGTTATGGTGTGTAGTAACAAACTTGTCATATAATGGTGTTTATTCATATATCTAATTACTGATTACATATAAAAGAAAGTACATGACTATGGACCTTATTTTAACTATGTAAACAAACATTAATACAAAGATAACTACCATGAGGTTCAATGTTTTGATTACACAAGCCCATACAATGCGTATTCTATTAATTATAGTAAATACCAGTCACATATTATATAACTAAATTGTATTGATAACTAAATGTTTAAATTATCCAACAACTATAGCATAACACCAGAAATAATAGTAACTTCCATAATTTTTCTATTACCATAAGAAATTGTTACATAATACCAATGTTACACCAACCTTATACAACTCTACATATGTGTATTTATACTTATTTTTTGAAACCAAGTTGTTATATTATTTATGATACTTAGGTGACTAGACAATGATATCCAATAGACTAAGAGTCATGGTAGTCATTTACTCATTTTGTCCTAAGGACTTGGGTCATCACACCCATATATTCTTATTTGGTGCTAGATCATTGTTGCCAAATGTCCTTCTTTGTGTGGGTTGGTGTAAAAAATGTGTGATGATTAAAGTCTAATTTATCCTTGAGAATCAATCCTCAACCATTTTTAGCTTCCCTCACACTCCCCAATTCTTTTGCTAATAAACCAAGTCCTTTACTCTCAAGTCTTCTAATTTTTATGCTTATTCTTTGACTAGGTATTTTTGCACCATGATATTATCTGTTATTATCTTCCCATGCCAAGCTAATTCTATACCATGGTCTTCCTACACTGTGTTCCTCTCACACCATGGTCTTCTTGTACTGTGCTCCTCTCATGTTGAGCTATTTATGCACCAAAAATCCAAATACTTAGTCAAAATATGGGGTCCAACATAAATATTGTGATCATAGAGGTGGATGCCCCCAATGTCTTGGTGACATGAGTAGAGGGAAAGCCCAACATCCAAAAGTGTATAGATCATGTATTTGTATATGCCTATATCACACTCAAATAAAAGTGTGAAACATGTGTATGTATAATTTACTGATATGCTACCCATTAACATGGAACTAATGGATGCTAAGGAGCCAATAAAATATGTATATGTAAAAAATATTTTTGGATTTTTGAATGTTTTTGATTTTTTTGGTGTTTTAAATTTTTTGAGAGCTCACAACCTTACATTGGATATTTTGAATAATGTTTAAAGGGATTAATATCCATTGGATAGGTGTAAATTAATCCCTGATGATTGAATTTTAAGCATGTGTGTAAAGTAGATGAAACTACATACATCTCATGTATCCAAGACCATCCCAAAATAATATTATAATTTAAATCTTTGGCATAATTTGGCACAAAGTAGGTAATGTATAGGGACCCATGGTAGTATTCAATGTTATTTATCCCAATACTTGTCATGAAATATTATAAAATACCTTGATGCTCATATTAGATCATTTTAAATATTAAGGATCAATGTTAATTAAAGAGAGAAAAACTATGTTGTAAATGTTGAGCCCTGAACCATTGTCCACAAGAAACCATTTTACTATTTTATTATAAACACACACTTGGATTTAGAGTGGAAAAAGGATGTTGAGGTCATAAATACTCCTTTTAAAAGGATATATTATGCTCAGTCCATTTAATGGAGTTTCAAATAGAAGCCACATATGGTTATTCTACATTGCAAGGTAGTATGGTCATACATAATGCATTAGGACATCCTTATTATGGGATGAAAGATGTAACAAGTACAAGAGTGAAGTTTTGGAAATAATATCCTTGGATTAGGTAAGTATATATCCATATGTGGTTAGATAGGTTTAATAATATAGAAATGAATAAGCACAAGGGTCATAAATAAGTCTACAGTAGGCCAATTAATTGTAAAACTTAGATAGAACATATATTGAATTTATTATATTGAGATATGCTAAAAATGGAAAGTACAACTATGATAGATATGGAAATGAAAATGAAATAATTTATTTATATGGTTATGATGTTTATATAGATATGAATATAGAATAGGTAGGAAGTAGACTGGAAGAATAATATAGAACAATCATTAAATTCTAGATTGTCTCTATAAATGTAAACACTTGCATCAACCTAGGATTGTTGTGTCAACACTAGTGTTTTGGTTAGACATAGGTGTTATATATATAATACCTATTTAAACATGATATGACCACCTAGATGTTTTTGGTTTTTTCATCACTTTCACTTTGGTATGTTTAGATATGGGTCATAGACTATTGTTCCTTGTCAAATAACAAAAATATAGTTCATCCTCATAGTGTCTATTGGAAAAAATGGGTTAGTGGGAACATGGTGTTGAACTACCCCAAATAGCCCTCTGTTAATGATCACTACCTAAATAACCAATAATTTTAAGAAGGCCTCAAAATTATGTAGTTATCCCTTATTTGTTGGCTCATGCACGAATCATGTAATATGTGAAATGAAATTAAAGTAGTGACATAGCTTGTAACTTAGAAAATATAACTCTTAGGTTTATCTTTCAACACTTTAGACTTATAAATATGTTGTCCCTATGACTAATATGGAAATGGGAGAAAATAGGGAAGCATTGCTTACTTGAATGCTTGATTGAATAATTTTGGTAAGTTACTTGGTGAGTAACTAAGAAGTTTCTAGGTGAGGAATGAATGAGATTTGATATTTTATTTATACCTATCCCTTTGGAAAATAACTCACATAATAACACTTAGGCCAACCGTTAGGCAAGGAAAATTTTAGTGGCTTATATTAAAAAAACTTGGAGCTCACTAGGTGAATTAGATTTGTAATGATGGAAAATCAAATTAGAAGGCTTATAATAGTGTAAGTGAATTATGATTTTTGACTGTAGAATGCAATCACCTAATTACATAATGTAGTCAGACTATTATATCATGCAATTAGATGACTATATCATGTATTCATCTAACTACATCATATAGTTGGGTGACTGCATCCTATAGTCACTTGACTGTAGGATATAGTTGCTAGACTATATCATTTAGTCATCTATCTACATGCTGTAGATGACCACCTGCTTCAACTAGCCCCTCCAATCACTGTCATTTTCTAGGATCTAGGTGATTAATTATGCAAGTGAATCAAGTGATGGAACATAAAAAATTAAGGTTTTCTAAATAAAAACTTCCCTGAACATAAATACTATTACATATTTGGATTTATATTAAAAAATTATAAAATTTTAAGAAAAACATCATAATTTGAGTTCATACGTAAAATTTATGACCTCGAGAAGTTAACAATGCAAAAGTGTGATTTGACAAATGATGGTTATTTTTTTGGACTTTTTGAAGTCTTCCTCTGGACCATTTGCTATGTAGCTTCCATAGGTAATAATTTTTTTTTGGGCCATTTTCTATGTAGATTCCAAAAGTGATGAGTTGACACATGATGGTTATATTTTTGACTTTTTATGTGCATCTTCTTTTGGACCATTTTTTATGAAGCTTTTAATGGTAACAATTTTATTTTGGGCCATTTTCCACACATCTTCCAAAGGTAATGAGTTGACAAGTGATGGCTAGTTTATTGAATTATTGTGTGTGTCTTCTTTTAGACCATTTTATATGAAGTTTCCAAAGGTAAGAATTAACTTCTCCTCCATTTTCTATGCAACTTCCAAAGGCAAGGAGTGAGTAGTGATAATTACAAAAATTGACATGTTTAAAAATTGCCAATCATAATAATATTTAATTTTTATTGCCTCTTTCATTATGGAAATGTTTTTGAAATACAATTTATTCATAAATCATAAAGGACCTAGTGTCAAAAAAACACTTTCCAGCCTCATTTATCATGATCTCAACAAGTTTGACTTGCACATTTTTCTAGATGAATAAGAACTACAAATGGGAGATTCTTTTAAGTATACAATAATGATAGTCATTAAGAGTTCTCCAATTCATATAGACATTTTCTCTCCAACATATTCCAAGTCCACATGGTTCTTGAATGAGCTATTATGGATGTTGAGTTGTCATTGTGATTCTAAGATTATTTTGATATTTTATGACATCCAGCCTCTAGACCTTCGCTATATTCATAAAGGAGCCTATGCAAAAGATTTTGAGGAGCATAAAAGAAAGGATAGGGTTGAACTATTAGTAGTGGAGAGATGGATAGATGCCCTCAATAAATATTCAAAGATTTATGGCCTAGTGTTCAGCATAAGAAAAGAGTAAGTATTCAACTATTTTAAAAATAAATAATGTAAAGAGAGATTTAAACCCATTATGATTTATCTCATGTTGACATGTTTTGGAATTTTTTTAGTGATATGAGAGAGATTTTATATTTAATGATGGATGTGGTGTTAAATTTGTGAGAAGGGAATCATTGAATCTATGTGGGAGCAGTGCATATATGAATAGATATGCTCCATAAAGCCTCAATTTTTTTCATTTGACAACACTGCTATCATGAGACATCCATGTTGTCAAATGATAACACTATTTTCAAGTGACATCTAAAAAGTACTACCACTTTCATACAATTTAAAACCTTTAACACATAAATAAATGTGTATAATTTAATTTCATTTGCATACAATTTAAAAACTTTATAAATCGCTATTTTTTTTAAAAAAAGTAATGATAATACATACTCTTTCCCATGTTGATCACCAACTATTGTTCAGCCACTATGCTACCACACAATAACATGGTTACCATCTAGTATCTAGGATATAAAATGATAGCATGGTGACTAAACAACTACTATGATAACATATTCTAACATAATAATTGAATGATAATGTCACTATTATTTGATATCCATGCTACCTCATGATAATGTGAGTGTGACTAACATACGATAGCTATACTATCAAGTGCCAACATAGTTACAATTTAGTAGTGTGCTATTGAATGGTAACATAGCTACTAAATGATAGCTATACTATCATCTAGAAGCATAACTATCAAACAACAATGGTGTTGTTAAGAAGTGGCATGCTGTTGAGTGATAACTATGCTACTAAGAGTTATCATAGCCACTAAGCAACAATTGTGTTATCATTTGATAGCATAGACAATGGGAAATGGGGTCATAATTTGATGCTTATGTGGTCATCTGATGGCTTGGATACCATTCAATGGTTGACTTACCATTCAACAATATCTACTATTATGTGACTTCAAAAATATCTTATGACACTATTGATATTTTTATGGGTGTTAGCTGTTAGTTCATGGATGTTAGTTGCCTATAAATATAGTTAGGATACTTCATTTTACTTACTTAAACCTATAATTTTCCACTCTAACCTCCTAGAGCCATGATTCCTAGCAAAACAAATCACCTCCTAAACACCACCTAGACACCACCTATTCAACAATGGCTACTCCAAGATCATTTGTGTCCAAAATACTATAAAATAACCTCATGTGCCTATAGATATTATGACTTATAGAACAATAATATGTGTACATAGACAAAGTCAAAAAGTGTGGTTTAGAAGGGCTTGTCAAGATGCCCCACTATAATGTAGACACCACTTTACACACTTATTTTATTAGGAACTAAGACTGTACTAAGTACATGTTCATATTGAAGGTACAATCATAGGTTTTGTGATTTGGGGTCATCTCAAAAGACATCCATCACTTAATAACCCCCCCTCACAAATGCTAACCTTGTGACCACTCATGTGTCTTTGATAGATCAGAATAAGAAGTATCTAGAATCTCACTTGAACTAGTCAATTGAGAGTTTGTACTAGGTATTTGAATAAATTTTCATTTATGGATTATTTTAAAATTTATACATTTAATAAATATTCTTAATAGTGCACCATTTATGATCATCAATAAGAAGTTTAATTCTACCAATTAGTATATTTACTTTTCATATAGGTGGGTATAATCGCAAATCTAGAAGGGGCCTCCCTATATAATTTGTTAACAATATTTTTCTTCTAGACATGATATAATTATTTCAAGCTAGAATTTTACTATAGGGAAGAGCATCAAACATACTAATTTGGGCTATGGTGTACATCCTGTGTACTTTGAGTGGCCAAAAAATTGATTGGCATTAATATCTATCTAACAAAATTATCAATGATTTAAATTTTGATATTACCATTGATAATTGTACTTTTACATGTACCAATTATATTATTACTTTATACAATGAGGAATTTCATGAATTATAAATAGAGAGAATGAATATTATAACAACTCCTTAAGAAAAATGTAGCTCACATCTCTTTTAATTTGTAGAACAAGAGGTGTGTCCTCTATTTTATGTTCTATGTTAGATTATTAGAAAATAATTTTAATGTTCACTATTTGATTGAAGTAATTTTGTCCTCACAAAAAAGAATTATGCAACTAGTTTTAAGAAGACAAGTAGTGGTAAGAGGCCAACAACTCCCTGAGGCCTCCAGAAAGTTAGATATGGATGTCGAATCATCTCCTCTTTTATTGACCAAATAGAAAATAATGCAGAGTTATATTATGCCTCCAATCCTTCCACCTGATCCAATTGAACTAATGTAAACTCATGCTTTCTCTCATGCTACTGATAATATCATTATCTTTTTATTATTATTATTTATAATTTCATTATATATTGTATATGTGTTTGATTAGCTTCATGTTGTTTTTACAACATCATTTGAATATTCCCCCTAGTCTTTCCAAATGCATCCTCCAAGTATTTAGTTGTAATATAAATCTTCAGGGAATCCTCAACAACAAGGTATGCACCCATAATTATAGGATTTACAATATAATTATGAAATATTAAATTTATTCTCATTTAGTAGTTATTTGATCTATTTTTCAATTTACAGAGACCCCTTCATGAAGGCAACATTTTTTTCCACCACCACTAGCCCACCAAGTTGTTACTAGGGGCATAAATTTGTCATTTCTATTGTCAAGTAGTGGCACTATCCATCTAAAAATGTTAGAGTTTCCAAACCTCTCTCTTGGTGGTATGCCAAGCTCAAGGACCTCTATTTTAAAACATATAGATTTTGATGATGAGTTTTTGGGGATGGAGAGTGGGGATCAATATAATTTTTTTAATCCCTATGATATTTAGGGATCAAAACCAAAGGGTCTACACACTGATTCCCAATAGCTAACAACACCTGAATCTTTGGGGTATAGCTCACCCCCTCCCCAACCCAATCTTGAGATTCCTAAGACTTATGATGAGTTTACTAGTTTTTAATTAGATAACTTATTGGTGGATAATATAGCCTCCTATGTAAAATAAATTATTCTTAGTGAACTTGAGTGTTTGAGGAAATGGAAGGTAAGAGATAGAGTTTTGATATGGGAAATAAATGTCTGGTTTCATAATCACTCCAAACATAATCAATTGTAAAAATAGGTTGAAAATCAACTAACAAAAATGATGTTTTGTTGAATAAGGGTGTTTCTAGAGTAGTGATTGTTACTAATGATGACAATGGTAAATTTTAAGATATAATGTTGAACAAGATTGCAAATTTAAATGTAGAGGCCCATTTGTACTAAAATAAATGGGTTAAATACAAAATCCTTGTGGTTATTATTAATGCAAAAAAGGGGAAAGCTATGGAAATTTATACTCATTCTAAGTTATTTGTCATTTGAATTTAATTATTATAAGTTTTTATCTAATTAATATTCATCATTTAGTTGCAGTCAAAATATGATAATTTGAATAATCAAGTGAAGGTACTTGAAGTGCACCTACAAATAACATAAAAAAATTTAAATCCAACTATTTTATTGAAAGAAAAATTTGTTTTGTTGAATAAAAAATAATACATTGAATAAAATGATCAAGGAGTATGGATTGGATCCAAAGTTTTTATTCAAGTAGAAAGCTGATGCATATGCCTCATTGCTTTTTTTAGGAGATGCAACAAATAATGAAAAGGAAAATATTGAAAACATCAATATTGCAGTCCAAGTTCTTCTCCAATTAGGAATCCTAAAAAATGATACAATACATTTATAGGAAGTGCCTTATGTAATAGTAAAGTAGACAAACACTTCACATGAACTAAAAAATAATAAATCAATGTCAGTGGTAATATTCATTTATATAGGAAATATTTTAATATTCTAAGACAATCATTTTCGAACTCAATATATATTGTATTTATGACTTTTAGAAGATGCATTGTATTCTTACTTGTTAGATGGCTTATATTTGATGATGTGTTAGATATTAAATTCAAAATAATTATTTTTAAAATTAATTTAGGTACATTATATGGATGATATATGTTTTTAAAATGTGAGTGTTTATTTTCAATTTGATTTTTAGTCAAAATGTTTTTATGACTAGGTTTTTGGGAAAACAAATTAATTTGATTGAAATGAAAATGGATATTTTAAAAAGTTATTAAGGGAATAAATGTCCACCTACATTTCTTTTTGCTGCACCAGTGTCATATTATTATTGGTAAAGAAATCAATTAAGCCATTCATAAACAACATAATTGAGCATATGAATAACTATTCAATACAAGACTACTTGCTACGTAATTGATTTATGAAATAAAAAGAGAAAATATTGTTCAGTAAACAACAAAAAAATATCATGACTAAATTTAATTCAAGGATATTTGAAATACATACAAACTAATACTCAATTATCTAGAATAACCCTTTTGAAACATGTGCTTCATCATTGAAATTTGTATGTATTGTCTCAGTGGTATTTTCAATATCTTCTTTGGTAGCTGTATTAGTGACTCCTATTCTTTTAATAAGAGAGATCTAAATTGAAATCACTATTTCATATGGAAACTCATCCATTGCATAACCTATAACATACACTAAATATCCACTAAATATCCTTTCATCTTCAACCAACCCCAAAATCATTGTTTGACATAATTCTTATTATCAAAAATATTTGGTAATTATTTCTTGTAGAGCACTGCTAATATACAGTTTCTTCCATAGCATTGTAATAGCACCATTTTTTGTTGGTTCATTTAAGGACCGATATTATTCAACCATTATAATTCCAAAATGCATTAACTATTTTTTGGTAAATCCTTTTGAAAAATACCATTGAATTTAACTCCATTAATTTCTATATACTTAATAAAATAATTAATCAGAGTACCCATATATTTGATAAATAAACTACTTATTATTTATTCACCTTGTAGAATATTCAAAAATATAGGATTCACCACTCCAATGGCTTCAAGAAAATCATCCCTTTGGAATTAATCTCAAATTTTAGTAGATAAGGTTTTTGAAATGTTTCTCAATTTCACTCGTGTCTTATCTATGACATTATCATATAGAACCCATGATACAAGTACTTCTGCAATTTTTACTCCAACCACATTAATTCATCTTTGGAAAGTGTGCAGTAGTATCTCCTTTCCATTAATGGTAATAAAAATATGATCATTAATATTTAATTTTAAATATTTTTAGGGTCCTTAATATCTATTAAAATTTCCCAACTATCAAATATTGGTCCCTTAAAAATTTCATTCTAGTAGTATAATATATCAAGAGATTGACAAATCTATTTTGTCAACCATATGAAGTCAAAAATAAATATGAATCTCTCTTGTGCATATTTTGTCAAACAATGCATATTTTCAACATGGGTAGAATATCACACAAAGTTATCAGGGTTTCAAAATCTATCAAATGGCACAATAAATCTTTTTCCTTTTCAGCATCTATCATATATTTAAACATAAAACTTGTAAACAATTGATATTTGTCAAATATTCTACATGTAAGCTCATACATAGAAATCCATCTTGTATCAACATATTTTAATAGTTTTTTATAGTCACTCCAATCACAAATTTCTAAAACTCTAAATTTTTTTTGGCCTATTGACATGTATGTGTTCAAGTGATAGATAAGCTCCTCCACTTTTGTGACATTTTCAAATGTGCTAACAATTTTTTAAGTAAGATTCATTCTATGTGCCATGTAGTGGATTGGAGTTATATATAGAGATTTTTTTTTTTGTATACAAAAACACATACCAATTTTATTCCCCTACATTATTGATGCACCATCCATACCAACACACACTAAATTGGTACCTATATCATAATAATTCATCCCAATAATATCTATATAATTAGAAATAACCAATTTGTGAAGGTTTTCAACATTAAAATTTTCCTTCATTTTAATTATAGATAATAGGTGAAGTTCAATTGAATGGTCATCAAATGTATAAAAATGCATGCAAACCCATGATATTTTGTCAACTTCTGTTACCTCATCAATGGACAATGAGATAAACCATGTTGCTTTTAAATTTTATTTCAAATCCTCCTTTTCAATCATTGTGAGGAATTTTTCCATCTCCCAAGCATTTATATCTAATCAATGTGATTTTGGAATGCTATGAAATCCAATATGCTTAAAATAAATCCTGTAATCTAAAAAATTAGAGATTGGTTTGCCTCTTTTTAGAATGTGAAATAAAGCAGAAAACTATGTATTTTTGCCAAGTAGAATAGACTAAGTAACTTTTACAAATTGACTTGCAATTGTTCATCTTTTCTCAATGAGGTATTGCTGATGTTTATGAGATTTTCATATTCTAATATGTAACATTGATGCATGAATTCTTTTTAATTTTACCATCTCATTATTCTTTTGATTTGTCCATCTTTGTCTTTTACCGACTCATATATTTTGCCACACTCTTTCTCAATTGTGTTTAACTTGAGTTGCATTTTGTGATCCTTTCCAAGTTTCCCACTCATATTATACATTTGTGTTTTGTTGATGTTTTATTACTATTTTCCTACTATACAGGTTCAATGAATAGGTATTTAGTTTCCTAATCAAACTTAAATGACAGTCCAATTGTCCATGTACTTCTTTTCTTTTACATATACTTTTTAATGATTTTCTCAACTAAAAATTATGTTTCCTGAGTAAAAATCTCATTTTTTGGTATTGGGTACTCATCATAAACACCCATGATGATGTCCTCTAGTGTCCTTTTCCATGAATTCAGTGATAAAATTTCATATACAGGGATGTCTACTGGTGGAGGCATATCTTCAAAAAGATTATCAGTGGGCTGTGATTGAAAAATGGGTATAGATCTTATAATTATTATAAAAAATTCATCCTTAATACAAAATTGTAAAGAATTAACAATACAATAAATCATATAACATTTAGTACCTTTGTTTATAATTTTATACCCAAAGATGTCTTCTAGTGGAGGCATTTATCATTGGGTTCTACATGTAAAATTGTTGTAGACTAATTATTAATAAAAGTTGTAATAAAAGTAAAAATAGGTAACAAAAAAATAAATCAAATAATATTTAGTACCTCTATTTGGTATTTCATACCCACACAAGTCTTCCCATCTAGGCATATCATTGGATTCTTCCCAGGTACCTCTATTTGGCATTTTGTACCTAGGTACATATTCAAGTGGAGGCATATATTTGATAATGTTATCAATGGGTTATAAAAATGAAATGGTTGTAGACATTAATTATTATTGAACCCTAATAAGAATGAATAAATAATAACTATACATAATTTAATATTTATACCTTTATTTACCCTCTATCTAAAATAAGATAACATGTTGTTCTATTTTTAGAATTTACTTGATGCCTTACCACTCTCAACATAAGCCATCAAATCAACTCTACATATAAATAAAAACTTATTTTATTCTCTTGATAGCTGGTTGTAGTCACTCAATAGGTCCTCACAATCACTTGATAATAAGGCATAGTCAATTGATAGCTAATTATAGTCACCTGATAACTATAACTTGAAGACACTCACTTAATAACTGGTTAAAATCACCCAAAAATTGGTCACTATTTCCCAAAATATAGTTAATATCACATAATAGCTTAATGTTTCTTGACAATTAAATGTAGTTATATAATAATTTAATGCAGTTGCACGATAACTAAATACAGTTGCATGATAGCTAATTGTAGTCATATGACACTTGATTATAGTCATTCAGTGCCTAGTTAGTCATTCATTAGATAATTATAATTACCCAATGGCTACTTCAAGTTTTAATCACTTGGTATCTAGTTGTGATTGTCTAACACCTACTTGTTGTCACCTGATGATGGGTGTATTCTCCTTATTATTTATCACCAGGTACTATAGTTTAGGGAAGAAATTTTAATATATAATATATAATGGAGAATTCCCCTAAATTGTATTTCTTATTACCGATGACATACATTTATATGATAAAATTTATTTTAAAAAGTAGGTGAGTCAACCCTTATTTTAAATTCTACCCTAAAATTTAGGCAATCTCATGCTATTAGCTACCCCACAAAAGTGCTAAATGTTGACTTTAAAAAATGGAATATTCATGAATTAATAGAGTTTTTTCACTAAAAAATTATTGTTTACTAGTAATTCTATATACCACTTGACTCCCCTAATGACTTTAAGCCTTGATGTAGCCATGGTTGGGGTTTCTTGGAAGTTTAGGGGTTTTAACCCTAATTACCATCTTTTGATGTTTTCTCTTCTTATCCTCCTATACTATCATTATTTAAACCTTACATAGGGTTTATCACACTCAACATGAATCTCCCAACTTCAAATTCAACACAAAAAGGCATATTATTTCCATATTTCTATGTGTAGGCATGTAGGTGCCTATTCTAAGCTTAAAACCCATTGCAACCTACTATAGAATTAGAATCCCCTGCATCTTTTGACCTCTGAATTATATTGAGAGTAAGGTGAAGATTGTGTGAGATAATTTAAGACTTTCCCAAATGGGAAAACACATAAGATTTTCCAAGAGCCTTTTCTTTCAAACTTGTAGACTTACACAGTCTACTTATAAATGCATACATTAGCTATCTTCTTTCCATTTGTGATCTTTACAAGCTTGGAGTAGGTTTGATGTTAGGTACTTTAGGATAAGAAATAAAATAGTGTAATAAAGACTTCATTTTTGAATGCAGTTCTAACACTTGTCTCTATTGTTCCCCAACATACCCCATTTAATTTTTTAAATGGGGACCCACTTTATCAAGTAGATTTCATTTTTTTAGATCAGTGGGGTAACCTAGGTTTGTTTCTTTAATATTAAGCTGACTTGATGACACTTTTATTATTACAAACCAAATCTATGCTTAGATTTGTCTCAAGTTACATCTCCAGCCTTTGGTTTATTTTGTGCATGCATGTCTAAGTTTTTTTCACATTCTAACAATTCATGAAGTTCCCTTGTTTAGTCTAGAACATGTCAAGTTTTGCTTATTTTAGACTAACAAACTTAAGTGTTTGTCAAGGTGTTATTGCTTTATATTTTATCTTATGCAGGTTTTTATTTACTTATAATTCTTTCTAATTTTTTCCCAGACACCTATTGAGTCACCAAAGCCTACCACATGGCATTCACCCACTCTCTTAGAACCCCAAAGGCAAGCAAGGTATACATTATACTTTAATTTTATAAAGGTTTTATGCTAATAAGTGAAAAAATCCTAGCTTATGGCTTTTGTGACACTTAAAAATTTATAAAAATATTATCAGGTGAGTGGAAGAGAAGGATAATCCCAAGTGTTACAATCTTACTCACTCGATGACTTATAGATTGAAGTTTAGTGTATGAAAGTCCTAGGGCTAGTAGAATGGTGATAATTTTCCATGTGTCATGATCCCACTCCCTTGATGGATGATAGATTGAAGTTTAGTCTACAAAATTCTTACGGCCATAAAATCATCGATGTCCATCCATGTGCCATAATCCCATAGACCCACCACTGTCAAAGTAACCTAAGAAATTTTTAAGTCTATAAGGTGAAAAAAGCATCAAGATGTCACCAAATGTCATCATCTCACTCACCCAAATCCTTCATAATGAATGAAGGGGATACAACACTCACAATTTACTAAAACCATAATAAATGTCCAGGTGCCATGATCTCACAAGCTTGAGGTAGTAAAAGAATAAGTATCAATAAAGAACAAACCCATGTAAGAATAATGTAATGATTTTTGAGGAGTCAAAACATCACCAAGTATCAAATATTGATGATAAATCACCTATAGCAAAAGAAAAAAAACCAACTAACATCAAGGACTAAAAAAGGGGATGACACTTCACTAGGGAGATTCAAAATAAAAAAATAGAAGAAATAAAATAAATTCAAGGCTATTGGTTCCATTAATCCACACACATTAGCTAACTAAGTGTATTAAATTCAATAGAGGTGAATAATCTAAAGTCAATATATGCAATCAATTAAGTCAATTACAAACACATTACCATCTAATAATTAGTTGCTAGCTTGAATTTGAGGTCTATTATGACAAATACAATCCATAGTTTTAGAGAACTATAGATCTTAAGTGCAAAAGAATGGCTTCTGATTCACACCTTCCATCACCCCCATTTACATATTCCATTGTACCACTTGAGCAATAAATAGATATAAGGTTTGATAAAGTTTCCCTCAATTTTGAATTCAAACATTATTATACTATATGGGAAGAAGTTGAAGAAACAAAACCCTATGGCCCTATAGATCAACTCTTAGATTTTACACAAAGATATAAAGAAGAATTGGTGGTAATAAAATTAGTAGGCCTACATAATGCTATGAAAAAACTACAGATAATGCCCTGCATTGAACTATTATTTGATTTATTTACAAATGGCCAAATTTTTACCAAACTCATACATTTTATGAATGTATCACCCCAATAATGTATATTAGTGGGCGTGCCTTTGAAAAAAACTATAGGCTCCCCCTCCCTAAAATGGTCTATAATCAAGTCTTAGTTAATTCATGGATCTATATAAATAATGCAACCTATAAGTTATAATAATGGGATAGAGACCCTAGTACCTTCACTGTCAGGGGCCCTATTTCTACTATTCCCATTTCTATTTTTAGACTTATAATTAGAATTGTTATGGCTTTGGTAAACCAATATAGTTTACCTAGTATAACCTACATCAAGGAGGTTTGGATTCCCATGTTGGAAACCATCCTCACTTCCACTAAGGTCATAACTAATAACAAGATTCTTAGTGCCAATTTGATCACCTAAGTCCTCAATTTAGTAAATAGACTAGATGAAAACTTCTATATGATGTCTTATCTAGTAGACACCATAACATGTACTGTTCACTTAGCTTTTGAGGAACCTTGGGAGCCATCAATTGAGTATCCTAAGAACCAAATTTTTGATGTATTTAATATTATTCATATACATAAAATTAGGAAGAATATGATCAGACTGACTAAGACCTTCTATCCAATGGCATACCCATCAATTTATGGAAAGGACATGCCCATATTATCTGATCAAATTCAAAGAACCATTGAAAATATTGGTGATTATTGGCCTATCCAAACCATATAGTCATAAAAATAGAGGGAACTAGGTCTCTTCCTATGTATTTACCCTAGTTAGTCCTAGACAAAGTGTAAAATTAGGAAATTATAGCCTAACTAGTTGATTCTATGGATGTTAAGCTAAGAAGTGCCAAATAAGGAGTTATCCACTTAGCTCCCATTAACACTAGTAGGATCTAGTACACTAGATGGGATCATTTCCATCTAGTGGAAAAAATTAGAACACACTATGATTTCAAGTGGGTACCTTATTGGCAATGGGATCTAAGACACAAAGTCAAGAATCTCTTAAACAGAGTTAAAGGGAAGGTGAAGATTGACTATTTCTACATATTATATCCATATGATGAATTATTCATGAATGATTTGAATGATACAGAGGTCCAAAAAATAATGAATAGGGTAAATATGTCCACAATGGTAGCCAAAAACATGCAATATCATCTAGAAACCATCAATCAAGAGGCTAGGAAAATTGAGGTAGAGCATTGGGTTTCAAAACTTTCTCAAGGATCCTCCCCATAAGTTGAATCCCAAAGACAAAAATAAGCTGGTACATCAATAAAAAACCAATTGGAAGTGAATAAGAAGTCAAAAAAGGGAATCCTCAACATTCCATCCTAGTGCTTACCATATAGCAACCATCCTAGTTTCCACCCTTCCTCAATCGATTACCACTACACAAGGTCTCACAGCTATAACTCAGTCTGGGGTCATTATTTATGTTTCCATTTACTTCACTCATAGTAGTGTAGAAGGTGAGTCTCCCATATTTCCTCCCTCCTATTTCTAGTTTAGATCCATTCATACCCCTAGTCCAAACCATAACACTACCACCTCCATTAGTATCAACTTGCCCAAGTTCACCCCCAATAGCCACTACTGCTCTCACCTCATCACCACCTATTACCCCATCAAATTCAAATACTATTGTTTCAACCCTTATATCACCAACTTATAATCATACTGAACCCCTTGTATAAAATAGGAAGTAGGGAACTCTTTCAAATTCTCCTCAGGGCACTCTAGTAAAGGAGACCTCATAAGAAAATTTAAAGGGAGGATTGGATAAATTAAAATGTTCTAGTGAAATAAAACCTATAGAGGTGATAGATATTGAAAAGGAGTGGTTTAAAAAAGAGGAATATGAGGATAAAATAGAGACATTGTTATCTAAAATAATTAGTGAGACCACAGAAAGTGATCTCGATCATGAATGGTTACTAGAGGAGACTTAGTTGAGTGACATTGAGATTTTGAAAACTTCTTCGGTCTCAATTAAATTGCTTTAGGATACAAATAGAGACAAAGAAGATGAAGTAGAGTATAAACCTATATCTTCTACACATCAAAAATTAATGATCCTATCTCTAGACTTGTTGATACAAAGGGCTTCTTACGAGTTGTCTTAGTTGCATGAAATCAAGAAATAAAACAAATTCATTTACCTTTGCTCATATCCACCATGCTTTCACTTTGTATTTTCTTGCTTAAATTTTTTGTAATACCACCTTTGTCTCTTTTTATTTCTACCTCATAACCCTGCATACATATCATATTCATGATTTCATATCATTCATTTAATTTTTTCTTCACCATGCTTGTGTTGATCCTATTTTACTCTTCATTCCATATCATGAATTCATTCATATTATTTTATGTTACTTTTACATATGACTCAAATCAAAATGTAGGATTATTATAGCCTTAAGAATTTTTATTTAAATTATATATTTCTCAATAATCTATCTGCCTTCTTCCTTAATCCACAAATTCCTTAAGGAATCTCTTAAGACATTCATTGTTTTCTATTTTGTCATAGAGTTCTGTTAGTACTCAGACCTCCCAAAAATGTACACATATGTACATACAAACTTTATAAACAATATATTATTTTCACACACATTGAACTCAAGATTATCACAATTTTTTAGGAATTTATAATGGTTACAATGCTCACAATTTCAATTTATGTGTAAAAACCCTAATATGGGTTTCTTGCAATCTTCACAACCTAAGAGGGTGTAAAATTCTTTGGAAAAAATTTCAAAAAATAACATAATACTATGAATGATGAAAAAATTATGTGTTATCATTTAATACCATGTATAACTAATAGACAATCCTCCAATCACTTCTATTATTCTGATCTAAGAAGATACCTGATATTTTATACATTTGGTTTTGCGTGCTAAAAGACTGTATATGATTTACACCACACAATATGATGTAGATGATCTCAAATTAAAAAAAAAACCTTTATAAACACCTCTTCCTAATATGTAACTCTCAATTTTAGATTTATATTCATTCTTTTCTACACCACTTTGCATTAGTCTATGTGTTCAACTGGCCTGTGTACTTTTATAGGGAGACAAAAGAAATTATAGAATTCTTGGAGATTAGAATAAATTTGTGATAACTTGTGATAACTTATTATACATTGAACTATATTATCATATTCACTCTAAAATTTTTGGGTCTCTTTGAAATCCATACTCCATCAAATTTTCTTTAAGCACAGTTGGACTATGGATGGATATTGAACAATTCCTAGGTCTGTATTAACTGTTTCACATATGCACATGAAAAACTCTTGGTGTAATGTAAGAATATTTAGAAACAAGTAGAAAAAACATAAAGTTTGGTTAATAAATCAATTCACCTATGATATTTTATCCTAGAAGGCATGCTTAGAGTTCATTCATTCTCCATACAGGTCACACAGAGTATCTTTATGAATTAATTTTCACTCAAAAGTTTAAAAATAAATAAAAAATTTCTCAATTTTCAAACACATATACTCAACATTTTAGATGCATGGGGAAATATAAAACTTGTCAGATATAGAACTTTCTTGGTTATGATGTTTAATCTGTCAACTCATCACATTGACATAAGGTAGCGGACTATGTTCTTCAACCATTTTAAAAGCAATTAAAACAAATAAATTTACACTTGTATTAATACAAAAAAACCAATAACTACTTTACTCATCAAATTAGATATCATCCAAAATTATTACCATCAAGACCTCGTTCACTATCCGTTCTTTCACAATCAACCTTTATTGTTAACTCATAGGAACAAAATATACAAATCTATCTATTCTCTTCTATGCATAAGAAAATCACTTCAAATGCTATGAGAATTCTAAGGACATAAGTGAATATACTTATCAAGAATATAAAGATCAATTGAGATTTCTTCTATTCATGTTCCAACATTGAATATACTTATAGTTAAGTATCATTATACATCTAAACAAGAACATGCAGGGTCTGTTATGCTCCCTTTATCTACAAATGATCAAAATTCTTATCTATTCTCTTTAATGGGGTTTATTTACGTTCTCATTTCTAAAACCAACCCCTTCTTCTCTTTCTTGCCTTATAATAATCTTTCAAACAAATCAATTACAACTTCCTTTTATTGTCAAAATTGATATAACTACCTATGTAACTCCCCTTGTACATTGGGAGTGCACAATTAACTAACTACAAACCTAACCACTAGGGTGACTCATCATGTGAGTCATGTGGGTCATGAAACACTTTTGACTCCTAGAGACCTAAAAGATATAAAAAACCTATTAAAGACTCCAAAACATGACATTGACCAGTATTTACAATTGGTAGGTGATGCCTCTGTATCATACTATCATGAAGTAGGAAACTTTTCATGAAAGTGATAAAAGATTTTGGCATTGATGATTCTTTACAACATCTTCCTTCCAATCTCATGCCCACTTGGATCCAAAGGCCTATTAGAAACATATATGCCTTTATGATTCTTGCTCATGATGTCTCCTCCTTTATTCTTCTTTCTTTCATTCTTCCTCTTACTTTGCATCTTCCTAATATTTTGTAACTACTATTCATTCTCTTTCCTCAAATGACCTGCACATGAATCAAACATGTCAAATAAACCACTTCTTTCTTTCTCTCTTGGAGTTCTCCTTGTTCTTTGGCTGCCATCCTTTCTTCCTCTTGGCTCAAGATTAACTCTAATGCCAACTTAGCCACCAAGATGCTCTCCTTGTCTCGTATGAGACTCAAATCACCTATCTCTTCCATGATATGCTGCCATATCTCTTCTTCTTCAGATCTGTACTCATTATCATGAAATTTATCTTTTATTGGTGATTAAAAAAATCACCTCTACTTGCTACAACTCAACCTTGATAAGCACTCCAACTTGTGCTTCTTCCTTATATCCTCTTGATGCCACCTCATAGGTCTCTTCATTAATGTCCAACACTTAATTTATTACCATTGTACCTTATTTTCCTTTAAATATCACATTCATTAGTTTAATTATGATTTCATACAAATCACCCTCAATAACATCTATAGCAACATATGCATCAAAAATGACATTGAAATGAATACCTTGTATTTTTGGACATTCTTCCACTCTTTATTGAATATAATCTTCCTCCTTCTTGCCTATAATGAGGCATGGTACTAGTATAACTCCTCTTTTTTCTTCATCTTCATCCAATGGATCACTCTCTTTAGGATAACACAAGATTATGTCACCATAATCATCCATATAATCAATTTTTCCTTCATTAGTATGTTGCTCATGTCTCCAATATTCATAAACATATTCACATATATTCAAACATGCAAAATAATCAATAGTCATGGTCATTTGAGGCTTCCTTGCCCCTTCATTTCTCTTTCTAAGTTGCCTTTATTTTGACTTCATCTTTTGTTGTCTTCTCTTCTCCACCAATTTCTTGATTGGCCACTTGAGTGTATTCTTTCTCATGACCCATCCAAGATGTGGGTTCAAAATCTCTCTCAACTACTATATCTTGGTCAACATATCCTATATTTGCTACCTCATCTCACTTATTGATTTTTCCATCTCAAAATTCTTGGTGTCTTCATGCACCATTTGCTCTTTGTGGTGGCTTTTATCAACCTTGACATTTTTTCTCTTCTCTCTCTCTCTCTCTCTCTCTCTCTCTCTCTCTCTCTCTCTCTCTCTCTCTCTCTCTCTCTCTCTCTCTCTCTCTCTCTCTCTCTCTCTCTCTCTCTCCTCATATCAACTAAGATGCCTATCAACTTTTTGGTATCATCTAGACCTATTATTATTTATAACAATCCTTCTCTTACTTTCCACATTATGACCTCACTTGGGTCTTCTTTTTCTCTTGTCTTACCTATAAGACTATCTCAAGCTCACCTATGAGATTATTTATTCTTGAAGCTCTCATTGGCTCTCTTTCTTATTTAAGCCTTCTTGGATAAGGGATTTTAAACCTATCACTTTATTTATATTATAATTTTACCTCTCCTTTCAAAATTTTAGCATTTTTAATCCATAACTTACCATAAAATCTTCTCACTTTAATACCAAAATGATTCACAGGGATTTTTATGAGTTTTTTTAGTTACATGAAATCAAGAAATAAAACAAATTCATTTACCTCTACTCATATCCACCATGATTTCAATATGTATTGTGTTTTTAGATTATATGTACTATCACCTTTGAATCTTTTTATTTCTATCTTATAACCCTACATACATCTCATATTCATAGTTTCATATCATTCATTTAATTTGTTCTTCACCATGCTCATGTTGATCTTATTAAACTCTTCATTCCATTTTATGAATTAATTCATATTATTTTATGTTACTTTACCATATAACTCAATTAAAAATGTAATATTCCTCTAGCCTTAAGGGGTTTTCTTTAAATTAGGTCTTGTTCAACAACCTATCTGCCTTCTTCCTTAATCCACAAATTCCTCAAGGAATCTCTTAAGACATTCACTATTTTATACTTTGTCATAGAGTTATGTTAGTACTCAAACCTAACAAATATGTATATATATGTATGACCAAACTTTATAACCAGTATATTATTTTCACAAACATTGAACTCAATATTCTCACAATTTTTTAATAAATTAGAATGGTTACAATGCTCACAATTTCAATGTGTGTAAAAACCCTAATACGATTTTCCTACAATCTTCACAACCTAGGAGGGTGTACAATTATTTAACAAACCTTTCATTGAGTGACATAAGACTATGAATGATGAAAAATTTGTGCTAGTATTTAACACCATTTCTAATCGATAGATAATCCTCTAATCACCTTTATTATTTTGGTCTATGAAGAAACCTAATGGTTTGTGCATGCTATAGGATTGTATATGGTTTAAACCACATAGTATGACATAGATGATCTCAAATTAAAAATGAACCTATAGAAAGACATCTTCCTTCTATGGAACTCTCACTTTGAGATTTATATTCATTTTTTTCTACACCACTTTGCATTGGTCTATGTGTTTAACTGGTTTATGTACTTCTACACAGAGACAACAAAAATTATAGAATTCTTGGAGATTAACATACCTTTGTGATATCTTGTGACATATTACTATACCTTAAACTATATTCTTATATTCCCTCTAAATGTTTAGGGTCTCTTTGAAATCCCTATTCCATCACATGTTATTTAAACACAATTAGATTGTGGATGGATACCAAACAATTCCCAAGTTTGTATTAATTGTTTCACTTATACATTAGAAAACCTCTTTATGTAATATAAGAATCTTAAAAAAAAAAGTGAAAAAAAGATAGAAATTTTGGATCATAACTTGATTCACTTGTGATCTTTTATCCCAAAAGGCATGCTCAGAGTTCATTCATTTTCCATATAGGTCACAAAGAATATCTTTATGAATTAATTTTCACTAATACTTTAGACACAAGTGAAAAATTTCTCAATTTGAAAAAACGTATACTCAACATTTTATATGCATGGGGATATAAAAACCTTGTCATATTTAAAACTTTCTTGGTTATGATGTTTACTCTGTCAACTCATCACATTGACACAAGACAAGGGACTGTGTTCTTCAACCATTTTGAGAGAAATTAAAATAAATAAATTTACACTTATATAAATACATTAAAAAACTAATAACTACTTTACTCATCAACTTAGAGATCATTAAAACTCATTAAAATTAATACTTTATTCATTAGACTTTCTTACACAGTCAATCTTTCTTGTTAACTCATAGTAATAAAATATAAAAATCTATCTATTATCTTCTATGCATAAGAAAATCACTTAAAATGCTATGATAATTCTAATTAAATAAGTGAATCCACTTATCAATAATACAAATATCAATTTAAATTGCTTTTATTCAAGTTTCAACAGTGAAAATGTTTACAGTTAACTATCATTGTACATCTAAATAAGAACATACAGGGTATGTTATGCTTCCCCTATCTATAAATGATCAAAATTATTCTATATTATGTTCAATGTGGTTTATTTACATTATACTTTTGAAAACAAACCCCTTATTCTCTTTCTTACATTCTAAGACTCTTATAAACAAAACAATTACAACTTCCTTTTATTGTCAAAACTGATGTAACTATTGACCAATTTTGACTTTTAGGTCAAAATAGGGAGCCCATAGTAAAAAAAATTAAATTTTTGGCATTTATGGGGGTATAATATCTTGTTTTAAGGTGTTTATTTGGTTAATTATTGTCAATTTATGTTATATTAACTTTGGTCAAGTAGTTTCTAGGTCTATTTATCATTTTAGGTCATTTAAGGGGTCAAATAAGTGCATTTAGCGATTTATAAGGGTTTATTGGGAAATGTGAAAATTTAAATGTGTTATGTCATGCCCCATGTTTCCATTAAAGTCTTAAATAATATACAATACTGAAATGTTGTAGGTTAATTAGAAGAAAAATATTTTTCCTAAAGAAGAGGAAGAAAATGACATGACTCTTTGGGAAGCATGCCACATGTGAAGAGGCCATGGAATGCCTATCCACCTTACCCATGATAAAATAAAATATTTTAATGAATTTAAAATAACATTTATTCATCAAAACCATTTTTTTCTCTTTTCACCTTTCTTGGTAGATCGAAGTGACTTGTAGGTTTTTGCTTGGTATGGCCAATACAAAGGGTTTTAGACAAAATAATTATATGGGGTTTTTAAAAACTAGGGAACCTTAAAATACATATAATAATTTTTGTAATTGGTTAATTTTTCTTCTTTAACCATCCATTCAAAGTGGACTGTGCAAAACTACCTACTCATCCATGCACCCTTCAGGTTTTCCTTCATTCTGGGAAATTCTCTACAATAAAATTGATGAGATTGATTTTATATATTTTTTAATTCACCATATAATTCTTATAATTCTTGGTTTCAATTTTTTATTTGTATTGATAAGCTAAATACACTCAAATTTTAAGACTAGTACATTTCTATGTTGATGCGCATATTTCTTTTATTTTTTGAGTTTTCATGTTTTGAAAATGGTCACAGATGGTGGTATTAGTTACATAATTTTTTTTAAAATGTTATTATTGTTACTCTCACCTTTAAACTCAAATTTATAAGGTAAGTGTCATATTTCACAAGCTCATTCATCATTTTAGCAGTCATGTTAGATACCTTGTTAGCTCTACTCCACATGTGTACAAGTGGTTTCAGTATGAAAAAAGTGTTTTAAGATATTTTAAAAGGTTATTTATGGAGATAATATATTTTATGATTTATTAGTGCATTTTTATTTATTTTGAACCAGTTTTACACCATGATTTTCCACTTTTTACTCTCACTATCTACACACAACCACCTACAACATTACTGACATCATCCTTGGGAGTGAGAATGTTTGATATGATTATAATCCTATAATATTGATATAGGTGTATTGAAATGTGTTATTGAATCATAATTTTTGATTTATATGATAAATAATAAAGGTGGAAGTCCTCAAGACAATGATTGAGTGTTTAGGGCTCATAATCCTTTTTTAGCAAAATAGAGGTCTTGAGACTTTTGTAAACTTTTGAAAACATGCCTCATAGGTTTTATCATGCATATTAAGGATTGGATCCTATTATAATTATATAATAAAATACATGTGAAATATTTTATGATATGGTGGAAATTGGATATGGTATTTTTTAAGGTCCAAAGATGGCCTCAAACACACTAAAACTAGTCAGTGATCTCTAAAGGATATGAACCTAAAAGGACTCCTTTCAACCTAATGTGAAATAAAAAAACATAATTATATGATAAATTGTTTTAAATGGTGGAAATATCATTCATGATATAAAATATCATTGATAATATTTTTTATAGATAGTTTGAGGTCTTGATCTCTACCTATAGGCATACCTATTTCCAATTATCTCCACCTACAACCAGCTTAGTATTCAAAATTGAGAAAGGGTTCACTTTGAAAATTTTAAGGTGTAATGGAGAAATTATTGATGTATTAAACCTAATTAAATTAATGGTAAAAATAATATATATATTGATGAAATTATAATCCCTATTTACACATAAAGAGACATGACAGTCCGTACATATGCCTTGATAAGTACACCTATAGCTAGACAGGCAGGACAATGACTCATTTGATATTTAAAAAGTGTTTTAAGATTTTAAAGAAGGATAATAGTTAAAATATGTATATTTAAACCTATAATAAATCATAAAATATATTAATGTGTCATGATCAACCTCAATAACATCTTAGTTGAGGCTAATTCACCTACAATAGGCTATCTCAACCAACCAAGGGTAAGGTTTGGAAAAGTGTTCTTTATTGTGAAATTTGAACATGATGAGAATTTGGTTGATAATTAAGAAACAAATAAATAATAAAATTCTCCATGAGAATAATGAGCCTCATTATCTCTAATATCAAGAATTTTCACCTGCAATAAGGTTAGAGGAAAGGGCAAGTTGATTGTCTTAGTCAAGGAGGAGAGACTCAATTTGAGAGTTAAAAAACATGAGAGGTTAAGAGATGAGATAATTTGTGATCATTGTATTCAGTCATGACCACTTTAATGGGAATTAATCATAAACTCAAGTTTATTTTAGACCCCATCCTAACCCTATATGCACATATAATCAACCCTATTGACTGTTACAAGCAGAATGTGGAAGGTACTACTTTCAATGTTGATGATGATACCTAAGGTAAGTAAAGGTATAGATAGTTTATTTTATAACCTAAGCGGGCTCAATGGAATATCTCAAACATCATTACCAAGCTCATTTGGTCTCATTGACACCTACAAGATTTTAAGATCATGGTGTCTCAGTCATCATTGGCAAGAAGTTTAAAAATCAAGGAAATTGGAGTGTGTGGAAGGTTGGAGAAGAAAATGAAGATTTGTCACATTAAATATGACATTTTTTTCTCATAACCTTTTATTTTTTGACCCATATCCTCTTTCCATGCATAGATAACTTAATTCTTATCTTGATAAGTGTCCTTGTGACCCTTGAACTTCTTTTTCTCTCTCTCTCTCTCTCAAACTCTATAAGAGTTGGCCATTTTGGAATTGTATTCTATGATTTACAAAATTATAGTGAAGACATAATTAATTTTACACATTTTTATCAATAAAATTACTAATTTTTACCTCTTACAAGACTATACTTAGTGTGTTGACTTTAATGTGTGATCTTGCATAAGAGAAGACTAAGGATTCCTTAGCATGTTGCTCATTTTATTCACCTATTTGCATCTTCTTCTTACAGGGCATGTGGTGTTTTCTAAGATATTTCATGGTTAAAGTGAGTTATCCTTTTCATTATTTCCCTCATATTCCTCTTGTTTAGCCCTCCTAACTTTGTGAATTCATCTATAACCCCATAATGTAACATTGATGCAAGAAGACATTGATTAAAGAGTGTATGTTTTAGTTGTCCTTTGATTTCAAGTGTGATATATATATAATTGAATGTCATAAACATATATGGTGTATCACCTCCATTATATTAGTTTGATTCTAGTTATCCCTACTCTTTTCATTCCCCAAATTTAGTGCTAGTAGTAGTGGTTAAGTGGTAGGAGCTAGCCTTATCTAGAGACTCAATTCATTCCTTAGGCTGCCCACAAGCCTAGAGGTGATTCCATTATGCCACTTGAATGAGGAGAGACTTAGAATCTCCTCAAAGGGTGTAAATCCAAGTGATAATGATAACTACCTATGTAACTTCCTTTATACATTGGGAGTACACAACTACCTAACTACAAACATAAACATTAAGGTGACTCATCATGTGAGTCATGTGGGTCATGAAACACCTTTGACTGTTAGAGACCTAGAAAGATATAAACAACCTTTTAAAGACTCTAAAACATGACATCAACCAATATTTATAATTTGTAGTTGATGTTCCTACATCACTTGACATCTCCCAACATAAAAATGACACCTACTGTAGTAGTTCCCTCAATTTTTACTTCTTAAGTGGTAAGTGTACAAGCTCCTCATTCTTTACCTACTATTGTAACTACTATTCTAGTTAGTATAACTACTACAACACCAATTCTACAATCCTTGGTCCTAGCATCTATGATTAAGGATATGGCACCCCCCATCCAACCTTAAAAAGATCCCACTGGAGTTGATTTCATGTTCATGATAGATTATTTTAAAATTTTTCTTAATACCCCTCCTACCTATTCATTCTTTACTTCCTCAAGCCCTCAGTCCTTTAGAATCAATAAGCAAGTGGATTTTAGGGATTTCATCTCCATCATCATTTTGGATTCCCTATTTACTCCTTCCTAACCATCCACTAAATTAGGCCTACCAATTGGTCATACAACCCAAATAGAAACTACAACCATGACAACATAGAAGGGGTCAAAAAAAGGAAAACTAATAATTGACACAATGGCCCCAAAGAAGGTCATTGGGTGGAAAAGAGCTATTCCCCTATACCTAAACTAAAAATCTCTTCTCCCAAGCCCATATTCCATATAATAAAATATCTATTTACCACTCCTATAGAGTAGACATAACCTTCAAAACAAATAGTGGCCTTAAATGTTAATTGATCTAGAAAATACAAGTAGAAGAAGGCAGGAAGGACTTGGTTATTGTCTAACAACCAATAATCAAGTTTCATTTTGATAAAGATATAAACACTATGAGGAAGTTCAAATATAAAACCATAATGGTTTAAGGATAAAAGGTAGAATTAGAGCAAAGAGAAGATGTATTCTCTTTAACCAAGAGAAGAAAATTATTCCCCCATGATATTGTCAATTACATAGAAGACCCCTACACCATTGTAGATTCTATGGGAGAAGTAATAAAATAAATATTTATAGGATTTGATCTTACTATGGAGTCATTGTAAGGAATAAATACCATAAAACCTCAAGGGGACATTGTGTATAATGTGTAAGGAGTAATTATAAAGCTATGACATTACATAATTAATAAGAAGTGTAAAGGAGTCACAACCCAAGTGAGGATATGTGTTCACCCTTGTTGATAAGATGAAATTTTTTAGGATAAACTCCATTTCTTAATCCAAGCTTCCTATAAAAAGAATTATGACCATTTAAACTTAATGACTACTCCAGATACAATATGGGCCTTGAACTATGTAGCTTCTAGGAGAGATAGCTTGATTATATGGCATTAAGAAATGTAATATTTAGTTCGACAACTAACCAAATATGAGGATCAAGCCATTAAAATTTTAGGGGAAATGAGAATCAATGGTGTGATTAACCTAAAAGTGGAATCGGTCCTTAGGGCCATCTTTGAAGACCTTCAGATAACAACAAATAGTTTCAAGGTAGAGGATAAGGGTGAAGTATATAAGACCCAAAAGGATTTTTTACAATTGATAGATTTTTCTAAAATTAGGGTCGTTAACACATCGACCCTTTATGTGGAGCTTGGGGATACATTAAGAGTGCATATAAAATTGATGGATAGACTTCCATAGCTCTTTAAAAGTCCTATGTTGGAATTAAAAACAATTAAAATGGACTTTTAGATGAGCCATGCTATCTACTTGTAAATTTAGGTGAGTAGGTAGGCATCTTTGGACCATACCTCTGCCATCTATTTTAGTTTTAACTACTTCAAAACTACTAGAATAATCATAATTGTAACTTTTATTACAAATAAAATGATTATGGGAGCCCAAGTATCAACAACAATAATGGCCTCTTCATAGTCAATTTCCCTTGTAATTACATTAGTTGATTATAACAAAATGTTGTTGTAATATTTATCTCTTGTGAATGATTGGTTACATCATGACCATGTATGATGGTAGTGAAAATTGAGCATGGATTAAAGGATGAGGCATCCCCATCTCAAGCCTATATTTACATTTATTTCCCATATTTCCAAGGGAGGAGAAATTTTAACATTCAATATAGAGAATAAATCCTTTGGGTTGTTCTACAATTCTATGTTGTATGGCTGTCTCTTTCATTTCTATGCTATATTGATTATGTGCTTTATTCTAACTGGTAGTTTAGTTTCTTGATATGTGTTATAGAAATTTTAAATAAATTTTGGCTAATTATTAAGAATCTATCAATTAATAATGTGTAGTATTAGTTTTAGATTAATAAAACTCTCTTTCATGTAACAAATCTGCTAGGCTAATCTTTATATATGTGTACTAGGGCCATTTTGATGTAACTTCCTAGACTGAGCTATAGCTATTCAAAGGGGATTTATTCTTGTTAGATATAATATTTTATTAAGAGATGCAACATTAATCTTAGTAACAAAAATCTTTCACTAATTACTTTCATTATTTTACATTTTATTCTTCGAACTTCCTTACTATATTTGTTAGTTTTATGTGCCAAAGTAGCAAGATGCAAACATTAGTCTCTAGTGATTTTCCTTTTCCTAAAGCTAGCTAGAAATAAATCATGCTATTTATTTATAGATTCTCTTTTCTACCTTACCTTTCCCTCTATTTTTAGTTTCTTTAAGTTATGCCCACTTTAGAATAAATCCATCATCATCCACCTCAAAGTATATCTAAGATTCACGTCCATATCCAAACCATCTAGGGTTAGAAGTTTCATTTCCATCTACCATTCCACCATAGGGTACTATAAAACCCAATATCCCACAACTCATGCAATGGAGTGGAGTTCACCTCCACTGAGATCCTAAAATGTTAGAGGCTACCTTATAAAGGCTTCTTAGGTGAACATAAAACCCACATCAATAGGTAAGACATATTTTTGGGGCTATAAGAATGGCTTATTTCATCCCCAAGACATAAAGATCACTTGAGTTTAATTGGATATATCCAAAAGATTAACCAGGTCCACCTTTGATAATAAATTTCTATATCTACCCTTGTAAATCCATAGAAAGGTTAGGACCGACAAAGGTATCTTAATAAGATCTCAAGATCAATCACATTATCCAAATAGGCATCCCCTCCCAAATCTAATGATCCAACCTTGGTTAACCAGTTTTATCTTTAACATTCTAGGAGATGTTCATGATTTACCTAGAGACCCCAAAAAGTACCTCCCTACCTTTTTCGCTCAAGAGCCAAGACCACTAAATAACATGTAAAATCCTTTAGGACCACTCTATGAATATTAAATTTAGTCCATGAGGATGTATCTTGTAGGATCTTCCCTTTTATGTTACAATATGCCAACTATGATTGGTTTATTAATATTACCAAGAGCTTAATTAGATCTTAGAATGAGTGCCAGACCATAATTTTAGGATAGTTCATTCAAATCAATAATCCTAGTATTATGTACCAACTCTTTGCTAGCATGAAAATAGAGCTTAATGAATCTATTAGGGAATTTAATGTAATATTATAGAAAATGTATAGCTGGATAAACAATCCATATAATCTAAATGTTGCATTAGCTCTTGAGACGTATAAAAATGCTTTAGATCTTACAACTACAGTGTTTATATGTTTTATAGCTAAAATCATTGATTTAACCCATGCATATGCCAAGGATATAGAGGTTTAGAAATACATGAAACCTTAGCCATAAGGTTTATCAAGACCCAATGTTTATGATACCTACCCATGTTAAATCCAATCCCAAATGCTATGGCTCATAATAATATCTAGACCCATATGTAATTGTCCCTATCTAATATTGTGCCTAACCAAAATCTGATTTTCTTGAATAATATTTTCCAAATAGGTAATCCCCATAGAGGCCAAGTTTTAATTCTATTCAATACTTCCACCACCCAAGGTGTTGTTACTAATTTTAATAAAGCTGAGATAGATACCATTCAGAGGATCATATAAAAATTGAGTAATGAATTCTTGACTATTCAAAAACATATGGGAAATTTAGGTGGCCAAAACACCAATTAGAGTTTTGATTAATAGAGGTATAACCAAACCTTAATTAGGCTAGGTAATAACACCAAGAATCCATCTAAAAATATGCCTAAGATAAACATCTTGGATGAAACATTACCCAATTGGTGTAGGGTTCACAACATGACTAAACATAGAGAACTAGATTGCATATAGTTATGCATAGCCTTTAAGATATTTCAAAGGTAAATGGATAGATAAGATATATTGGAAAATCTTCCTGAGCCATCTCCTTATGATTCTCTAAGTTACTCTAAAATGATGATGGTCTTTGATACTTATGATTTTCCATTCCTTATATAAAATGAGAATGAGCCAGAGTATAACATAGATGAGATCCATCTATTTTAATGGTTTCAGAGGGGCAACTATAACCTAAGGAGTAAACAACCTCTCACTACTTCTATGCCTCCCAATAAAATTTTCACTACTCTTCCAAATCCAAGGGGTGATAGTAATCCAACTCTTCTAAAGGAAAATGATCAACATCCTACTTATTTACCAAGCAAAGGAAGATATAACATCATAGAAGACATGAAAAAGAACAAGCCTAATATCACTTTGCATGAGTTAGCATAGATCACTAAGTAAAGTGAACTATTTTTCAAATCCTTGAATGGGAGATCCTCTACATTGACAAGTCAATATATGCACATATAAATGTAATGATTTATAAAGACAAGCCTAAGGTCCCACCCTTCATATTAATGATAATAATGTTTGATAAAAATGTTCATAATTGTCTAGTGGACTTAAGAGATTTAGAAAATGTGATACCCACGACCATTTATATGAAATTGGGATTGACCCCAAATAAGTCAAAAAGAGTGGTCTTATAACTGGATAAGTCCTTAGTACCTTATGTTGGGGAACTATGAAATGTACATATATAACTGACCTTCAATCCACATGTATAGTAATACATAGACATCCTAGTAGTTGACATTCTTGAATCTTATGGTTTGCTTCTCAGTCAAGATTATTCAAAGACATTGAATGGGTATATGGCTATTGATTTCTCACATATGTGGCTACTATGGAAGGGTATGCCTAATCAGATCAAAGTTGACAAAAAACCAAAGATGAAGTACTTGACTACAGAGTACAATACCAAAAATGAGAAGATCAACTTTGTATCATCACATGATGGTGTTTATACATTATAGAGCATAAACCTCATAAATAATAATTCAAAAGTCCTTCACATATATATACCCTCTATTTTGATGGTGCCTAGTCTAAACAAGGTTATGGTGTTAGGGTAGTTCTCAAAGATCTAGATGGGAAGTGATATCTAGTTGCATATAGATTGCAGTTCCCTTGTACCAATAATCAAGTTGAATATGAAGCCATGATCCTAGGCTTACAATTCAAATTAAAGAAGGATGTAAAAAAACTACAAATATTTGGTGATTTAGAGCTGGTGGTCAATCAAATCATAAGAAAGTATCAATGTAAGCTAGCATATCTATAGAAATAAAATCATAGATCCTTAGACATAATTGAGTCATTCAAGGATTTAAACATTAGAGCTATTATGAGAGAAGAAAACCAAGTGTTAGATTCATTGGCAACCTTAGTTTCCAACTTAGTACCACTTTAAGAGTCCAAGATGCATAAATTTTCTATGGAGCTTGTAAATTATCCTTCAATCCACAAAAATATCCATAATTTCTAGGTCTTTGAGGATGATCAATAGATTATCCAATTCATAAATAATTCTAGGGATTTTTAAGACCAAATTATATATGAAAAGGACTTTGGATGTTTGAATTAGAATATTTTAGGGATGATGACATCATGTAACTTAAGGAAAAAAAGATACCCATGGGGATGGTGTCTTTGGAAAGGATATTTGATATAAACCCACAAGTTGAAAATCAAATAGAACTAAAGATAAATCAATATGATTTTGTTAGAGAGAATTTGGGGACTGAGGAGTACTCTTAGTATGTTAGCATTAGCCTATCTTGTGTTGAGGGTGAAAAACACAAGTTGAAAGATATAATAACTAAGTACAAGGATGTGATTACTTATAATTATGGATACTTGAAGAAATTTGATCCTAGAGTAATTACTCACACTAATCCTCTAAATCAAGGGAACAAACCCTATAGGCAATGCCATAGACTAGTAAATTCCATTCTGGAACGTCTCATCCAAATTGAGGCTCAAAATTTATTGGATGCCATGATCATATTTCCTTCACAAAGTGTTGGTGGAAGTAGAAGATCGAATATAGAAAACCTTCACCACAAAGTGGGGAAATTATGCTTATAAAAAGATGCCCTTTGGCCTTATAAATACCATAGAAAATTTATAGTGAGGCATGGAATATGTGTTCCAAGGAATTATTGGTAAATGTATCATCATCTATATGGACAACCTCACTGTATTTTATAAAAACAGAATAGATCAAACAAATCACTTATATAAAGTGCTTGATCAATGTAAGAGATACATGGTATCCCTAAACCTAAAGAATATTATCATTTGGGTCATAGAGGGCAAGTTTATTTTCTATATCATCACCAAGGATGGGATTTCCATTGATCTAGAATGGATTTAGGCCATTTCAAAGGTAGTAACTCCCAATAGTAGAAAATAATTGAAATAATTCTTTGGTAAAATTAATTTTTTACAAAAAATCATTTCTAGGTTTGCAAAAATTATCAAGCCACTAAATGCTATGCTAAAAAAGGATGCCAAGATAGAGTGGAAAACTGAGGCTAAGAGTTCCTTCTAAGATATCAAGATATATATTACTCAATATCTAGTATTGATTAGTATTAACTTCACCAAGGATTTATTTTTGTATTCCTTTGCTTTAGAGCATCATTGCTATAGTGCTCACCTAAAAGGTAAACATTAATGAATAACCAATTGCTTTTATGATAACTAATTTAAAAAATGAAAAATTGAAATATTCAATGATAGATATGAAAATATATGTGTTGGTCAAGGCTGTAAATAAGTTTAGGCACTATATCTTGATGAAATTTTTTTATGCCATAGTCCCAGACTTAGTAGTTAAGTTCACCCTCAATGAAAATGAGTTAGGGGAAAGAAGAGGTAAATGGATGACAAAGATAAAAGAGTTTGATCTATAAATTAGATCAATCAAGATGGTAAGAGGCTAAGAATTTTTTTAGTTAATTAATGAAATATATCCACACATCTATATCAAACCAATTCATGAGTCTAAGTGGTAGGAGGTGAGTGGTATGCTCAAATCATTCATCATCTACCCATGGGAGCATGCCCCTTGATTTGAATAGAGAGCAAAGGTGAGATTTGAGGGTCAAGCCTACCCATTACATGATAAAAGTGGGAGTCTTCTATCACAAAAAATATGAGGACATCTATCTGAGATATGTCTCAAGATAAGAAGCTACACATATCTTGGACAACCTACACCAAAAACTAGGTAGTGGTCATCCTTTTGGGACCACAATAGGCCACAAGATCCTAATAATGAGGTACTATTGGCCCACTATTTTTAGAGACACCCACAACCATATTAGGACATGTCATGAATTCTAAGTCTTTAGGAAGAGAGAGGATAATTCTACCATGCCACTACACCTTATCATTTATGGTCATTATTTTTCATAATGGGGTCTTGACTTTGTTGGAGTAATAAATCCCAATCCTTCTATAGGGAATAAGTTCAACCTTACTTCCACTTATTATTTCACTAGGTGGACTGAAGTAGTGGCCACTAAGAATTATAGAGATCAAGATGTCATTAAGTTTATGGAGGAGTATTTACTAACCAAAATTGGCACTCCCATATATTTAGTTAGTGAAAATGACCCAACTTTTCAATCTACTAAATTCACTGAGTGGGCCTACAATAATCTAATAACAATCAAATCCTCTTAAAACCATTGACCCTAAGGGAATGGAGTGGATGAATACACAAACAAGAACTTGATTTATGCCATTAATAAGTTATCCCAAGATAAGCCAAGAGAATTGTAACTGCTTTTGAAATATGCATTATGGGTAGATAGAACAAGATATAAATAGGTCCTATAGACTTCACCTTTCATATTGGTTTATAAATGGTAGCTTGTTTTCCCTATGTCTCCTAAACTCCCAACCTATTAGTTTATACAAGACTACATGGAAGAGGATCTAATAATTCAATCTAGATTATTGGAAATAGTCTAGCTTGAGGATGTAAGGACTAAAGCACTGTAAATGTTTATAAAACACCAAGATGTTGTTAAAGGTTGGTTTGGAAAAAGATCCAATATCAAGGCCTTTCAGTTTTCAGACCTATTTATCCTATGGGATAAGGCTCATGAGAAAAAGGGCCAAAACATCAAGGTCACTCCCTTGTAGATTGGACCATATAAAGTGTTAGAGATTTTAGGAAACAACTCCTATTTGAAAGACCTTGAAGGTAATAAGCTAGACTTCCTAATCAATGGGTAGTTTTTGAAGCACTACTTAAAGGCTACTACCATTGAGAATGTTTCTAAGTAACACTAAATACCATGGTAGTGGTAAAATTAGAATAGGTTTTAATACTTTCATAGTTATCTTTCCTACCTTTTGTCTTTCACTGTTATTAGAGTAGTTTTTGTGCTTTCTAGATTAACCTTTCATGCTTCCATTTTTTTTTCCTTAGTTATCTTTCCTATTTTATAGAATAGTTGTCTTATTTTAGAATATCTCAATTTAATCCTTCCTAAATGGTTAAGAGAATATCAAATATACTATGCTTCATATACAAATTTGAGCTTATTCACTAAATCCATGAGTCAGGTCCCAAAAGGAAAATAAGTGAAGTAAGAGCCTAAGTGAAGTACACAAACTGGTTGATTCTCAAGTTTTTACACCCCTATTTTTGATACTTATGATATTTAGGTATGTAAAAAGAAAAAGATCATGGTCATATCACTATTAAATACATTTATCAGGTATATAAAAGTTAGTCTCATTGCCATATGCAAATTAAGAAAGTTTTTTTAATTTCTTGGGTCAAGCAAACTTTTCATGATAATACTTGTTTTGAGATAATAACCATTGATATAGAGGACACTGGTAGGGATATTATATAAAATTGATTTTTGTTACTCCCATGCACCAACTCATGGTAGTTCTTGACCCTCTATTCCATCGTATTCCAAAAAAAAGAGGATCAATACATCCTAAAGAATGATAAAATGAACTTAAAGAAAAACTCTTATGGTGATCAAAGACTCACATGATGAAATAATATAAATATATCACACATCATATAAGTTTCTAAAGGGATAAGAGTGGGGAAACAAAGGTGACTCTATCATGGCTATAAATACCTGGCTAGCAGTAGAGCAATGCCTGAGCTCCTAATGTTTTTTATTTATGCTTTAAGGAAGCCATTTAAAAATCTATAGTTTATTCCAAGTCTTTGATAAAAAAATTCAAAACAAGGATAAAAAGAAAATAAATCTACCACACACAAACCTAAGGTATAAGCTAGGCTAGTATGTTGAATTTGGTTTTAGGAGCTTCTTTAATGTTTTTGGTTTAATTATTTAATGTGGTATGATCCATGTTCACTTTATAGTTTCTAACCAAACATTCTGGATTCTTGAATATTTGGGAATATCCCCCCTGTGAGTCACCATTTGTTGTGTCCCAACATACCCCTTTTAGTTTTTTAAATAGGGATCTATAGACATCTAGTTCCTAACACCATTGTGTTGAAATTTTTAATCTTGTGATTTGTGAAAATGCGCAATTTTAGGCCAAAATCACTTAAATGTGGTAAATGGTTCGATCTTGTCATATACAAGTGTCGATTGAGGCTAATGTATCCCTAAATAGGGCAATGCATTTTATGTGATTATTAACTTTTATCAAATCATTGAAAGTCAAAATGACAAAAATGCATTTTGGTGCTCTGGATTGCTCTTTTTTCTAAATTTGGAGGCACATGACATGTGCATGTGTTATTTTATGTCAACAATATCCTAAATGGGATATTGGTTTGTATGTAACTAACATAAACTTATAATTCCACTCCAGTCAAATTAAAACCTAGAAATATGACATTCTAACCAGTTTGATTAATTATGTGCAACTAATTTCCAAATAATTGTACTAAATTTGACTAATCTCACTTATAAAAACTAAACCAAATTAAGAGCTTAAGTGGGAAATCCATGAAAGTTATTGAATATATTTTACTTGGAAATTGATTCCTATTATCTTCATCATTAAATGACATCATTAATGGAGTGGCATCCATAAGCCATAAATGCAACAAATATCAAGTTTAAGGCCTCCCATGCCTCTTCTTTCTAAATATTTATGAGGGTATTTATGGATTGATTTTAAAAAATTGAATTAATTCATGGCACACATCATGATCTCAATATAGACTGTCATGGTTGATCTTGATCAATTTGGAAAATCTATAAATAGGAGGGCCAACACCACTTTGATTAAGCTTCATTTGTGTAAACTTATTATGCATAATTCTCTCCATAAGGAATTTATGAGTGGTGTTTATTATGCTTAATTTTTAATATGATAGCTTCAAGATAGGCGTGATATTTGATTTCATATCATGAGCCTAGTTTCATTGGTGAACTAGAGATGAAGGAGGAGATTTGCCTTACATCATTATTGAAGACTTGAGCACCAAATCAAGGGGAAAATCATGTTTTGAGCCACATTTAGGTGATGAGATGCTCTTGGGAAGGTATTGTGTATGCTTTATTTCATTTTCTCTTAATTTTAATTTGCAAAACCCTATTTGAGTGAGTTGGTTTAGATTTTTATGTCTTTACGTATTTTTCTTGAGTTTTCATGACTAATGCTTGATCTAACCATTTTTTAAATCCATCTCTATAGGACCTAATTTTTCAAGTAGCCTTCATTTTTTTGGATTGGTGGGGTAACCTAAGTTTGTTTCTTCAAGAGTAAACTAACATGATAACACTTTTATTATTACAAACCAAAGATATGCTTAAACTTATATCAAGTTACATCTCCAAGCCTTTGGATTATTTAGTACAAGCTTGTCTAAATTTTTTTAGATTTTAAAAATTCATGAAGTTTGCTTGTTTAATCCAAAACATATTGGGTTTTGCTTATTTTAGACTAAATGACTTAAGTGTAAGTAAAAGTGTTTTTTTAAAAAAAAAAAATCTTTTGTAGGTTGTTTTTTACTTATAGTTATTTCTAATTTTTTCCCAAACACCTATCGAGTCACCAAACCCTACCATGTGGCATTTACCCACTCTATCAAAGCCCCAAAGGCAAGTAAAGTATGCATTATACTTCAGTGTTCTAAAAGGTTTTATGCCACTTAGAAACAACCCACTAGCCTATGGATTTTTTGACATTTCAAAATATTTAAAAATGATTCCCAAGTGAGAAAAAGAGTAGGAAAATACCAATTGTCACAATCCCACTCACCTGGCAATTGGAAAATTGTAGTTTAGTGTATGAAAGTCCTAAGGTTAGCAAATTAGTGATAAATGTCCATGTGCCATGATATTACTCATCTGACGATTAATAGCTTGAAGTTTAGTGTATGAAATGCCTAAGGCCAATAAAATGATGTCAACCATCCATGTTTTATGATCCCATAGATCCATCGCTATCAAAGTATATTGATTAGTTTATACATCTCCCAAGTGAGTAGAGTGTCAAGATGTCACCACATGTCATCATGTTGCTCACCTAGATCATACATAATGAAAGAAGGGGAAATAACACTCCTAATATGCTGAAACCACAATAATCCTCCACCTGTCATGATCTCACAAGCTTGATGTAATAAAATAACAAGTATTAATAAAAAGTGAATCTAGATAAAAATAATGTAATGATTTTTGAGGAGGCAAAATATCACCAAGTGTTAAATATAGATGACAAAGTACCTAGAATGAAAGAAAGAAAAGTCAACTAGCACCAAGGGCCATAAAGGGGTTGAAACTTCACCAGGTAGATTCAAAATATGAAAATATAAGAAAGTAAAGGAATCCAAGGCCATTGGTACCATTAATCCACATTAATTGGCTGACAAAGTGTATTTAATTTAGTAGAGTTAAAGTATATAAAGGTAATATATGCAATCAATGAAGTTAATTATAGACACATTGCCATCTAAAGAGTAGTTGTTAGCATAAATTTGATCTCTATTCTGACTAGAGATTCCATTGTTTCAAAGAACCATAGATGTTAAGTACAAAAAAATGGCTTCTACTTCACACTTTTTTCCACCCCCTCTCCATATTTCATTATAAGACCTGTTCAGTACATAGATACGAGGTTTGATGAAGTTTCCCTCAATCATGAATTCAAACATTACTATGCTATATGGGAAGAAGTTAAAGTAACAAAACCCTATGGCCCTATGAATAAACTCTAAGCTTTTACATGAATATACAGAGAATACTTGGTGGAAAAAAAATAGTAGGCCTACATAATGCTATGAAAAAACCATAGGTAATGCCCTACATTGACATATTATTTTATTTATTCATAAATGGCCAAATTTATGTCAAAATCCTAAATTTATGCCAATGTATCACCCCAATAATATATATTAGTGGGCTTGCCTTTGAAAAATACTATAGACTTCCCCTCCCTGAAATGGCCTATAATCAAGCCCTAGTTAATTCATGGATGTATGCAAATAATGCAACCAGTAAGTTATGAGAATGGGATAATGACCCTAGTAACTTCATAATTAGGGCCCTTATTTCTATTATTCCCAATACCATTTTCAAATGTAGAATTATAATTGTTATGGATTTACTAAATGAAATTTATGGTTTCCCTAGTATAACCTATGTCAATGAGGTTTGGATTCTCATGTTGGACACCATTCTCACATCCACCAAGGTCATAGATATTATCAATATATTTAGTGCCAATTTGATCAACCAAGTCTTTAATTCAACAAATAGACTAGACAAAAACTTCTATATGATGTCTTATTTGGTATAAACCATAATAGAGACTATTCACTCAAATTTTGAGGAACCCTGGGAGCCATCAACTGAGTATCCTAAGAACCAAATTTATGATGAATTTAATATTATTCATATACAAAAATTCAAGAAGAATATGACTAGACTGATCAAGATATTCTATCCAATGGCATACCAAGTAATTTATGGCAAGGACATACCTAGATTATTTGATCAATTCTAAAAAACCATTGAAAATATTGTTGACTATTGGATCTATCTAGACCATATGATCATCAAAATAGAGGAAACTAGGTCTCCTCCTATGTATCTACCCTAATTAATCTTAGACAAGGTGGTAGAATAGGAAATTATATACTAGATAGCTAATTCTATGGATGTTAAGCTAATAAGTGCTATATGGGAGCATTTCCATCCAATGGGAAAAATTAGAACTCACTATGATTTCAAGTTGGCACCTTACAAATAATGGGATCTAAGACATAGGGTCAAGAATAACTTAAACAGAGTTAGGGGGAAAGTGAAGATTGATTATGGCCATATATCGTATCCATCTATTAAAGTATTCATGAGTGATTTGAATGATATAGAGGTCCACACAAGAATTAATAGGGTAAATATGTCTATGGTGGTATTTAAGCACATATAATATCATCTAGAAACCATTGAGGAAGAGGCTAGGAAAATTGAGGTAGAGCATTGGGTTTCAAAACCTCCTCAAAGATCCTCCACATAGGTTGAATCCTATGGAAAATAACAAGATGGTCCATTAGGAAAAATAATTATGAGAAGTGAATAATAAGTCATCCAAGGTCTTCTTTAACATCCCATACCAATGGTTGTAATTACATCAACCACCCTAGTGTCCACCCTTCCTCAGTTGATTGCCACTATATAGGGTCTCACAACTATAACTTAGTCTAGTTGGCCATTTTCTATGTTGTTCTTTCCTTCACTCACAACATTGTAGTAGGTGATTATCCCAAATTACCTCCCTCCTATTTCTAGTTTGGATCTATTTATACCCCTAGTCCAAACCATCACACCACCACCTCCATCAATATCCACTTTCCCAAGTACTCCCTAGTAACCACTACTACTCTTACCTCATCACCACCTATTACCCCATTATATTCACTTGATACTATTTCATTCCTTCCAATATCAAATTATACTCATACCAAACCTCACATTATATACAAGATGAAGCAAGGAACTCCTTCAAATTATACTCATGGCACTCTAATAAAGGAGACCTCACATGAAAAGTAAGAGGGAGGATTAGACAAAAGAAAAGGTTCTAGAGAAACAAAACATGTAAAGGTGACATAAAATGAAAATAATTGGTTTAACAAAGATGAATTTAAGTATAAAATAGAGACATAATTGTTTAAAACCATTAGTGAGACCATAAAAAGTGATCCCAATGATAAATGGTTACCAGAGGAGACTTAGTCGGGTGTTACAGAGATTTTGAAGACTAGTTTGGTCTCAACTAAATTGCTTTAAGACCTAGATGGAGATAAACAAGATGAAATATATTCTAATCCTATAGCTTATACACATGGGTAATTAGTGAACCTATCTCTAATTTTGACACCTCCTAGCATAATAGTGGTGCTTACAACATCAATTCCCATGATTAATACTTCTCAAGTGGTAAGTGTACAATCTCCTCATTATTTACCTACTATTAAAAATAATGTTATTATTAATAAAACTAATATAATGCTAGTTATTCAAGATCTAGTCCTAACACCTGTGATCAAGGCTATGGCACCACAATAGACCTTCAAAAAATCCCACTAGTGTTACTTTCACATTGGTAATAAATTATTTGCAAAATTTTCTCAATACCCCTCATACCTATCCATTCTTTTCTTCCTCAATCCCCAAATCCTATAGACTCTATAAGAAAGTGCATTTCAAATATTCGGTCTCCACCACCATTTTGGATTATCTATTTACTCCATCCCAACTATTACTCAATTGGGCCTACCAATTGGCCATGCAAGCTAAATAGAAGTTGCAACCATTACAACACAAAAGTGGTCAAAGAAAGGAAAGTTAATAATTTACATGGTGGCCCCAAATAAGGTCACTAGGTGGAGAAAAGATATTCACCCTTTCACTCAACTAAAAACCTCTTATATTAATCCCATGATCCTTTTAGGAAAATCTCCATCTACCACTCTTATAGAGGTGGTAAAACCTTCACAAAAACTAGTGGCCTTAAACATTCCTAAATCAATATAGAAAATGTAATAGGTAGAATAAGATAGATAGTACTAGTTATTATTGAACAACCAATAGTCAAGTTTCATTCAATAGAGAAATGAAGACTATGAGGTCAAAAGAAAAGCCATAATGGTTGAAGGATAAAAGGTAGAATTGGAGCAAAGAGAAGATGCCTTCTCATTAACAAAGAGAAGAAAATTTCTCCCCTCTGTTATTGTAAATAAAATAAAACACCCATACACCTTTATAGACTTTGTTGGGGGGAGTAATCAAATAACTGTTTAGAGGCTTTGATAGGACTATGGAGGCATTTCAATTTAGAAATACCATACAACTCTAGAAAACTATATGATATTATCTAGTTAATAATAAGTGCAAATGAGTCAAAACCTAAGTGGGGATATGTGTTTACCCTTGATAATAAGATAAATAAAATGGATTAAAAACTCCATTTATTAAGCCAAGTAGCCTATGACAAGAATTATGACCATCTAAACTTAATAACTACTCTAGATGTAGCATAGGTTTTGAACTACATAGCTTCTAAGAGACATAACTTGATTAGATGAAATCAATAAATGTGAAATTTAGTCCAAAAAATCACCATAAATTAGGATAAATCCATTAAAATTTTAGTGGAAATGAGAATCAATGGTGTGATTAACCCAAGTGGGGAATTGGTCCTCAGGACCATATTTGAAGACCTTCTCTAGACAACAATAAATAGTTTCAAGGTAGAGGTTGAGGGTGCAGTATATAATATCCAAGAGGACTTGATGCAATTGATAAATTTTTATAAAGGTAACGTAATTAACATAAATACCCTATATGTGGAGCTTGGGGTTACATTAAGAGCACATAGAAAATTGATGGATATACTCAAGCAAAATATCTAAATACCTCTATTATAGTTTGAGGCAATTGAAATGTTTTTTCAAGCAAGCCATGCTCTCTACTTATAATTATAGGAAATAAAGTAGGCACATTCAACTGCCCTACCTCTGCCAACCATTTTAGTTGTAACCACTTCCCAAACACTAGGACTAACCATAACTATAACTCCAGCTACAAATGTAATGATTTTTAGAGCCCATGTATATACAATTGAAATGACCTCTTCATAGACAATTTCAATTGTAATTACATTAGTTGGTTATAATATAATGTTTTAATAATTTTTGTCTCTTATGAATGATTAGATATGTCATGTCCATGTATGATGGTGGTGAAACTTTGAGCATGGATTGAAGGATGAGGCATCCCCATCCCAAGCCTGTATACACATGTATCTCCCACATTTCAAAGGGAGGATAAATTTTGACATTCAATATAGATAATAATTCCTTTGATTTGTTTTTCAATTCTATGTTAAATGACTGCCTCTTTCATTTCTATGCTATATTGATTATGTTCTTTATTCTAACTGGTATTTTAGTTTCTTGATGTGTGTTATAGAAATTTATAATATCTTGTGGCTAATTAGTAGGATTATATCAATTAAAAATGTGTAGTAGTATTTTTAGGTTGATAAATCTTGATTTCATTCAATAATTTTTCTAGGCCAATCTTTAGATTTGTGTAGAAGATCCCTTTTGATGTAACTTCCTAGACTAAACTATAACTAGTCGAAGGGGCTTTCTAATTATTAGCTATAATATTTTATTAAGAGATGTAACAAAATTTTTAGTAATACTAATATTTAGCTAATAAATTTTAGTTAATTACATTTTTTTCCTTAGACCTCTTTACTATGTTTGTCAATTCTATATGCCAAAATAGCAAGATGTAAGCATTAATTTGTCGTGTTTGTACTTATCCTAAAACCCGTTAAAAATAACTCATGCTTTTTGTTTATAGATTATCTTTTATACATCACCTTTCCATATATTTTTGGTGTCTTTAAGTCATTCCCAATTTATAATAAATCTATCATCGTCCACCTCAAAGTAAATCTAGGATTCAAATCCATATCTAAGCCATCTGGGGTTAGCAGTTACCTTGTCATTCACCATTCTACCACATGTTACTAAAAAACCCAATACCACATAGCTCATGCCCTAGATTGGAGTTAACCTTTTATGATATCCTAAAAAATTAGAGGCTACCTTTTAAAGGATTCCTAGGTATGCATAAAACCCACATCGATAGTCTCTTTATATTTGAAACCCTATTCAAGAAGACTATATCAATGTCCTTCAAGGCCTACCACTTATAATTTATTGTTATCAATGATTACGGTATCTAAAAAAATGTTGGATGATTTATTATATCCTATATACTTCCTATTTATTATCTCAAACCCTATTATAGATGGATTACTCATAAAACATCAAATATGCTTACCCATAGGGTTGTTTTTCTTTGATTAAGGCCTGTGTATTTGAAGTAGTACTAAAAAGACACTTAAGAGATGGATGCAAGCTTGGGAAAACATGGAATATAGTATAATAGACTATTAAATATGCATTACATGTGTTTTTATGATTTTTCATAAGTTAAACCTCTCAATAACATTAAATATCCCCAAAACTTGTACTCTTTCAACATTTGCAGACCTATACCTACACATTTCTCTATTTTATGCATTGGATGTTGCCTAAAAATGGTGTGGTATGGATTTTTTTAATTTTTTTAGATTAGATACATTTTTGTAACCTAATTTCAATCACTTTCATGATAAAAAACACCTCCCAACCCTAAATAACCCTACCTATCATGTCCAAAACAATAAAGCAATGAAATTTATTGTTAGTACAACCATGACCATTGGGAATTTTTATTAATTTTGATATTGAAGAGACCATTATACATATAATATAAACTTTAAAACAATATACATGCATTAATAAAACATAGACATATCATTTCAAGAGGAAAATTGAGACACTAAGGTTTAGAAGGGTTTAAGACACAATAAACTTCTTAACAATGGTTCATAAAAATTTACCTCCTAATCTCAAAAATATTACCATGAATTTGAAGGGAATAGGGTTAGTTAACATACCATAATTTAATTTGGTATAAAACATCTCCTCATCTATGCACCAACCTCATAAAAATGATTGTTCTTAACTGTGGCTATAAACTTGCAAACACGATAAAGGCATTGAGTAGGTTTTTATCATGTTCTGACCTATAACATCTTCTTGAGTATGGTTTTGAGCCTAGGTAAGCTATATTTATCCTTTAAGAGGCTTATAAGATAGTGTTCACCTTGAAAAACCTTTCAATGATACCTCTCTAGTAACTTGAACTACTTACTCAATGTCATAGATCATTTTTCATCAAGAAAACTGCTCATTTTGCCAAAATGACATGTTGTCGCTATTGTAGGTATGCAAAATATGTTTCATGGAGTCCTCGTTGACTTTAAAAATGATATTATAATGTACAAAAAAATATCTTGCCTATCTTTCTTGTATTATGCTTATGTTTAGGCATTATATAATGAACAAAGTAGTTTTAAAAGTGAAAGTACATTGGCAAAAAACATTTTGACACCTTGACCAAGTGTACAAGGACAAATGCAATGATATTAAACATCAAAACTATCATTCATCAAAAATTCACTATGAATAAACTAATTGTGAGATAGAAAAGGTAAAATAGTTTACATTCACTTCAAGAGCATTAAAAGGTATCAATTTTAGTAGGGCTTCACCATACTAACTTGGATGATCCTTTACAATGTCCTTTTTAGGAGTATATATAGAATAATGGAGAAGAGAGAGAGATTAGACATGTGGGAAGTATATTATGACTGCCATCTTTCATGAAACTAGTTATAATTCCAAAATAAGGTGAAGAATTAGTCCTATCATTCATATTCAACATGTGTTGGCTTGGCCTGATGATGATCTCATGAGAGGTAGCTTATAGGAGAGATAGATTAATTATATGGAATCAATAAATGTGAAATTTAGTTTAAAAAATCACTAGCTATAAGGATCAGGCCATTATAATTTTAGGAGAAATGAGAATGAATGGTGTGATTAATCAAAGTGGAGAATTAGTCCTTAGGGCCATATTTGAATACCTTACCTAGAAAATAACAAATAATTTCAAGGTATAGGTTGAGAGTGTAGTATATAAGACCTAGGAGGAATTTATTCAATTGGTAATTTTTGCTAAAAGTAGGGTCATTAACAAGATACCCTTTATGTGAAGCTTGGGGAAATATTAAGAGCACATAGAAAATTGATGGATAAACTCCTCCTTTTCTTTAAAATACCTCTATTGGACTTAAAGGTAATTGAAATTCAATTTTAGGTGAGCCACACTCTCTATTTGAAAATTCAAGTAAGGAGGTAGGCATATTCAACTACCCTAACTCATCAGTTGTTTCAATTGCAACCACTTCCCAAATATCTAGACTAACCATAACTGTAACTATAGTTGCAACTATAATTATTACCAGAGCCCAAGTATCAAAAACTATAATGGTCTCTTCATAGGCAATTTACCTTGTAATTACATTAGTTGGTTATAATAGAAATTTTTTGCAATAATTTTTGTCTCTTATGAATGATTGGTTATGTTGTGGCCATGTATAATGGTGGTGAAACTTTGAACATGGCTTGAAGGATGAGGCATCCACATCCTAAGCCTATATATACATGTATCTCCCACATTTCAAAGGGAGGATAAATTTTGACATTCAATATAGATAAGAAATCCCTCAAGTTTTTCTGCAAGTCTATGTTGTATGATCGTCTCCTTCATTTATGTGCCATATTAATTATGTGGTTTATTCTAACTGGTAGTTTATTTTCTTGATATATGATATATTAATTTAAAATAAATTATGTTTAATTAGTATGATTATATAAAAACAATGCTTAGTAACATTTTTAGGTTATAAATCTTGCTTCTGTGTAACAAGTTTTCTATGATAATCTTTAGAACTATGTAGAATCATCATTTTGATGCAACTTCCTACACTAAGCTATAACTAGTCGAAAGGGATTTCTACTTGTTAGCTATAATATTTTATTAAGATATGAAAAAAAAATCTTAGTAACATAAATATTTATTTATTAAATTTCAGTTATTTTCATTTTATTCCTCATACCTCTTACTATGTTTGTAAGTTCTATGTGATAAAGCAACAAGCTGCAAGCATTAGTTCATGGTGCTTGTCCTTATCCTAAAGCTAGTTAGAAATAACTCATGTTCTTTGTTAATAGATTATATTTTTTGCCTTACCTTTCTCTCTATTTTAATTTTATTTAATACATTCCCACTTTATAATAGATCCATCAGAATCCACCTCAAAGTAGATCTCGGATTCAATTCTATATCCAAACCATCTGTGGTTAGAAATTACCTTGCCATCCACCATTCCACCATAGCTTATTACAAAACCCAATACCCCACAAATCATGCCCTAGAGTATATTTCACCTCCATTGAGATCATAAAATGTTAAAGGATACCATGTAAAGGATTCTTGGGTGTGCATACAACCCACATCAATAGTCTCTTTATACATAAAACCCTATTGAAGAACATTATTTCAATGGCCTCAACGGCCTACCACTTGTAATTTCATATTAGAGATGATAATGGGGTATAAAAACCTATTATATGATTTATTATTATTATCCTAGATAATTACCCCTTAATATCTCAAACCCTATTATAGATTAATTATTCATCAAACATCAAATATGCTTGCTCACAGGGCTAATCTTCTCTCATTCAGGTTTGTGTGTTTGAACCATTACTAGAAAGACACTTAGGAGATGGATGAAAGATTGAGGAAAAGTGGAATGTGGTGTGATAGACTATTTAAGATTAATTCCAAGTGTTTTTAACATTTTTCACAAGTTAAACCTCTTAATTGCATCAAACATCCCCAAAATGTGTACTTTTTCAACATTTATAGACCTGTACCTACACTTTTGTCTCATTTATGCAATGGATGTTGCCTAGAGATGGTGTGATAGGGATTTTTTTAATTTTTTGAGTTATATACATTATTTTCACCTAATTTCAATTAATTTCATGCTAGAAAACACCTCCCAACTCCAAATAACCCCTCATGTCATGTCCAAAACAATAAAATAATGAAATTTCTCATTAGTAAAACTATGAGCACTAATAAGTTATATTAAGTTTAAAATTAAATGGAACATTATACCTCTAATATACACTTTAAAACCATTTCAGTGCATTTATAAAACATAGACATATCATTTCAAGATGAAAATTGAGACACTGGGGTGTAAAAGGGTTCAAGAGATAATAAACTTCTTAAAAATGGTTCATAAAGATTTACCCCCTAATCTCAAAATAATTTACATAAAATTGAAGGAAATGGGGGTGGTAAAACTCCCATAATATAATTTGGTTTAAAACATCTCCTTATTTATGAACCAATTTCATCAAAATGACTCTTCTTGATTGTACTTGTAGACTTGCAAAGCCGATGGAGGAGTTGAGTAAGTTTTTGTCATATTCTAACCTATAACATCTTATTGAGCATGGTTTTGATCTTTGGGAAGGTAATTTTTTCCTTTAAGAGTATTATAATATAGTTTTCAATTTGAAAAATCTTTTAATGAGACCTTTTTAGCAACTAGAACTACTTTCTCAATGTCATAGACCCTTTTTCATCAAGAAAAATATTCATTTTGCCAAAATGACTTATTGTAGCTGATGTAGGTACTTACAACATGTTTCATGGAATCATACTTGATATGTAAAATGATATTCTAATGTACCATAAACTCTCTTTCATTTTTTTCTTGTATTTTGCTTATGTTTAGGCTTTAGACAATGAACAAAGTAGTTTTCAAAGTGAATGAATGTTGGAAAGAAGAATTTTGACACCTTGACCAAGTGTATGGGAATAAAGACATAAAATATGATCCTCACAACTATAAAATGAACCAAAAATTCTTCTTTAACTTCTATGCATGGTTTTTACTCTTTTCACTTGATATTTCCCAAGGTGGTTACATTACAACATATCAATAAGTAATAGAAGACAAAAAAATAAAAACCTTAATATCTCCAAAAGTAACTTAAACTCTCAAATTACTTGAAATTACAATGTTACCATCTTACCAACTTTACTTCTAGCTACATAATCCACTTTAGAACATTATGTCATCTTACAAGATCATAACACCACTTCATAGTTTTTACCATGCATCACTTATACCTTGAATTTCACAAACTAACCTTAATCTTTCCAAAGTTACCTTAAAATATTCTAAAATACATTAAAAAAGACCTCATAAAATATCAAGGTAAAATATTTATTGGATAAGAGACATGTCATGGACCTTTACATTCTAAGAAGACCTTGCTTATACCTCTTTTTAAAGGGAAACTGATGTAATGGTCAAGCTTTAGATGGTAGATGTTAAATTTTGGCCTAGGAGGCCAAAATGTCAACATTTTTGGTGACTCAAAATGGTTGTTTATCCTTATAAATAATTGGATCAGTAGCCTTATCAATCCATTGGGATATGGAGTCACCTATCAATCAACAACAAACCTGATTTAGACCTTGAATATTGACTGCAAGCTTTTAGAACAAGATGAGACAACTGATAGATACCTTCCAAACACACACAATAGAATAAATAAGAAACACAAATTAAGACACCACACTATTCCAAGAGGTATTAAGGAAAAAGAGAGAAATAACAACTAAGCAAACATTATTCTAGAAGCACATGGAGAAAGCAAAAACTAGCTTACTATGTATAAGACCTCAAAGGCCTACTCCATCTTGATCAAAAGGAAAGATTTCATAATATTATTCACTCCATATGAGAAAATTATCACTTGATGGATGGATTCTATTGGAATCTTTCTTGTGAGGTGAGAGGTATGCATTACCTTTTAAGATGTTGACATGCTCATGATCTTCTTCTTTAGAAATTAGACCTATATCCTTTATTTATTTATCTATAGACTGATCATGCAAGTTAAGTACCATGTCATACCTTATCCAAGCTTTATTTTTTGATGAAAATAATACAATTTCTACCTTAATCAAAGGCTGATCCTAAACAATCATGATAATTTGAGGCAATTCTCTTTGCAAGTTAGTGGTGTATTCTGATTTATGTTTTTATTCTACACTTTAGGATATGTAGGTCTACTAAGGATCTTAAATTATACAATGAAATCATATTGTTGTTATCTTGACTTTTTATGATCATATTATTATCGATTTGGGAGGGAAAAAACCTATATGACACCCTCATTTTTCTCCTCATGAGTTTCAATCTTGTCAAGATATTTAAATTATTTGTAAATGTCAAAGTATGATTACCACATGCCATCAAAACCTTCTTGATCTCCACTTTGAGCTTCTCAAGGTTCATTAGCAATCAATACATCTTATTTAGTGTCTTTACATAGTTCATGTTTAGGACTATTACCTTATGGAACTACTATTTCAATTTGATCTTCTTCTTCCATGCTAAATGGAAGCTCATTTATCTAATAAAACTCTTGTTCATACCCCTAAATGCACTCTTGACTAGGAAGGGTTGAACTTTATTCATCTAGATGCTCCTTCTCTTATTAGACACTTGATACATATTGAGTAATGTTTAATTACACCTTTACTATAGCCACTACTTGAACATATTAATCATAGCCTTCTTTAGGTTCATTTGCAATTGACATTAAAAGTTAAATTTCTTCATCATGTTCACTTGAATTATCCTCATTTTATTTCCATAAAACCTGTCCTCTAATGAAAATGGATATGGTGAGAGGGAAAGATAAATTTCCAACTAGTAGAGGAAGGGCACAATACTCATTTTCAAATGGGAAGTGAGTCATTAAAGGCTCCCCTTCATATGCCTTCTATACAACAGGTCCTCCTTCAAAAAGGTATATCGTGGGAGGGAAAAATGACTCATTTTGTAGAGTGGGATGAATATGATCATGATTTGGATTAGGATTTGAAGGAGTACTCTTTCAACTTGGTAACTTAGGAGTAATGGAATCATTTAAGAACTCTTTGGAAATAGTAAAAGAGGCTTGTGCTAAATTTTCTTTATTTTCCTCTTTTCATTTAGCAATCATCCTATCAAATTTTGATATACCTTCATCCTTATGAATAATTCCAACCTAAGGAGTGGATGAGGGGCTCAAAAAACTTAGAAACTTCCTTGGTTTAGCTTCTACAAATTTATCCCTCTCTTGATTTTGGATTTGCATATGACAAGTGGGTGAGAAGCTTAGAAATTCTTTGGTTGAGGAGTTTGATGAACTTGGGGAAGCAAGTTTCCAAAATTCTTCTCTTCTTGATTAATTAATACAATATTGGCCTTGATATCACTACCAATTTGGGATAGGCTAATATCAATGAAGGCTAACTTAGAGAAAAAAGAGGTATATAAAATTGATGACATGCTTGGAAAGGTTGGTTAGATACATAATTAGAGCCATATGAGGGAAAAGTGGGATAATTATAGGTCTGATATGGATCTTCATACGGTTTATATGGATCAATAAATTCGAATAAGTTGGAACCTACTTCAAACTTAGTCATGAAACTTCATGTGGAAAGTAAAACCAAAGGGTAATTGCTTGGAAAGAATACCTAAGCTATTAAAACCAGTCGAATGAACTTAGAGTTTCCATTGATTCTTGTATAAATGCCTCTAAGGGATGATGTATTAAAGGAAAACACCAACAATCCTTTAATAGATGAAGTACTTTGAGTACTAATCTCATTGGGTGTGCCAAAAAATATTGTCACTTTGATTTGTACCCTTTAAAGAGGTGTTTCAATTTTTCTCACTCAATTGACATAATGAGAACTCTCGAAGGCTATGGGTGGCCTATGACTAAAGAGAATATCTAGAGAGGGATGACTCCCTTGATGTTATAACTACTCAAATTACAAGGAAAAAGGAAATATAAAGTTAGAAACAAATAGAAAAATGGGTGATGAACCAAATTTTAGGTCTCTTCATATTAACCATGAGTTAATAACAAAATTAGGACAAGCCTAAATATAATCACACAACTTAAAATAGTTCTCTAGCATAAGTATTTCAATATGGAGGTTGTAGCTGATACATTAAATAAGAGGGACAATTAAGAGGCCTAAGATGAGGCACTAATGAAGGTATTCCACAATTAAAATTTATATAACCAATTTATACACACCATATTAAATACGAGAATATAACTTAAAAACATGCAAGAATGAAGAGGAAAAATTCAAGGAGATTGAACATCAACACTATCATTCATCAATAATTCACCATGAATACAGTAAATGTGATATGGAGAAGGTAAAATAGTTTACATTCACTTCAAGAGAAATAAAAAAGTATTAATTTTAGTAGGGATTCACCATACTTACTTGGAGGATCCTTTATAATTTCCTTGTTAGGAATATACATAGAATAATGAAGAAGAGAGAGGGTAGACATGTGGGAAGTCTATTATGATTGTCATCTATCATGAAACTAGTTATAATGATAAAAGAAGGTGAAAAATAGTCCTATGATTCATCTTCAACATGTGTTGTCTTGTCTTGATGGTGATATCATGAGAGGTAGCTTCTAGGAGAGATAGATTGATTATATGGCATCAAGAAATGAAAAATTAGTCCAAGAACTCACTAACTACGAGGATCGGGCCATTACAATTTTAAGGGAAATGAGAATCAATGGTGTTATTAACCCAAGTGGAGAATTGGTCCTTAGGGACATATTTTAAGATATTATCCCTAAAAAAATAATAATTTAAAAGTAGAGGGTGAGGGAACAATAATAAGACCCAAAAGGACTTGCAAAAGTAGGGTCATTAACACATAGACCCTTTATGTGGAACTTGGGGAAACATTAAGAACCCATAAAAAATTGATGGATAGGCTCACCCAAAATACATATATTAGACTTTTAGGAAATTAAAATAGACTTTAAAGTGAGCCACACTCTCTAATTGAAAATACAGGTGAGTAGGTAGGCATCTTCAACTACCCTACCTCTGTCGACCATTTCAATTGTAACTACTTCCCAAATGCCCAAACTAATCACAATTGTAACTTTTGATACAACTTCGATGATTACTAGAGATAAAGTATTAACAAATTCAATGGTATCTTAATAGGTAGTTTCCATTATAATTACATTAGTTTATTATAACATAATGTTAATGTAATAATTTTTTGTCTCTTGTGAATGATTGTCTACATCATGTCCATGTATGATGGTGGTGAAACTTTGAGCATGGCTTAAATGATGAAGTAGCCCCATCCCAATCCTATATATACATGTATCTCCTAAATTTAAAAGGGAGGATAAAATTTGACATTAAATATAGATAATAAATCCTTTAGTTTGTTTTGTAAGTCTGTATTGTATGATCATCTCTTTAATTTTTGTGTTATATTAATTATGTGATTTGTTCTAACTAGTAGTTTAGTTTCTTGATATGTGATATAGTAATTTATAATAGATTGTGGATAATTAGTAATATTATATAAATAAATAATGTGAATTAGTAGTTTTAGGTTGATAAATATTTATTTCATGTAATAAGTCTATTAGGCTATTATTTAGATATATGTAGAAGTGCCATTTTGATGCAACTTCCTAGACTAAGCTATAGTTAGTCGAAGGGGATTTATTCTTGTTAGATATAATATTTTATTAAGATATGCATCAAAAATATTAGTAACATAAATATTTAGCTAATAAATTTTAGTTAATTGTATTTTATTCCTCATACCTCCTTACTGTATTTGTCAATTTTATGTGTGAAAGCATCAAGCTACAAGCATTAATTCATGGTGTTTGTCCTTATCCTAAAGATAATTAGAAAGAAATCATGATCTCTATTTATATATTCTCTTTTATGCCTTAATTTTCCCTTTTTTTTTGGTTTCTTTAAGTCATTCCCACTTTAAAATGAATCTATCATCATCCACCTCAAAGTAGATAAACAATTCACATCAATATCCAAACCATCATGGGTTAGTAGTTGCCTTGTCATCTACCATTACACCATAGGTTACTAAAAAAACCAATACCCCAAAACTAATGACCTAGAGTGTATTTCACCTCCACTCATATCCTAAAATTTTAGATGCTACCTCATAAAGGTTTCCCAAGTGCACATAAAACCCACATCAACACTCTCTTTATAATTGAAACCCTATTCAAGAACACTATATCAATGGTCTTCATGGCCTACCACCTTTAATTTACTATTATATATGATCATGGGGTCTACCATCATATTGGATGATTTATAAATATCATATATACTTACCCATTAGTTTTTCAAATCCTATTACATATGGATTACTCATCAAACATCAAATATGCTTGCCCACATGGTTGTTCTTCTCTCATTCAAGATTATGTGTTTGAACTAGTACCAAAAAGACACTAGGATATGGATGGAAGCTTGGGAAAAAATTGAATGTGGTGTGATGGAATATTAAATATTCATTCCATGTGTTTTTAAATTTTTTCATAGGTTAAAACTTCTCAATAGCATCAAACAACCCCAAAACTTGCACTCTTTCAACATTTGTAGACATGTACCTACACTTTTGTCTCATTTATGCATTAGATGTTGCTTGGGGATGGTGTGGTAAGGATTGTTTGAATTTTTTTAGGTTATATACATTTTTTTCACTTAATTTAAATCACTTTCATGCTGGAAAACTCCTCTTAACCCCAAATAACCATACATGTCATGTCCAAAACAATAGAACAATGAAATTTCTTGCTAGTAAAATCATAACCATTGGGAATTTTTATTAATTTTGATATTATAGGGACCATTTTATTGATGAGAGACACTTTAAAACCATTTATTTCATTTCAAAAAGAAAACTAAGACACTAGGGTTTATAAGGGTTTAAGAGACAATAAACTTCTTAATAATGGTTCATAAAACTTTACCCCCTAATCTCAAAACTATTGTCATAAATTTGAAGGGTATAGGGGTATTAAACATCCCCTAATGTAATTTTATATAAATTATTTCCTCCTTTATGATCCAACCTCATCAAATTGGCTCTTCTTGATTGTGCCTATAGACTTGTGAACCTGATGGAGGAGTTGAGTAGGTTTTTGTCTTGTTCTAACCTATACCATCTTATTGATCATGGTTTTTATCCCAAGGAATCTAAATTTGGCCTTGAATAAGCTTATAATAAAATTTTCAGCTTGAAAAACCTTTCAATGAGACCTCTCTATCAATTTGAACTACTTTCTTAATGTCATAGACCCTTTTTCATCAAGAAAACTATTTATTCTACCAAAATAATCTATTTTAGTTGATGTAGGTACATACAAGATGTTTCATGGAGTCATCCTTAACTTTTAAAATGATATTATAACATACCTTAAACTCTCTTTCCTACCTTTCTTGCATTATGCTTATGTTTAGGTGATAACCAATGAACAAAGTAGTTTTCAAAGTGAATGTACATTGGAAAGAAACATTTTGACACCTTGACCAAATGTATGGGCATAAAGACATATAATATGATTCTCACAAGTGTATCATGACCTAAAAAGACCTATTTGACTTCTATGCATGGTTTCTACTCTTTTCATTTGATATTTCCCAAGGTGGTTAAACTAAAACATTTTAAAAAGCAATACAAGACAAAAAAATAAAAACATTAATATCTAAAAAATTACCTTAAACTCTCCAAAGACTTGAAATAGTAGTGTTTTCATCTTACCAACTTTTCTTCTAGCTCCATCATCTGCTGTAGAACATTATGTCATCTTGCAAGATCAGAACACCACTTCATAATTTTCACCATGCATAAATTATACCTTGAATTTCACAAAATAACCTTAATATTTCCAAAGTTATCTTAAAATTTCCTAAACTAAATTGAAAAATACCTCATAAAATATCAAGGCACAAGATTTATTGGACAAGACACATATCATGGACCTTTACATTCTAATAAGACCTTGTTTAGACCTCTTTCAAAATGGAAACTAATGTAATGGTAAAGTTTTGGATGGTAGAGGTTGAATTTTTTCCTAGGAAGCCAAAATGTTAAGAATACCTTTTGAACTCCCCCACCTCAGAGTAATTAAATCTACACAATCATGGTTACAAAACTAGTCTACTAATTGCAAAGGAGGTCTAAGGCACACTTTAGTAAAAATTTTCATACATGGAAAATTAGGTATTTCCAAGTATTAAGAATTTAATGTAAGTAAGAACATGAAAAAAAGATGGGGTATATTTTAGGGCCATCCTACCTCTAAGCCACTAGGTCTTCACTTTAAGAGGAATAAATTCAGGTACATAGGTGTAAAATAGTCTAGTTCTGTACTATTTAGTTACAAGTCAAAAACTTTATAAGTCTAAAGTTTTAATTTAAAAATACTAAAAGTATTTTAATTTTTTAATTTTATATAAAAAATCCTTATGGTTAGTTTAACTAACTATCATGGCTAGCCTCTAGGCTTATACCTTGAACCACAACTAGAAAGCTTCACTATATAAATCACCTGCATAGTTAACATTAACCATATGGTTAGCTAGCTGCTAGGTACTATAGACCCACCCTTAAGGGGATTAACTCACTCAACTCAAAATACCATGTGGAATAGACTCTTATTTTTGGACAACTTCCCTATGAAGGCAAGTGCCCTCCTAGAGGGCCTATGTCTAAAAAGAAACTACACTATACAATATAAATTTACCAAAAATCATATCTAACAAAACACAAGGTGATAAATTATCAAACTAGTAGTGTTGGGTTTAGTAAATCCATAATTTTATGGCAAAAGTATTTTTGATCTTCAAATTCATTGTTTTACATGCTAGATAATTAGGCAAAGTGAAGGCAATTTATAAAGGAGATATAAGGGTTTTTAGACTAGAAACTTTAAAAATTAATAACAATTCACTTATAACTACAAATTTTTTTCCATCAATTGAATTAAATCACTAATCAATATAAATTTGAAATATAGTATAAATTGGAAAATTTTTAGGTGCTTAAAATTTAATTGAATGCAATATCCTTCCATTACTTCACACTAATCAATACATTTAAATTTTTTATAAAAGGCAAAATGGTTATTTTCAGCCTACTATGAAAATACAAAGGTATATATTAAAATATATAATATAAAATTTTAATTTGAACACAAAATAATTATTTTCATTACTTTTATAACTTGTTACACTCTCTAAAAAGGGTATCTAAGTATTGAAGAAACATCACACTAATTCCAAATAGTTATTAATTTTATTTTTCATACAATATATACATATTTTAATATGAAATAAATAAAATTATCATGGATCTTAAGTGGTGAATAAATTCCTTTAAAATTATATACAAATGGTATAGATCGAGTTGTTCACTCATGTGGACTCCACATGCAACTACAATGTCAACCGAAGGAGGAGATCACTTCCCATCCTTTTTCCATAATCAAGAAACTACCCTATGCAAACTTGTGCCTAAGTCTCCTAGCTCTAGGCATCACCACATCATGGTTTAAGCATAAAAGTTTTTAAAATGGAGGTTTAGATGGTAATAAGACTAGTCAAGAATGTTCACTAGGAAATATGCATCTAGGAGGCTAAGTTAACCTATACAAAGGAGGATACTATTCCTAAAAACCAACATACAAGTAAATTAAATAGTAATTTAAAATTCTAAAATATCTTAAGGTAGCTATACAAGTTTCAAACACAAATAGGCATATCTAATGAGAAGAAGGACATGGGAAATTCTTCACCCTTATTCTATAATATCTTGGCAATGAGAGGGCATACACACCTTACACCATGCCAAATAATACATACAATGGCATAGGAATTTTGGTTCCATAGTAGCCACTACTAATTAACATAATAAAACTATGTAGGAGGGAATGAGAACCCTATTCCACAACCACTTCCACTATGTACAATAACAACATTTTAAGAGGGCATAGGGACCTGATTCCACTATCACTTACACTAGAAATGAGAACACAATAATGAAAGGAAATTTCACACTCTTTTGGATAATATAATAGTGTAAAATTTAAATAATAAATATATTTTAAAAATAATAAGTAATATTATGAGGTATTGTATATCTCAAAGGCTAAAGTGGGAATTAAAAAAACATGGTGGCAATAGGCACAACCATGATAAGTAATAGTAAAAAGAGGGTAAGATAAGTGGCCCTATACCTCTAGAAAAATGAGGAAACTCAAAGGAAGGAATGAAAAATAACTTAAACAAAATTAATCCAAATGGATATATAAGCATACATTAATTCTTTCTTGAATCCTCTCAAGAACAACTCTTACAAGCTTGGGCAATGGCTAAGTTCCTCCTTCTCTAAGCTCTTATTCTAGCTCCTCCTTTTTATCTTTCTTTTATCCACTAAAATTTCTAAATTTCCCAAAATGATCCAATATTCCTCTCAATTAAGGATTTAATTACTCATATGTACTCAAATCCCTTATCTACAAGCTAATGGGAAGGTGACATGTGTCCCTTCCCATCCCTTGGCTTATGGTCAAAAAGTCATCCCTTCCATAACTCCACTTACAAGACCATGTGGTAAAGAAAGAAAACCCATACCTCAATAAATGAGATCACTATAACATGAAATAAATGGAAAATTGGTTGCTCAAAAGTCCATTAAGGCTTATTAAAAGACTCATATACCTTCCTATTGGTCTAAGGGAAAAAATATCAACATAAAGTATCTAAAACCTATTTTATGACTCACTCTAAAGTTGGATCTCTTAATCCATCCAGTTTTGAGTTAGATGGGGTTACTTAAGTGGACTAAAAATAATTTAACAATGAAATACAACTTTAAATATAACTCCTAATGTTAAAAAGGAACGAAATGAATAGTATCCAAGTGGAGAATAGTGATAAATTGGTTAAAGACATTTATGCTTCTGAATAGGTCCAAAACAAGGTAAAATGAGTGGTTTGGGTTATGTTAAGGTAAACTATAAGTTTCATGGATCTACCTATTATGTGTTAATTCCCAACATAGTCTTAGTTCTCTCATTTTCTTCTCTTGTCACTTGCACAACATTGTGTACATAAAATTCCCTACCCCACAAGCAAAAACTATAGAATATAATAAGTACAAGGGATCTAAATCTTAAAAAAAACTAGATAACATATCCATGATATCACATATCTATGGTTTTAAAATAATTCCAAACATCTAAACATATGTATACTCAAATACATGCTCAATGATAATATCTCGAGTGGTACACAATCAATACACATCATAATGAACAACCAACATTGTAATTATAATAATATCATAATAAATATAGTAATCATATATATAAGCATACAATTATTCTTAGGTAAGAAAAACTTAAACATCTCATAACATATAAAATATTTGTCTCAATCCTAAGGACTTTATAACAACTCATAACATTGCTTAACCCTTTTTGGAAATAAAGATTAAAGAAGAGAGAGTAACCAAATCAAACAAGGAGTAAGCTACTCTTTAAAAGTGGGAAAATAAATGAATTTAGATTTCATATATATTCTAATAAGAAATATTGAATCTAATCATGTGATAAATATATAAAGTACAATATTCAATATTATAATAATAGTAATACAAAGGAGAAATTCTATTTAACTAATACACTGATACATTAGGAAATTTGAGCAAGGTAGGTGTAAAAATAGACTATCTAAAGGATATGATCTATTATTTAGATTATGAAAATTATATTTTGGTCAACATGGACACTTTCATCAGCTTGGAGACACTTACATCGACACTATTATCCATTATTTAATGCATATGTCCTATACATAATATTGATTGTTGACTTAACTTACTCCTGGGTTTTTATAGGTTTTCTACCACATTTCAAATTGTGTCTTTAGATCACATGCATAATCTATCAATATTATAATATAGATTATAACCCTAGATCTTCACCCTATATTAAGTTAACTTTCTAAAAATAAGTTGGTGGGCTCAAAGTTTTGACCTAAAATCAAATATGCTTCTTTTAATGAGCATTGCCTAAATAGCCAATACTTTAAAGAGGGCCTCAAACATATGTATTTCTCACTTATGTGTAAAAAAGGGTGAAATATGACATATGCATGTGAATCTAGTGATATATCTTGTAACTTTAAAAATAATGATCATGGGTTGTTATTCAAATGCTTCAGACATGTAATATGACTATTCATATGACTAATATAGAAACAAGTAGGAATATGATATTATAACTCAGTTATATAATTGATTGAATGAGCTTGAATATGTTCTTTCCTAGTATTTTATAGATTAATATTGAGTTTAATTTAACTTGTATTTATACCACACCTTTTGAAAATATTCCCATGGAAGGGTTAATAAAAATTATTAGGCCAACTTGTACATATTGGAAAATTTGAAAATTTGAGTGTTTAGAAAGCAAAGACACTTACATTGGATGAGGGACAATAGTGTCGGTGCTACTGTCCAATTATAAACACAACTATCTTGAAAGATGGAAGGTTTTTGAAGCTATGTAACTAATAATGAAGGATATATATCATACTTCAAGAGTATTATTGACTATAAGTGATTTAGATAATCAAAATATTAGGCTCAAACTATATAATATAAGTATTTAGGCTAATGGGATGGTGAAGGAAAACCTATCAAGTGAAAATAAGGTTTAAAACTAAAGGATAGAGCATTGAGTGATATTTTTCAAGTGCACAATACTAATTTAACATATGAATCTATATTTAAGTATATACATTCCCCCACTTTAATATAGTCATGTACAAGGATGAAATTACTAGTTTAAAGGAAAAAATTGTATATCATGGTGTGCACAACACACCTTATTTTTTGTGAGCCCCATTTGAATTTTTTGTATGTGTATTACCTGAAATAAATAACATGTTACATGTTTAATTAGTGCATATAGTATCAAAATGAATAATTGAAATTTCTTGAAAGAAAAGAGAGCAAAGAAGGAATACACCTATGCGTCGACACAACCATGTTTCCCTTGATATTTTTATTTTTTAATGATGCTTATTTGATAAATAATTAGAGATAGGTTAAAAATAAATATTAGATATACTTAGAGGGAAATTATAGGGTGATCATTCCTACAATTTGACATAAGGGTCAGTTGTGCCAAATGCATTGAGATCTTAGAATCTCAATCGCATAAATCAAATGTAACATAATCTATCTAATATCACATAAGTCAAATGGTGTAACCATATCAACCCAAAATAATAAATTTGTGACAATTCAATTGAGATAATAAAATCTTGATTATACCAATACAATAATCTAATTGTTATATGAGATAAAGCTCAAAAGATGCATCTTAGTAGGATCAATTCATGAATATTGGTAAAATGTGAATAATGTATCTATAATTTAGTGAATTTTCATGACAAATGATCCTAACCTATAATATATAAAATGTGTATAATATGTACCAAAACTAAAAAATCTATTCCAAATCTATGCCAAATGTATAAATTTTTGTCCTAAGTGTATATCTGAATCATGTAAACTAAATAAAATTATATCAATTTTGTCAATTGTATGTATGTGGATTCATGTCTCTATGACATTCCCCCATTGATATGCCTCCCCTATTTTGAGGTGAGGGTAATGAAAAATGTATAGTCACCTTATCTCAAAGGATAAGATAACTATCTATTTATCTATGTGAATAATGCAGTAATGAAGTATATATTAGTACAATATTGAAGGAGATATATCAATGAAGCTCTCAATATGCATACATAACAAGACCTAAGGTGAATGATGTGTACCATGAAAATGTATAGAATAGAAAAAGATAAAAAAATCAATAACACACACAATATTACTCACATGTCATGTAAATAGGGGTCTAAGGAGACTAAAAATATGGGGCATGTTCAAATGCCACACACTCAAAAGGAAGACATATGAAAATTTCCACACACCCAAGAAACAAGCAAGATTCAAGGCACTATATCCCAAACGAAAGGAATATGTTAAAATGGTAAAAATCAAGATAATGGATCAAATAATAAGTACACTCAAGTAAGACATATGAAGAGATGAAGTAAATTAAATATAAGCAACTACAATAAGCATGTCATACTAGTCCCTACATACATGGGTTAATAAATAATGTCATGTAAAATAACATATAAAAGTACACTATGTAATATAGAGACATGAGTATAGGAATGTGTAAATTATAGTATATATGTTCAAATGAAAATGATTATAAACAATATAAACTATGTCTATCATAGTCATATAGAATCAAGATTCCCCCAACATAGCTTGTCACACAGGAATATGAAAGGTCTAACATATGCATGTGTATGTAATGGATCTAATGTATGATTATATCACACCAAAGTACCCATGAAACACATGTGTAAAAAAGTGAAATTCTCTGTAATAACATAAAGTAAACAACATATGCAAAAGTTATTAAACATATGAAATGCTAAATATTTTTGTATTTTTGCTTTATTTGAATGTTTTTGTATGTTATTGAATATTTGTAATATTTGTAATTTTTTAATTTTTTGAATATTTATAGAAATTTATAAGCTATCCAAATATCCAAATACATGTATGATAATCTATGAGTATTGGTAAATTAATAGCATTTCTTGAACAAAATGTGCCATAAATATGTGTAACATAATCATAAAGTGTATCATGTTTTCTTGATAAGTTTGTATTTGGTATCTTTGTTTGAGATATATTTTCATTTATGTGGTCTTTTTATAAATACATTCCTTATTTGTAAAATGACGTAACATTTCCTTCATGATCAAATTATATGGAACCTTTGTTTCTATCAACCATTGTTGCTATTAATTTTAATCATGCTCCTCAAACACAACATTGCATGTACTTAGGTTGGAAACAACATGAAAAGTAAGATAGCACTCTTTTGAATAAAAATATATTTTTAAATTAATTAATACCATACATGTTGTAGATACAATAGTTTGATCTAAGCATTGATGATTATTTTAAAGAGAGATAAAAAAGGACATAGAAAAATAATTATATCTTGATAATCCATAACCTTGATAGTTGTAAATTGCTTTCTATCTATGTGATAAGTGATAGTTAAAGGGTATAAATATGAGGAAATGATTTTAATTTCCCTCTGTTTATCCAAATTTGAAGATTTAACTTTTTCAAGGATCTCTTGATTTTTTACCTCTTTTGTTAGAAACCTTGCTTTTAGCATGTTGGTTTGCCTACCCTAAAATTGATTTGCCAATTGATATTTTTTAAACATTGCATTTGAAATACATTGATTTTTTAATTGATCCCTTAAATTTTATTCCTTTTTTAATTTTACTTTTCATCTTGATCTTTTGCAACATTTCTTGCTTTAACTTTGCATTTTAAATATTTTCTCTCTATTTTTTGCATTTGAATCTTTTCTTTCTCTATGTTTTCAATTGCAAATATTTTTTTCTCTAAATTATCATTTGGTGTCCACAATTCAACTTTTTTAACTTATGATATAGGATATTAACTCATAATTTGAGTGGGTTTCTTGATTTTTGTATCTATTATAGGATCACCACTATCAATTATATTTTTTCATTTCCTTTTTTAAAGCCAAGAAATAATCTATATGATGCCCATAAATTCTATTATATGCATAATAGTATTTTAATATTGTAATATGATGTATAATAGGTAATTAGATCAATTTATTTATAATAATTTCTCTTATAATTTCACTTGAGATCTTATTAGCCTTTGGTTCACTTGTGGAAGCACTAATTGTAGATGTATTCTCTTTTAGCTTCTTATTTTGATATAAAACCTTGTTGGGCACAACATTGTTAGATGAAGATGAAAAAACATGTTTTTTTGTATATGTGACATGATTTTTTAAAAATGTGATCTTTGAAACCAAATACTGCTTTTTATTTTTCAACTCTTCCATGATCCTTATAATAGTAATGATTTGATATTTAAAGAATTTACAAGCACAAACCATAGTTAATTTAGATTGAATATGCATACACACACCATCTAGAGGAGATGTGGGAGGTATAAGGGATTGAGGAAGGGTATGTTAGCTACCTTAATTTGACATTATATGATGGAATACCTTACCCCTTGGAGTAGTGTTATCATGGACCTCATTAGAAGGAAAGTAGCTATCCACCTCCTTAGGGTTAAGAGGAGGAAGAGTTTCTTTTTTATCCATTATAAATGTTCCAAAGAGAAAAATGAGCACATTATATGAGATAAATATTAATGATAACAAACACTCACTTTTTGAGTATGTGGAGTGACTATCATAATCATAAGAGCCATCATAACTAGTGTTATTAGTCTCTATATTATCATCAATATTTATATGTATATCTTTATTGGTCCATTAATTAGCATAATTGTAAGTGGATAATAAAAAATAAGGGGTTTTATTGCATTTATTATTATCCATGAGATCCTCATAAGCAGTGTACTAATCATTAAGAAGATTAAATATTACATCCAAAGGATGAGGAGGGTTAGAGGATGTCATCTTAAATACAACCTATAATATGTGCACAATGAATATTTAGAAATTTTAAGAGATTGGATATGTAATTTATAAATATGATAAAGGATTTTCATAAAAAATAGTAAATAAGAAAAATCCATAAAAATAAGGAAAATAGGTATCCCTTACACCTTGCATGTCATTATTAAATAAAAATAGTAAATTGTAAAAATTAAAACATCTATAAATGATTTTAAAAAACTAAAAGAGGTTTATGATTATATAAATAGGAATATGAAAAACACTTGAGTAATTTAAAAATTATCTATTATGAATAATAAATGAGCTAAAAACTATGGAATATTTCACAAGTAGAACCCTAGAATATTCTTAATAAAGAATAAGCACTTACGATAAATTATTAATATATTTTAGATATATGAGAGAGGTTTTTGAATAAAATATGAATTTTGATGAAACCCAAAAATTAATTATAAAATAAGTACATAATTTGCCTTGTATGTCAATATTTACTAAAAATAGTAAATTATAAAAATAAATAATTTGTATCAAATTTGGGAAAACAAAAAGTGGTTTTCAAGTATACCAAACTAAGTCGAAGAAACCTCTATGGAATGTTAAAATGGATCTATTATGAATACAAAATGTTACACTCAAGAAATAATAATTTACATGTGTATGAACATGAAACCTTAACAACAAGATGAGGGTAAAACCCTAGGGTAAATATTTATATTTGGAAAGAAATCACAAGAAAATGAAACCCTCGAAGTATAAAAACCCTAGATCAAGCTATGATTTTACATGAGAATACTCAAAAGTTAGCTTTACCAAATGTTTAACCCTTTTTATAATAAGGATTAAAAACGAGAGGGCAACCTAATCAAATAAGGTTAAACTACTCTTTAAAAATGGGCCAATTAATTAATTTAGAATATATAGATATTATGATAAGAAATAATGAATATAATAATGTGATAAATATATAAAGTAAAAAATTTAATATTTTAATAATATAAATATGTAGAGATTATACTTAGCTTATACACTAATCCATAGGTGGATATGAGAAAGGTAGGTATAAAAATAAATTATCTTAAGATTATGATCCAGTCCTCAGATTCTAAAAATTAGATTTTGGCTAGCATGTACACTTGCATCACCCTAGGGACACTTGCATCGATGCTACCATCTATGATTCAATGCATCTATCCTCTGTGTAATATTGACTATTGATTGAAACTTCTACATGGGCATTTTTAGGTTTTTTGTTACCTTTCATATTGTGTCTTTAGATCATGCACATAAGAGATAAATATTATAATATAACTCAAAAACCTACCTATTCACCTTAGGTTAAGTTACCTTTACAAAAATGGGTTAGTGGACTCATGGTGCCAAACTAACCTCAAATACCCCTATATAAATTAGTGCTACCTACATAGCCAATACTATGAAGAGGGCCTCATAAATTTATAATTATCCCCTATGCTTTGGCTTGTGTGTGCATAAGGATACAATATTCTATATGCAAGTGCATGTAGTGATCTAGCTTGTTACTTAAAAAAAATATTGTTCATGGGTTGTTCTTTGAATATTTTAGACCTATAATATGACTACTCCTATGATTGATATAGAAATACAGAAGAATAATGTAGTATAACTTAGTTGTGAAATTTATTGAATGAGATTGAATAGGTGATTACTTGGTATTTTATCTATTAATAATGAGTTAGCTTTAATTTTTATTTATGCTACAAATTTTGAAAATGTTCCCATAAAAGGGTTAATGAAATTGATTGGGATGACCTATACATATTGAAAGATTTGAAATTTTAGGTGTTTAGAAGGAAAGGACACTTGCGTTATATTAGGGACAATAACATTGATGCTAATATCTGAGTCTAAATGCAACTATGTAGGAAGATATGAGGTTGTTGGAGTTGTATAACTGATAATTAAGGGTATATATCATAATTCAAGCATATTATGGGCTACAAGTGATTTGGGTAATAATAATATCAGGGTTAAACTACAAGATAAGAATTTAGGTCTAATGGGATGGTGAAGGAGAGCCTATTAATTGCAAGGAAGGTCTATAACTAAAGGGTAGAACCTTGAGTGACAATTTTCAAGTGTAAAAGACTAGTTTAACATATACATATAGATTTAAGCATCTACAAACATATAAAATATTTGTCTTAGTCACTAGGATTTAATAACATCTCATGAATAAAAATAGAAAAAACATGTCTCAATAGGATGTGTGTACACCACAACATGTCTAAAGTAAGCATTGTGAAAATATGGCTCTCACATTGTTTATTTGTAGAATAGACATTTGGGAAATGAAAGACTATTACAATAAATTCTAATATCTATTTTATCAAGACTATAGGTGTTTTCTTGATTTGAGATTGTTTAAAAGTGGATGGTTATTTTAAGGTATTTATAATATGGTACCATGCATACCTTATTTGGAAATACTAGAGACATTGATAGTTTTTTGGACCCAAATTTATACTTACAACATTATATTACATATTATAGATAACCTATTAATATTTTTATTAAATTGTGTTTTTATCAAAGATTATTTAATAATAATTGTTCAATGTGATCTAACCTTTATATGAAATGTTATCAAATGGCATGAAAGTAGTAATAGTGCAGTTAAGAAATTTATTGGTCATGTGCCATGTCTTGTCAACAAGTAAGTTGGAATAGTAGATTTATTTCACTATGTTATTAGATAATATCATTTACCAATTAGTTTTTAATTATATTTGAGTATATATTGAAGTAGTTATGATTCTATTACTTTTGGTTGAATCTTATTGAATGTATAACATCAAGGTAGAAACATTTTATGGTATTAATGTTGTATAAAAATGACATCTTAAGTCAAAAAAATGTATCATTGATTGTCTTAAGTTTATCTTTTTGAAACCATTATGGAACATGGGTACCCTATTCATTAAAACCCAAAAGATTTTACTTAACATGGTATTTTATTATTTATTATTATGGGATGCATGCAATATTTTAATGACTTCATCTGAGTATGTTGCATTGGTAATTATAATGCCATATGTTAAATTATATTTAGTTTAGATTATTAAATGATATTTAAATTTAAAATTAAAGCTTAAAATGATTGATCTACCTTTTTGTCAAGAAGACTATATTGTCCTAGTACCGACAATGGATTACTTCAAGTAGAGTAATCTGGTCTCAAGTTGTAAGGCTTTTGAGGATTCTTATCTAAAAATAAAATGATATATTTATAATAAATATGCCATATAATGTATTTATATATGAAGTTGATGAAATTATCACTTATTAGATATATACATTTCTTTAAAACATATTTAAGACTTCTAATCCACTTTAATTATTTAATCTTGATTAGTAGAAAATTAGATGATTTGGATAAGATGCATTACATGGAAGAATGGTTAATATGAAATCTTAAGTACATTTATTTATCTTAGGAATAATTATTTGGAAGAAAGAGGGATACATCCCATATAACAAAATCTAAACATGGAAATTCATTCCACCAAGGCAATTTTTTTTTAATGGATTATCATGAAGGATAATTGAAATCCTTGTCTACATAGTAGTTAAAGAATTAAACCTTAGTCAGTACTGAGCTACATGGAAACATAATTCCTTTGGTAAAACCTTATGGGTTTCATAAAGCTTACTTACCTTCATATATGGTAAAAAATATATCTTATCTGATTTTATCTTTGGTTTATTTGAGAACATAACCCACATTATCTTGCGAACTAATGCAAGTAAGTAATGGCTATCATGGTGCATGACACATGAACATGAAGTTAAAAATATATTTAATAAAGAATATTAAATTTTTAGATACTCTTCTTACATAAGACCCTAGCTCAATTACCTAACCCAATATAATATTGAAAGTTTGGTTATGAAGTGTCTGCAACATTTTCTATTGATCTACTGCTCTGATAAAGTTATAATGGAAAAGGGGTATTATAAAGACTATGTATTGTTCCTTGATTTTAATGATGAAAATTTAAAAATACACTTAACCTTTTCATTAATAAGGCTATATATGACTACCATAGGTATATGTAAATAATATCTTACTCAAATTCATAGAATTTATTAGTATCAATTGTACATGTACATAAATTATTATTGGAAAATAGACGTAATAACCTTAGAAGTCAAAAATTTTGTGGTTTGAATTTTGGGAATCTATGACTATGGTATCAGATCTATATCCCTAAACATATCTCAACAAAGAGATTCAAATTTCCTTGACCTATAAGGTAAGGTAAGGTTCACTTTGAAATTGAACCATGTTTTACCTACAACATACTTTTAGCCTTTTAGTAACTAAATGGAACAATATTTTGTTTCATGATTCTGAGATGATGGAAGCATGAGATTTATTTTGATCTAAGTAATTCAAGTAAATTTGGAAATTATTTTTTAGTATTTTTATGTTCACATGTAGCCTTAGTAGATTCAATTCTTCCTAAATTCAAATTGCATCATGGAAAGCTTCACTTGCCTACCTTTGGCTTGTATGGGTAGGTTAGTAAGAGGCAAGGAAATAAAATATTTACTATTATAATTAAGGATAAATTATAGGTATCCATTGATGTCTTGTATGGGTAAGTTATCATACAATGCTTAGGTTACAATTTCCTTGGGAAGTCCAGGGGTATGAATTAAGCTTGGAAGGATCCTGCCACTACTATTTTTGTGTTTGAAACATCTAGTTTTTCACAATCCTTATGATATATAGATAGTTATAATAACCATTATTTAATGTGATATGTTATAAACATTGCTTATTTAATTAAATATAGTATTTTTATCTGATGTTCAATTTGGATTTTTAAAGGAGTGTAATTAGTTATGATGGTATATTATTTTAAAGCAAGGGTTCATGTTTTAATTTATGCTTGGGATTAGTGAAGATGCACTAACATTTTTCTTAGCAAAAAAAAAAAAATTGTATTTGTGTTGAAATCAAAATATGAGACAAGTTCTTAACAAAACACCACTTGGTCCCTCATGTTGGACTATTTTATGTAACTGACAAGGTCATACTTGCTAAAACAAAGGTATGTGATGAATGATAAGTGTTGGTTAGCATTGGTAAATGCAAACATACTCTAAGGAAATTAATATCATACGTTTACCTATAAATTATATTCTATAATAGTGATTTATTATTTATTTTAAATATGATAATAATATTACACTAGTGTTATGCTCAGAAGGGGCACATAAAGTGCTGATTAGGTAGTATGAAAAACCTAGGTACCCTCCTCAATATTTGATGAGAGCTTTGGTAAATGCCCTCAGATGGATAATAATTGAATGCATGATTAGATTACCTATACCATTGTGATCTCACAAGGTTGAAAATAAAATGTTATAAAATTAAATGATTGCATGTGAAATATTACATGACTTCTCTTATGTTTGATGTGATTAGCATATGACGTTGCACTAACCATGGAAAAAGGGTTATTATATTTTTTCAGCATTCCATGATGGATGTACAGTGAGTCTATGAATAATTCATTAAAATTATAGTTGGTAATGCCACACTAAACATGAAAATTATTTGGAAAATATAGTTTGTTTGGGTTGTTATAACCTATTTAATAAATTTTTAGGTCTATGTGATTACACCTCTCCAAAAATACTAATTAATAACATAATTATTCTATTTGTTAAATTTATATTCCTAATGTGAATTAATCAATATAAATTTTATCAAAATATCTAGTTATATATGGGCTAGTGCTGGAGCTCAAGGTAGGTATACCTAAAAGAAAAAAGGCTAGTTTCTTATAGTTGTTTCCTTGAACACCATGATGACACCATTTTAAGGGGGAGGGGATTTAAAATCCTAATTTTTACCCATAATTAACTAGGGAAATAATCAAAGAAACAAAGTAAAAATTCATTATAATGGGTTCTTTCTCTTTTTGATCATCAAGAATTTGTCACATTTAGTTTCATCAATTATCATTGGCTTGTAGTAAATTATGATTGGTATGTTTGTCATGACATTCATTGCTAATGTAAAATTAGTTTGAGTTGTTAGAATAAAACAACATAAACTTCTACCTATTTTAGGTATGCAAATAATTTCAACAATTAAAGGTAAAAGCTTATAAGGTTTAGAAAGCTTGTTATGTTGCTAAGCTTATTATGGAACCTTGAAATTTGATTGAGGCATTAATAGCCTTCTATTAATAAAAGAGACTAGGTCTATGGAATAGATATTATCTTGGTAAATTTTATTTAGGACCATAATTTGGATTAATCTCTATGTTAAACTTCCTTGATAGGAACATAATGATTATCATATTGACTTTGTTGGTTAAATATGAACTTAATAAGGTCATTTTACCTAATTCATGTTTATATGAAATGATTATTTAAAATTTTCACATTGATTGAAGTTATTATTTATTAAATAGATTTTATGGAAATATTAAGGTCATTTTTATGGCCTTGGAAACCTAATTATAGTGTTGTTAACATATGGTTTAGCTAATGACCCAATTATTCAATTAGGGTTTGGAGAATATTTTGTGAGTGATCATTAATTAGTTTTCCTTAGAAGTTGAGTATAATGGTGAGTTTGAGTATAATTCAAAGGGAATGAAGGGATTTATTAAAGTATATTATAAGTCATGGTGAATGTGGAAACCATTCTGAGACCCAACATGAGAATTATTTTAATTTAATTGGTAATGACCATGGGAACCATGGAAATATAAGAAGGTAGTTTAGGACCCTCCTCAAATAGATGAAATAAAATATTCTATATAAATAATATAGAAAACACTATCTTTAGAGTTTCATTCATTTAAGTTTTGACACTTGAAAAAGACCTAAATGAGCTATTGAGTGGTAATGAAGACCCTTCCTAACCTAGGGAAGATTGGAGAGGAAACAATAAATAAAGGGAGAAAATCTAACACTTGGTATCAAATTCTAGCATGTTATTTTTCCCTCCTTAGTAAGTATTTAATGCATTAGCTATTATAATAAGTATGGTGAGCTCTCTATTGATTCAATTATTCATTTGAGTATAAAACATTACATGTACTCAAGTATATGTATATAAAGAAATACACTAGTAGGACATTACCTGGACACTTGTAATGTCCAATATTTATTTGAGTATGCATTTTATTATGGAAAATGAATGAATCCCATTAAAACAACTTCTATGGAAAAACACCTTTGCATAAATAATATGACAATATTTGGTGGGAATTTGTTGTTTGTGTAATTGGAATTATGTTGTGATTGTGTAATTTTGGTGATATTAGTAAAAGGGTCAAGCCATAACTTTTACACACATTTGTGGTGGTACATCCCACCTTGGTGTTTAGATTCAAAGGTTTGGTAATCATTATGAATATATAAATATTAATACATATTTGAATTGAATGAATAACTTAATTCATAACATGAATTATTTATTATCATTCTTTTTATGTTTCAATTTTATAAATAAAAAATATTTTAGTTGTTAAGCCTTATGGTGGATACTAGAAGCTACCTTAGTGTAAACATTGTATTTTGATTACATTATTGTTATATGCATTTAAATTTAGGTTGTAACCCATTTTGAAACAAGATATATAATCCAAGTTTTATGTTCTATATTTTATACTATTTATTGATATTTATTTATGTATGATTTGTTGTATGTTATCAAATGAATGCAACTATAATTTATTATTTTCAAATAATTTTCAATAGTAATCCCATGAAGGGAGATTCAACGGTTGTTGATATACTGGTTCTATAGTGAATTGGTGTTTAAGTCAATGTTGGTTATAGAATGCAATGTGAAATGAAAGACTGATGTTGTGCCTTTCTTTTTGAAATTATGAATTCATTATTATGTTTAAATATGTGGTAGTGAGGAACTTAGATATTTGTGTGAGAAGGTTTATAAGGCTTTATGGAGGACTATGTATTAAAGTCTTGTCTTAACATTTGTTTTAATAAATCAAATTCAATTCATTCAAACCTAAAATATAATTATAAGTTTATGGAATTAATTTCAAAGTGTTATTATTAACATTCAATTATTTTAGCATGATTGTTTAATAATGTTTATACTCTACTATACATGGTAATGGAAATGGAAAATACGTATAGTTCGTGGAAGCAAAAATATTTTATTATCATGATCTCTTATGGTTTGTTAAACCTTCTTTGGGTCATAGAATGCCATTTGGAATTTACGTTCAAGAGGAATAATGAGGTAATTTTATCCTCATAAATATAAAATAAAGGTTATATTTTTATAAACCCCTTTTATTAGTAAAGGTTCCTAAAAAACACATCATAACTATTTCTGTGTGAATTAAGGTACAAATTCAAAATGTAGAAAGAATTTTAGAACAAGTCAAGTATTAATTTGGTTTATAATTACATGTTTATCCAAAGAAACACAGACTTAAAGTATACAAAATGTTCATCATTGTTACATAATTAAACTGATTTAATCAAAATTAGAGTATAAATTATACATGAAACTAGTAAATGGGTCATATATTGTCATTTGAAATTTAAGTTCAATAGTAATAATGAGGTAAGCTTATACTCATAAGTATAAAATATAGGGAAGATTTACCTAAACCCCTTTTATTAGTAGAGGTTCCTAAAAAACAAATCATAACTATTTTTGTGTGAATTAAGATACAAGTTTAAAATGTAGATAGAATTGTATAATAATTCAAATATTCATTTAGTTTAGAATTAAATGTTTATCTAAAGAAACACAAACTTAAACTATACAAAATTTTCATTAACATTACATAATTAAACTGATTTAATCAAAATTAGAGTATAAATTATACATGAAACTAGCAAAAAAATGAATTTATACAAACCATCATTTGATCTCTATATATAGAGCTTACAAAGCTTTAGTGCTTCAAAATCTATCTTTTCCAATTCTATCTCAGAGGAGTCTTTATGTATTCTACAGTCTTTTAGAATACATAAATAATCCAAATATGTATAAGATGATATATGTTATACATAACCACTTTTCTTGCATCTACACTTTACAATTTTACAATCCTATTCTACTACTAACACTTTACCATACTTAAATAGTTGTCTCATCTTAAGACAAAGTCACATGAAGTGTGCTAAATGCTAAAACTAGTAAAGTTGATTTTTGTTAGAGGTTCATCCAAAAATATTACTTGTGGTAGTCACTCAAGGTGTTGTTTATTGGTTTTCACTTCTTACACACTATTTTTTTACCCTTTTGGTTTTTCAACTATGTAGTGTACTAATATAATACCATTTAGTTTTTAAATACATTGGTATAACTAGGAGCTCCATTTATGGGTTTTTAACAATCCTATCCCTTGTTCTATTATTGAAGGCCTTCCCTAATTTAAAACTTTAAAAATATTTAGAATTTATACCTCTTAGTATCTAGAGAGAAGGTTGAGGCATAGATTGTATTGTTGGAACTAGAGGAGGCTATGAAGGTAATGCTACTGGAATTTATTTTTAATAAATTACACCTATAAAATCTATTATCAGAGGTAGATGCTGTGATTAGATAACTAGATGTGAAAATTTGGCATATTTTATTTATATGATCTCTTATTGGAGTTGGTTTGGTGTGATGACATGAGGATCCTCTATGATTTTAGTGCTAAAAATGTCTAGATGGGAAAAGTCCTTGAATATATTTCAATCGATTGGATCTTCCCATAACATATTTATCATAGCATGAAAAGGTACTTAGCACAACATGAGGCTATGAATGTCATTATCCTCTATTATAATAAGGGTATCCCTACTATTTTATACCTTCTATTAAACTTATTATTCCACCTCCTCTAGTTTTTATATGTGTATCTATGCTTGAATTCCAACAAATGTAGTGCACAACATCTCATTTTTCCAAGTCTACAACTTATTCATAAAATTATTTCTTAAAGAATGAGACTCATTTAGTGTGGCATCCATCTGATTGGATGTAGGTGATGGGTCCCCCATTACTTATTTTTATTTATCATTCTTGGAAAACTTTGGGTTGGCTTAAGTATTATTCAACTTATACTTCTAGTTGAGCTTCCTTGTGGATGTGTGTTGAGATTGAAGTAAAACAATGTAAAAGACTTGCTCATATTCCTTAAAGAGTTAAAATATAGCCTTTATTTCTACTTCAAGTTCTAACATTGTGTTTAAATTTGTTGTAAATTATACATAATAAGCCAATATTTTATAGTCTGGGATAAAAGGGTTATAAATTTATTCTCCTCAAACATGACTTGGTAACCCAATATTTGAATGACCATTATAAGACATGTATAATTAATGATCTATCTAGAATTATTGAGGTAGAGGTGTAGTTATGCATTTCCATTCTTAAGTTAGGTTGTACATGTTGAAAATTTATATTCCTTTTGTGCAATAAATTCCTAGAATATTGTAGCTTTTTCAATCTATGTTTCCAGGGATAATTTGGTCACATCAAGTGACACTTATCGTGATACCATGGCTAGATCTAGTGTAGAATTTGTAGTTGTTTCTGGTGTTAGTTGGTGTTGAATCTCTATTATAGGGAGTGTGAATATCATCCTTCACCTAAATGGTGCTATGACATCTATTATATAATCTTATTATTATCCTATGTTATTGGTATTATTCTTGTGCACCTCCCTGGGTTGATCCAGAACCTTATGACATGCCAAATAGTTGTTGAGCTTTGGGTGTCTACACCTATTTGGCCTCCTATACTTATACTTGGGTTGTGACTTTAGCCTTATTATTTTTATGTTACTCCTCCTTAGATGTAGAAAATACCTATACCTATGCATTAGATGATTCTTATGCCTTCTATATAACATTTTTGGCAACATGTTCCTCATATTTTTGCTTATTTTCTTCTTCCTGCTTTTGCATGGATTTTTTATTTTTATAATCCTATAACTTATTTGTTGCATCATCCTTAGAATTTTTTTACTATGATTATTACACTTCCTTCTCTACTTGTTCCTTTTATTTTTTCACAATTTCCAATTTTTGTTTCTTCTTCTTATACTCTTCTTCTTTGGCCTGCTTCTTATTTTATGTGCAACTTCTTTTGATTATTTATTTTGTTTCTCTTCTTATTCCTCCTTTTTCTAAATAATGGATTATTATCTATTATTATTCTTACTCTCCTCCTTCCATGCCTTATTTTATTCTTCGTTATACATCTTTTCTAGTATTATTTTGGCATACATAACTTACTATTCTATAACAATGTCCCCATGCACCTTTGGTTATTTTGGCTTGTTATACCCACTTACTTGAGATTCTTATGCATGAGTGGGGGAATATAGATATAGATATGGAGGCGGTGATGGGTATGAGTAAACTAATGAATAATGAGGGGAATAATGAAGTGAAGACACCACCATTGTGCACATGGGAATTGACACCTTTGATCAAGTAGGTGGAATGAGAATCTTCTTTAGGTGTTTTTGTATGTAGGATACTTAGTAGGTGGTTTTATTAATGTGGTTTTTATGCACACAAAATATTCTTATGGTAAGGTCTCTAATGTTCTAGGATTGGTGAAATATTCACTCCAAGACACTAGTTACATGTCTCAATTTTATAAATAACCATGTGGTGGAGTAAAAATGAGTGGAAAGGTTATTTACCCTTGATGGTTCATATATGATGGGTGTTTGAGTGCTATTTGAGATGGATGGGTGGATATAACCTAAGGTGAAAATTTCAAAAAAAATTAAAAATGAGGGAAGGGTAAGTAAAAAAATAAGGGGGTATATGACTCAACTAAGGAATAAACCCTTATAAATAAGCTTATTATATCCTAGGTAAGGAAAATGTCAAGAACTAATATCTGATGCAAATTGTTGTCAACACAATACACACATAGACATAGTTAAACATTAAAGGAAATAATTGCTACATACTCATTAACTATAATCAATTATATGGTTAAAACTAGATTTCATAACATATCCTATGTCTCCAACCAATAATATGTATGATATATAATTAAAGAGAACTCAAATTAATAATTCATCTAATTTGAATAATTGAAAACAAACATTTAGGAAACCTATTTTAAATTATACTTAGTACTAATACCTCATAAGACACATAAATTTTTGAAGAGACAACACTTTAACACAAACTTACAAGATAATGGAAAACTTTCTTTGTATTAATTGCCAAAATTCTCTTTTCTTAATAGTGAGGGATAAACATGTACTTAGACTTTTGGGATGGGGATGCCTCATCCTCAAATCTTGATCTAATTTTACAACATCTAAATTAGGAATGTGTGTCTTAATTCATGAAGTCGTGCATGACTATAATATATTATATGTAATCCTAATTTAGACTCAAAAGTTCTTCCATAAAAAATAATCCATAACTTATGATAAAAATAGATCAAGACTTGCATGAAGTCTTGGTTAGAAATATTAGTGTAAATTAAATAACTAAGGTACCATTTCAACATCTCCTAAAGAAATAAAATGTGTATTCATTATTAATAAATTTTAAGTTGAGGTGCTATCTTATATTGGGTCATTTAATGATCCAAAGTTAGTTTATTTTATATTTTTAGATTAATATTTAGTTAGTATATTTAATATTTAATAAACTATTATGCTTTGTTTTAAATAAATTGTTAGTTCATAGGAAAGTTGGTTTTAACCCATAACCACCCATGAAAAGCCTATAAAAATTTTCATGTGCTTTGTAAATAATGATTTGAGAAATAATACAATATAATTTTGGTGTGTAAAAAAAAGGCTTTTGTCATAATGTAATTTATTCATTATTTCCATTGGAATTTGGGCCAATAATGGTATCAGAGCTTGGTAATGGAGGATTGAAGAGTTTAAAATATTTTTTGTAGCATGTTCTAGCCAATGTTTATCTTTAGAGACACTTATGAACTCATTTGAGGAAACATTGAGGTTGTATAGTTGCTTTAGAGGCTGCAAGAGAAAATAGTAGCTGGTAATATTTTTTTCTTTTTCTGTAGGGTTAGAGAAAATATATCTGGTTGATTTCTTCTTTCCCTGTGTATAATTCTCTAATGAGAAAATAAGATCTTTTCAAGCAAAATATTTTTTTTACCTGTGCATTATCCTTTATGGCATAATATAGTCTGATTATTATAATGGCATTCCTATCCATTGATTTTTAGAGTTTGGAATATTAAATATATTAAAATAATCCCATGATATTATTGACTCCTAGCCCTAGGCTAAAACATAATGAGTGCACAGATTGAAAAAGATTTTTTGGTGATTGCCAATTGGAGAACATTGTGCAAGAAGGAAGATAAACCAGTTTCAAATTGTCCCTCTTTATTTTTGAACAAATCACCAAGATCTAAGAATCAACATTGAACTTCCAATTATTCACAATATTCATAAGATTCATGAGGGACTTGACCAACCTCTTTACAAACCTAATAAATTCATCCCTATTATAAACATTAACAATCCCACTATCAGAATACTATTTTTTGGTAAAGAATTTCTTCAAAAATTATGACTCCACTTAGATACTGATGAGCACTTGGACAAGTGAAGAATCATTATCGAAGTGCCTGATGATTTGCCTCTATGTTCTCAACCTTGAATCTTGATAAATTTTTTTCAATAGTGTCAGTACTCTCATCTACTACAAGGATACCTTTTTTAGATGTTGTAATTTACTTGGTAGTCTGAATGAGCTCCTCTATGTATTTTTTGTAGTATGCCAACATTTTTATTTGAATGAAAAATTGAATGCTAAATTTTATAATAAAGCAAATGAAATGCTCAGAGATGAGATATGAAGGAGAATTAGAAATAATTTATCAAATGCCTCACTGTCTTCAGATCTTCAAAAATTGATAACACTTCATTTTTTGTAAAATCTAATATCTGTGTGGGCTCCACCAAGTAGTGAGCATATCTATTTTTCATGCAAGTAAAAAGGCTACTAAAGTTTTCACATGCAAAGTAAAAATTATTTCATGAATGTTATTTCTTTTATTTTTAACATCTAAACAAATTTAACTTTATTTAGAATATTATTTCATCATATTCTAAATTTACATGTATAGGGATTGACAATTATAGTTTTGTTAGTCATTTTCGTAAGAGAATATCTCGAGTTCAAAGCTTATATTTTGGATAATTTTTGAAAAGGTGTTATAAGGGTGTAATTGTAAATTTTTATGATTCTTGTAGTCAAAAGGTGGTCATGTGACTAGGTGATATTCATGGCTTTAGACATTTTGAATACATTGGAATGATCAAATTTCTATTTTGGAACTTTATTATATGATTTTTTGCAACAAATATATTCAAAATGATGTATCAAAATATATTTTTGGTTGAAACTGACACATTCAAAATTTAAGTTTTTTTCTTTTTTCATTATGCTTGTATTCTTAAAGAACATATAGCCCCTCATAAGTCCCAAGATAATTTTTAAAATAGAAGCTATTTTTAAGGTAAAGGTAAAAACTCAATAGCATTCCTTACTTTTTTACATCATGGCTAAAATTGTGAACCTCATTTCTGATACTGGATGCCTCACTCCTAATAATTATAAATAATGGTCAATGAACATAGAGAACACATTAATATTCAATGACTTGTGGGACATTTTTGAAAAACAACCAACATTATCCACTGAAGCCACAAAACTTATAGAATTTTACAAATGTGACAGGTGAGCTCTTACATTTTAAAAATCCACTTATAGTGCACAAGTCATAATTCACATTGAAGCTACAAATCTAAAGCATGGAAAGATATAAAAGACTTGTATGATAAATAACTTGCTTACAAGAAAATTTATCTCCTTATGCAATTGTATAAAACTAAAATCATTGATAATGAAAATGTTTTAGAATATGTGTCATGCATTAAGAATTTTAAACAAGAATATGGCACTACTGGTAGAAAAATTGATGATGAAATGCTCATTTATATTGTTTTGAATGGTCTTATCCCAAGCTACAAGAACTTTCTAGAGATGTTACAACTGAGTGATAAGCTTAATAAATCTACATTTGATTCGATTTGTGAGTTACTCACTCAACATGAGTGATAATTTTCAAAGAATAAATAAAAAACTACTGAGGATGTATACTATACCAAAATAAGAAATCCATTGTATGAGTCCAATAAAAGACACAAAGAGAAATAGAAACACTCTCAAAATCAAACTTCTAGGCATAATCATCATTCTAGATGTAGAGATCATTCATGCTCTTTAAATTATAGACATCATTCTAATTCTCTAAAGCATAAGTATCACCACAAACATTCACATGGACACAAACACAAGCATAGGCATTCTTCTTCATGTGGTTATTCTTCCTCTAGTTCTAGTGGACATGAGAGAATATGATACAATTATGGTGGTATAGGACATATTTATATATAGTGCCCCTCCAAAAGGAGGTCCTCTCAACATCAACAAAAGGAAGAAGCAAACATTATTGATCACTCCATTCACTCTAGTCACTCTTCTAGACATTCTTCTACATCTTATTCTAATGGATGGGATGACTATGAAGTTGCATGCTCTATAGTTGATGAACATATCTTCTATGATAGTGACTCACCCATCTTGTGTGAGTTGGAGGGCTCAAAATTTGGATTTGATGTAGTAGCATTTTTTGGTTTGTTTACTTTGCTTTCATAAATGTAGTGTTTATATGATCTTTGATGTGGAACATTTCAATGAATTATACTTGGTTTATTTGTTTCGTGTCTTCTCACCTCTCACCTGATAGGGGGAGAATATATTGCATATTGGTTTTTTGATCAATTGTTGGTGATGTGTGGTATGAGTCAACATTGTGTTACTAGCATTGTTAGTGCTGAGTAAAGGCCTGTGGGAGACGTTGGTGATTGTTGGGATTAGTTGAGATGTGCCATACATAGTACAAAGGGAAATCATTTTTTGGATAGATTTTGTGTGAGGATCAATGTAGTTGTAAAGTGCATGATTATGTTATACTTTACTATAGTGATGATAAAAAGGTGATCAGTCTAGGATGTAGAGTGTACCAGTTGTAATTGTAGTAGAGTCTAATTGGATGACTCACAATTCTTTGCTCTAGTCTTTCTATACCCAATTGGATAAAGGGGGAGTTTATTGGGTCATTTAATGATCCAAATTTAGTTTATTTTATATTGTTAGATTAATATTTAGTTATTATAGTTAGTATTTAATTTAATATTATACTTTGTTTTAAATAAATTTTTGGTTCATGGGAAAGTTGGTTTTAACCTGTAACCACCTATGAAAAGCCTATAAAGATTTTCACATGATTTGTAAATAATGATTCGAGAAATAATACAATATAATTTTGGTGTGTAAAAAAAGGCTTTTGTCATAATGTAATTTATTCATTATTTCCATTGGACTCTGGGCCAACATCTTCTATTAAAGGTGGTAGTGGAGGATCGAGTAGTAATTGATAAGGTAATAAGCATTGATCTTATCTACATATATATTGTAGTGTATCTAGAAAATATAGACATAGTTTTCAAAAGTTGAGATTGAGATGATGATGTTCCAAATAAAGTGGCAAAATTACCTTGTTCTTATAATATATATTCCCCCATGTTCACTATAAAATCTAGTTCAATAGTCTCCAAATCAATGATGGAATTTTAAAGAATATTGGAATTTTATCCATAAAATTATTATGTATGGACATAGCATATATAAATGAAGAGTTAAATGTCTCAGTTTGAGATACCTTATCTATGGAAATTTTTATTAAATTCATCACTTATTCATTGCTTTTATAGGTAGTGCTCTATACTTCAACTTTAAAGTTGTTGGCTACAATATGTAACAATATTTCAAAAATTGGTTGGGAAATATTTGGACCAGTGGTGCATAAATGCCTATGATCCTCATATCTTAGATAATTTGAAGTAATACATTCATGGTTTATGAACTCCTGAGACAAACATTGCATTTATCAATGCCATTCTAATAATAAGCCCACTTAGTACTTACATGATTCAAATACAAAGTCACATTAGGTAGTATTGGAATATTTAAGTGTTGGTATGCATTTTGTTGAGTTTTTTTGCCTATAAAGCTCAAATTGGCATCATATTCTTTCATTGAATCATAAAAACTTATGACATTTCCCCATTGTGGTTGATATTGTGTGCTTGTTGATCTTGTGGAGCATAAAATGTTTTATAGAGTCTTAATAGAGCTCTATACATTATCTATTATACATCTAGGGGCCTAAATCACATTTTACTCCTCTAGTCTCTTATTAGACTATTTTAATCCTCAAAACATTTGCTTGATTAATCCTCCACCTACAACTACCTATTGATAGGATCTTCTTGAAAATCATCCATGTCCTTAGGTTTTGTCTTCCTTTTCTTATTCAATGAGAATAATTCCTCCTAATTTTCAAGTTCAATAGGATTACCCTTAACCATCAATATTAATTCTCACTCTTTTGATGTGTTTATAGATCTATCAAATTTCATGGCAACTTTGAGTTATTCATTGATAACTATGTCCCACCTTATCTATTGTTATTCTTCTAATTATTATATCCATGCAGGGAGCACCATTAAGGTTTTATCAATATCTTGGTATGGAGAAAAATTAGGGGTGAAGGTTTTCCTAGGGGTTTAATTAATACTGAAGATGGAATGGTAGCCATGGAGGATAAAGTGGAAGATGCTGGGGGTCTAGGAAAATTACTTTATCCAACATGTACTCTTTATATATGAAGGATTCCTAATGGTATAATTTAATATGTCTAGGGACTTATAAATATAAACTATTGGAGATTATTTTTGAGTGGCCTATGTAATGGGCATCTAAAACTAATTATAAGTTCTTGTTCTCACTTAGTGGGTAGTAAATAGATAGGGATACCAAGTCCTCAAAATGTACACTAGTACTTGTAGTTTTTTGGTTATTAATGGAAATAAAAGAATGAATCAATGGGGCTTGGGTCAATTTTTTCAAAAATTATGGATTAACACATAATAATATCCTATGGTGTTAGTGGTATTATGAATGGAAGAAATCAAAGAGTGTAACACATTAGAACTTTTCTCTGTTATAACATTATCAAAAAGAGCATTTGTCCTTAGATATACTATAGTGGGAGTAACTGAAGCCTAAATTGTAATCACCTCTCTAGTTTTTGAAGCATATGTAGTAGGACCATAAATATGACTAGCGTCAACTATTTAATAAATAATGAAAATAATAAGGGGTACCTTGGGACTATTTTCCATAGTATATTATTAAGTAATGTAGGATCTATGCTTACAACATTTACCACTTTTGACTCTTCAACACTTGGAAGAGGAAGTGGAGGGTTGACATGATGATCATTAGTTTTACATTGAATTAGATACTCTTGAAGACTATCCATCCTAGCCTATTATACTAGGGCATTACCTTTTTCATGCTCCTCTTCAAGCTTAGTATTCAAAGGTCCTAGTGGCACACCTACATAATTAGGTGGTATTAATTCCATTCTTGTGATATTTAAAACTTATAAAGTGTCAAAAATAGTTCTTGTTGTCCTATTATAATTAAATATAGAAGGAGGAGTAGTAATAGGCATTAGTGGAGAATTAGGAGGATTTCTTACCTAAGGTGCTTCTATTAGCTAAACTTTAGTGGCTAATAAGGTAGGTTTAATAAGTCTCCTGGGTATCAAGGGTATCACCACATATATTGATATAGATACAATATTGAAACTTGGTGGTCTTGGAAGAAATTTGAATATAGTATACCTTATTTATTGTTATATCTTAGTCGGTGTGTCTTTGTATTCTATAAAATTATTCCCAACCTTATTTATCTATTTGGAATACTCTAGAGTAATACTAAGCTCATATTGTATATCTTGGGTAACTTTCATAGACATTATTACTAACTATATCCACTTATAAACTTACGAATCATCATGTGCATTAATAAATATGATATCATGTTTGTATGACTGATTCCCATACTTATTGCTTCTCTTGTTTCTATAATTCTTAAGAGGTTTAGAAATTAAAACTCTTAGATCCAAACATCTAAATTTACTCTTGTTCAAACTAAAATGATTTTATTTTTTATTTTTTGGTGATTATGTTACCATTATGTGTATTGTTGCTTACCTATATTGAAATGGGTTTTATGTATAACCCATAGCTTGGTTTATTTTAAATTTTGGTCTACACTATTAGACAATTGGGAGACTATTATATAATTTTGGTCAACTAGCTTGTTTGGGACACATCAAGGTAATAAAAATAGAGATTTAAATGTGATTTCAATCCTAATAACTATGTGCTTAGGATATATCCATTAATATTCCATATTAACATTGAATTTTTAATTTGGTTTGATAACCTAGGCATAGGCTACCCATTTATAGCCCTGTAGTACTTTGGGATAGAAGATATATAATATCCTTTGAATTTATTTCTAAATATTTATATGTGAAAGATATTTTGTTCATCACATATCTAATTTTAAAGATATTTAAGTGAAGGATCCCATGGTTATTCTCTAGGAGGGGTGACTATAGCATTTATTAAGTCAAATAAATATAACATCATGTAGAAATGTCCATGTGGCCTATTCTCTGACATGATCATTTGGTGTTTGAGATTGAAAATGATGTTTTATCTTAGATAAAGCATCCTCTTAGTGTATATAATGTTTTATAGAATGGTGGCCAAAATTTACCTAACATAAGTAATGTTGGGGAAGCCATATGACCTATTTAATAGGGCCATGGAGATTCAAATTCTAAGACCAAATACAACAATTAGAGTGGTGTTGATTTAACCTCTTAATACATAATTATTTAGGTATAATTTGCATGTCATTAATGTATCTTTTATATTATTTTTATCCATCCAAGCATCCATAACTAGAAGATTATAGGTCATATATGGTGTTGGGAGCAAATAGTATTTCTCAAAAACTTTACCATATACATAAGATACAAGGGTGGGGATATGTAAATGGTGAAGAATGTTCCCTGAATAATCACCAAAAATAAATTATTTTAATAGGGAATATATATATGGGAATACTTTAGGTTTCACACTCGCATTATGTATCCCTTTTACCTTAATTACCAACATGACATATATTTAAATTTGACTGTGTAGAGATAACTAGATATTAGCCTTGTATGGCTCTACTATATATACATCTATCAAGATTACATAATAATGTTAATATTTTTATACTCAATGATAGCACCAAAACTAAACATAAACAAAGAATAATTGCTTTTAAAAGCTACCATATGAGTTATTTGAAGAATTCTATACAAAATCAAAAAATGTAATGGATTTAGTTACAAAAGAGTTTTGATAGTAATTCACAAAGATGACAAGTAGTAAATGTCATTTACTTTTTCCTTTTGGGACCAAGTATGTATTAAATTTCATTGGGTTTGAAAATTCATTTCCCCAAATCCTCCATTTATGGGAAATAATATTAGATGATGGTTTTTACACCTATGTATTCTATCTTGGATTTGATATTGTATGTTAGGTTTTACAAGGTTTGTTTTCCATGTGGCACTTTGTCACAAATTTTTACTTATTCACCTTGATGAGTCATTTATATGACACATGTCATTGTATTATGTAACTATGTTCTATATTTCATTATTTACATTTAGTTTCATGGAAGATGATACTTTATGCACCAAAATTTTACATGGTGTGAGACTTCCTATACAATTCTGATGATGATGTAGTGATCTCTTATTTTTTATGCCATAGGGAACTCTCTATCCCTAGTCCCTTCCTTATTCTTCCTCTTCTCTTTCCTAGTCACCCTAAAACCACATTTTTAGTGGCCTTTACAAATTCTCTACGTATTATTTCCAAAAGCCTAATTGGTGAGAAAATTACCCTTTCTAGTGATAAAACCACCCTTTCAAGTTACAAAACCACCCTATCCATGACAAGTTCATCATGGCGGTTGTGTAAACTACCATGACAAACCCTTCATATAAGGGTGGTTGCATTTTAAATATGATGTGGTTTTATAATGATGAAGGGAAATTCTTTCCTCTAGGGTAGTGGTTTTATAATCTCACCTACAAATAGGGGAAGTTCCATCATAATTTAAGTTCCTTAAAAAATTAGCTCATGTAACTCTAGTTTTGACACATTTTACATATTTAGTGTCACATTTCTTGATTTTATCACCTTGTGTTCACATTTAATCAGTTGTAATTACTCCATTTTATATTTATAGTCATTCTTATTTCCTCTCAAGTTAAAATCCTAGTTGGATTTTAGTTTAACTCCCTCATGCAAGCTCCCAACTCTTTCTATATGAAGGCCATATTTGGTCTAATTTTAGATCTAAAAATTGCCATTAAAATTTGTTATTTTGAAGCTCTTTAAGCCACAACACCACTATAATTACCTAAATATCCAACCTATATATTTTTCCTGTCAAATAAATTACCACAGGGTGAATAAGTGTTACTGGTTTAACAACTTAATCTTTACGAACTAGAGCATTTGGTCAGCCTTAGTTTAGCGATTTTCCATTTGTGGTTGTGTCTCATCTACTTCTCCTTTTATTCCAAAGCTTGTGCATCCTCCACTTAGAGATTTTCCCATAATCAACGGAAGGATAAAATGAGCTAACATATTGAATATTTTATCATTGATATAATACATACATTCTAGCTAATCTATGCCTCGGTCAAGTTAGAGTTCTCTTTGATTTATAGTATTGTTCATTTATTAGATTAGATTAGTATAGTTGTTATTTCACTAGATTAATTTATTTATTCGTAAAAAGATCAAATTTGATAGGGAAAGAGGTCTATTTATTTTAATTGTCTTTATTACAAAAAAATAATAGTTAGTTCTAATTGTGTTTGAATTCAAATAGATTTGTTCTCTTTCAATTAGTAAAACATTTCACAAACTATTCATAGGAAGATTTTAATAAATTCTCAATACATTTTCCAGCTAACATAATATTGCATTTACAATATCAAAATAAGTTTTTATTGCATTAAAAAAAATTAATTAGTTAATCACAAGAACTTATACAAACCTAGGCACACTGGTAGAGATAACATATATCTAATTGTTGTTTGTTTTGATAGATTAAAAGTGCTATTGTTCTCTTTCAAAATATAGAAAATCAAAGTTTGCATTCTTTGTTTCTTTTTGACAAATCAATTGAAAATCTTGTTTGTAGACAAAGAAATTTAATATAAAGTGTTATGACATTGTTGTTTTATATAAAATTTATTTTTCATTGCTAGAATATTCAAAATACATAACTTTCATACTTAGTCCACCTCATATAATTAAAACAAAATTTACAAAAATAACACCACCTAGTTTGCATCTAGATAAAGCTAGGAAAAATCAGCACTTTATATAATAGTATAGGTTTCTTCCTCTCTCTCTCTCTCTCTCTCTCTCTCTCTCTCTCTCTCTCTCTCATCTCATCTCTCTCTCTCTCTCTCTCTCTCTCTCTCTCTCTCTCTCTCTCTCTCTCTCTCTCTCTCTCTCTCTCTCTCTTGCATGCATTATAAATCATTAGAAAAATTTAAAAAGAAGTTTTGATCTCATTTCCTTTCAAATTTTATTTCATTTGCTTTCAAGATTTTTTATTTCTTTTGACTTCATCATTTAAATTTTATCAAGAAAACATTTACTTCAGAAAACCCAAAAACAAACCAAAAATAATAAAAACTCAACAAAAATAGTGCTAGGAAAGCCTTTTCAAACACACACAATCACCTATATCTCATTAAAAGCCTTGAAAACACATGAAAGCACCCACCTTTTATTATATCCTTTCCCATCCATGAAAGTACCCTATAAAATCCTTGCTTCAAGCATCATAACAAACACACATAACAAATCATTCCTTGAACAAGATCATATGCTTTACCTTGGATTTTGTCTAGTCTCCTTTGGATGACCCTTCTAGAGACACCTAGTTCCATAGTTAACACATAATATGATATTAACACTGAACTAAGGCATGAGTTTTTCCATTCCACCCCAATTCCTTACCTTATTGTTGAATTCTTGGCTACCTTGGAAGAAAAAGAAATAATTTCTAATCCACCCATCATCATAATTCCTCAAAATATAGGACATTAGTATAAAATCATTCAAGCATATCTTCCCATTCATGTTTCCTTCTTCTCCTTAGGTCTAGCCTCATCCTATATCATTCACATTTTGTGGATGACCTTAACTAGGCATAGACAAATTGAAATAATAGACATATTCCCATGAGTCATTCAACTCTATCTTCCCCATTTCCCTAGTCCTACCATTGAATAAGAGCTCTAATTTCTTGTGATCTTAGAAACTGAAAGACTATTGAGTTCTTTTTCAGCTCAACTTGACATTCTTAATGAGTACCAAAATGCTACTAAGGTATTTTGGTTCCATCACAAAAATACATTTTCACCACCCATTCCTAATTCCATTCTACTTAACAACCAAAAAAATCCATAGCCCCATCCATTACATCAACTACCTCGACCAAAACTTGAGGATTCAAGTGCATAGTTTATCATATGATATTCAAGTGCATATAAATTGGCGATCCTAATGTGAAAGACTTAATCCTTTGTGTATCCATTTATTCTTCATATTTTATTATTTCTCCATCTTCCCTCCTATTTATTTTATGGGTATTCATATACCCCTAGAATATGTCTAGATAGGACATAAATGGGTCTCTTAGCCTAGAAGTCTAAAGGAGAAGCCAACTCAAATCTAGTGAGACATCATTGATGATTTGGAATAACCCAACATTTAATAATAATATAGACTACCAACTCTACTATTACTTTCATTTAAATACTCAAACCAAAGTGAGGTCTTCATTCAAGAATTATGAGACGTATCTAAAACTATGAGTAATCACCTTGATCTAATGCTATAACCATTTATGTGGGGAGGTGTGGTTATCATTCACATGGATATGAGGCCATATATAAACTTATAAATTCAATATCTAGATAACATAGCTAAATATGATCAATATCTAGGAAGGATCCATCACTTAGAGGATGAGGTCAACCATATGTAAGTAACAGGCAACCCCTAGTAGAGTTAATATGTGCTTGACCCATCGATAAAAATTACAAATGCAACCCCTAAGGATCTCACCCAAAACCAACCTCTTCACATGACCCCATCTCATGCCTCGACTCTTCTTGTATAGGAGGTCCTTATACCTAGTGCAAACACTGGACCAAACCAACTCATCAATACCCTAATGAGTTGTATTTATGACTTGGAGAACAAACAATAGAGTCTAGGTTAGAAGATGAGCCAAAACTCCCCTAAACTATCTAATACCCTTCCTTATCTCATACAAATTATGATCTACCCAACACAAAATAATAAACCTATACACTTCCATCATAATAGTAACATATACCCCCATAGAACCATGTCTCTCACTAATTCCTTGGGGATATTCTCACTCATGGGATCCATAACCATAACACCTATAAATCCCATTTTTATTATCAATCATAAATTCAAACCCAAATTGGGAGCATGCACACCTATATTCCCCCATTGTAAAATGACATAATAGCCAAAAATCTATTATTCTTTACACCTCTAAGTTATGTGCCTTCCATGTACA